>NW_019168381.1:3893445-4524778 GCF_002303985.1 Durio zibethinus | reverse complement strand
TGTATTGGTTTCCATTGTCTCAATGGTGATTCTTCCAATTCTCACCTTTGGTTCTTAACGCGCATGACTGTCAGTGCAAAACCAGGATGATAGCGGTTTGGAAACACTGCAAAAGCCGCAATATACACAGCATATTTGATTCTCTTCTTTCTTTTCAGCTCTTTCGCTTGTAACCCGGCTGATTCTTCATCACTCCTCGGCTGCTTGTTAGCTGGTGCTAGGGGATGCACTTGCTGGTCTTTCTCAGCCATTTTTCTTTACTAGCTATGAAACTGATCAAAAGAAAATATTATCTTTATCACTTTTGTTGATGTTTAAACTGAATTGAGGAAAGCTTAGAAGAGCAACCTGGTATATATAGTACTCGGTTATCATTAGGACAGGGCGTTTAACATAGGAATAGACAAATTGTCATCGTGAAATGATGGTCAGAGAGGTTCCTCGAAATTGGTTTTTTTTCTCTGTTGAAGTATTAAACGCGCATAAGGTTGGACTTTGTGACATTCATTCTAGATGGTCTCGTAACTTTTGTAAACGGTTAGAGTTTTTATCATAAAAATTGAGATTATAATAAATAAATAAATAAAGTTTCTGTTCTATCTGTTCGTTGGACATTTTACATGTATTTTGTTTTTAAGGGAAGTAGGTGGTTGGAAGCAACGTCCATACGGATCGTACCTGCTTCTAGATTGCTTGGAGAAAAAAAGAGTCATAAATAGTTACATGGTTATTATTGCTTAATTAATTAGTCACAAAGCTGATTAATGAAAAATAAATAAATAAATTTTATTCATCATTAATATTAAAAGCATCAGTGAAGTTGATATGTTTCCACACATGGAGAACCAGATCCATATATGAACAGTATAGTTGACGTACAGAAGCCATTAAGGACTCAATCATCAGTTGATTATTATAGTTTAGCCAAGAAGACGAATTGACAATCATATGAAAGCAATCTTTAACTTCTAAAGATTAATAAATTCAAAGATAAACAAAATACAAGTCAATAAATTAAGTTGAAAGTAAAAAATACAATTGATTCAATTGACCATTATTTGATTATGATCAAATTTCATTGACCATCTACATTCATAAATTTTTTGGGGATGGATGACCATTTACACTCAGTAAAAATTATTAGAAGTGGCTTAAAATTAAGTTTGGATCTAATGTCTTTATGGAATCTATACAAGATACACAAGCTATCCCTTCTTCAATTTCTTTTCAATTTGATGCCAATTCATTAATTTTATTGTTTTTGTCAAATGCTAAATCAGCACACACTTCATTACCACATTAGCTTTATTAAATATTATTATATTTAATTATGCTGACTTGTGACACGTGTCTTATTAGGATAAAGTTGAAATTATTTTACAAATTCAGAGTATTATTGACATTTGACAATTCAAAACATCGAACTTTTTATCACCCTAATGTTGCTATCGCTAGCCGCTATTACTTCTGCCACCACCACCACTGTCATCATCACCACTCCTATAACCACCGTTGTCACCATCACCGCTCCCACCACTATCCTTATTGCCATCACCGTCAATCACTAAAACCCAACAAAAATAAAACTTTCAGATTCAAACTAATTTCCAATTTCTCACATTTTCCCAATATCCAAGCTTTACACGTTTCAAAACCAACAATCAGATCTATGGGTAATGGTTAGGTTTTTTTTACAAAAAGTGAAATTTTTAATAAAAGATAAGAAAACAGTTTTTTTACCCAATCAACAAACCCACAAAAAATAGCTTTTGGCAATTCCATTCACAATCCTAAAATCGATCAAAAATCCAAAAGGAAAACTTTTTATTTTTTTCTTTCATTGCCAAAAAATAAAATAAAAAAACAACAGTCCTCGCTGGAGTGAGGAACCCAGCCAAGCCAAAAAAAATAAATAAAAGTAAAAAGGAATAGATGTGATGTTTTGATTTTGGGATGGGTTTCGGTATTAGAGTGTCATAATAGGATTATGAATGGGTGATCCTTAGGAAAAAACTTTAGGGAATAAGATATTTTTAAATTTTGTCAAAATGATGAAAATTTTAGATGTTTTTATAAAAATGAAGAAGAATTAATTAAATTACAAAAGTAAATTTTTAAATGATATTATAAAAATTTTTGTCAATCCAATAACAAAATCTCTTCATGGAAACGAATGGATTCCTTAAATACTCTTGAAGTAAGAAAATTTTCTAAGCATTTTACTAGAATGATGAAATTATCCTATAAAATTTTTCAATGTTTGACTAATAAAATTTAGTTTAGAATAAAAGATCATTTAATTAAAAGCAATTTAGGATAATACAAAGTTATTTTTCAAATATGTTTGTTCATATAATTTATAAATAATTAATTTTCATAATTAATAAAATGTGATTATATTACTATTAATACATATATTAAAATATAAAAATTAAATTTAGTTAAATAAATAATTATTTAATTTAATTTAATTTAAAATTTTATTTTAAAATTAATTCAATAAAAAATATCAATATTTAAAAAATTCGCTCGACAAAGCGAGGGCATGAATCTAGTTATGTTAAAGACACACTCAATCACCCTTTTTCTTTTCTTTTTTCCATTAAAGAAAAAGGTTCTGATATGCATTAAGGTTAGGGTTGATAGCCCAACTCGAGCCCGGTGCGTTCCGATCCAACCTGACCTTATAGGATTGATTCTTTTTTTTTTTTTAAATCGAGTTTTAGGTCGGGTCGAATCATGTATTATTAACAAAAAATTGGGGTCGGGTTAGATTCGGGTTTTAGGCAAACCACCTGATTCGACCTGATATTATATTAAAAATTATTTTTTAATTATTATTTATATATATAATTATATATTTATATTTAAAAAATAATATTTTATTAATTTCGGATCGTGTCGGATACGATTTATATAATATTGAATTGGATCGGAATGGATTCGAGTATAAAAAATAATAAAAAATTTCTGGATCGAGTCGGGTTCAGATTTTAAAATTGTAAAGTTTGATCGAATTCGGGGTGAGCAAAAACCCGTCCTGACCCGATCCGTTGCCAACCCTAATTAAGGTGGGTGCAAGGACAACTGGGTCAATACTCAATACATTGATTTTCCTTAAAGTTAATAGGTTTAGTTGCGTCATAACGGTTTTGGGACCACCAAATGTAATAGATTTTAAAATCAAGAAAAAAAAGAAAAGTAGTCACCACCAATATTTTTTAGGGTGTGATTGGTCACCCAAAAGTTTATCTTTTTAATAAAATATAAAAGCGAGTTTAAAGTTTATCAAAAAGATAGATTTTGATCTACAAAAATAAATTTTGAGTTCGAGAGTGAATTACGTGTAGGAAAAGATTAACACCTCCACAATGACCATAAATTGGTACCAATTAATTATGCGCTATTTTCGGTATTGGATGGAATGATTTTGTTTTCAAATTTAACATTAATTCCCTTTTTTTTAAAAAAAAATATTTTTTACAAAAATTATTTATTTAGAAATATGGAAGAAATATTTAAGTTAAAGAATTATCTTAAAATTCTCCAACATCTAGGTAGAATTTAAAATAACTTTTTTCGCTTAAGATTTAACACAATATTCCTTAAAATGAAAATAACATTTTTAGTGAAAGATAATTAACAGTGACTTTCTAACATCTAGGCAGAGTATCGAGAATTATTTCTTTCGGAATGTTATTTTTGTTTTATTTTATAATATCAAAATTTTAAAAGTAAGTAAAAAACATTTTGTACAAAAAAGTAAATGATGATACTATCAAGTAGCAAACAAATATGCGAAATGAGTGTAAATAATAACAAATAAACACATTTAAGCTAATAGGTGTTATGTATAATGAGGAAATGCAAATTTAAATTGGATTCTTAAATATAATGAGACCACCTTGACTCTTCAACATCTAGGCAGAGTTTAGATGCGACTGTTTATATTTAAAATCTTATTTTATTAATATTTCTTTTTTTTATTGATCTTATTATCAATGTAAATTAAGAATTCGTGTGAAGAAAAACTTAATGAAATAAAGTTTCCTAAATGCTCCATCATCTAGATAACATCCGAAAATAAATCATTTCATGCGAGATTTTCACACATATCCTTAAAGTTTCGAAATAGATTTAGGGTATAGGTTTAGGTTGAGGTTTCAAAGCCTATATAATTTTTAGGTAATGATTAGGGATTGTGTACTAAGTTTAGGGTTTTTTAAGAAATTCAAATTTTAAGGTTTTAGATTTTAGATTTAAAGAAAACGCGAACATCCCTAAAAATTCTCAACACTTAGGTGAACTTTCTGAGCAAGTTCGATTTTTTATGATTTTCAAAAATTAACTTTTTTTATTATAAAGAGTTAACATTAATTTACTTAGTTTTTTTTTTAATTTCTTTAATAATAATTCCCTAACATCTAGGCAGAATTATCATTATTTAAAGCACAATTGTATTCCTTTAACATCTAGGCAGGGAAAAGTTTTTTTTTTATTATGCGTATTTAATATTTGGATTATTAAAAAACATTAAAATGAATTAAAAGTTTTAAAATTGATTTGGATTTTTATTATTGTTATTGTCATTTAATTATTTTTATTGTTAATTATTACCATAAAACAAAAAGTATTTATTTTAATAAACTCTAAAAGTTTTAAAGCATGCATAAATAACAATAATAATAATGTTAAAAACGAAACAAATAAATAATATATAAAAATAATAATAATAAAATTTAAAAAAAATTTTTACTGAACCAGACCGGTCAATGGTCGATTTGGTCAGTTTTGTTTGTGGGGGTTCAAACCAGTTCAAATCGATTCAATGCATTTCGTTCGGACTGGCTGAAGGCTGGCTGATGCGGGTTGGTGGGTTGGTTTACACGGATCTTGGGTCAGGTAATCAAGCACGCGAGAATCCTCCATGCTCTATACGATGTCATTTTGCTTCTTTGTTTCTTTATACAAGGCTTTTTTTTTTTCAGTTCATTTCTTCCCTCTTTCCAAAAAAAAAAAAAACTCCTAGCTTCAATATTCCTCTCTAGCTTCGCCAGAAGCTGACGTTATGCCATCGTGTTGGCCGCCACCTAAAGTCATCGTCGACGACCATTACTGGTGATTGTCGGTGATCGAAAAAAGTTAAAAAACCATAAAAAATTCTCCTTAACGTCCTCTTTCAGAATTTGATCTCTTTTTTACCAGAAATAGCCTCGATAGTAGAAAATCGGGGCTATGAAGTTTTTGGATTCTTTTTTTCTTTTTTTTTTGAAACTTGAACTGATAATTTCTTTTTTTTTGTTGTAGGATGACTTTGGCACTGAGGTTCCTCTCACGAGAAGGACTGTGTTATGGGTTTTTGTTTTTGTGGATCTTTTTTTTTTGTGTTTTCTGATAGATGGGGATGAAAAATTGTTTGGGTGTGGAGAGTTTTACGCTTTTTGGGTAAGGGAGAGCTTGATGTTTTTATGTTTGTCTAGGTGTCCGAGAGAGCCCGAAAGGGGAAGGTTAAGTGTTTTATAGGGCTAGGAATGGTGGTGGCAGTAGGGTGGGTCTAGCAAGGTATGGGTGGTGGTTCTGGGCAGTTAGGGCTAGTGAGGTGCAGGGATTCTAAAGGGACTGGGGATGGTAATGGAAATAGGGTGGGTGGCTAGTGGTGCCGTGTAAAGCACCATTGCCATCTTGATTTTTTTTTTTTATCAGTTATCATTTTTATTTTTTATTAATTAAATTTAATTAAATCAATGTTATTATTATTATTATTATTATTATTATTAAACAAAAGTTAGAAATGGTAGACCCAGACAAAATTCGGTGTCTACAATTATCCCTCTTTGTACATTACTAAAAATCAGTAATGGGACAAAGATAAAAATAATAATTTTGTCCGAAGCTAACTAAATAAAAGCGACTGAGATTAAACCGTAAGTTGGGAACATAGAAATGATTGAGATTAAACCACGAGTCAGAGATTAACAACAATTGAGACTGAATCGCAAATCAAAAAAATAAAAGTGACTGAGATTAAACCGTAAGTTGGAAACATAGGAGTGACCGGGATTAAACCACTAGTCAGAGATTAACGACAAGTGGGATTAAATCGTAAGTCAAAAAAATAAAAGCGACTGAGATTAAATCATAAGTCAAGAAACTATAAAAATGATCAGGATTAAACCACGAATCAAATATTAATGACGACTGGGATTGAACCGTAAGTCAAAAAAATAAAAGCGACTATTATTAAATTGCAAGTTAGGAAACTATAGAAATGATCGAGATTAAATCGCGAGTCAAAGAATAACGATGACTGAGATTGAATCGCAAGTCAGAAAAATAAAAGTAATTGAGATTAAACAGTAAGTCAGAAATCTATAAAAATGATCAGGATTAAATCATGATTCAAAGATTAACGACGACTGTGACTGAACCGTAAATCATAAAAATAACAGCGATTGGGATTAAATCGTAAGTCAGGAAACTATAGAAATGATCGGGATTAAATCACGAGTCAGAGATTAACAATGACTAAGACTGAACCGCAAGTCAAAAAAATAAAAGCAACTGAGATTAAATCTCAAGTAAAGAAACTACAAAAATGATCGGGATTAAACAACAAGTCAAAGATTAATGACAACTGAGACTGAACCACAAGTCAGAAAAATAAAAGCAACTAAAATTAAATCGTAAGTCAGGAAACTATAAAAATGACTGAGATTAAACCACGAGTCAAAGATTAACGATGACTAAGATTGAACTGCAAGTCAAAAAAATAAAAGTGACTAAAATTAAACCGCAAGTTAGGAAACTATAAAAATTATCGGGATTAAACCATGAGTCAAAGATTAACGACGACTGGGACTGAACAGCAAGTCAAAAAAATAAAAGCGACTGGGATTAAACTGCAAGTCAGGAAAATATAGAAATATCGAGATTAAACCACAAGTCAAAGATTAATCATGACTGGGACTGAACCGCAAGTCAAAAAAATAAAAACGATTGGGATTAAATCGCAAGTCATAAAACTATAAAAATGACCTTGATTAAACCACGATTCAGAGATTAACGATGACTGAAATTGAACCGTAAGTCAAGAGGAATGACGACTGGGCTGTGAGTTGAAAAAGTAAAGGATTAAGTACTCCACAAATTAATAGTCTTGATTTTAAGAATCGTGCTAGAGGTAACATATTGTCTTCAAAGCCATCATCTTCGTTTTGAAAGAAAAATGCTAATTCTTCATGATGTCTCATAAAAAACCTTCAATGCAGCTTATCAAGAGATACGTGATGCATGCAATGATTGTGATAAAGATAAAGATGCAATCAATGAATCATATCATGCATTTTCATTCATGTTAATTTAACTTTTGTTCAATCATGTCAGACTTTGAAAGTTGCTTCTTGTGTTCTCATCTTTCTGAATCTTTTGACTTTTATCTAATTGTTCTTTTTCCCTCTTATTTCATAATCTTCAACTTTTGATGGACCCATTTGGCTTTTAGTTGCTTTAAAATCTTCTCTGAATCATTTCTCTATCTTCTCTATTTTGTTTTCAGTGATCAGTCAATTCCATTTCATTCTTTTTCACCCCGTATTATTATTTTTGTCATCCTTTTATTGCATTCTCCTTTTGGGCAATGCATTGGTCTATTGTGGACTTTATCAATCGTTATCTTAATTTTAAATGACAAATGCAATGATTTCAGATTCAAGGTTGGATGTGAAACACGGACGGTAATGGGGTATTTTGGGTTTAAAAAGATAAAGATAAGCTTTTCGAAACTGAAAGAATAGTTAACTCAGAAGCATTTCAAGAATCGCACATCAATTTTCTAGATAATGAACATTTGAATGACCTTGACCTATTCAGACCAGGTCTTTTCTCAAAAACTCGTTACATTTGTGATCTTGTCACGGTGATTTCATATAACCAATCTTTGCCCCACACCTGCAACTAATGAGAACTTGCCCCTAAAAATCACCTTTCTTAATTCTGACTCTGATTCATCTAATTGGTGCCACTCTTTTATTCTTTGAAGGGTTTTCTCTCCTATCTCCACCTTCATTCAAGCCGTCTTTCAGGTTTTCAACTTAAATGACCCTCTTTTGGTTCAAACTGCCATTTTCGGGTTTTCAATCTAAATCATCTCCCTCTTTTTTTACATTTTTTTATATATATTTTTATATTTTTTTCCTTTTTTGTTAAGCAAAATATTTTTTAACAGTGTCTAAATTTACAAAATTTGATAATCATCACCAACCATTTTTGCAAAGATTAGTGCTCCATAAGATAATACCTTTTACCAAGATGCACATCCTAATTAGGCGTCTATTTTCCTCTATTGTCATGTTGATATGGCAAAATCTTTTTCAAAACCAATTTGCCTTCACGAAAGTATCGAGATTGTATCTTCTTGTCATATGCTCGCATTATTCTTCTTTGGTACATTTGCCCATGACTGAACACCGAGAGCCTTTTCTCTTTAATAAGATTCAGTTGTTCAAAACAATCTCAAACCCAATCTGCTTCATCTAATTTTGCCTCCATCAAAACTCTCAGAAAGAAATTTTCACTTCAATCGGTAGTATAACTTTCATGCCATACACTAGTGAAAACGATGTGGCCCCTGTGGAGGTTCGAATTGATGTTCTATAGGGAAATAAGATGAAAGGTAATTTTTTATGCTAGTCTTTATATGTATCAGTCATTTTTCTTAATATTCTCTTGATGTTTTTATTTACAACTTTCATTGCACTATTCATTTTTAGGTGATATGGTGCTGAATGGGATGCTTTATCTTGAACTGTGCACATAATTCTTTCATTATTTTATTGTTCAAGTTGCTAGCATTATCTGAAATGATCCTTTTCGGGAGCCCATACTGACATATTATCTCTGTTTTTATAAATCTATACACTACTGATCGTGTAATACTAGCATACGAAGCTGCTTCTACACATTTGATAAAGTAATCAATTATCACAAAGATAAAATGATGCCCATTTGAAGCGTTTGGGGTTATGAGTCTGATCACATCCATTCCCTACATAAAGAAGGGCCATGGTGATGCCAAGACATGCAACGAGATTGGAAGAGAATGAATTTTATCTGCATAAATTTGGTATTTATGGTATTTTTTAGCATAATTGATGCAATCATTTTTCATCATAGACTAGTAGTAACCTGCTCTTATAATCTATTTGGCCATCATATGCCTATTAGCATGTGTTTCGTAAATTCTTTCATGTACTTCTTCAAGTATCATTCTTACTTCGACAGCGTCTACACACCTTAACAAGATCTGATCTCGACTCTTTTTAAACAAGATTTCTTTATCAAGCACAAACCTACTACTAATCTTTGAATGATCCTCTTATCATTTTTTGAGATCTGTTCCGGGTAGTTTTGACATTTGATATACTGCACAATGTCATAGCACCATAGTTGTTGATCTACCTCTTTTTCTATGTTCGAACAATGGGCTGGTGAATCTTTCATTTGTATTCTGATGGGCTGGATTCCCATAATATCATTTAACTTGGCAATCTAATTTTTTTCGAAGAGAACATGTTGAAATTGGATCTCTCTAAAATGTTTCATCAAGCCGGTTATGTGCTTTTTATATAACACTAGTTTCAGGTCCCTACTCTCCCATTTACCTTTTAGTTGATAAATTGTCAAGGCTAAATCCCCATATACTTCTAGTGTTTCAATCTTCTTTTCAATGGCCATCTGTAACCCCAGGACATATGCTTCATATTTAGCAACATTGTTTGTGCAATTGAAATCTAACCTCGCAGTACATGGGTAATAATTTTCTTCTGGAGATATTAACACTACCCTAATGCCATGCCCCATTATATTGGATGCCCTATAAAAAAACATCTTTCATATTTTTCTTACAGGCTCTTCATCTTCATCTTACAAGATCGCCATTAAATCTTCATATGAAAACTCAAACTTCATAAGTTCGTAATTTTTTGTAGCTCGATCGATAAGAAAATCAGTTATTGTACTTTCTTTTATAGACTTTTGTGTCACATACACAATATCATATTCCGAAAGTATGACCTACCATTTCGTTATCCTGTTTGATAGAGATGGTTTCTAAAAAATGTACTTGAAGGAATCCAAGTTTGATATCAGCCAAGTCATATGATAGAGCATGTACTGTCTGAGTCTACGAGTAGCCCAAGCTAGGGCACAGTATATTTTTTCTATTTGGGAATACTTACTCCATAAACTTTTTACTCAAATAGTAGATGGCATGCTCTTTCTTGCCAATTTTGCCTTTTTGCCCCAATACACATCTCATTGATTTTTCTTCAATCAACCTATAAAATTTTTCAACTTATGCATTTGGCTCATTTGTTAATGTGTATGATTAGTCACCCATAAACATATCATGTACCAAAAATTTCATATCATGAAACTAACCCTTGTCATCTTGAATAAAATCACTACTAGAACCAATATTACGAGATGAAAAACCTTTCTATGTAATACCCAATGGATATATCCCATTATAAATCCATAACACACCAAGTGATTGTATGATTCTTCATGAGCCACTTAGAATCAATTATGTGATGCTCTTAATATCATATTGAAAGAAAATGAGGATATGATATGATATATAAGTTGAGACATAAAATTAAACTTATGAAATGCTTTTTATGGGGTAAAATTATGAGACTTTCAAGTTAAAACGGATAATATCTCGCATGTTGAGTGCAAGTCTCCACAAATAGTATCAGAGTAATTATTAATTAGATGAAAATTAAGTATTACATCGTGTGAGTCACCTCAAGAATTTTAAGGGAGCTAAATGCTACATAGTGGGAGCCATCTCTAGAATCTTAATATCCGATGTGATCTTGGTTCTATGGATCTATGTGTGTTTTGTGTTAGGCTTGACGAAGACGTCAAGCTTTAATAAGGATAGATTGTGAGTCCTCAATCCCACATTGAAAAAATGAGAAGATATGATATGATATAAATGTTGAAATCTAAACTCAAACTTATGAGACACTTTTGGTGGGAAAAAACTATAAGAATTTTATATCAAAACGAATAATACCTTGTAGTTTGAGATTCTAGAAATGACTTCCACCATATAACACTTAGCTTTCTCGAGATTTTAGAGGCAACTCCTACAATGTAACAGGTTAAGATTCTAGAAGTGGCTTATACTGTGTAGAACTTAGTTTCTTTAAGATTTTAAAGGTGGTTTCTACGGTGTAGCACTTAATTTCTGTTCAATTGGTAACCACTTTAATACCATTTATGGAGATTCACACCCAACCTATGAAGTATTATCCCCTTTAACCTAAATGTCTTATGATTTTTTCCTACAAAAAGTATTTTACAAGTTTAGCTTTAGATCTCAACTTATATATCATATTATATCTTCACATTCTTCCAATATAGAATTGAGCAAGTCATAAATTACAACAATTCTTACAAAGGCATAATATCTTATTGTTGCGGCTAGCTTTAGAGAAAGCCAAATCAAGGAATTAAGTTACTCCTAAAACATATTCTTAGCTAGTTCTTGATCTTTGCATCAAACTTTTATCCATGATAATTTTTACCACACATGTAATTGTAAATATAAAATAAATTTAATAAGTATTAATTTTTAAAATAAAAATATTATAGGCATATATTTTCCTCATGAATAAAATCAAATGCTTTGAGTACAAAAAACACTAAAAGGGGAAAAAGAATTAAACTCACAAACCTTTTGAAGAATGCATTCTGTTTGCTTGTTTCAATTGATAAAGATTTTGACCCTGCATTAATAGTAAATCTATGATCAAATACCTTACAAATTAGGAGAATAAAATAATCGCAAAATTATTTTTAAATTATTATTTGAAAAGTTTAGCATTATAACAGAAATTCTTATCTTAAAGATGCTACCCATAAGTAAAATTACGAGTAACTTAAGTTTGGAGTAAGCATTTTGCAACATTATATTTGATACCAAAACAGAGTTATCACCAAGAAATCACAGAAATACATGTCTCCAAATATCTATTTTGCAAACACAACAAAAAACAAAGCATTTGCTATCAAAACAAATCAAATTGATGGAATCATCCAAAGCACATCAAAGATATTTAAAAAAAAAAAAAGACCTAAAGCTTTAGGAACTCCCCCATTGATGGCCAACAATTTAACTAAATTTGCAACTACGAATTCTTCACCACGTGCGTATGTATAGATATTACCTAATTCCACCAACAACCCAACCAATTCCCCACTTTCATATCTTTTAGCTTTTCAACTATTATCTCATCCTCACAATTGGTCGAGAAACCTAACACTTTACTAAGACTCCCTGTATCTTGAGCATTATTTTAATAACATCAAACCTATTTAAGAAATCCCTATCCTATAGAGATTCGTTAGCAAACTTCCCTTCATGTTATTTGATTTTTTAACTTGAATCTTATTATATGTTCTACCTTTCCTTTTTGTTTTCTGAAAAATTTTGCACAGCAATGCTTTTTGAACCTCAGCTAAGGACTCACTTTACCAGCTAACGTACAATTGACTTTTAACATATTGGAAAATAACCCTTTTTGACAAGCAATATAGAAAAGTAAAATATAATATTCAATGTTTAAAATAATTTGATCTTAGAATCTTTACAATTCCAAAGCCACTATTCTAAAACCACTAGGCCCACCTATCCTATTCCTTTTCCATAAAAAAAAAAAAAAAAAGCTAGTATCAACATTTCTTATGTACATACTCTTACGGACCCACATCCATGATGCTGCAAAAAACCTAACGCAACCAAATGTCAACTCAAATAAGGATTTTGGTAGTGAGTTTAAAAATAATAATAAAAAATATTATAATTATGATTGAAAAAAATATTATTATTATAATTTAAAAAAATTTAATAAGAAATTTATATTAATTAAATTTTATTAAAATTAAAATTAAAATTTAATTAATGATGATTGAAATTTAACTACACCTCATTAGAAGTGTAATTGCATCCAAACGCCCACTAAGTCTTCGTAAAGCGCAACTTGAAACTTATCCATCAACTTACTCTCAGAGCAAGATTGGTTTCACGATGAAAGACAAAAGAAAAAAAAATCACTCGTTGCACTAACAGGCAGTGTTGTAACCAATAAAATTTTCAGTTTTAAATGTTGTCATTTTTCAATTTTATGTAAAGTTAATATACAAAAAATCTATTTTCAAAGAAAAAAAATGAGAAAGTAGGTATTGTCTTTAGATTTATGTTAATATTTGTTTAGATTAATACCTAATAATGCAATCAAGAGAATTTAACAAATTAATATAATATGACATAATCATTACTTAAAATTCTTGATCTTAATGTTTGGGCATAATCCTATAATATTACAAAGAAACCCTAAATAATAATACATGATAAATTTATAATTTTTAAGGAAAAAAAAAAACAAAGATGTAATTCAACTTCTATTTAAACAAAATTGTATAAAAACTTTAAGATTTTATTAATTAAAATTACCTTTTTGACAAGACAAAAATCTTCTAATGCTTTCTTTTTTGCCGCAATACTCTTAATAAATCTTTATTCTTTTGATTATTCCAAGTCTTTAATAGCTTTTATTGTAGAGAACTAAAGGACAAGAAAAAGTTGATAAATTACAAATGAAAGTATGTATTTTTTTGTGAAAAATTGGTTTCATAAGAACATGATCGTACCTAGTTTACTATTCTCTCCCAAATGAAAAAATTAGCCAACGGCTATGTTGAAAAAACATAATGAAAGTGGCGGGTTAAATGGAATTTTGATACTTGTTACCTATTTTATTGCCTTTAAAAATCTTAAAAATTTTGTCTCTAAAAATTAATAGATTAGTATGAAAAAATAAAATATTAAAAACATTATACAAGTTGTACTTTTTTATATTAATTTTGTAATTAATATTTTTATCATTAGCAACAATATTTTTAGAGACAAAAAGACACATAAAAAAGCCATTATAAATTGTTATGTTAATTATATTTTTTAATTAAAAAATAATATAGCAATTAGAGGGAAATGTCATTAAAATAGTGACCTATATGACATTTGTCTTTGAAATTTTTTATTTAGAAGCAAATAAGCTTATTACATCAAGTCATTTGCCTCTAAAAACAGTTTGTGTTGTAATGATTTGTTCCCTCTGCTCCATCCCTTAAGCTTTTGAGAAGAAGCTATTTGGTGGAAATACGTGAATAAAATTCAGAGACAAAAAAGCTAAAATGCAAAAGAGTTTTAATGATAAACATCAACCACAGCAAATTTGATTGAACTTGATTTTTTAAAAATCAAGTATGAGTTTTATATTTATAGATCCAACTTTTTAAAGATAAATACGTATCTCCAAATTATGATCTTAATCTTAAAAATTAAATATTCAAATGATAAAGCTTAAAGAATAAAGAAAATCACAAGATAAATACCAATTCTAAAGAATAAAAGATATATATATATATATATATATATATATAACAATTCAATAAACCAAATATATGCTAAGAAAGGTTAAAACTTTAATTAGGATGAGTTCTTTTTTATTTAGAACAAGAATTAACTTTCCCTAGGGACAAGTATTTACTAGTCCTCCATTCAAATAAAAATATATATTGATATTAATATTATTAGATTTTTTTTTAAAAAAAATTAATTAGAAGTCATCAATACTCTTTAATTAAAATCAATACTCAAAATCTCATCTCTATAGCATTTTAGACTTAGAATATTCTTAATCAATGACGGACTGTAAGGAAAGTCTCAAGATTGTTGTTTGTTAATTTTATTTTTAACTTAACTTTATGTATTATTATTTAAGAGGAATTAAAATTATATTATAATTTGTCTATTTATTGCATTTCCAATCATTATTTATAATTTCTTAAAAGTAATAGTTTTATCATAAATATTAAGTCATATTCATGTACACTTAAAAAAATAAATTACATTTCTAATTTTTTCGATAAAATTTCAAGTTTTCAACCAAGTATCCAGGATGTAATGTTTTCTTTTTCACTAAACACTTATCTTTTCATATTTTATGATCATTTTTTATTTTATTTTCTTCATAAAACCTCAAATAAATTATGTTAATTGTTAGGATTTTCATTTTTTCTTAAGTACTCGTGTTCAATACATTTGCAACAAATGTTAAGTACGGAGGGGGTTGAACAATTCCAATATATAAAAAAATTTTAAATAAATATATTCATATAAAATACATATTTATATCTGATATTCATTCTCAAATTCAAATAACATAATATATAAAAATATATATAATTTTAATCAACCCTTCCAAAATCAAATGTCAAGTTCACTACTATTCTTAATCTTCATTTATTTTTTCAACTTATCTTAATAATTTTTTGAGTTACGAAATTCTAATCTTGAATTCAACTTCAAAAGTATTGAATTAACAGCTTATTTGTAAGTTGATAAATAAGTTTAAAATAAAAAGTAAAACTTGTAACATTTTTTTTTTTCAAATATTTGATCAACCACCTAAAAAATGAGCAGTTTAATTTAGAAATTAAAATTCATACTATGGTATTTTGAAACAGAAAAAAAAAAGTGAATTTAATATAAATAATGAAGAAAAAGTGTAAGAAAAGATAAAGCAAGAGTCCAATGACAAATTCCAAACCTTGGAAGCACTCTTCTCCAAGTCATAATCCACTTTTAGGACAACAATTGACCCTTTCTTGCTTTGCATTAAGGAAAGGATGTTAAAGCCCAATAAATCATACCCTCAAGCAATCTGGTTTCGTTTTTGCACTGTCACACGAAATTTTAGGCATTAATTATAAAATGAAAATTAAAGTAAAATTCAAACATATATTTAATTTAAAGTTTTTGGTTTATGAAAAGTTTAATTATGCTTTCTAAGGGTTTGGCAAAAATTAAGTTTAAGCCTAGTGTTTTTATTATAACTATTTTAATATTTTAAGATAAATTTAATTTAAAATATACTATCAACCTTCCATTTTTTTTTTGTCTAATCTTTTCTTTTTTGAATATCTCAAAATTATGTTGTCATTTCTTTTTAAATACTTAAAAATCTTAATTTTTTTATATTTTAAAATCATTTTTATATTTTTTAAAATTTTTATATTAAAAATCATTTAACTTCAATTCTATAAGAAAAAAGTTTAAATTTAATATTAACGACACAAAAATTAAAATATTTTCTTAAACTCTATAAAAATAAAAAAATTTCAAAAATTTAAAACGAAAAGAGCATTAATTGTGGGATGGGTACAAGCCCGAAATTAAATCATTTACCAACCCCAGTCTGGCTTTCCCATCCTTTCCAGGTCAGGATGAGAAAATATACTTATACCAAGTAAACAAGCTTTGCCATAGCCAATGTTAAAGAAAAGAAAGGGAGAGAAAAAGGTCAAAAGAAAAAAAAAAATCAGTTCTTAATATAATTCCGAGCTATTAGGCCTGAACTTCATTTGGAATTCTAGCCCTGCATCCTGCATATCCACCCAACACAAAGAAAAAAAAAGAAGAAGGGTCTGATATATATAATATCCAGTTCTGCATCAATGAAACTAAAAACTTCCTTTTTGATCAAATTTAATGAAATATGAAATGAAGATCAAAAAAATAAATGGCTTAATAATGCAGATCCATGAATCCGGATTATTTGTTTATTTGTTCATTTACCTATTTGCCAATATCCCTCTGAAACACGCAGCTTAACTGCCACTTGCTCGGTATAATTATCTCTTTGATATGCTAAGTTATATATATATATATAGTGGCATAACTTTTGGACTATTGGGTTTTATGATGATGTTTAACTTATTGGACCTGTAATATACTATTAAAGAATGAGTTGAGAAATTTCAATCAGATGATGTGCTAAATTTAATTAAGTGCTTTAGATTTTTGTCAAAGAGACATTTGTCGAAGAGACACTGCTTTCTGCTTACAGAGCATTAATGCAGATGATTTGCATTCTGTGCTGGTTTAATTTCTAAAAATTATGAATTTCATAAGGTTTAAACGTCTAACAATAAAATACACATAAGAATCATAAATGTTAAAGAAAATGGCCAGCTGCAGGAACCAAAAATAGTCGGCAAAATACAAAAAATGAAATCAAATTTAAAAATAACGAATAAAATGAATAATGACTCTCCGTATAAGAAGATACAGGTATACATATATTAAGCTATGAAGAATATCAAGTGTATAGTAAGTACTAAAAATTAAACCCAAAAAATTTGAAAACCAGTACCAAGCTTAATTATTATGCCATCACTTGCAGTTTAGATCTTGGAGATTCCTTGTTGAAACATTGAATGTGAGGGTACAATTCATCTCTGGGGATTTGTTTCTCTTTATCACTTTCATCAATTCCACTTTTCCTTTCAACTTGGCCTGGCTATTCAATGTCAATATATTGGAACTCAATTCTGAGCCAAGTGGTGTGGTGTTTGTCAATGCTCTGGAGTTCACTTCCACAATAACATCCAATTTTTTGGTAGAACGAGCTCTGGCCCTGGCCTTGGGAATAATTGCCTCTCCTACTATTACACCATCATACAGAAAACTCATAGTACTGTGATCAAATCTGTAATGACCAAAATTGGTGTTTTTTACCGTAACTTGGGCAATGAACTTGAGATCAAATGAAGCAGCAGCAGCAGCAGCTCCGGTGTTATTGGTTTCCATTGTCTCAATGGTGATTCTTCCAATTCTTACCTTTGGGTTCTTAACGCGCATGACTGTCAGTGCAAAAACCAGGATGATAGCCGTTTGGAACACTGCAAAAGCCGCAATATACACAGCATATTTGATTCTCTTCTTTCTTTTCAGCTCTTTCGCTTGTAACCCGGCTGATTCTTCATCACTCCTCAGGTGCTTGTTAGCTGGTGCTGGGGGATGCACTTGCTGGTCTTTCTCAGCCATTTTTCTTTACTAGCTATGAAACTGATCAAAAGAAAAATATTATCTTTATCACTTTTCTTGATGTTTAAACTGAATTGAGGAAAGCTTAGAAGAGCAACCTGGTATATATAGTACTCGGTTATCATTAGGACAGGGCATTTAACATAGGAATAGACAAATTGTCTTCATGAAATGATGATGGTCAGAGAGGTTCCTCGAAATTGGTTTTTTTTCTCTGTTGAAGTATTGAACGCGCATAAGGTTGGACTTTGTGACATTCATTCTAGATGGTCTCGTAACTTTTGTAAACGGTTATAGTTTTTATCATAAAAATTGAGATTATAATAAATAAATAAATAAAGTTTCTGTTCTATCTGTTCATTGGACATTTTACATGTATTTTGTTTTTAAGGGAAGTAGGCGGGTGGAAGCAACGTCCATACGGATCGTACCTGCTTCTAGATTGCTTGGAGAAAAAAAAAAGTCATAAATAGTTACATGGTTATTATTGCTTAATTAATTAGTCACAAAGCTGATTAATGAAAAAATAAAAAATAAATAAAATTTATTCATCATTAATATTAAAAGCATCAGTGAAGTTGATATGTTTCCACACATGGCGAAAACCAGATCTATTTATGAACAGTATAGTTGACGTACAGAAGCCATTAAGGACTTGATCATCAGTTGATTATTATAGTTTAGCCAAGAAGACAAATTGACAATCATATGAAAGCAATCTTTAACTTCTAAAGATTAATAAATTCAAAGATAAACAAAATACAAGTAAATAAATCAAGTTGAAAGTAAAAAATACAATTGATTCAATTGACCATTATTTGATTATGATCAAATTTCATTGACCATCTACATTCATAATTTTTTTGGGGATGGATAACCATTTACACTCAGTAAAAATTATTAGAAGCGGCTTAAAATTAAGTTTGGATCTAATGTCTTTATGGAATCTATACAACATACACAAGCTATCCCTTCTTCAATTTCTTTTCAATTTGATGCCAATTCATTAATTTTATTGTTTTTGTCAAATGCTAAATCAGCACACACTTCGTTACCACATTAGCTTTATTAAATATTATTATATTTAATTATGCTGACTATGTGACACGTGTCCTCATTAGGATAAAGTTGAAAACTTTTTACAAGTTCAGAGTATTATTGACATTTGACAATTCAAAGCATCAACTTTTTATCACCCTGCCATCGCTAGCCACTATTACTTCTGCCACCACCACCTCTGTCATCATCACCACTCCTATAACCACCGCTGTCACCATCACCGCTCCCACCACTACCCTTATTGCCATCACCGTCAATCACTAAAACCCAACAAAAAAAAAAAAAAACTTTCAGATTCAAACTAATTTCCAATTTCTCACATTTTCCCAATATCCAAACTTTACATGTTTCAAAACCAACAATCAGATCTATGGGTAATGGTTAGGTTTTTTTTACAAAAAGTGAAATTTTTAATAAAAGATAAGAAAACAGTTTTTTTACACAATCAACAAACCCACAAAAAATAGCTTTTGGCAATTCCATTCACAGTCCTAAAATCGATCAAAAATCCAAAAAGAAAACTTTCTATTTCTTTCTTTCATTGCCAAAAAATAAAATAAAAAAACAAGTCCTCACCGGAGTGAGGAACCCAGCCAAGCTAAAAAAATAAATACAAATAAAAAAGAATAGATGTGATGTTTTGATTTTGGGATGCGTTTCGGTATGAGAGTGTTATACTAGGATTTGGAACTTGGTTTTTGACGTGTAGGGAGCTTAAGACTAGGGAATGGACATAGTGAGAGTTGGAGGCCATCAGAGCGACAAAAGGAGGGTATTTTTTTACTTTGGAGCTGAGATTTAACTTCTAATCTAGTAGAATCTAAAGAGATTTAGGAAAAACGGAGGTTATATCGATGTTCAAGAGGTTGAGAAGAATTTGGAGCAAAGATCTGGGTTAAAAGGTGATCGGCTGCGACGATGGATGGCTGTCGGCACGATGGTCTACAACCGGAATTGGGGAAGGGGAAAGTTCTTTCAGAAAGAGTGAGTTGTGTTTTTTAGGTAGAAAGGATAGAATGCTTAGAAAAAAAAAAAAAAAGAAAGAGGTTGTCGTTTATATTTTTTTTTCAAAGCGGAAAACGACGTCGTTTTGGTAAATGATCCCCTCCAAACCGTTGAATTGGTTCCTAACCTACTAAACCGTCCGAAAACTGTTGCTGAACTAGATTGGACCACCAGAAAACCGCCTGAACATTTTGAAGTGGCTGGCTGAATTGTTCACAAGTTTGATCGATCCTTTTAGGTAATTATCTATTTATTTGTTTTTGTTTTAGTTTTTGGCTTTGTTTTATTTTTATTTTTATTTTATATTTTATATATACATGTTAAAATTTAAAGTTATTTGAGCATGGGATATTTATTTAAATGATAATAATGAAAAAAATAATAACTGAATTGTTAAATAAAATGTTAAACTAAAACCTTTTGCATAATAATAATTTTATTATAAAATTTAACAAATTTTAAGGAAAAGCAAGATTAATGAAAATAATAAATAAAATAACATGATAAAAATATTTCAAATAATAAAATTTCAAACGGTTGCAAATATGCAACTGATAAATAAAATTTTTAAATTTTATCATAATGATGGTGAATTTAGAAGAAAAATTCTGATAATATTTATTTTGAAATAAAATGAAATAATAAAAATTAGATAATCAAATAATTCAAGATCTAACAATTTTAGGATCCTTTTTAGGGACAAAATCAATGATAAAGTCTAGATGAATTACAAATGTGTAATTTTCTAGAAAATTTATTTCTAAATTATTCCAAAATGATGGACAATTTATAAAATTTAAAATTAAAACCAAATTTTCAAACCATGAAATTATAAAAATTGTGAATGAATTATCCTTAGGAAAAAATTTTAGGGAATAAGATATTTTTAAATTTTGTCAAAATGATGAAAATTTTAGATGTTTTTATAAAAATAAAAGAAGAATTAATTAAATTATAAAAGGAATTTTTTTAAATGATATTATTAAAATTTTCGTCAATCCAACAACGAAATCTCTTTATGAAAACGAATGAATTCCTTAAATACTCTTTGAGGTAAGAAAAATTTTCTAAGCATTTTACTAGAATAATGAAATTATCGTATAAAATTTTTCATTGTTTGACTAATTAAATTTAGTTTAGAATAAAAGATCATTCAATTAAAATCAATTTAAGATAATACAAAGTTATTTTTCAAATATGTTTGTTTATATAATTTATAAATAATTAATTTTCATAATTAATAAATGTGATTATATTAATATTAATACATATATTAAAATATAAAAAATTAGTTAAATAAATAACTATTTAATTTAATTTAATTTAAAATTTTATTTTAAAATTAATTCAATAAAAAATATCAATATTTAAAAAATTCCCCTGACAAAGCAAGGGCATGAATCTAGTTATGTTAAAGATGCACTCAATCACCCTTTTCCTTTCTTTCCCATTAAACAAAAAAGGTTCTGATATGCATTAAGGTAAGTGCAAGGACAACTGGGTCAATACTCAATACCTTGACTTTCCTTAAAGTTAATAGGTTTAGTTGTTGGCCATGAGGAAATTTTTGAAGAATTTTGAACTTGGTATTTTGGCATTGCTCGATTCTGACTATTATATATCCTCTTTGTGTTAGATATTTGGATATTTTGTAAACCGTTGGCTATTAAAATTGAGTTTGGAGTTATGTTTTTGGACAAGATACAGTTTATAGGTACATAATTTCTCTGATCTTCTCCTATAACTTGGGAGAAGATGTCATTAGAAAAAGGAGTATATGAAAATTTTTTATCTTGATGTTAAATAGCTTTTTTTTTAAGTTTTTTCTTTAACACAAATAATATAAAAATAACAAGCATCAATAATATTAAAAAAAAAAATCTAATTTAATTTTAAAGGTAATAAGTTTCATGGCAAAAAAATCTACCCCACATCCAATTGTCATTGTAGATTCACTATCAATTGGTCTTCCGTCTTTACGTGTATGAGTAGCAATAAATAATTCTGCTCGAGATGGATTAGTCCCTTTTAAGTCTTGTAATTATTTACGAATTTTCAATTAAAATAAATAATTATAATAATTTAGGCAATTTTATTTGTAATATACTTAATTAAAGTACATTACATTATCATTTTCCCTCTTTTCTTTGCAAAATTTTTTTGTGCTTGAAGTATGAGGTGGACTTCAACTTTTGTCTATTTCTTTTGTTAACAACTTCCCTTTTTTATAAAGTTAGAAGAAAAAAAAGAAAAAAAATGTTATGAAATATATACAAAGGAAAAAACCTTTAAAAATGTAGACCTTTGCTTTTGTAGATTCCCAAAATTTCAAAAGCCAATCAAATTTATCATCAAAAACCTTTTGATCTCGTTCTATTGTGTTTGAACCATTTACTTTTTACCTTAGACTTGAAGTCCTTTCATTTTTTATCCAAAAACATCCTTACTCAATCCTTAGTCAACGAATTTATGTCAAACTTACCCTATAATAAAAATATAATTATTGATTATTAAAAGCATATAAACATTTTGATTAAAAACAATAATATAAAGCTCATATTTATATATATATATATATAACAAAACATTTGTAATTTTTCAATTTAATAGTTAATATACATGTTTAAATTAAAAAAAACAATATTTTTAACTTTCAAACAAATAAAATATACTTGTATCATCTTCCACATGTCTTCTTTATAATCAGTCGGCATTAACCTTCAATCAGCATAATCCAAATGTGCAAACCTGCCATTCCGTGCCAATTTACCTAAGAAAGTACTTAACTTCTTTGCATTATCTCTAACAAGAATGTGAAGGATTTATTAGTCCATTTCTCAAGACATTTAATGTTAAACAATTGTATAAGAAACAAAAGTTTTGTGTGAGTTTTACACCCAGGATAAACCTTTTTTTTTACTTTCTTCAATCAACCTATAAAATTTTTCAACTTATGCATTTGGCTCATTTGTTAATGTGTATGATTAGTCACTCATAAATATATCATGTACCAAAGTTTGATCTTTGCATCAAACTTTTATCCATGATAATTTTTATCACACATGCAATTGTAAATATAAAATAAATTTAATAAGTATTAATTTTTAAAATAAATTTAAGATTTTCATTTTTTCTTAAGTATTCGTGTTCAATACATTTGCAACAAATGTTAAGTATGGAGGTCGAACAATTTCAATATATAAAAAATTTTTTAAATAAATATATTCATATAAAATACATATCTATATTTGACACTCATTCTCAAATTCAAATAACATAATATATAAAAATATATATAATTTTAATCAATCCTTCCAAAATCAAATGTCAAGTCCACTATTATTCTTAATCTTCATTTATTTTTTCAATTTATCTTAATAATTTTTTGAATTACGAAACTCTAATCTTGAATTCAACTTAAAAAATATTGAATTAACAGCTTATTTGTATGTTGATAAATAAATTTAAAATAAAAAGTAAAACTTATAACATATTTTTTTTCAAATATTTGATCAACCACCTAAAAAATGAGCGGGAAGCACTCTTCTCCAAGTCATAATCCACTTTTAGTACGACAATTGACCCTTTCTTGCTTTGCATTAGGGACAGGATGTTAAAGCCCAATAAATCATACCCTCAAGCAATCTGGTTTCGTTTTTGCACTGTCAAACGAAAGCTTAGGCATTAATTATAAAATGAAAATTAAAGTAAAATTCAAACATATATTTAATATATTAATATAAAATTATTATTTAATACTGATTTTTTTTACCTAATATATTAAAGTTTTTGGTTTATGAAAAGTTTAATTATGCTTTCTAAGGGTTTGGCAAAAAATTAAGTTTAAGCCTAGTGTTTTTATTATAACTATTTTAATATTTTAAGATAAATTTAATTTAAAATATACTATCAACCTTCCATTTTTTTTGTCTAATCTTTTCTTTTTTGAATATCTCAAAATTATGTTGTCATTTCTTTTTAAATACTTAAAAATCTTAATTTTTTTATATTTTAAAATCATTTTTATATTTTTTTAAATTTTTATATTAAAAATCATTTAACTTCAATTTTATAAGAAAAAAGTTTAAATTTAATATTAACGACACAAAAATTAAAATTTTTCTTAAACTCTATAAAAATAAAAAAATTTCAAAAATTTAAAACGAAAAGAGCATTAATTGTGGGATGGGTACAAGCCCGAAATTAAATCATTTACCAACCCCAGTCTGGCTTTCCCATCCTTTCCAGGTCAGGATGAGAAAATATACTATACAAGTAACAAGCTTTGCCATAGCCAATGTTAAAGAAAAGAAAGGGAAAGAAAAAGGTCAAAAGAAAAAAAAAAAAGCTCTTAATATAATTCCCAGTTAATAGGCCTGAACTTCATTTGGAATTCTAGCCCTGCATCCTGCATATCCACCCAACACAAAGAAAAAAAAAAAAGAAGGGTCTGATATATATAATATCCAGTTCTGCATCAATGAAACTAAAAACTTCCTTTTTGATCAAATTTAATGAAATATGAAATGAAGATCAAAAAATTAAATGGCTTAATAATGCAGATCCATGAATCCGGATTATTTGTTTATTTGTTCATTTACCTATTTGCCAATATCCCTCTGAAACACGCAGCTTAACTGCCACTTGCTCGGTATAATTATCTCTTTGATATGCTGAGTTTTATATATATATATATATATATATATATATATATATAATGGCATAACTTTTGGACTATTGGGTTTTATGATGATGTTTAACTTATTGGACCTGTAATATACTATTAAAGAATGAGTTGAGAAATTTCAATCAGATGATGTGCTAAATTTAATTAAGTGCTTTAGATTTTTGTCAAAGAGACATTTGTCGAAGAGACACTGCTTTCTGCTTACAGAGCATTAATGCAGATGATTTGCATTCTGTGCTGGTTAGATTTTTAAAAATTATGAATTTCATAAGGTTTAAACGTCTAACAATAGAATACACATAAGAATCATAAATGTTAAAGAAAAAGGCCAGCTGCAAGAACCAAAAATAGTCGGCAAAATACAAAAAATGAAATCAAATTTAAAAATAACGAATAAAATGAATAATGACTCTCCGTATAAGAAGATACAGGTATACATATATTAAGCTATGAAGAATATCAAGTGTATAGTAAGTATTAAAAATTAAACCCAAAAAATTTGAAAACCAGTACCAAGCTTAATTATTATGCCATCACTTGCAGTTTAGATCTTGGAGATTCCTTGTTGAAACATTGAATGTGAGGGTACAGTTCATCTCTGGGGATTTGTTTCTCTTTATCACTTTCATCAATTCCACTTTTCCTTTCAACTTGGCCTGGCTATTCAATGTCAATATATTGGAACTCAATTCTGAGCCAAGTGGTGCGGTGTTTGTCAATGCTCTGGAGTTCACTTCCACAGTAACATCCAATTTTTTGGTAGAACGAGCTCTGGCCCTGGCCTTGGGAATAATTGCCTCTCCTACTATTACACCATCATACAGAAAACTCATAGTACTGTGATCAAATCTGTAATGACCAAAATTGGTGTTTTTTACCGTAACTTGGGCAATGAACTTGAGATCAAATGAAGCAGCAGCAGCAGCTCCGGTGCTATTGGTTTCCATTGTCTCAATGGTGATTCTTCCAATTCTCACCTTTGGGTTCTTAACGCGCATGACTGTCAGTGCAAAAACCAGGATGATAGCGGTTTGGAACACTGCAAAAGCCGCAATATACACAGCATATTTGATTCTCTTCTTTCTTTTCAGCTCTTTCGCTTGTAACCCGGCTGATTCTTCATCACTCCTCGGCTGCTTGTTAGCTGGTGCTAGGGGATGCACTTGCTGGTCTTTCTCAGCCATTTTTCTTTACTAGCTATGAAACTGATCAAAAGAAAATATTATCTTTATCACTTTTGTTGATGTTTAAACTGAATTGAGGAAAGCTTAGAAGAGCAACCTGGTATATATAGTACTCGGTTATCATTAGGACAGGGCATTTAACATAGGAATAGACAAATTGTCATCGTGAAATGATGGTCAGAGAGGTTCCTCGAAATTGGTTTTTTTTCTCTGTTGAAGTATTAAACGCGCATAAGGTTGGACTTTGTGACATTCATTCTAGATGGTCTCGTAACTTTTGTAAACGGTTAGAGTTTTTATCATAAAAATTGAGATTATAATAAATAAATAAATAAAGTTTCTGTTCTATCTGTTCATTGGACATTTTACATGTATTTTGTTTTTAAGGGAAGTAGGTGGTTGGAAGCAACGTCCATACGGATCGTACCTGCTTCTAGATTGCTTGGAGAAAAAAAAAAGTCATAAATAGTTACATGGTTATTATTGCTTAATTAATTAGTCACAAAGCTGATTAATGAAAAATAAAGAAATAAAATTTATTCATCATTAATATTAAAAGCATCAGTGAAGTTGATATGTTTCCACACATGGAGAACCAGATCTATATATGAACAGTATAGTTGACGTACAGAAGCCGTTAAGGACTCAATCATCAGTTGATTATTATCGTTTAGCCAAGAAGACGAATTGACAATCATATGAAAGCAATCTTTAACTTCTAAAGATTAATAAATTCAAAGATAAACAAAATACAAGTAAATAAATTAAGTTGAAAGTAAAAAATACAATTGATTCAATTAACCATTATTTGATTATGATCAAATTTCATTGACCATCTACATTCATAATTTTTTTGGGGATGGATGACCATTTACACTCAGTAAAAATTATTAGAAGTGGCTTAAAATTAAGTTTGGATCTAATGTCTTTATGAAATCTATACACAAGCTATCCCTTCTTCAATTTCTTTTCAATTTGATGCCAATTCATTAATTTTATTGTTTTTGTCAAATGCTAAATCAGCACAGACTTCTTCACCACAATAGCTTTATTAAATATTATTATATTTAATTATGTTGACTTGTATGACACGTGTCTTATTAGGATAAAGTTGAAAATTTTTTACAAATTCAAAGTATTATTGAAATTTGACAATTCAAAACATCGAACTTTTTATCACCCTAATGTTGTTATCGCTAGCCACTATTACTTCTGCCACCACCACCACTGTCATCATCACCACTCTTATAACCACCGTTGTCACCGTCACCGCTCCCACCACTACCCTTATTGACATCACCGTCAATCACTAAAACCCGACAAAATAAAAAAAAAAACTTTCAGATTGAAACTAATTTCCAATTTCTCACATTTTCCCAATATCCAAACTTTACACGTTTCAAAACCAACAATCAGATCTATGGGTAATGGTTAGGTTTTTTTTACAAAAAGTGAAATTTTTAATAAAAGATAAGAAAACAGTTTTTTTACCCAATCAACAAACCCACAAAAAATAGCTTTTGGCAATTCCTTTCACAATCCTAAAATCGATCAAAAATCCAAAAGGAAAACTTTTTTTTTTTCTTTCATTGCCAAAAAATAAAATAAAAAAACAACAGTCCTCGCTGGAGTGAGGAACCCAGCCAAGCCAAAAAAATAAATAAAAGTAAAAAAGAATAGATGTGATGTTTTGATTTTGGGATGGGTTTCGGTATTAGAGTGTCATACTAGGATTATGAATGGATGATCCTTAAGAAAAAATTTTAGGGAATAAGATATTTTTAAATTTTGTCAAAATGATGGAAATTTTAGATGTTTTTATAAAAATGAAGAAGAATGAATTAAATTACAAAAGGAAATTTTTAAATGATATTATAAAAATTTTTGTCAATCCAATAACAAAACCTCTTCATGGAAATGAATGGATTCTTTAAATACTCTTGAAGTAAGAAAAATTTTCTAAGCATTTTACTAGAATGATGAAATTATCCTATAAAATTTTTCAATGTTTAACTAATAAAATTTAGTTTAGAATAAAAGATCATTTAATTAAAAGCAATTTAGGATAATACAAAGTTATTTTTCAAATATGTTTGTTCATATAATTTATAAATAATTAATTTTCATAATTAATAAAATGTGATTATATTACTATTAATACATATATTAAAATATAAAAAATAAAATTTAGTTAAATAAATAATTATTTAATTTAATTTAATTTAAAATTTTATTTTAAAATTAATTCAATAAAAAATATCAATATTTAAAAAATTCGCTCGATAAAGCGAGGGCATGAATCTAGTTATGTTAAAGACACACTCAATCACCCTTTTTTTTTTTCCATTAAAGAAAAAGGATCTGATATGCATTAAGGTTAGGGTTGATAGCCCAACCCGAGCCCGGTGCGTTCCGATCCAACCTGACCTTATAGGGTTAATTCTTTTTCTTTTTTAAATCGAGTTTTAGGTCGGGTCGAATCATGTATTATTAACAAAAAATTGGGGTCGGGTCAAATTCGGATTTTAGGCAAACCCGACATGATTCGACCCGATATTATATTAAAAATTATTTTTTAATTATTATTTTTATATAATTATATATTTATATTTTAAAAATAATATTTTATTAATTTCAAATCGTGTCAGATATGATTTATATAATATTGAATCGGATCGAAATGGATTCGAGTATAAAAAATAATAAAAAATTTCTGGATCGGGTCGGGTTCAGGTTTTAAAATTATAAAGTTGGGTCAAATTCGGGGTGAGCAAAAACTCGTCCTGACCCAATCCGTTGCCAACCCTAATTAAGGTGGGTGTAAGGACAACTGGGTCAATACTCAATACATTGATTTTCCTTAAAGTTAATAGGTTTAGTTGTGTTATAACGGTTTTGGGACCATCAAACGTAATAGATTTTAAAATCAAGAAAAAAAAGAAAAAAGTCACCATCAATATTTTTTAGGGTGTGATTGGTAACCCAAAAAGTTTATCTTTTTAATAAAATATAAAAGCGAGTTTAAAGTTTAGCAAAAAGATAGATTTTGATCTACAAAAATAAATTTTGAGTTCGAGAGTGGATTACGTGTGGGAAAAGATTAATACCTCCATAATGATCATAAATTGATACCAATTAATTATGCGCTATTTTCGGTATTGGATGGAATGATTTTGTTTTCAAATTTAACATTAATTCCCTTTTTTAAAAAAAAAAATTTTTTACAAAAATTATTTATTTAGAAATATGGAAGAAATATTTAAGTTAAAGAATTATCTTAAAATTCTCCAACATCTAGGTAGAATTTAAAATAACTCTTTTCGCTTAAGATTTAACACAATATTCCTTAAAATGAAAATAACATTCTTAGTGAAAGATAATTAACAGTGACTTTCTAACATCTAGGTAGAGTATCGAGAATTATTTATTTCAGAATGTTATTTTTATTTTATTTTATAATTTCAAAATTTTAAAAGTAAGTAAAAAACATTTTGTACAAAAAAGTAAATGATGATACTATCAAGTAGTAAACAAATATGCGAAATGAGTGTAAATAATAACAAATAAACACATTTAAGCTAATAGGTGTTATGTATAATGACGAAATGCAAATTTAAATTGGATTCTTAAATATAATGAGATCACTTTGACTCTTTAACATCTAGGCAGACTTTATATGCGACTGTTTATATTTAAGATCTTATTTTATTAATATTTTTTTAATTTATTGATCTTATTATCAATGTAAATTAAGAATTCGTGTGAAGAAAAACTTAATGAAATAAAGTTTTCTAAATACTCCATCATCTAGATAGCATCCGGGAATAAATCATTTTATGCGAGATTTTCACACATATCCTTAAAGTTTCGAAATAGATTTAGGGTATAGGTTTAGGTTGAGGTTTCAAAGCCTATATAATTTTTAGGTAATGATTAGGGATTGTGTACTAAGTTTAGGGTTTTTTAAGAAATTTAAATTTTAAGGTTTTAGATTTTAGATTTAAAGAAAACATGAACATCTCTAAAAATTCTCAACACTTAGGCGAACTTTCTGAGCAAGTTCGATTTTTTATGATTTTTAAAAATTAACTTTTTTTATTGTAAAGAGTTAACATTAATTTGCTTTGTTTTTTCTTTTAAATTTCTTTAATAATAATTCCCTAACATCTAGGTAGAATTATCATTATTTAAAGCACAATTGTATTCCCTCTAACATCTAGGTAGGGAAAAGTTTTTTTTTTTTTATTATGCGTATTTAATATTTGGATTATTAAAAAACATTAAAGTGAATTAAAAGTTTTAAAATTGATTTGGATTTTTATTATTGTTATTGTCATTTAATTATTTTTATTTATTAAATTATTACCATAAAACAAAAGTATTTATTTTAATAAACTCTAAAAGTTTTAAAGCATGCATAAATAACAATAATAATAATAATGTTAAAAACGAAACAAATAAATAATATATAAAAATAATAATAATAATAAAATTAACAAAAAATTTTTTTACCTGAACCGGATCAGTCAATGGTCGATTTGGTCAGTTTTGTTTGTGGGGGTTCAAACCAATTCAAATCGATTCAATGCACTTCGTCCAGATTGGCTGAAAGCTAGCTGAGACGAGTTGGTGGGTTGGTTTACACAGATCTCGAGTCAGGTAATCAAGCACGTGAGAATCCTCCATGCTCTATACGACGTCATTTTGCTTCTTTGTTTCTTTATACAAGGCTCTTTTTTTTTTCAGTTCATTTCTTCCCTCTTTCCAAAAAAAAAAAAAACTCCTAGCTTCAAAATTCCTCTCTAGCTTTGCCAGAAGCTGACGTCATGCCATCGTGTTGGCCGCCACCTAAAGTCATCGTCGACGACCATTGCTGGTGATTATCGGTGATCGAAAAAAGTTAAAAAACTATCAAAAATTCTCCTTAACGTTCTCTTTCGAAATTCGATTTCTTTTTACCAGAAATAGCCTCGATAGTAGCAAATCGGGGCTAAGAAGTTTCTGGATTCTTTTTTTCTTTTTTTTTTTGAAACTTGAACTGATAATTTCTCTTTTTTGTTGTAGGATGACTTTGGCACTGAGGTTCCTCTCACGAGAAGGATTGTGTTATGGGTTTTTGTTTTTGTGGGTCTGTTTTTTTTTTTTTTTTGTTTTCTGATAGGTGGGGATGAAAAATTATTTGGGTGTGGAGAGTTTTACGCTTTTTGGGTAAGGGAGAGCTTGATGTTTTTATGTTTGTCTAGGTGTCCGAGAGAGCTCGAAAGGGGAAAGGTTAAGTGTTTTATAGGGCTAGGAATGATGGTGGCAATAGGGTGGTGGTTCTGGGCAGTTAGGGCTAGTGAGGTGCAGGGATTCTGATGGGACTGGGGATGGTAATGGCAATAGGGTGGGTGGCCAGTGGTGCCGTGTAAGGCACCATTGTCATCCTGATTTTTCTTTTTTTATCAGTTATCAGTTATCATTTTTATTTTTATTTTTATTATTAATTAAATTTAATTAAATCAATGTTATCCTACTTGATAGAGATGGTTTCTAAACAATGTACTTGAAGGAATCCAATTTTGATATCAGTCAAGTCATATGATAAAGCATGTACTGCCTGAGTCTACGAGTAGCCCAAGCTAGGGCACAGTATATTTTTTCTATTTGGAAATACTTACTCCATAAACTTTTTACTCAAATAGTAGATGGCATGCTCTTTCTTGCCAATTTCGCCTTTTTGCCCCAATACACATCCCATTGATTTTTCTTCAATCAACCTATAAAATTTTTCAACTTGTGTATTTGGCTCATTTGTTAATGTGTATGATTAGTCACCATAAACATATCATGTACCAAAATTTTCATATCATGAAACTAACCCTTGTCATCTTGAATAAAATCACTACTAGAACCAATATTACGACATGAAAAACCTTTCTATGTAATACCCAATGGATATATCCCATTATAAATCCATAACACACCAAGTGATTGTATGCTTCTTCATGAGCCACCCAGAATCAATTATGTGATGCTCTTAATATCATATTGAAAGAAAATGAGGATATGATATGATATATAAGTTGAGACATAAAATTAAACTTATGAAATGCCTTTTATGGGTAAAATTATGAGACTTTCAAGTTAAAGCGGATAATATCTCGCATTTTGAGTACAAGTCTCCACAAATAGTATCAGAGTAATTATTAATCAGATGAAAATTAAGTATTACATCGTGTGAGTCACTTCAAAAATTTTAAGGGAGCTAAATGCTACACAGTGAGAGCCATCTCTAGAATCTTAATATCCGATGTGATCTTGGTTCTATGGATCTATGTGTGTTTTGTGTTAGGCTTGACGGAGACGTCAAGCTTGAATAAGGATAGTTTGTGAATCCTCAATCCCACATTGAAAAAAATGAGAAGATATGATATGATATATATGTTGAAATCTAAACTCAAACTTATGAGACACTTTTGGTGGGACAAAACTATAAGAATTTTATATCAAAACGAATAATACCTTGTAGTTTGAGATTCTAGAATTGACTTCCACCATATAACACTTAGCTCTCTCGAGATTTTAAAGGCAACTCCTACAATGTAGCAGGTTAAGATTCTAAAAGTGGCTTATACTGTGTAGAACTTAGTTTCTTTAGGATTTTAAGGGTGGTTTCTATGGTGTAGCACTTAATTTATATTCAATTGGTAACCACTTTAATACCATTTATGGAGATTTACACCCAACCTATGAAGTATTATCTCCTTTAACCTAAATGTCTTATGATTTTTTCCTATAAAAAGTGTTTTACAAGTTTAGCTTTAGATCTCAACTTATATATCATATTATATCTTCACATTCTTCCAATATAGAATTGAGCAAGTCATAAATTACAACAATTCTTACAAAGGCATAATATCTTATTGTTGTAGCTAGCTTTAGAGAAAGCCAAATCAAGGAATTAACTTACTCCTAAAACATATTCTTAGCTAGTTCTTGATCTTTGCATCAAACTTTTATCCATGATAATTTTTACCACACATTTAATTGTAAATATAAAATATATTTAATAAGTATTAATTTTTAAAATAAAAATATTATAGGCATATATATTTCCTCATGAATAAAATCAAATGCTTTGAGTACAAAAAACACTAAAAGGGGAAAAAGAATTAAACTCACAAACCTTTTGAAGAATGCATTCTGTTTGCTTGTTTCAATTGATAAAGATTTTGACCCTGCATTAATAGTAAATCTATGATCAAATACTTACAAATTAGGAGAATAAAATAATCGCAAAATTATTTTTAAATTATTATTTGAAAAGTTTAGCATTATAACATAAATTCTTATCTTAAAGATGCTACCCATAAGTAAAATTACGAGTAACTTAAGTTTGGAGTAAGCATTTTGCAACATTATATTTGATACCAAAACAGAGTTATCACCAAGAAATCACAGAAATACATGTCTCCAAATATCTATTTTGCAAACACAACAAAAAAACAAAGCATTTGCTATCAAAACAAATCAAATTGATGGAATCATCCAAAGCACATCAAAGATATTTAAAAAAAAAAAAAAGAAAAGACCTAAAGCTTTAGGAACTCCCCCATTGATGGCCAACAATTTAACTAAATTTGCAACTACGAATTCTTCACCACGTGCGTATGTATAGATATTACCTAATTCCACCAACAACCAAACCAATTCCCCACTTTCCTATCTTTTAGCTTTTCAACTATTATCTCATCCTCACAATTGGTCGAGAAACCTAACACTTTACTAAGACTCCCAGTATCTTGAGCATTATTTTAATAACGTCAAACCTATTTAAGAAATCCCTATCCTATAGAGATTCGTTAGCAAACTTCCATTCATGTTATTTGATTTTTTAACTTGAATCTTATTATATGTCCTACCTTTCCTTTTTGTTTTCTGAAAAATTTTGCAAAGCAATGCCTTTTGAATCTCAGCTAGGGACTCACTTTACCAGCTAACGTACAATTGACTTTTAACACTTTGGAAAATAACCCTTTTTGACAAGCAATTCAGAAAAGTAGAATACAATATTCAATGTTTAAAATAATTTGATCTTAGAATCTTTACAATTCCAAAACCACTAGGCCCACCTATTTTCCATAAAAAAAAAAAAAAGGTAGTATCAACATTTCTTATATACATACTCTTATGGACCCACATCCATGATGCTGCAAAAAATCTAACGCAACCAAATGTCAACTCAAATAAGGATTCATTTAAATAGGTAGTGAGATTAAAAATTATTATTATTATTATTATAATTATGATTAAAAAAATATATTATTATTGTGATTAAAAAAATTTAATAAAAAATTTATATTAATTAAATTTTATTAAAATTTAAATTTAAATTCAATTAATGATGATTGAAATTTAACTAAACCTCATTAGAAGTGTGATTGCATCCAAACGCCCACTAAGTCTTCGTAAAGCGCAACTTGAAACTTATCCATCAACTTACTCTAAGAGCAAGATTGGCTTCACGATGAAAGACAAAAGAAAAAAAAAAGACTCATTGCACTAACAGGCAGTGTTGTAACCAATAAATTTTTCAGTTTTAAATGTTGTCATTTTTCAATTTTATGTAAAGTTAATATACAAAAAATTTATTTTCAAAGAAAAAAAATGAGAAAGTAGGTATTGTCTTTAGATTTATGTTAATATTTGTTTAGATTAATACCTAATAATGCAATCAAGAGAATTTAACAAATTAATATAATATGACATAATCATTACTTAAAATTCTTGATCTTAATGTTTGGGCATAATCCTATAATATTACAAAGAAACCCTAAATTAATAATACATGATAAATTTATAATTTTTAAGGAAAAAAAAAACAAAGATGTAATTCAACTTCTATTTAAACAAAATTGTATAAAAACTTTAAGATTTTATTAATTAAAATTACCTTTTTGACAAGACAAAAATCTTCTAACGCTTTCTTTTTTGCCGCAATACTCTTAATAAATCTTTATTCTTTTGATTATTCCAAGTCTTTAATAGCTTTTATTGTAGAGAACTAAAGGACAAGAAAAAGTTGATAAACTACAAATGAAAGTACGTATTTTTTTGTGAAAAATTGGTTTCATAAGAACATGATGAAAAAATGAAAAATTCCCTCCAAAATGAAAAAATTAGCCAACGGCTATGTTGAAAAAAACATAATGAAAGTGGCGGGTTAAATGGAATTTTGATACTTGTTACCTATTTTATTGCCTTTAAAAATCTTAAAAATTTTGTCTCTAAAAATTAATAGATTAGTATGAAAAAAATAAAATATTAAAAACATTATACAAGTTGTACTTTTTTATATTAATTTTGTAATTAATATTTTTATCATTAGCAACAATATTTTTAGAGACAAAAAGACACATAAAAAAGCCATTATAAATTGTTATGTTAATTATATTTTTTAATTAAAAAATAATATAGCAATTAGAGAGAAATGTCATTAAAATAGTGACCTATATGACATTTGTCTTTGAAATTTTTTATTTAGAAGCAAATAAGCTTATTACATCAAGTCATTGCCTCTAAAAACAGTTTGTGTTGTAATGATTTGTTCCCTCTGCTCCATCCCTTAAGCTTTTGAGAGGAAGCTATTTGGAGGAAATGCGTGAATAAAATTCAGAGAGAAAAAAGCTAAAATGCAAAAGAGTTTTAATGATAAACATCAACCACAGCAAATTTGATTGAACTTGATTTTTTAAAAATCAAGTATGAGTTTTATATTTATAGATCCAACTTTTTAAAGATAAATACGTATCTCCAAATTATGATCTTAATCTTAAAAATTAAATATTCAAATGATAAAGCTTAAAGAATAAAGAAAATCACAAGATAAATACAAATTCTAAAGAATAAAAGATATATATATATATATATATATATATAACAATTCAATAAACCAAATATATGCTAAGAAAGGTTAAGACTTTAATTAGGGTGAGTTCTTTTTTATTTAGAGCAAGAATTAACTTTCCCTAGGGACAAGTATTTACTAGTCCTCCATTCAAATAAAAATATATATTGATATTAATATTTTTAGATTTTTTTAAAAAAAAATTTAATTAGAAGTCATCAATACTCTTTAATTAAAATCAATACTCAAAATCTCATCTCTATAGCATTTTAGAGTTAGAATATTCTTAATTAATGACGAACTGTAAGGGAAGTCTGAAGATTGTTATTTGTTAATTTTATTTTTAACTTAACTTTATGTATTATTATTTAAGAGGAATTAAAATTATATTATAATTTGTTTATTTATTGCATTTACAATCATTATTTATAATTTATTAAAAACAATAGTTTTATCATGAATATTAAGTCATATTCATGTACACTTAAAATAATAAATTACATTTCTAATTTTTTCGATAAAATTTCAAGTTTTCAACCAAGTATCCAAGATGTAATGTTTTCTTTTTAACTGAACACTTATCTTTTCATATTTTATGATCATTTTTTATTTTATTTTCTTCATAAAACCTCAAATAAATTATGTTAATTGTTAGGATTTTCATTTTTTCTTAAGTACTCGTGTTCAATACATTTGCAACAAATGTTAAGTACGGAGGGAGGTCGAACAATTCCAATATATAAAAAAATTTTAAATAAATATATTCATATAAAATACATATTTATATTTGATACTCATTCTCAAATTCAAATAACATAATATATAAAAATATATATAATTTTAATCAATCCCTCCAAAATCAAATGTCAAGTCCACTACTATTCTTAATCTTCATTTATTTTTTCAATTTATCTTAATAAATTTTTAAATTACGAAACTCTAATCTTGAATTCAACTTCAAAAATATTGAATTAACAGCTTATTTATAAGTTGATAAATAAGTTTAAAATAAAAAGTAAAACTTGTAACATATTTTTTTTCAAATATTAAATCAACCACCTAAAAAATGAGCAGTTTAATTTAGAAATTAAAATTCATACTATGGCACTTTGAAACAGAAAAAAAAAAGTGAATTTAATATAAATAATGAAGAAAAAGTGTATGAAAAGATAAAGCAAGAGTCCAATGACAATTTCCAAACCTTGGAAGCACTCTTCTCCAAGTCATAATCCACTTTTAGGACAACAATTGACCCTTTCTGATATATATAATATCCAGTTCTGCATCAATGAAACTAAAAACTTCCTTTTTGATCAAATTTAATGAAATATGAAATGAAGATAAAAAAAATAAATGGCTTAATAATGCAGATCCATGAATCCGGATTATTTGTTTATTTGTTCATTTACCTATTTGCCAATATCCCTCTGAAACACGCAGCTTAACTGCCACTTGCTCGGTATAATTATCTCTTTGATATGCTGAGTTTTATATATATATATATATAGAGTGGCATAACTTTTGGACTATTGGGTTTTATGATGATGTTTAACTTATTGGACCAGTAATATACTATTAAAGAATGAGTTGAGAAATTTCAATCAGATGACGTGCTAAATTTAATTAAGTGCTTTAGATTTTTGTCAAAGAGACATTTGTCGAAGAGACACTGCTTTCTGCTTACAGAGCATTAATGCAGACGATTTGCATTCTGTGCTGGTTAGATTTTTAAAAATTATGAATTTCATAAGGTTTAAACGTCTAACAATAGAATACACATAAGAATCATAAATGTTAAAGAAAATGGCCAGCTGCAAGAACCAAAAATAGTCGGCAAAATACAAAAAATGAAATCAAATTTAAAAATAACGAATAAAATGAATAATGACTCTCCGTATAAGAATATCAAGTGTATAGTAAGTACTAAAAATTAAACCCAAAAAATTTGAAAACCAGTACCAAGCTTAATTATTATGCCATCACTTGCAGTTTAGATCTTGGAGATTCCTTGTTGAAACATTGAATGTGAGGGTACAATTCATCTCTGGGGATTTGTTTCTCTTTATCACTTTCATCAATTCCACTTTTCCTTTCAACTTGGCCTGGCTATTCAATGTCAATATATTGGAACTCAATTCTGAGCCAAGTGGTGTGGTGTTTGTCAATGCTCTGGAGTTCACTTCCACAATAACATCCAATTTTTTGGTAGAACGAGCTCTGGCCCTGGCCTTGGGAATAATTGCCTCTCCTACTATTACACCATCATACAGAAAACTCATAGTACTGTGATCAAATCTGTAATGACCAAAATTGGTGTTTTTTACCGTAACTTGGGCAATGAACTTGAGATCAAATGAAGCAGCAGCAGCAGCAGCTCCGGTGTTATTGGTTTCCATTGTCTCAATGGTGATTCTTCCAATTCTTACCTTTGGGTTCTTAACGCGCATGACTGTCAGTGCAAAAACCAGGATGATAGCGGTTTGGAACACTGCAAAAGCCGCAATATACACAGCATATTTGATTCTCTTCTTTCTTTTCAGCTCTTTCGCTTGTAACCCGGCTGATTCTTCATCACTCCTCAGGTGCTTGTTAGCTGGTGCTGGGGGATGCACTTGCTGGTCTTTCTCAGCCATTTTTCTTTACTAGCTATGAAACTGATCAAAAGAAAAATATTATCTTTATCACTTTTCTTGATGTTTAAACTGAATTGAGGAAAGCTTATAAGAGCAACCTGGTATATATAGTACTCGGTTATCATTAGGACAGGGCATTTAACATAGGAATAGACAAATTGTCATCATGAAATGATGGTCAGAGAGGTTCCTCGAAATTGGTTTTTTTTCTCTGTTGAAGTATTAAACGCGCATAAGGTTGGACTTTGTGACATTCATTCTAGATGGTCTCGTAACTTTTGTAAACGGTTAGAGTTTTTATCATAAAAGTTGAGATTATAATAAATAAATAAATAAAGTTTCTGTTCTATCTGTTCATTGGACATTTTACATGTATTTTGTTTTTAAGGGAAGTAGGCGGTTGGAAGCAACGTCCATACGGATCGTACCTGCTTCTAGATTGCTTGGAGAAAAAAAAAGTCATAAATAGTTACATGGTTATTATTGCTTAATTAATTAGTCACAAAGCTGATTAATGAAAAATAAATAAATAAAATTTATTCATCATTAATATTAAAAGCATCAGTGAAGTTGATATGTTTCCACACATGGCGAAAACTAGATCTATTTATGAACAGTATAGTTGACCTACAGAAGCCATTAAGGACTTGATCATCAGTTGATTATTATAGTTTAGCCAAGAAGACAAATTGACAATCATATGAAAGCAATCTTTAACTTCTAAAGATTAATAAATTCAGAGATAAACAAAATACAAGTCAATAAATTAAGTTGAAAGTAAAAAATACAATTGATTCAATTGACCATTATTTGATTATGATCAAATTTCATTGACCATCTACATTCATAATTTTTTTGGGGATGGATGACCATTTACACTCAGTAAAAATTATTAGAAGTGGCTTAAAATTAAGTTTGGATCTAATGTCTTTATGGAATCTATACAACATACACAAGCTATCCCTTCTTCAATTTCTTTTCAATTTGATGCCAATTCATTAATTTTATTGTTTTTGTCAAATGCTAAATCAGCAGACACTTCATCACCACAATAGCTTTGTTAAATATTATTATATTTAATTATGCTGACTTGTATAACACGTGTCTTATTAGGATAAAGTTGAAAATTTTTTACAAATTCAGAGTATTATTGACATTTGACAATTCAAAACATCGAACTTTTTATCACCATAATGTTGCAATCGCTAGCCACTATTACTTCTGCCACCACCACCACTGTCATCATCACCACTCCTATAACCATCGCTGTCACCATCACCGCTCCCACCACTACCCTTATTGCTATCACTGTCAATCACTAAAACCCAACAAAATAAAAAAAAACTTTCAGATTCAAACTAATTTCCAATTTCTCACATTTTCCCAATATCCAAACTTTACACGTTTCAAAACCAACAATCAGATCTATGGGTAATGGTTAGGTTTTTTTTACAAAAAGTGAAATTTTTAATAAAAGATAAGAAAACAGTTTTTTTACACAATCAACAAACCCACAAAAATAGCTTTTGGCAAATTCCATTCACAATCCTAAAATCGATCAAAAATCCAAAACGAAAAACTTTTATTTCTTCTTTCATTGCCAAAAAATAAAATAAAAAAACAACAGTCCTCACCGGAGTGAGGAACCCAGCCAAGCCAAAAAAATAAATAAAATAAAAAAGAATATATGTGATTTTTGATTTTGGGATGGGGATGTTTAAATAAAATGTTAAACTAAAACCTTTTGCCATAATAATAATTTTATTATAAATTTAACAAATTTTAAGGAAAAGCAAGATTAATGAAAATAGTAAATAAACCTGGCATGATAAAATATTTCAAATAATAAAATTTCAACGGTTGCCAATATGTAACTGATAAATAAATTTTTTAATTGTATCCATAACAGATTGGTGAATTTAGAAGAAAAATTTTAATATATTATTTTGAAATAAAATTGAAATCATAAAATTAGTTAATCAATAATTCAAGATCTAACAATTTTAGGATCTTTTTAAGGAGAAAATCAATGATAAAGGTCTAGATGAATTACAAATGTGTAATTTTCTAGAAAAATTTTTTAAATTATTCCAAAATAGTAGGACAATTTATAAATTTAAAATTAAACCAAAATTTCAAACCATGAACATTATAAAATTGTGAATAAATGATCCTTAAGGAAAAATTTTAGGGATAACGATATTTTTTAAATTTACCAAAATGACAGAAAATTTAGATGTTTTTATAAAAATGAAGAAGAATTAATTAAATTACAAAAGGAAATTTTTAAATGATATTATAAAAATTTTTGTCAATCCAATAACAAAACCTCTTCATGAAAACGAATGGATTCTTTAAATACTCTTGAAGTAAGAAAATTTTTTTAAGCATTTTACTAGAATGATGAAATTATCCTATAAAATTTTTCAATGTTTGACTAATAAAATTTAGTTTAGAATAAAATATCATTTAATTAAAAGCAATTTAGGATAATACAAAGTTATTTTTCAAATATGTTTGTTTATATAATTTATAAATAATTAATTTTCAAATAAAATGTGATTATATTAATATTAATACATATATTAAAATATAAAAAATTAGTTAAATAAATAATTATTTAATTTAATTTAAAATTTTATTTTAAAATTAATTCAATAAAAGATATCAATATTTAAAAAATTCCCTCGATAAAGCGAGGGCATGAATCTAGTTATCTTAAAGACACACTCAATCACTCTTTTTCTTTTTTCTTTTTTTCCATTAAAGAAAAAGGTTCTAATATGCATTAAGGTAGCTGCAAGGACAATTCTCAATACCTTGACTTTCCTTAAAGTTAATAGGTTTAGTTGTTGGCCATGAGGAAATTTTCGAAGAATCTTGAACTTCGTATTTTGGCATTGCTTAATTCTGACTACCATATATCCTCTTTATGTTGGATATTTGGATATTTTGTAAACCGTTGGCTATTAAAATTGAGTTTGGAGTTATGTTTTTAGAAAAGATACATTTTGTAAGTACATAATTTCTCCGATCTTCTCCCATAACTTGGGAGAAGATGTCCTTAGGAGATGGAATATCTGAAAATTTTAGATCTTGATGTTAAACGGCTTTTTTAAGTTTTTTTCTATAAAACAAATAATAAAAAGATAACAAGCATCAATAATATTTAAAAAATATCTAATATGCTTTTAAAGGTAATAAGTTTCGTGGTAAAAAATCTGCTCCACATGCAATTGTCATTACATATTCATTAGCAATTAGTTTTCCATCTTTACGTGTATGAGTAACAATAAATAATTCTGATCGAGATGAATTAGTCCCTTCAGATCTTGTATTCTTTTATGAATTTTCAATTAAAATAAATAATTATAATAATTTAAGCAATTTTATTTATAAATTACTTAATTAAAGTACATTACATTACCATTTTCTCTATTCTTTTTGCAAAACTTTTGTGACTAAAGTATGAGGTGGACTTCAACTTTTGTCTATTTCTTTTGTCAACAACTTCCTTTTTTTATAAAGTTAGAAGAAAAATAAAAGAAAAAAATGTTATGAAATATATATAAGAGAAATAAAACTTTAAAAATGTATACCTTTGCTTTTGTAGATTCCCAGAATGTCAAAAGCCGATCAAGTTTATCATCAAGAACCTTTTGATCTTGTTCTATTGTGTTTGAACCATTTACTTTTTACCTTAGACTTGAAGTCCTTTCATTTTTTATCCAAAGACATCATTACTCAATCCTTAGCCAATGGATTTATGTCAAACTTACCCTATAATAAATATATAATTATTGATTATTAAAAACATATAAACATTTTGATTGAAAAAAATAATATAAAGCTCTTATATGTGTGTGTATAATAATTTGTAATTTTTCAATTTAATAATTATAATAATTTAGGCAATTTTATTTATAAATTACTTAATTAAAGTACATTACATTACCATTTTCTTTATTTTTTTTGCAAAATTTTTTGTGCCTAAAGTATGAGGTGGACTTCAACTTTTGTCTATTTCTTTTGTCAACAACTTCCTTTTTCTATAAAGTTAGAAGAAAAATAAAAGAAAAAAATGTTATGAAATATACATAAAGGAAACAAAACTTTAAAAATGTATACCTTCGCTTTTGTAGATTCTCAAATTTTCAAAAGCCAATCAAATTTATCATCAAGAACCTTTTGATCTTGTTCTATTGTGTTTGAACCATTTACTTTTTATCTAAGATTTGAAGTCCTTCCATTTTTATTCAAAGACATCATTACTCGATCCTAAGCCAATGGATTTATATCAAACTTACCCTATAATAAACATATAATTATTGATTATTAAAAATATATAAACATTTGGATTGAAAAAATAATATAAATCTCATATACGGTGTGTGTGTGTGTGTATATATATATATATATATATATAGCAAAACATTTGTAATTTTTCAATTTAATAGTTACTACAGATATCTTATTTGGTTTGGACCCGAATCAATTGGACTTGACTCAATAGGATCCAAGTTATTAGGCCTAATTACCTATTTTTAATTTTTTATTTTATTTATTATTTATTATTTTATTATTTCATTTTATTGTTTTTTGGTTTTTATCTTTTGTTGATTATCATTAATTTTTCTCTTTTTTTTTTTGCTTGGTTTATCTTTCTATTAAGTGTTCAATAAGATAATAGTGATAATGTAAAATAATAATAATAATAACAAACAAAAAGAAGGCTCTGTCGTGGATTGGGGCTGGCAAAGTTGTAAACGAATTTAATCTATTAAGGATAATACGAAAATCTAGTCAGGGAATAAGTTGTGATTAATCAAAAACTCTTTTAACTTTGTCCCATAAATACATACACAAACACAGTAATGGACACAAAAAAAGATATAGATCACAAGTAGCAAGATAGAAAATAGAGGAATATAGAAACATATAACAGAAACACAAAAAATCAAAGTAGAGATAAAAAAACAAAGAGAAAGAAATTAGAAAAGAGGCACGGCTAGAAAGTATAAAAATTTTGGAGAGATTTTTGGGTTTTGAAAAAAATTTTGGAAATTTTTTTGGAAAATTTTCAGTTTTTGACAAATTTTTTTGTGTCAATTGAATTTTTCGGTGAATTTTTTGACATCGATTGAATTTTTTGATAGGTTTTCTAAAATTCGATTGAAGATTTCGACAAAAGTTAAATTTTTTGATGAACTTCTGACGAACCAACCTAGATTCTAGCGAAATTTTCAGAATCCGATGAAGGATTCAACCGAAGTTCATCTATTTTAAAGAGAGATAGAGAAAAGAATAAATAAGCGAAAGAATGAGGAAGGAAAATCTAAGAAAAAATGAACAAATTTTGGCTTTTATAGTCAATTAAAACAACATCATTTTGAAGGGTAAATAGATTACAGGATTTGCGCATTTCCATTTGAGCCAACTCGACCTGAACGCAACCTGCTTCGTCGACCTGCATCATAACCAAACTCTTTAGCCGAGTTGAGCTGAGCCGATTTCCTCGAGCCGTACTTTTGAATTGGATTCTGTGCCTGAAGCTGAGCCATGCCATAGCCGTCTAGTCGAGCCGTGCCTTATTTTAGTATTTTTATTTTATTATTTATATTTGTTTATTCCATTTGTTTATTTTTTCTTGTATTTTTGCATGATTAGATTTTAGGAATAAAAAATATAAAACAAAATAAAATATTTTTTTAAGAATAAATATTAATTATTCAATGATGAAATTTTTAGAAAATTCAAATGATAAATTTATAATAAATTCTTAGGTGAAAAATTTTATTTAAATTTGTCCCAAATTGTGGAAATAATTTAGATAAAGTTTCAATATCAATAATTAATATGTATTTTCAAATTAAAAAAAATTTAATAAAATTTTAATAAAATTTTGAAATTAAATATAAATTATCTAAGGATGAAATTTTTAAAAATTTTAAATAGTAAAATTTTAAGAAATTTTTAGGTGAGAAATTTCTATAAATTTATCCAAAATAGTGAAATAATTTAGATGAAATTTCAATAAATGTAATTATATTCTTTTTCAAATATAAAATTTTAATTGAAAATATTTAACAATTATCTAAGGATTAGAATCTTAAAAATTTTAAATGGTAAATTTTTTAAGAAATCTTTAGGTAAATTTTTTTAAAAAAAATTATCCAAAATGATGAAAAAATTTTAATGAAATTTTAAGAAAATAATTGTCATATTATTTTCTTTCCAAAGATAAAAAAAAATTTTAAATAGGCTCAAATGGTGAAAAATTTATAAATTTAAAAAATATATTTCTAATTTGGCCTAAATAGTAAAATAATTATATATATTTTCAATAAAAATAAAAAAAAATAATTAAAAAAATTTTTCAACAACGGAACCTTTTTAAAAAAAACAAATGGGATTCTTAAATACTCTTGAGATGAAAAAATATTTTTAAGAAATCTACTAGATTGATGAAGAATTTTAACTTAAAAATTATTTTCAATATTTGTACATTAAATTTTAAAACCATTAGAATTAAGATTTTATGATAAATTTAAAATAAAACGGTACCATCCTTTGAATGGACATATGGGGGTGTTATAACATTTTCTATATGTAACCAAACTCCGAAACTCTGTTCTAGTTAGTAGACCCAAACTTATTCTTTTAGGGACCCTTAGTCAAACTCAGGAGCTCCTTAAAAGATAGATTCATTAAATAACTAATCACACCTAGATAAAAAATATTGGTGATGACTTTTTAGTTTCTATTTAGCTATAAATTTACAGATTTATATGTTATAATATATACATGTTTAAATTAAAATATATATATTTTTAACTTCAAGCAAATAAAATATACTTGTATCATCTTCCACATGTCTTTTTTATAATCAATTGGCATTAACCTTCAATCAGCATAATCCAAATGTGCAAACCTACCATTCCGTGCCAACTTACCTAAGAAAGTACTTAACTTATTTGCATTATCTCTAACAACAATGTGAAAGATTTATTAGTCCATTTCCCAAGACATTTAATGTTAAACAATTGTTTTAGAAATGAAAGTTTTGTGTGAGTTTTACACCTAAGATAAACCTTTTTTACTTTTTTCAATCAACCCATAAAATTTTTCGACTTGTGCATTTGGCTCATTTGTTACCATGTATGATTGGTCACCCATAAACATATCATGTACCAAAGTTTTCATACCACGATACTAACCCTTATCATCTTGAATAAAATCACTATTAGAACCAGCATTATGAGATGAAAAACCTTTTCTATGCAACACCCAATCGGTATATCCTATTATAAATCCGTAACACACCAAGTGATTGTATGTTTCTTCATGAGCCACCCAAAATCGATTATATGATGCCCCCAATTTCATATTAAAGGAATATAAGAATATGATATAATATATAAGTTGAGATCTAAAACTAAGCTTATGAGGTATCTTTTATGGGATAAAACTGTGAAACTTTCGAGTTAAAATGGATAATATATCGCATATTGAGTGCGAATCTCCACAAATGATATTAGAACAGTTGTCAATTGGATGGGAATTAAATGTTGTACCGTGTGAGTTACCTTTAGAATCTCAAGGAAGCTAAATGCTATATGGTTGAAGCCATCTCTAGAATCTTAATATCTGATATGATCTTGGTTCTATGATCTGTGTGTGCTTTTGTATTAGGCTTAACAAGAATGTTAAACTTTAACAAAGGGAGATTGTAAGTCTCCAATCCCACATTGAAAAAATATAAAGATACAATATGATATATATGTTGATATCTAAATCCACATTTGTGAGACACTTTTTGTAGAATAAAATTATAAGACTTTTAGATCAAAGTGAACAATGCCTTACAGGATGAGATTCTAAAAGTGGCTTTCATCATATAACACTTAATTTTCTCAAGATTTTAGAGAAAACTCCTATAGTGTAACATGTTAGGATTTTAGAAGTGACTTATATCGTGTAAAACTTAGTCTCATTTGGGATTCTAAAAGTCTCTCTTTTGGTGTAAGACTTAGTTTTCATCCAATTGGCAATTACTCTAATATCATTTGTGGAGAGCCACACCTAACTTGTAAAGTATTATTTGCTTTAACCCTAATGTCTCATGATTTTATCCTACAAAAGGTGCCTCATAAGTTTAGCTTTAGATTTCAACTTATATATCATATTATATCATCACATTCTTTCAATATAGGATTGAGAAAGTCATAAATTACAACAATTCTTACAAACATTACATGAAAATAGAGATTTAGTAGTTGTTTTTTAATGGCATTTTTAAATAAAAATCATAAAGTTTTGTGTTTTTACAAGTTTAGTAGCATTTTTTTTTATAAAACACCACTAAATTCTTATATAGTAGTGTTTGGATTTAAAAATGCCACTAAAAATATTTTTTTGTGGCATTTATTAACCTAAATACCGTTATATACTTTGACTTTTAATTGAAATGGATTATTCAATGCATTTTTGGCTAGAAACATTATGAATAACCCTGTTTAATTTTTTGTAAGGGATTATTCAATGCATTTTTTAATCAAAAACACCTTGAATAATCCCCAAAAAAATTTGAGAGGATTATTATAGATATTTTTTTTATCAAAAATGCCTTGAATAATCCCCTTTTAAGTTTTAATTGAAAATGATTATTCAAGACGTTTTTGGCTAGAAACACATTGAATAACCTCATTCAATTTTTTATAAAGGATTATTCATGACATTTTCTTGCCCAAAACGACTTGAATAATCTCAAAAAAAAAAAAATAGAGGGGATTATTGAAGGCGTTTTTAGTCAAAAATGCCTTGAATAATCTCATTCAATATTTTATAAGAGATTATTCAAGGCATTTTTTACCAGAAACATCTTGAATAATCCCATTCAATTTTAATTTTTTGTGAGGGATTATTCAAGGTATTTTTTGACCAAAAATGCTTTGAATAATCCCTTCCAATTAAAGTATTTTCTAACAAAAAATGCTTTAAATAATTTTCTCTAATTAAAAATTGAAAGAAATTATTCAAGACGTTTTTGACCAAAAAAACCTCGAATAACCCATTCAATTTTTTGTAAGAGATTATTCAAGGTATTTTATGGTAAAAAACACCTTGAATAATCACAAAAAAAATTGAAAAGGATACTGAAGGTGTTTTTAGCTAAAAATACCTTAAATAATCACACTTTTCACTACTAAATTTTCCTTAAATTTCAAACCCGCGAGATCCCCTTTTTGCTTTTCTTTGCCCTACTCATTGCTTCCATTTTTGCTCATTTTGGGTCACTTTCTTCTCATTTTCTACCTAAGTTTCAATAATTTTGTGGTCAATTTTCATCTTTTTTCCTTTTCATTTTTTGTAAATTTCAAGTTACGTTTTTTGCATTTTAGATTAAATCCCTAAACTTCTTGTCTTATTTATTGCATTTCTACCACTGTTCAAACTCCATTAGTAAGCTCTATTTCAACATTGATAATTTTCAATGTTTGGCCATTTTTTTTTATTAATTTATTTCATTATTTTAGTTCTAAGCTTGATTTTGTTTGGTTAGTGAGAAAAATTCAAGATAGAATAGAAAATGAAAGAAATAAGATTTTTCTTTGAAAAACTTGAAATTGAATATTGAATTTAGTTACAAACACAAATGAAAATTTAAGTTTAGTTTTTTTTCAACATAATATTTTTGAAATTACTAAAAAATTATTACTTGTTAACATGAATTTGTTGATACATTCAAGATATTCTTAGGAAACTATTCTAAAATAGTTTATTTTGCTTTTTTTCATCTCATCTTGGCATTTGTTTTGTTTGTTTTTCTAGATTATGGTGTTTGATGAAACAACTTAATCTTACTTGAAATGATTCGTTGTGCATGAAAACCACCAACAACAGAAGATAAAAGAACCAAAAAAAGATATTTTTAGTCATTTGTGAATACTGTAAGGTAAAATATTTATCGCATACTTAATTTTCCTCTGTTACACTGTAGATTTCTAGATGTATGAATATCCAATTAAAATTTGTATAAATTTTTTGTTGATGTTATCTCTGTTCCTTTTTTGCATTGTTTAAAAAATATGATATCAATGCATGACACGTAATAGCTTTTTTTTTTTTTTTGCGCAATGTAATAGGTTATCTATGATATCATCTTATTATTTTTTATTTAATACTTAGTATAATTAAGTATGTTACAGATTGTTTTCATCTAATTTAATTATATAATTTTGGTCTGATAATATAGCAAGTACTAAATAGATAAGAGTTTGGATGTAAAAGTCAATATTAAGTTAGTAGGTTCTTGAGCATGCTAGTGACTAAGGTGAAAAAAATCTTTCATTAAATGGTAGTTTTTTTAATCTATGTAGTCATTAATTTCATACATTTTAGATTTTTGGTTAATGTATTAAAATAATTTGAATATTATTACATGTATTAAACTTTATGTTCCATCCATATTGGAATAAATTATGTATTTATAATATTTAGTTTATGAATTTTAGTTTTTTAATATTTTTATTTAATAATAATAATCAATATTAAAAGAAAATTTTTTAAATAAATTTTAATTTAGTAATATTTGTGCCTAAAAACGTCACTAAATGCCAAAATGTAGTGACTCTTTCTATTATAAATGTTGCTAAATTTAGTGATATTTTCTACTATAAATTTAACGACATTTTATGATAAAAACATCACTAAGTTAGCAATGTTTTCTAAAAATGTTGGTATTTTTCTTGATGCAGGCATCGTCGACACTCTTAACGACGGTTTTTTACAATTACTGCTAATTTTTTAGTTGTGCTTATAAATATAGTTAAACATGAAAAAAAAATCACTAAAAATCACTAAAAATCTAATCTCTTATAGTGAAAGGCATAATATCTTATTATTGCAGCTAGCTTTAGAGAAAGCCAAATCAAGGAATTAAGTCACTCCTAAAAGATATTATTAGCTAGCTCTAGGTCTTTACATCCAACTTTTATCCATGATAATTTTTATCACATGTGCAATTGTAAATATAAAATAAATTTAATAAGTATTAATTTTTAAAATAAAAATATTAGAGGCATATATGTTTCCTTGTGAATAGAATCAAATGCTTTGAGTACAGAAAACACAAAAAGGGGAAAAAGAATTAAATACACAAACATTTTAAAAAATGCATTCTATTTGCTTGTTGTGATTGATAAAGATTTTGACCTTGCATTAATAGTAGATCTATGATCAAATGCCTTATAAATTAGGAAAATAAAATAATCACAAAAATATTTTTAAATTATCATTTGAAAAGCTTAGCATTATAACAGAAATTCTTATCTTAAAAACGATGTCCATAAGTAAAATCACGAGTAACTTAAGTTTGAAGTAAGCATTTTGCAACATTGTATTTGATACCAAAACATCGTTATCACAGAGAAATCACAGAAATACAGGTCTTCGAATACCTGTTTTGCAAACACAGCAAAAAACAGAGTATTTGCTATCAAAACAAATCAAATTGATGGAATCATCCAAAGCACACCAAAGATATTAAAAAAAAAAAGAAAAAGACCTGAAGCTTTAGGAACTCCTCCATTGATAGCCTACAATTTAACTAAATCTCCAACTACCAGTTCTTCACCACATGCGCATGTATAGATATTACCTAATTCCACCAACAACCCAATCAGTTTCCCACTTTCATCTCTTTTAGCTTTTCAACTATTATCTCATCCTCACAGTTGGTCGAGAAACCTATTGCTTTCCTAAGATTCCGTGTATCTTGAGCATTATTTTAATAACATCAAACCTATTTAATAATCCCTCTCCTATAGGGAATTCATTAGCAAACTTCCCTTCGTGTTATTTGATTTTTTAACTTGAATCTTATTATATGTTCTACCTCTCATTTTTGTTTTCTGAAAAATTTTGCAAAGCAATGCTTTTTCAACCTCAGCTAGGGGACTCACTTCACCAGCTAGCGTACAATTGATTTTTAACATTTTGAAAAATAACCCTTCATGACAAGCAATTTTGAAAAGTAAAATATAATATTCAATGTTTAAAACAATTTGATCTTAGAATCTTTACAATTCCGAAATCACTAGGCCCACCTATCCTATTCTTTTCCCAAAAAAAAAAAGGCTAATATCAACATTTCTCATGTACTCTTATAGACCCACATCCGTAAAAAATTAGTGCAACCAAACGTCTAACTCAAATAAGAAATTATTTGAATAAACGATGAGGTTAAAAATAATAATAATAATTTTTATAATTAAAAAAATTTTAATAAAAAATTTATATTAATTAAATTTCATTAGAATTAAAATTTAAATTTAACTTACAATTATTGAAGTTTAAGTACAAGTCACTAGAAGTATAATTCCATCCAAACGCCCACTAAGTCTTCATAAAGCATTACTTGAAACTTATCCATCAACTTACTCTAAGAGCAAGATTGGTTTCACGATGAAAGACAAAAAAAAATCACTCATTGCACTAACAAGCAGTGTCATAACCAATAAAATTTTCAATTTTAAATGTTGTTATTTTTCAATTTTATGTAAAGTTAATGTACAAAAAATCTATTTTCAATGAAAAAAATGGGAAAGTATGTATTGTCTTTAGATTAATACCTAATAATACAATCAAGAGAATTTAACAAATTAATATAATATGACAAAATCATTACTTAAAATTCTTGATCTTAATGTTTGGGCATAATCATATAATATTACAAAGAAATCCTAAATTAATAATACGTGATAAATTTATAATTTTTAAGAAAAAAATTAACAAAGATGTAATTCAACTTCTATTGAAACAAAATTGAATAAAAACTTTAAGATTATATTAATTAAAATTACCTTTTTAAGATGACAAAAATCTTCTAATGCTTTCTCTTTTGCTGTAATAATCTCAAGAAATCTTTATTCTTTTGATTATTCAATAGCATTTATTGTAGAGAACTAAAGGACAAGAAAAAGTAGATAAACTATAAATGAAAGTATGTATTTTTTGTTTTTTTGGTGAAAAATTGGTTTCATAAGAACATGATTGTACCTACTTTACTATTCTCTCCCAAATGAAAAAAAATTAGCCAACGGCTATGTTGAAAAAAATATAATGAAAGTGACCTATATGACATTTGTCTTTGAAAATTTTTATTTAGAAGCAAATAAGTTTATTACCTCAAGTTATTTGCCTCTAAAAACAGTTTGTGTTATAGTGATTTGTTCCCTCTGCTCCTTCCCTTAAGCTTTTAAGAAGAAGCTATTCGGTGAAAATGTGTGAATAAAATTCAGAGAGTAAGAAGCTAAAATGCGAAAGAGTTTTAATGATGAAACCTCAACCACAGTAAATTTGATTAAACTTAATTTTTCTAAGTCAAGTATGAGTTTTTATTTATAGATCCAACTTTTTAAAGATAAATACGTATCTCTAAATTATGATCTTAATCTTAAAAATTAAATATTCAAATGATAAAGCTTAAAGAATAAAAAAAATCACAAGATATATATATATATATATATATATATATATATAACAATTCAATAAACCAAATATATGCTAAGAAAGGTTAAAACTTTAATTAGGATGAGTTCTTTTTTATTTAGAGCAAGAATTAACTTTCCCTAGAGACAAGTATTTACTAGTCCTCCATTCAAATAAAAATATATATTGATATTAATATTTTTTTAAAAAAATTAATTAGTTGTCATCAATACTTTTTAATTAAAATCAATACTCAAAATCTCATCTCTATAGCATTTTAGACTTAGACTATTCTTAATCAATGACGGACTGGAAGGGAAGTCTGAAGATTGTTATTTGTTAATTTTATTTTTAACTTAACTTTATGTATTATTATTTAAGAGCAATTAAAATTATATTATAATTTATCTATTTATTGCATTTCCAATTATTGTTTTATAATTTCTTAAAAGTAATAATTTTATCATAAATATTAAGTCATATTCATATACGCTAAAAAAATTAAATTACATTTTTATTTTTTCCGATAAAATTTCAAGTTTTCAACTAAGTATTCAAAATGTAATGTTTTCTTTTTAACTGAACACTTATCTTTTCATTTTTTATGATCGTTTTTTATTTTATTCTCTTCATAAAACCTCAAATAAATTATGTTAATTGTTAGGATTTTCATTGTTTCTTTAAGTATTCGTGTTCAATACATTAACAACAAATGTAAGTACGAAGATTGAACAATTCAAATATATAAAAAAAATTAAATAAATATATTCATATATGATACATATCTGTATTGACACTTATTTTCGAATCCAAATAACATAATAAATAAAAATATATATAATTTTAATCAATCCCTCCAAAATCAAATGTCAAGTCCACTGCTATTCTTAATCTTCATTTATTTTTTTAATTTATCTTAATAATTTTTTGAGTTACAAAACTGTAATCTTAAATTCAATTGCAAAAATATTGAATTAACAGCTTATTTGTATGTTAATAAATAAATTTAAAATAAAAAGTCAAACTTATAACATATATTTTTTTTCAAATATTTGATAAATCACCTAAAAAATGAGCAGTTTAATTTATAAATTATACTATGGTACTTTGATGCAGAAGAAAAAAAGTGAATTTAATATAAATAATGAAGAAAAAGTATATGAAAAGACAAAGCAAGAGTCCAATGACAGTTTCCAACCCTTGGAAGCACTCTTCTCCCAGTCATAATCTACTTTTAGGACAACAATTGACCCTTTCTTGCTTTGCATTAAGGAAAGGACGTGAAAGCCCAATAAATCATACCGTCAAGCAATCTGGTTTCGTTTTTGCACTGTCACACGAAAGCTTAGACGTTAACTATAAAATGAAAATTAAAATAAAATTTAAACATAAATTTAATATATTAATATACAATTATTATTGAATACTGATTTTCTTTGTTGCCTAATATATTAAAATTTTTGGTCTATGAAAAGTATAATTATGCTTTCTAAGGGTTTGGCAAAAATTAAGTTTAAGCCTAGTGTTTTTATTATAATTATTTTAATATTTTAAGATAAATTTAATTTAAAATATACTATCAACCTTCCATTTTTTGTCTAATCATTTCTTTTTTGAATATCTCAAAACTATGTTGTCATTTCTTTTTAAATACTTAAAAATCTTAATTTTTTTATATTTTAAAATTATTTTTTTATTTTTTAAAATTTTTATATTAAAAATCATGTAACTTCAATTTTATAAGAAAAAAGTTTAAATTTAATATTAACTACACAAAAATTAAAATTTTTTCTTAAACTATATAAAAATCAAAAAATTTCAAAAAATTTAAAACGAAAAGAGAATTTATTGTGGGATGGGTACAAGCCTGAAATTAAATCATTTTCCAACCCCAGGCCGACTTTCCCATCCTTTCCAGGTCAGGATGAGAAAATACATTACACAAAGTGTAAACACCATTTTTTTTATCTTTATATTATTATTATTATTATTATTATTATTTATTTAATTTTTTTCTCGTTTTTCCCGTTTCTGCGTTTTTCTTCTTCTCTTTTTTTCTTTTTTTTCTTTCTTTCCTCCTTTCTTTTTTTTTTTTCTTATCCGATTCAAATCTAGTACATTAAATGCACAATTCTTAAAGTTCAAAATCACCGTCGCTAGCTGTCAGCGGCCGATCGACAAGCCCCTATCACGCATGACAAGCGTGAATCGTCAGTTAAAAAAATGAGATTCAAATCCCTGAAGATCTGGATTTGAATCCCAACAAGCTCTATAAATAAAGCTAGTAATTTGCAAAAGTGAGGGAAGCAGAACTGAAAGGAAAAAAAATAAAAAAAAACCTATTTTAGCTTTCTGTTAAAAAAAAAAAGAACAAAAAAATCATAGTCCCCAAACAGGGGAACCCAGCGCCAGAAAAGATATCTAAAAAAAAAATAAAAAAGTTAGTCGATTCTATCAAAAAAAAATAAAAAATAAGGGAGACCGAAACTTTGAGCCCCGATCTACGACGATCGGGGCTGTTTCCAATGAAAAAGAGATTGGATCCGGAAAGATCGCATCGAAAAGAACTTCCAAAAGAATTTTGACATTTTTCGACGACCAAAAATCACTGACAGTGACTGTCGGCGACGACCCAAACGGCGATCGGCACGGTGGTCCGGTGACCAGACAGCGAGCTCTCCCCAGAGCTCTCTTCCTTTTTTTTTTCTGAAAAATGAAAAGAATGAACAAAAAAAAATTTTCAGTTATTTATAAAAAACATTAAAAACAAAATGGACGTCGTTTCGGTCAAGTAAGATCCGCGCGTCAACCAGTGACCCGACCCGACAACCCGCTTCTCAATCAGCTTCTGACTAGTCTAACTGGATCGGAACCGAACCGTCTAGACCGAACCAAATCGGTATTGAACCGTTGATCCACCCAGATCAAGCCGAACCGCCAGACCGTACCGTTGAACTGAATCGTGCGTTGATCGAATCGTTGACTGGTCCGGTTCAGGTTAAAATTTTTTTTTTTAATTTTTCTTATTTTTATATATTATTTTATTAATATTTATGCATATTAAAATATTTATATTTGTTAGATTAAATGATGAAATATGTGATTAATTTTTTTTATAATTTTGTTAATTTTTAAAATAAACTTTAAAAACAAAATAATATAAAAATAAATTTAATAATAATATTAAACTAATAAAAAATGTAGAAAAAAAATTTTTATCCGACGATGAGATTCAAAAGTATTCCGAGTAGTGATGCCGACGAAATCTCTAAGTGAAAAGATTTTTTTTAAATACTACCAGTGTATTTGAGTACTTATAAAAAATTTTCAATAAAGTAAAGATTTTTTTTTTAAGTAATAAATAAAAATTGATTAATAAATTTAAAATATAAGTAATAAAAATAGGAAGAAAAGAAATTTTATCCAATGATAGGATTCTAAAAGTATTCCGAGTATAGATGTTTTAAAAAATCTCTAGGTTAGAAGATTTTTTGTAAAATATTACCAGCGTATTGAAATATTTATAAAAAATCTTCAATATAATTAAATTCATTTTTCTTCAAAATTTTAATTTTAAATAAGAATATTAATAATTAATAAAATTTCTAACAAAGGAGAATAAAATGTGTGCATAAACATGGTAACATTTTTTGCATTACATGCATGACATTTTTTTACGAAAAAATAAATTCGAGCCTCCGAAGATGAGATTCTAAGATATTTTGAGAAGTGATGTCTAAGAAATCTCTAGGTAAGAAAAAAAAATTCTTCTAATGTTACCAACATACTGAAACATTTTAAGAATTATTTCAATAAAAATGTTTTAATTTATTTTTCTCGAGAATAAAATTTTTTTTCTAATAAATAAAAAAAATCAAAGAAATTATTTTTCGAACACCGAAAATTAGACTATTTTTATCAAAATCAAAGGATAACACGTTGTTAATTGGTACTGTTTTTAACGGGCGCTGTGGGGTGTTAATCCTTCCCCACGTCTAACCGACTCTCAAACTCAGACTGTTTCGCAGACCGTAAAATTATCTTTTTAATAAATTTTAAAATTTTTTAAAAGGATATGTTTTAGTAGGTGGTCAATCGTACCTAACTAAAAAAAATTGATGATAATTTTATTATTTTTTATTTCATTTTTAAATTCGTTGGACGTACACAAAATCGTTATGACACAAAGTAACAAGCTTTGCCATAGCCCATATTAAAGAAAACAAAGGGGAGGAAAAAGGTGAAAAGAAAAAAAATTAAGCTCTTTATATAATTCCAAGTTAATAGGCCTGAACTTCATTTGGAATTCTAGGCCTTTATCCTGCATATCCAGCCAACCGAAAAAAAAAAAAAAAGGGTCTGATCTATATAGTATCCAGTTCTGCATCAATGAAACTAAAAACTTTCTTTTTGATCAAATTTAATGAAATATGAAATGAAGATCAAAAAATTAAATGGCTTAATAACGCAGATCAATGAATCCGGATTATTTGTTTATTTGTTCATTTACTTATTTGCCAATATCCCTCTGAAACACGCAGCTTAACTGCCACTTGCTCGGTATAATTATCTCTTTGATGTCCTGTGTAATATATATATATATATATATATATATATATATAGTGACATAACTTTTGGACTATTGGGTTTTATAATGATGTTTAACTTATTGGACCTATAATATACTATTAAAGAATGAGTTTCAATCAGATGATGTGCTAGATTTAATTAATTGATTTAGATTTTTGTCAAAGAGACACAGCTTTCTGCTAACGTAGCATTAATTCAGATGATTTGCATGCTATGCTGGTTAGATTTTTAAAAATTATGAATTTCATAAGATTTAAACGTCTAACAATAGAATAAACATAAGAATCATAAATGTTAAAGAAAAAGGCAAGCTGCAAGAACCAAAAATAGTCGGCAAAATACAAAAATGAAATCAAATTAAAAAATAACGAATACAATGAATAATGACACTCCGTATAAGAAGATATAGGTATACATATATAACGCTATGAAGAATATCAAGTGTATAGTAAGTACTAAAAATTAAACCCAAAAAACTTGAAAACCAATACCAAGCTTAATTATTATGCCATCACTTGCAGTTTAGATCTTGGAGATTCCTTGTTGAAACATTGAATGTAAGGGTACAATTCATCTCTGGTGATTTGTTTCTCTTTATCACTTTCATCAATTCCACTTTTCCTTTCAACTTTGCCTGGCTGTTCAATGTCAATATATTGGAACTCAATTCTGAGCCAAGTGGTGTGGTGTTTGTCAATGCTCTGGAGTTCACTTCCACAGTAACATCCAATTTTTTGGTAGAACGAGCTCTGGCCCTCGCCTTGGGAATAATTGCCTCTCCTACTATTACACCATCATACAGAAAACTCATAGTACTGTTATCAAATCTGTAATGACCAAAATTGGTGTTTTTTACCGTAACTTGGGCAATGAACTTGAGATCAAATGAAGCAGCAGCAGCAGCTCCAGTGTTATTGGTTTCCATTGTTTCAATGTTAATTCTTCCAATTCTCACCTTTGGGTTCTTAACGCGCATGACAGTCAGTGCAAAAACCAGGATGATAGCGGTTTGGAACACTGCAAAAGCCGCAATATACACAGCATATTTGATTCTCTTCTTTCTTTTCAGCTCTTTCGCTTGTAAACCGGCTGATTCTTCATCACTCCTCGGGTGCTTGTTAGCTGGTGCTAGGGGATGCACTTGCTGGTCTTTCTCAGCCATTTTTCTTTACTAGCTATGAAACTGATCAAAAGAAAAATATTATCTTTATCACTTTTCTTGATGTTTAAACTGAATTGAGGAAAGCTTAGAAGGGCAACCTGGTATATATAGTACTCGGTTATCATTAGGACAGGGCATTTAACATAGGAATAAACAAATTGTCATCGCGAAATTATGGTCAGACAGGTTCCTCGAAATGGGTTTTTTTTTTTTTTCTCTGTTGAAGCATTAAACGCGTGTAAGGTTGGACTTTGTGACATTCATTCTAGATGGTCTCGTAACTTTGGCAAATGGTAAGAGTTCTTATCATAAAAATTGACATTATAATAAATAAATAAATATTCTGTTCATTCTGTTCATTGGACTTGCTAGGCCCGGCTGGGTCATGTTATAATATTTTTGGTGCTATGAGATGGGTTGATGTAGTGCAATTTACTCTTGAGCCTTGGCGATGCCTTTTTCTTTTAATACTTTTTCTTTTCTCTTCAATAAGGAAGAAAATGAGTACATTAATCAAGTAAATAAATTATTATCAATTTACCACTCAGTTTTAATTTAATCTTTTAAAATCGAATCTCAAATGGATTTTATTTAATTTTAATAGTTAAGTGGCACTAATTTAATCAAAAAATTACCAAAAACCCCAAAAATAAAATAATACAAAAATATTAAATATGGATATTTAATTAACTAGCATGAAACTAATTAGCTATAAAAAAATGCACTTGAAAATTTCAGTAAATAAAACTAGTTTTGCATAGTAATAGTTTAATATTATATTGAATTTTATTTTTTGACGGGTTCAATATTATTTTACATTTATATATATTAAGGGATAAAAAATAAACTTAACTCTTTGAGCATAGAAAATGATGCACTAATTATCATTAAATCAAATGTTCAGATATTTGATATATAAATTTCAAAATAGTAAACACATACATAATTTAAACAAACCCCGATTTTCTCTTATATATTCTCCGTTAACACAAACATGCACATTGATTCATTCATTTTTTGGGTATTCAAATCATGGAGGTCTTTAAAACGATATTGACAAAAGACTTAGACAGAAGTTTCTGATCCAAAATTCCAAACAATCTAACTTAATTTAAATTTACTAATTTCGAAGACATTGGAAAGAAGTAATTAATACTATATAGCATGATAAATGAGAAACAATGGTGAATTACACTCTGACCAAGACTAGGCTAGGAACCAAAGCCCCTTAGCTATACGTTTGAGTTGAAAAAACATGATGCCCTGAGGGTGTTCAAATTGTGATGATCAATTAATTATTATACTATTAACTTTTATTTATTTATTTATTTATTTTAAATCAAATGGAAACCCTAAACCACTGGGCGAATTAGTCTATCCCCCCAACCTTCACATCAGATATCCATTTACCATTTATAGTTAATTGAAGTTTTGGTCAAATAAAATGGCCGTATTTTTTTCACATTTTACATGTATTTTGTTTTTAAGGGAAGTAGGTGAGTGGAAGCAACGTCCATACGGATCGTACCTGCTTCTAGATTGATTGGAGAAAAAAAAAGTCATAAATAGTTACATGGTTATTGCTTAATTAATTAATCAAAAAGCTGATTAATGAATAAATAAATAAATAAAATTTATTCATTATTAACATTGAAGGCATCAGTGAAGTTGATATGTTTCCACACATGGAGAAAACCAGAACTATGTATGAACAGTATAGTTGACGTACAGCAGCCATTAAGGACTTGATCATCAGTTGATTATTATAGTTTAGCCAAGGAGACAAATTGACAATCATATCAAAGCAATCTTTAACTTCTAAAGATTAATAAATTCAAAGATAAGCAAAATACAAGTAAATAAATTAAGTTAAAAGTAAAATACAATTGATTCAATTGACCATTGTTTGATTATGATCAAATTTCATTAACCATCTACATTCATATTTTTTCGGGATGGATGACCATTTACATTCAGTAAAAATTATTAGAAGCGGCCTAAGATTAAGTTTGGATCTAATATTTTTCTCGAATCTATATAATATATAAAAGCTATTACTTCTTCAACTTCTATTTAATTTGATGTTAATTCATCAATTTTACTATTCATTTCAAATGTCAAATCAACACATTTTATTATCACTTAAACTTTATTAAATGTTATTATATTTAACTATGTTGACTTGTGTGACACGTTTTCTTAGGACAAAGTTGGAAATTTTTTACAATTTTGGAGTATTCTCAACATTTGACAATTCAAGACACCAACTTTTTATCATCCTAATTGCCATCGCTAACCACCATTACATCTATCACCACCACCATTATCGTCATCGCCACTCCTACAACCACCCCTACAACCACCGTTGTCACCATCATTGCTTCCACCATCGCCCTTGTTATCATCATTGTCAATCACCAAAATCTAATAAAAAAATAAAAACTTTCAGATTCAAACTAATTCTCAATTTTTCACAATTTTCCAATATCCAAACTTTGTATGCATCAAAACCAATAATCAAATCTATGGGTAGTGGTCTTTTTTTTTTTGCAAAAAGTAAAGTTTTCAATAAAAGATAAGAAAATAGTTTTTTTTACACAAACAGCAAACCCATAAAAAAAAAAGTTATGGTAGTCCCTATTCATAATCCTATAACTAACCGAAAATCCAAAAAAAAAAGATTTTTTTTTCTTTCCTTTCCAAAAAATAAAAAACAACATAGTCCTTACCGAAGTGAGGAACCTAGCCAATTCAAAAATAAAAAAGTAGAGGTGAGGTAAGATGAGGTTTTGGGATAGGTTTTGGTATTAAAATGTTATACTAGGATTGGTTTGGTTTTCAATGTGTAGGGAGCTTAGGACTAAGGGATGAACATAATGAAAGCTAGAAGCCATTAGAGTAGCAAAAATAGGATTTTTTTTACATTGAAATCTGGACTTCAACTTTAGATCTAGGAAAATTTGAAAAGATTTAGGAAAAAGATAAGTTAGATCAGTGTTCAGAAGGTTGAGATGAGTTGGGGGTGAAAATTTAAGGTTAAAAGGTGATCAACCGTGGTGACAGTTGGTATGACAGTCGAATTTAGGGAAGAACAGAGTTATTGGGAGAGAGTGAATTTTTTTTTAAGCAAAAAGGATAAAATGCTTTAGGAAAAAAAAAAGGATATCATTTATAATTTTTTTTAAAGTGCAAACGATGTCATTTTGGAAGAGGATTTGCTTCAAACCATTGAATCGGTTCTTAAGCTGCTAAACTGCAAAAAAATCACCATTAAATTGGGTTGGGCCGTCAAAAATTCACTCGAACATTTTGAACTTGCTTACTAAATCGTTGACTAGTTTGATTAGTCCTTTTAGGTCATTATTTATTTATTTATTTGTTTTGTTTTTATTTTATTTTTATTTTTGTTTTTATTTTTATTTATGTTTTATATTTAATATATGCATGTTAAAATTTAAAGTTATTTGAGCATGTGATATATATTTAAATGATAATAATGAAAAAAAATAATATAATTGTTAAATAAAATGTTAAACTAAAACCTTTTGCATAATAATAATTTTTACTATAAAATTATACAAATTTTAATGAAAAGCAAGATTAATGAAAATAATAAATAAAATGATATAATAAAAATATTCTAAATAATAAAATTTTAAATGGTTGCAAATGTGTGATTGATAAATAAAATTTTTAAATTCTACCAAAATGATGATGAATTTAGAAGAAAAATTCTAATAATATTTATTTTGAAATAAAATGAAATAATAAAAATTAGATAATCAAGTAATTGAAGGTTTAACAATTTTAGGATCTTTTTTAGCAATAAAATCTATGATAAAGTTTAGATGAATTACAAATGTGTAATTTTTTTAAAAAAATTATTTTTGAATTATTCCATAATGATGGACAATTTATAAAATTTAAAATTAAAACCAATTTTTTAGACCATGAAATTTTAAAAATCACAAATGAGTGATCTTTAGGAAAAATTTTGAGGGAATAAGATATTTTTAAATTTTCTCATAATGTTGAAAATTTTAGTTGTTTTTATAAAAATGAAAAAAATTAATTAAATTGTAATAGAAAATTTTTTAAATGATACCATAAAAGTTTTCATCAATCCAACTACAGACCTCTTCATGGAAACAAATGAATTCCTTAAATACTCTTGAGATGAAAAAAACTTTTTAGACATTTTACCAAAATAATGAAAAAATCCTACGAAATTTTTCAATATTTGACTGATTAGTTTTAAAATAAAAGACCATTTAATTAAGATCAATTTTGGATAATACAAAGTTTTTTTTGCAAATATGTTTGTTTACATATTTTGTAAATAATTAATTTTCATAATTAATAAAATGAATTATATTAATATTAATACATATACTAAAATATAAAAAATTTATTTAAATAAATAATTATTTAATATATTTTAATTTAAAATTTATTTTAAAATTAATTCAATAAAAGATTATCAATATTAAAAAAATTCCCTTGACAAAGTGACAACATGAATATAGTTAAGTTAAAGCCACACTCGATCACCCTTTTTCCTTCTTTCCCATTAAATGGAAAGATTCTGATATGCATTAAGGTGAGTGCAACAACAATTAAGACAATACCTTAGTTGTTGGCCATGAGGAAATTTTCAAAGAATCTTGAACTTGGTATTTTGTTATTGCTCCATTCTAACTACTATATGTCTTTTTTGTGTTGGATACCTTGACTTTCCTTGAAGTTAATGGGTTTAATTCTTGGCCATGAGAAAGTTTTCAAAGAATCCTGAACTTGGTATATTGTCATTGCTCAATTCTAACAACTATATATCTTCTTTGTGTTGGATATTTGGATATTTTGTAAACCGTTGGCTATTAAATTGAGTTTGAAGTTATGTTTTTAGATAAGATATAGTTTGTAAGTATATAATTTCTCCGATCTTCTCTATAACTTAGGAGAAAATGTCATTAGAAATAGGAGTATCTGAAAATTTTAGACCTTGATGTTGAATAGCTTCTTTAAGTTTTTCCTATAAAACAAATAATATAAAAATAACAAGCATTACTAATATTAAATAAGATATCTAATAAATTTTAAAGATAATAAGTTTCGTAGTAAAAAATCTGCCCCACATACAATTGTCATTATAGATTCATTATCAATTAGTCTTCCATCTTTACGTGTATAAGTAGCAATGAACAATTTTGCTCGAGATGCATTAGTCCCTTCACGTCTTGTATTCCTTTATGAATTTTCAATTACAATAAATAATTATAATACTTTAGACAATTTTATTTGTAAATTACTTAATTAAAGTACATAACAATACCATTCCCTCTCTATTCTTTGCAAAACTTTTTGTGATTAAAGTATGGGTGGACTTCAACTTTTGTCTATTTCTTTTGCCAACAACTTCCCTTTTTTATAAAGCCAAAAGGAAAAAAGAAAAAAAAATGTTATGAAATATATATAAAGGAAAAAAAATTAAAAATGCATACCTTTGCTTTTATAGATTCCCAAAATTTCAAAAGCCAATCAAATTTATCATCAACAACTTTTTGATGTCATTCCATTGTGTTTAACCATTTACTTTTTACCTTAGACTTGAAGTTCTTCCATTTTTTATCCAAAGACATCATAACTCAATCCTTAGCCAATTGATCTATGTCAAACGTACCTTATAATAAATATATAATTATTGATTATTAAAAACATATAAATATTTTAATTAAAAACAATAATATAAAGCTCATATTTATATATATAACAAAACATTTGTAATTTTTTCAATTTAATAGTTAATATGCATGTTTAAATTAAAAAATATATTTTTTTAACTTTCAAGCAAATAAAATATACTTGTATCATCTTCCACATGTATTCTTTATAATCAATTGGTATTAACCTCCAATCAGCATAATCCAAATATGCAAACCTGCAATTTCGTGCCAATGTACCTAAGAAAGTACTTAACTTATTTGCATTATCTCCAATAGCAATGTGAAGGATTTATTAGTCCATTTCCCAAGACATTTAATGTTAAACAAATGTATAAGAAATGAAAGTTTTGTGTGAGTTTTACACGTAGAATAAACCTTCTTTAACCTTTTTTTATGAACCTATAAAATTTTTCATCTTGTGCATTTGGCTCATTTGTTGGTCTGTATAACTGGTCACCCATAAACATATCATGTATCAAATTTTCTATATCATGGTACTTACCTTTATCATCTTAAATAAAATCACTACTAGAACCAACACTATGAGATGCAAAACCTTCTCCATGCAACACCCTATGGGTATATCCCATTATAAATCCATAACACACCAAGTTATTATATGCTTCTTCACGAGTCACCCAAGACCAATTATGAGACGTCCCCAATCCAATATTGAAAGAATGTGAAGATATGATATTATATATAAATTGAGATCTAAATCTAAACTTGTAAGGTGCTTTTTGTGAGATAAAATGGTGAAACTTTCAGGTTAAAACGGACAATACCTCACAGGTTGGGTGAGGGTTTCTACAAATAGTATCAAAATGATTACCGGTTGGATAGGAACTAAGTGTTACATCATTAAAGCAACCTCTAGAATCCCTAGTGAGCTAAGTGCTACATGGTGAAAGCCATTCTAAAGGTGACGTCCATGGTGTAGCATTTAGTTCTTATCCAAATGGTAACCATGATGCCATTTATGGAGACTCGCACTCAACCTATAAGATATTATCCGCTTTAACCCATAGGTTTCACGATTTTGTCCAACAAAAGGCGCTTCACAAGTTTAGTTTTATACCCTAACTTATATATCATATTATATCTTTACATTCTTTTAATGTGGGATTAGAGGAGTCACAAATTACAACAATTCTTACAAAGGCATAATATCTTACTATTGCGGCTAGCTTTAGAGAAAAATAAATCAAGGAATTGAGTCACTCTTAAAAGATATTCTTGGCTAGCTCTTGACCTTTGCATCTAACTTTTATCCATAATAATTTTCTACCACTCATGCAATTGTAAATATAAAATAAATTTAATAAGTAATCATTTTTAAAATAAAAATATTGGAGGCATATATATTTCCTAGTGAATAGAATTAAATGCTTTGAATACAAAAAAACACAAATAGTGGTGTTATAACATATAGATCCATAAATTTATAGCTAGACTTAACAAATGAAGTCGCCACCAATATTTTTTAATTAGGTGTGATTGGCTACCTAAAGAATCTATCTTTTTAAGGAGATCCTAATCTTGATTAAGGGTCCCTCAAAGAATAAGTTCAGGTCTACTAACCAGAACAGGATTTGAGAGTTTAGTTACATATGAAAAAGGTTATAGTACCTCCACATGCCCATCCAAAGGATGGTACCATTTAATTTTAAATTTATCCCAAAATTTTGATTCTAATGGTTTTAAGTTTTAATATTAAAATTGAAAATAATTCTTAAGACTCTCCATTAATCCGGTAGAATTCTTAAAAATATTTTCTCATCTTGAGTATTCAAGAATTTCATTCGTTTTCTTGAAAAGGTTCCATCATCGGAAAGATTTTTTTATTGAAAACACATCTAATTATTTCACAATATGTACCAAACTAGAAATATTTTCTCTTTCGTAATCTCTAAATTCTCTTCCATTTTGGCTATTTTGAAAATTTTTTTTATCTTTTCTTTTCTAAATTTTTCACCATTTGGGCTTATTTAAAAAAAATTTTATTTTTTTTTATCTTTGGATAGAAAATAACTTGTCAAATATTTTTCTTGAAATTTCATTTAAATTCTTTCACCATTTGAGATAAATTTAAAGAAATTTCTCACCTAGAGATTTCTTAGAAATTTACCATTTGAAATTTTTAAGAATGGTAAATTCCTAAGAATCTCATCCTTAGGTATTTGTCAAATATTTTCAAGCAAAATTTATTAATTTATTAATTTATTATTATTTTTGGCTTTTTTTGTTTGAAAATAAATATTAATTATTGTTATTGAAACTTTATCTAAATTATTCCACATTTGCGACAAATTTAGATAAAATTTTTCACCTAAAAATTTTATAAAAATTTACCATTTGAAATTTCTATAAATTTCATCATTGAAAAATTAATATTTATTCTCAAATTTTATTTTATATTTTCCTTAAACTTAATCATGCAAAAATACCCCTAAAAAAATAAACAAGCACATAAATAAAAAATAAAATAAAAAATACCAAAAAAATTGAAACAGCTCAGTTTGAGGGTTTGGCGCAGCTCGACTCTAGACACAGAAAACAGCTTGGTGATTTGGCCCAGAAGGTCAGCTTGGCTCAACTCAACTGAAGGAGTGGACTACAACGTGAGTTGGCAAAAGTGGGTTGTATACAGGTTAAGTCGCACAAATAAAAACATGTGAATCTTGGGTGGTTTCTTAACGCCAAAATGTCATCATTTTGATGGAGTATAAAAGCCTAATTTCGGCATTTTTCACCAAATCTCCTTTCTCCCTCTTTCTCTAGAACCGGATGAGCTCTAATTGAATCCTTTATCAGATTCTAGAAATCTTACCAGAATTTAGGTTAGTCCATCGAAAAATTCAATTGACACAGAAAAAACTCATCAAAAAATTCAACAGATGTAGAAAAATTCATCAAAAATTGAAAATTTTCACATAATTTTCACCAATGTGAAAATTTTCCATATTTTTCTAAAAAAATTCCTTTTTTAAAAAAACCAAAAAAAATCTTTAAAATTTTTTTTGACTAGTTTCTTCTTTTTTGTGTGATCTGCCTCTTTTTTATCTTTGTGTGTTTCTGATCTGTTCCTTCATATTCTATGATCTCTGTATGGGCATGTATTTATAAGGTTTCAAATTCGAGAACCCTAAATCAAAAAAGATTTCAATCCTTTCTAAGTTTTAACTCTAAATTTTAATTCAACTTAAACTCTTCATACAATTTCACACAAACTCAACACCTATTTTTTCATTTTTTATTTTTTATTTTTTATTATTTTTTTATCTTTTTATTAACAAAATCAAAACCTAGTAGACCCCCAGACAGATTAGGGTGTCTATAGCTGCCCTCTTTGCACATTTTTTGTGAAACAAGAATTGTGCAAAAACATAGACAACTCAATCAAAATCAACTTAATGCCTTTTTTTGAAGCACACTCACATTTCCTAAAAACTCCTATAAACAGAGGTTTAATAACTTTGAAAAAAACAAATGCTTCATAAACAGAGGCTCAATAACTTTGAAAAAAAATAATTGTTCTTCTAAACAGAGGCTCAACAACTTTAGAAAAATAAATACTCCTTTAAACAGAGGCTCAACAACTTTGAAAAAAATAAATAAAGCTTATCGACAATCATGTTCAGAGAAGTCTAGACCATATCTATTGAAATTTGTAATCGAAACTCAAAGATTCACAATTTGAGTTCGAAATTTGAAGGTTCATAATTCAAAGATTTACAAGAACTTTTTAGCTTTGCAAGAATTCATAAAATTTGATTCTCAAAATTTTAGTTTTACAAAAATTTGATTCACAAAATTTCAGATTCGCAAGTTTTTTCAACTTCACAAGAGTTCTAATTCACATGATTTCAAAATTCATATTTGTAAAATGAACATCTAAAATTTTAATTCAGGGATTCGCATGTAAATTGTAAGACTCACATCCAACATTTAAAGATTCAAATTTTGGAGATTCACATTTGACAAATCTTAGGGCTTCACATCTAAGTTCAAAGGTTCACATTTGACAAATTTGGGGTTCACATCCAAAAAGTTTAAAGCTTTTCAAATATTCACATTCGAATTATTTTTAAGTTTCTTTTCCAAAGGCCCTCATTCATAAATTTAGAGATTTGCATCTAAAAGTTTCAAGCTTCTCATTGTGGTTCGAAGATTCACATCCGACAAATTTCAGGGTTTCACATTTCAAAGATTCTCATTTGAAAACTCAAAGATTCAAATATTTCTCATTTAAGGATTCACAATCTTGTTTGAAAAGACTTCATCAAAATATTTTAAATCTTTTTTTAGATGACTTTCAAACTTTTACCAAAATCAAAATTTTATATGTAATAAATGTCATAATCAATGATGCAAATACTTTCTTAATGATGCAAATGCAATAATCTAGATCATCATAATTCTACAAATGCCATATTTTCAATCATGATTCAAATTTTTACAGCACAATGCAAGTGCATAGCCAAATCAAATTACGTACAAGTATTATTCCAACTTATAATGCAAATGTAATACATGTAATGCAGATGTCAATAATGTCATGAAATTCTAATTAAATGTGGTAACATGATTCTCAAGTCCCCTACCATTTTACATTTTTTTTTTTAGCTTCTCAGTACTAGTTATCTCATCAACTGATCCACTTTCTTTTTCATCACTTGATCACAACTCATAGGCTTATTAGCACTTAGCAAAACAAATTTCATCCCTTGATCCTCACTATTTCCATCATTTGACCATAACTCATAAGTTATGTTGACCAATCCATTACCATATTCATTTCTTGATCATCTTCTTTTCATATTTTTACCCTCTCTTTATTTATTGATCAATCCATCACCATATTCATCATTTGATCATACCATATGTCCTTTCAAATCATCTTTTCAGGTTTTTGCACTCTTTTCATTTTTTCCTATCATCTTGAATTTTTTTTTAAAAAAATGCAGGACTTTTTTATGAACATTGTCATTCATTAATTATCATTTCAGATCATGATAAATATGATGAAATCATACATTCTCTCGATTTGCTCTAGGGATAAGAAAGTATAAAGTGAATAGAGAGAAAGATAATCAATACAAGAACGAGTCTAGTACAAAAAATAAATGAAAAAAGAAACAGGTTTGATACATGTCATTGGGATGAATGGTATATCCAAACAATGAATATTCAAACAATTCTGAACATTAATCCAAAATTATTTTTCAAAAACTCATTTCATTGACTATCAAAATCATTTTAAGATTATCAAACTTTATCCCAGTTTTAAAGGATCTTTAGATATTTTTAATCTTATATGAATTTGAACTGTCTATCCAACTCTTAGCTTAAAGGGTTTTTTTACTCAAATCACCTTTTTGGGTTTTAAATTTGAGTTTTCTTTTTATTTCCTTTTCATTTTTTTATTTTTTTATTTCTTCTCTTTTTTTTCTTTTTATTTTTTTCTTTTTTTATTTTATATTTTTTATATTTTTTTTACTATTGATATCTCCCACAAATCAATTTCTAATACATATAGCATAACACAATTCTATTGTTCCATCATATGCATGCCTTGGCCTAATATATGATCAGTTAATTTAAGCATTCACACTTGATCAAAATGGAGTTTTAAATATTGTAACATAGGCAATAATAAGGGGTTATGAAATAAATGAATAAAATAAGCTCAAAACACATGTTTAAAGGGTTCAAAACTAATAGATCATTTCTCATCATTTGATGCATCTTGACATTTTGTCCCATTTCACATCATTTCACTACTTTTTTTCTTTTCATTCATCCCATTCCTTACAAAAAGATTCTCATTACTTTGCCCCAAATCAGGTGTGACATTCATTTTATTTTCTTTTTTTTTTTTTGCTTTTTTGTTTTTTTTTTGTTTTTTTTACTTTTGATCTTTGAGACCTTTTACAATCTTTTGCCTTTTTTTTTTTCAAAAATTACCTCTAATGTGAAGGGTGATCTTTGGTCAGAATTATTTAGAAAAAAAAATTATAATTGGCTCAAAAAGGTAGCAATACATGATTTTTCGAATGGTAAAAGAAAGATGACGATTTTTATCTCAAATATGAATGCTTTCCTTAAAAATCATCTATTGAACAAAAACAAGCTCATAGATCTTTATAAAAGACTATAAATTTTTAGGACATATTAATTTTAGATCTGCTAGTAGCTTGCTTTTTTTGCTCAAATAATTTATTCAGATCAATGTGAATGAGTTCTCAAAATTAAATTTTAGAATTATTATTATCATTGTCTAAACATTCATCATTAAGAATAAGAATAAAAAGATGTGACAAATAGCAAAGCATGAAATAATGGCCTGGATGAAAGATAAAATATAATGAAATGCATCATCCTTGCCTTTTATTAAAATGATAACAACTGAAATCTTATTACATGAAAGAATTCCTAACATTACTTTGAAAAAAATCTAGAATGACAAACAACATCCAACCTTAACACCCTTCTCAAAATTATGCCCCCATGTCGATCAAGTGAAAGATTTTTTTTGACATTTGACCCATTCATTCATTAAAACTCTCTAAGTTTTTTAGATCACACTCGTTCTTGATCTTCATTCGAAGTATTGACATTGTGATTGGATAATAAATTGCCACTAACATTAGGCGTTGTTATCCTCATTTATCAAAATTTATCATTCATCCTTAATTAATCGTTGCACTTTATGCTTCATAGCAGTGTAATTTTCAGTGAAATGATCAGTAATTCCATAGTGATAGTCGCAGTGGATTGTAAGATCATACCACTTGAGATAAGGTAGCTTGATTGGCTCCAGAAGACTGAAGGCAATCAAGTGATTATTGTAAAGCTCTTGGTATAACTCTGTATAAGTCATAGGGATCGGGTCAAACATAATTTTTCTCAGGTAGTTCGTTGCTCTCATTAATCACTTGTTGGGTTAGCAAAACGGATTTAAGGTCTTATAGAAGGTTAAATATTGAGGCTGTATATAGGAACAGGTTAATATGTTAATAGGTAAGATATTATAAAAAGGCTGGTATAGGTAGGGTGAGGTATGGTTTAATGCAGAATAGTATGAAGAATAACCTTGTGATGAATTGGACTAATATCTCCTAACTGTCTATCTAAGTTCACGGCTTGAGCTTTAGTTTCTTTCTTTTTTTACTCTTTTTAGTTTTTTCTCTTTTTAACTTATCATTTTTAATGGCATTCTTAATAATTTCGTCCAAGATCACCATGTCGACAAAATTCTTTATTATATTCCTTATTATCTTTTCTTAATAGGAAGATTTTAAAGTGCTTACAAATAACACTATGGTCTCTTTCTTAATTAGAGGATGTTGCACTTGAGAAGCTACATCTCTCCATCTTTGAACATATTTTTTGAATGATTTAGTTACTTTTTTTTCATATTTGTAAAGATGACGATCAAAAGCTAAATCTATAATATACCGATACTAATTAATGAAATCATGGGCCATATCACTTTAAAAACAAATACAAATTCTATCAAGTTAGATATACCACCTAGCAACAGACCCATAAGACTATTTTGAAAAATGTTCATTAAGAGTTTTTCATCATGGACATGGGCAGCTATCTTTCGACAATATAGTAATGTAGGTATTCGAATACTTTATACCATCATATTTTTAAAACTCTGAAACCTTGAATTTTGGAGGAATAATGACATCTGAGACTAAATAGAGCCCAGTAGCATCTACAAATCAATAAAAATTGATTCTTTTTATGTTTCATAATTTTTTCTCTAATAAGTTCATCTTTTGTTTAGCATTTAAGGCTTCTAAAATCTCCTTCTCTTTAGGCTTCAATTTTTCTTTCTCTTCTAGATTATCCAAGTTGAGGATTGGTACTGGTTCTACTATCTTTTTAGTAAAAATAAGATTTACATAACTCTGTTACTACCTTAGATTTAAAGTTGATGACATTTTAGGTATGTATACCCTATCGGATATATAAACTACTATGGTGGTGGATCTTGTGTAGACTAGGCTTGATACAACCTGAAGCCAAAAGTGTATAGAGGGTTAATCACTTCTTGAGATGGATAGTCCTGTTGGTTGGTACTTTTTTTATACCGTTTTCCTTATTCAACTTGTTCAAAACATTCAAGATTTTACTCAACTCCCCTTCTAACTTCTCTTAAGCTCTCTCTATTCTCTCGAGATAATTAAAAATTTTTTTGTTTCATTTGTCTGACTTGAGCTTTTGTATTATATTGATGAGTCGAGTGTATGAGATTCTTGATTGGTAGAGCTATCCTTGAACCTTGAATACTTTAATTATGATAAAAAATGATATGCTACGCTTTATGTTTGGTATGTTGATGCATGAATGAAATGTATATTTTCATGGATGAAATTTAATATGAAACCGATGTAGATACACAATGTTACATATGACAATGAAAATGATGCATGATGTACAAATGCAAATACACAAAGTCAAAAAAATAAAATGGTTAGACAAGTAATATATCACACAAATTGTTTCTTCTTTTGTCCTAGTTTCAAGACATATCTATCACTAGATAGGAATAGCTTTATCATAAGGCTAACCTTTTAAGTGTACACTATATGCAAGTTAAGTGACTTTGACCACTAAAGGTTCTTAAATTATTCCTTACATCATTGTCCATCACAGACTAGTAAGGTAGTCCAATCCTCACCCACACAGGCTACCAACAAAAATAATTCAATTTGAGTGGGAGTATTTCACTTGCCATTGCGAAGATTATCATCTTATGAGAGCATAGGTACTTTACTCCCTCCTAAGAGTGACGAAACTCGAGTATATAGCTCATGTAATGTAAATGCATATGATAGTATTTGTGAAAAAACATATTGGTTTTCAAACCCTAAAAATAAAATAAAAGAAAAAAATGTTAGTATACAAATAATTATAATTTAAAACCATTAGATCGAAAGATAGGATATATTTAAAATTGTTATGGCTTGACTCTCTATAGCATTTTCAGTGGAGTTGTCAGACTATCATAACATATAGATTCATAAATTTATAGCTAAACTTAACAAATTGAGTCACCACCAATCTTTTTTAATTAGATGTGATTGGTCACCTAAGGAATCTACCATTTTGAATAGATCTTAATCTTGATTAAGGGTCCTTAAAAGAATAGGTTCAAGTATACTAATCAGAATAGGGTTCAAGAGTTCGGTTACATATGAGAAAGATTATAGCACCTCCACATGCCCATCCAAAGAATGGTACCATTTAATTTTAAATTTATCTTAAAGTCTTGATTCTAATGGCTTTAAGTTTTAATGTTAAATATTGAAAATAATTCTTAAGACTCCCCATCAATCTAGTAGAATTCTTAAAAGTACTTTCTCACTTTAAGAATATTCAAGAATCTCATTTATTTTCTTGAAAAGGTTTCATCATTGGAAAGATTTTTTTTATTGAAAATATATTTGATTATTCTACCATTTGGACCAAATTAAAAATATTCTTTATCGAAATTTCTAAATTCTTCACCATTTGAGCTTATTTAAAATTTTTTTTATATTTTTTTTCTAAATTTTTCACCATTTGGGCCTATTTAGAAAAAAAAATTTATTTGTTTTATCTTGGGAAAGAAAATAACACCGAAAAGTTATTTTCTTGAAATTTTATTTAAATTATTCCATCATTTGGGATAAATTTAAATAAATTTCTCACCTAAAAATTTTTTAGGAATTTACCATTTGAAAATTTTAAGAATCTCATCCATGGATAATTGTCAAATATTTTCAACTAAAATTTTTTATTTTTTTATTATCTTTTGGCCTTTTTTGTTTGAAAATATATATTAAGTATTGTTATTGAAACTTTATCTAAATTATTCTATCATTTATGACAAATTTAGATAAAAATTTTCACCTAAGAATTTTATAAAAATTTATCATTATGAATTTTATGAAATTTCATTCATTGAATAATTTTATATTTATTCTCAAATTTTATTTTATATTTTCCTTAAACTTAATCATGCAAAAATACCCCTAAAAAATAAACAAATTCATAAATAAATAAAATAAATAATACCAAAAAAATGAAACGGCTCGGTTGGAGGGTTTGACGTGGCTCGGCTCCAGACACAGAAAGCGGCTTGGTGACTCGGCTCGACTTGACTCGACTGAAAGAGTGGGCTGAATGTGGGTTGGCAAAAGCGTAAAAACACGCGGATCCTAAGTGGTTTCTTAACACCAAAATGACGTCATTTTGATGAAGTATAAAAGCCCAATTTAGCCTTTTTCACCAGATTTCTCTTTTCTCTTCTCGCTTTCCTCCTTTATATTCTCTCTATTTCTCTTTAGAATCAGATGAACTCTGGTTGAATCATTTACCCGGATGCTGAAAATCATTGGTAAGTGTAAGCAAAGGGCTTTTTGTAACTAATTTAGTCACTCTAATGGTGATTATTTGATATAAAATTGATATGCATTTCATTTCATGTTTGTTTATTTTTGTTGCTATACAAATTTAAATATTGAAAATATTTTGAAATTTGAATTTTGAAATTTTGAAATTGTTGAATTTTCAATCCTCTTGGTTTGGGAAAACTACATCAATTCCGAGAAATTTTTAGCTAATTCTAAGTAAATAAAGCTTTACTAAAGTTCAATGTCCAAATAACAGCTGAAAAGTGCCCAAACAAATTGCCTTAAAATTGTAGCACGTAAACTCTTAATATAGCCCAAAAAACTTGAAAAGACAAAATTTGTCTTGCCGTTATCTGTTTGGCACATGACACTAATTTCATCTCTAGATTTTCCATAATGGTCTCTTCAATGTCAAATCTTTCATGACCATTTTTCTAAATGAAAGCAATTATGAATAGCAATGTAGTTCTTCAATTTAGTTTATCTCATTAAACATGCCTTGTAATGGTTATAACATAATCTTATTTAATTTATGTTATACATTTCTGATTTATCTGCAGAAATGAGATATTTTATTCTTTTGGGTTGTTTAAAGTCTTACATATATTTGTAATAGAGCATCCCTATTTTTTCTAATACTTTAAGTTATGTTCAGTGAGAGTTGCTAATATTTTAGATCTAATTCAGAAAATTTTCTTTTTCAAGGTCCTAATTTGGTAATCCATCAATCAAAAGAGTGTTTAGATAGAATATTTTCTTGACATAATAAAAAATGTAAAGAAAATAACTTCGTAGCTTACTCTCATCATTGAGATCTACAGAAAGATTTGCAAGCTTTGCTTGGTTGTCAGCTGAGCTACAAAATGCATGTGGCAATCCAGATTGAGGTGGAGAACTCGTGCTGCTCCAACTTGATTGTCCATTTGAGTAATGATTTCTTATCTGATGGTTCAAGTTCATCTCCACGCTAGAAGAAATTTGTCCTATACTCTTCCCACCTTTCAAAAATCTTCCCCTAATAAAGACTAGTCCGAGAAGAAATTAAAATTTAACGTTGGAAAGATTTAGTATAGCTTGAAAGTGTTGTAGTAACTTGAAATTAGTGGTATCATAGTAAATGATATCTTAGCTAGTATAAGTACCTGTCTTTTCGTTTTCCAAGATATCTCTGCAATGATACTTTTCTGTTCACCTGCCCTTCTACATCTTACGACTGAGCAACAAGTGTTAAAACAGGAAATAAAGAGCATATTATCAAACGTAAGATACTTTTAATTCCCCAATCACCATTAAATTATCAATGTCCCAAGGCACTGAGATCTTTTCAAGAAACCATTTGCATATGCTTTTCAAGAGTCTTATTTACCTACAATAACTAACATGATCAAGCACTTGCTTTTATGTGTTGTGCAAATAAAAATAGGAAATAAACTCTAGCATTGCAGGAACTAGCCTTCTAAATGATGACAAATAAGTTAGGATCAGTCTCCTCGATGTTAACTTTAGCAACATGAGGTTCTATACTAATCTATCGCTATGTATTCATTTTAGATTTCATCTATAACCATGTCTATAGCACAACCAATAGGTAAGGTTTTTAGCAGATAAAACCCTATGGTTGATTCTCTTAGAGATTTCTCCACTTTTGAGTTAATTATCATCATGATAAAGGAGTGCTAAGCTAGACCGCAGCATCTGGCGGCAAAATAAAGCCATTGAAATTCAAAACTCTTAAAGTTATTTATGTATAGATTTATTATTCCACCAAACAAGAGTTATGATAGCATTTACACATTATAGAAGAGTATATAAGAAAAAATGAAAACAAGGAAAAAAAAAAACCCTCAAGAGTGATCTTTACTTCTTCCCTAAACTGCTGCTCGTATTCTGCCATATTTTCTGTAAAGGTAAGTTGTAATCGTTGTCAATAAATTATTACCAAGCTACTATTTCAGCAATAAGATTTTAAAAAAATAAAAAACAGTCAACCATGTGATAGTATTGGAATTATCTTCATCTCAGCATCCAAGCATGTGCCACTTTCATGCCGATGCTCTATCTTTTGTTTAGTATAAGACCTAAATGTTTAGACTGCATCTATCTCTTAACGCTCTATTTCTGTTGAAGACTTCTGAGTGTTTAAGGAACAAGAGGATTCTAAAGTTACAAGCTTGGGAGGATAGGTACCGAGTGAAATTGGAGAAGATGCCGGGTGTAGAATTCAAGTGGCTACGGAAAGCCCTCTATTCTCAAGCCTTTATATTCATTTTCTGGAGCTTCCTCATATTTGTTGCAGCTATTACATTTGCAACTTCTATACTATTCGGAGGTCAACTCACAGCAGGCAGTGTTCTTTCTACACTAGCCACTTTCAGAATCCTTCAAGAACCACTCAGGAATTTTAAAGACCTAGTGTCTAGGATGGTACAGAAAAAGGTTTCTCTTGATCGAATTTCTGGATTCCTGCAGAAGGAAGAACTGCAGGAAGATGCCACCATTGTTCTGTCCCGCGGCATGTCAAAGGTGGCTGTAGAGATTAAGGATGGTGAGTTTTGCTAGGACCCTTCCTCTTCAAGGCCCACCTTATCTAGAATACAAATGAAAGTAGAAAGAGGGATGCCTGTGGCAGTTTGTGGCATGGTTAGCTCTAGGAAATCAAGCTTTCTCTCTTACATCCTAGGGGAGATTCCTAAAATCTCTGGTGAAGTATGTTTGATTCATAAACTTTTAAATTATTGTCTACCTCAATTTTATTTTTTTGTTAGTTTTGTGATTTGTTCCTGATTAAAGGAAAGGCTTTTAAATTTGTTATTCTTTTACTTTGGTGTTTGAACAAGTTCGAGTGTACGATGATGCTGCCTATATGTCTCAGTCGGCTTGGATACAGGTTGGAAATATTGAAGAGAACATTCTCTTTGGTAGTCCAATGGATTTTGAACTCTTTTCACATGGAGATCAGACCATAATTGGAGATAGGCGTATAAATCTTAGTGGTGGACAGAAACAATGTGTGCGGCTTACAAGGACACTTTATCAAGATGCTGATATATATTCACTTGATGACCCCTTTAGTGCTGTTGTTGCACACACTAGCTCAGAATTGTTCAAGGTTTGATTTAGTCGATGTACTGTACATTGCTATTCTTATCAATAGAATTTGGCTGAACAATTCATTTTGGAACTGCAGGAACACATAATGATAGCACTGGCAAGTAAGACTGTTGTTTTTGTGACCCATCAAGTTGAATTTTTACCTACTGCTGCTTTGATACTGGTACAGAATAGTTTCAAATTTTTTTTAGTTACCAGTCCAGCATGCAATGATGCATTTTTAAGTGCACTCATTCTGATGAGATGAATGCATGGCACATACTGAAATTCACACCGTATCACATCTTGTGCTTTAGTTTCTACTATGATCAGAGAAATTTTTAGCCGAACATTTTAGATATTGGAACAAGTGAGGTGTTTAGGAACTGCCTTTTATACCTCAAATATATTAAACTATTAAATTCTAGAGTCTCTCCCTTTGCTTCTTAGTAGAAACAGCAAAACATCAGTTGATTTTTGTTTCTGTGAGCAACCCATTCATGAAAAATCATTTTGCTACTGATGGTCAAAATTTGCGCGTTACTACCATGAAACCACAGTTACTTGGAGGAATTCCTGTGATAACTCCACATTCAATGCTTCCCACATTGAACCATGATAAACTTAAAGATTTTATGCTTGAGTTCAATTATTTTAGGCAAAATGTTGACAATAGAATATTAAAACTTAGTCAGAATTCTTGGCTTTTTAGATATTTCTAAAAAATTCATTCCCAATTGAATTGATGAACACACCTCTTTATAACTGCTTTGTTTTTTTTGGAAATGTGGTTTTAATTCGTTTTCCTCTCTTAAATGGACTTTGCATTGCCTTTTTTTAAAAGAAACTCCATATTACTCTCTTTATGTAGATGAAAATGTATTATATTTTACTTTTTTTTATACATAAATTCTTAATTTGATTATTTATTTCTTAGTTGCTATTTTTTATATATTTCAAATTTTCTATTATACTAAATAAAAAATTTTAAAAAAAAACCCATAGCAAAACACTGGCACCATACTAGTTTCAAATAATTTAAAACGAAAAGAGTATTTATTGTGTGATGAGTACAAGCCCAAAATTAAATCATTTTCCAACCCCAGGTTGGCTTTCCCATCCTTTCCAGGTCAGGATGAGAAACGATACTATACAAGCTTTGTCATAGCCCATATTAAAGAAAAGAAAGGGAAGGAAAAAGGTGAAAAGAAAAAAAAATTAAGCTCTTTATATAATTCCAAGTTAATAAGCCTGAACTTCATTTGGAATTCTAGCCCTGCATCCTGCATATCCACCCAACCGAAAGAAAAAAAAAAGGTCTGATATATATAGCATCCAGTTCTGCATCAATGAAACTAAAAACTTCCTTTTTAATCAAGTTTGATGAAATGAAGATCAAAACATTAAATGGCTTAATAATGCAGATCAATGAAACCAGATTATTTGTTTATTTGTTCATTTACTTATTTGCCAATATCCCTCTGAAACACGCAGCTTAATTGCCACTTGCTCGGTAAAATTATCTCTTTGATATGTTGTGTAATATATAGCGGCAGGGTAACTTTTTGACGTTTGGGTTTTACAATGATGTTTAAGTTATTGGACCTGTAATATTCTATTAAAGAATAATAAGTTGCGAAATTTCAATCAGATGATGTGCTAGATTTAATTAATTGATTTAATATTTGTCAAAGCGACTGCTTTCTGCTAACGGAGCATTAATTCAGCATACTATGCTGGTTAAATTTTTAAAAATTATGAACTCCATAAAATTCAAACGACTAACACTAGAATACACATAAGAATTATAAATGTTAAAGAAAAAGGCTAGCTGCAAGAACGAAAAATACTGGGCATAAAAAAATACAAAAATGAAATCAAATTAATTAAAGAATAACAAATAAAACGAGTAATGACACCTCGTATGAAGATATAGGTATACATATGTAACGCTATGAAGAATATCGAGTGTATAGTAAATACTAAAAATTAAACCCAAAAAACTTGAAAGCCAATGCCAACCTTAATTATTATGCTATCACTTGCAGTTTAGATCTTGGAGATTCCTTGTTGAAACATTGAATGTGAGGGTACAATTCATCTCTGGGGATTTGTTTCTCTTTATCACTTTCATCAATTCCACTTTTCCTTTCAACTTGGCCTGGCTGTTCAATGTCAATACGTTGGAACTCAATTCTGAACCAAGTGGTGCAGTGTTTGTCAATGCTCTGGAGTTCACTTCCACAGTAACATCCAATTTCTTGGTAGAACGAGCCCTGGCCCTGGCCTTGGGAATAATTGCCTCTCCTACTATTACACCATCATACAGAAAACTCATAGTACTGTTATCAAATCTGTAATGACCAAAATTGGTGTTTTTTACCGTAACTTGGGCAATGAACTTGAGATCAAATGAAGCAGCAGCAGCTGCTTCGGTGTTACTAGTTTCCATTGTTTCAATGGTGATTCTTCCAATTCTCACCTTTGGGTTCTTAACGCGCATGACAGTCAGTGCAAAAACCAGGATGATAGCGGTTTGGAACACTGCAAAAGCGGCAATATACACGGCATATTTGATTCTCTTCTTTCTTTTCAGCTCTTTCGCTTGTAACCCGGCTGATTCTTCGTCACTCCTCGGGTGCTTGTTAGCTGGTGCTAGGGGATGCACTTGCTTGTCTTTCTCAGCCATTTTTCTTTACTAGCTATGAAACTGATCAAAAGAAAATACCTCTTTATCACTTTTCTTGATGTTTTAATTGAGTTGAGGAAAGCTTAGCAGAGCAACCTGGTATATATAGTTCTCGGTTACCATTAGGACAGGGCATTTGACATAGGAATAAACGAATTGTCATCGTGAAATGGTCAGACAGGTTCCTCGAAATGGGTTTTTTTTTTTTTTTCTCTCTGTTGAAGCATTAAACGCGTGTAAGGTTGGACTTTGTGACATTCATTCTAGATGGTCTTGTAACTTTGGTAAATGGTAGGGAGTTCTCATCGTAAAAATTGAGATTATAATAAATAAAAAAAAGAAGTTTCTGTTCTATCTGTTCATTGGACTAACCTGCCCTGGCCGGGTCATGATATAATGTTTTTGGCGCTACGAGATGGGCTGATCAAGTGCAATTTACTCTTAGGCCTTGGTGATTCCTTTTTCTTTTATTACCTTTTTCTTTTCTCTCCGATAAGGATGAAAATGAGTAAATTAATCAAGTAAATAAATTATTAGCAATTTATCACTCATTTTTAATTTCAAGAGTTCCTGATGATTACAGGCTTTTTTCTTATAATTTACAGGGCCTATCAAATAATAATTGTTAAAATATGTGGTGATTAAGTCCTCTTAATTTCTTGTTTGCCTTTGCAGGAAACACATTGCATCTTTTAAAATCAAATTTCACAAGTATTTTATTTAATTTTAATAGTTAAGTGACATTAACTTAATCAAAAAATTATCAAAAACCCCCAAAATGAAATAATACAAAATATTAAATATGGATATTTAATTAACTAGCATGAAACTAATTAACCATAAAAAAAATGCACTTGAAAATTTCAATAAATAAAACTAGTTTTGCATTGATGTAATAGTTTAATATTATATTGAATTTTACTTTTTTAGGGGTTCAATATTACTTTATATATATATATATATATATACAGGGATAAAAAATATAATTTTTAACTCTTTAAGCGTAGAAGAGGATGTACTAATTATCACTAAATCAATCAAATGTTCGGATATTTGGTACATATTGACAAGAGACGTAGACAGAAGTTTCTGATCCAAAATTCCAAACAATTTAACTTAATTTAAATTTACCAATTTCGGAGACATTAGAAAGAAGTAATTAATACCATGTAGTATGGTAAATGAGAAAAAATGGGAAATTATACACTGATCAAGACTAGGGTTAGGTTTGGAGGACTAGGATTAAGTTTGGATTCTATCACATTTTTTATGCGATATAATTAAGTATATTATATTAATAATTGAATTTAAATATTAACTCCAATGATATTTATTGAATATAAATTTTTTATTAAAAATTTATTTTTTAATCATAATTATAATATTTTTTTAATCATAATTATAATAATTTTTATTATTATTTTTAATTTCATCGAAATTGAAACATGACTCGTGTAGGTGTTCAAATTGTGATAATCAATTAATTATTCTAGTATTAACTTTTATTTATTTATTTATTTTAAATCAAATGGAAACCATAAACCATTGGGAGAATTAGTCTATCCCCAACCCTTGACATCAGATATCCATTAAACATTTATGGTTAATTGAAGTTTTGGTCAAATAAGATGGCTGAATTTTTTTGACCTTTTACATGAATTTTTAAAGGCAGTGGGTGGGTATAAGCAACGTCTATACGGACCGTACCTCCTTCTAGATTGCTTGGAAAAAAAAAATCATAAATAGTTACGTGGTTATTATTGCTTAATTAATTAGTCACAGAGCTGATTAATGAAAAAAATAAATAAAATAAACAAAATCTATTCATCATTAATATTGAAAAAATAAGTGAAGTTGGTGTGTTTCCACATGGAGAAAACCACACTATGAACAGCATAGTTGACGTGGTACAGTTGACGTACAGCAGCCATTAAGGACTTGATCATCAGTTGATTTTTATAGTTTAGCTCAAGAGACAATTTGACAATCATATCAAACCAATCTTTACTTCTACTAGATGAATAAATTCAAAGATAAACAAAATACAAGTAAATTAATTAAGTTGAAAGTAAACTAGAATTGATTCAATTGATCATTTTTTGATTATGATCAAATTTCATTGACCATCTACATTCATAATTTTTTGGGATGGACGACCATTCACATTCATTAAAAATTATTAGACGAGGCTTAAAATTAAATTTGGATCTAATGTCTTTCTTGAATTATGTTAAACACACACTCAATCACCATTTTCCTTTCTTTTCTACCGTTCGGAAAGGTTCTGATATGCATTAAGATGGGTGCAAGGACAACCGAGTCAATACCTTGACTTTCCTTAACGAGTTTGGCTGTTGGCCATTAGGAAATTTTCAAATAATCTTGAATTTATTATTTTTGAAAATATTGACTCAAATTTCATAAAAAAATTTATTTTAAATCAATTACTAAGTAGATTTGCTGAAAAAATTTAAAAAAAAAATTCTTGATAAATAAATTTATATGCTTATAAAAAGATAAAATTTTTATAAGATTAAATATAAAAAAAATACATAAAAAAATTATAAAGTTTATAAGATAAACATCATAAGATTATCAAAGATTAACGTCTTTATAGTTGTGTATATTAAAATGGATTATAGGATACTAAAAAAGTTCACATATGTATGGATATGCAAGTATATATGAGTATATATTTATTTGAGTTGAAAATATTTTATAAAATTAAAAAAAATTGAGAAGATCTTATGAATATTGATTGTTTGACTACTTATTAATATAAATTATATATTTATGATTTTTTATAACTAATAAATTTTTTTTTCATCTGTAGACATAGATTAATTGAACTGAACTATATTAAGTTGTTACTTCTTATATAATTGATTAATTATTTGATTATGCTTCTGTTAGCTTAAATGTTTAATTAGATTGAAGCTTTATGATCTAACAGTATTTTGTCATTGCTCAATTTGGACTACTATATATCCTCTTTATGTTGGATATTTGGATATTTTGTAAACCATTGGCTATTAAAATTGAGTTTGGAGTTCCGGATTTGGACAAGATACAGTTTGTAAGTACATCAAACCCGACTTTTTAATACGCATTAGAGTTGAAAATATATGAATACGAATCAATTTCTAGTTGTAACACAAACTGAGGCAGACTGGCAGAGTACAAAATCAGAAATGGTAGAACAAAGAAAAACAGAAAAAAAAAAACCTACACTGAAACGCAAGCATCTAATATCTAATTTAAAACTGCTTCGGAAGTAAGTGTCATTTGCAGTTCAAATCCTGTACAGCACGAGTTCCTAAATTAATTCCCATGGTGCAGCTCATTTCACTGGACTTCTTCCTCTTGATCACCTTCATTAAATGCACCTTTCCTTCCAACTTGGCTTGGCTGCTCAGTGGCAAAACACCAGAAGCGATATCATTACCAAGGTTCGAATTGCTCGACAGGCTGGTGGAACTAATATCAATTGTAACGTCGAATTTTTTGGTCTGCCTAGCCCTTGCACGAGCCTTAACAACAGCTGCCTCCCCAACCTGGTTGCCTCCATATAAGATTTTGATGGTGCTGTTTTCGTACTTGTAGTGACCAAAATTTGTGTTCTTCACAGTCACTTGAGCCATCAATTTCATGTCAAAGAAGGGTGAAGTGCTGTTACCAGTATTGAAATTCTCCACCGAAACAGCAGCAAACCTGACTTTAGGAGTTCTGATACGCATAACGGTTAGTGCAAATATCAAGATGATTGCTGTCTGAAACACAACAAATGCAGCCACATATGCCCAGCATTTTGCATTGTTTCGCTTTCCTTCTCCTTTCATTTTGATTGCTCCTTGAGGGAAAATTCTGTTTCTTTAGTTTTTGAATAGGTTGGTTAGGATGTGGTTTCTCAAGGCAAAGGTTTGGGTGTATTTATAGACTCGATTGAAACATTGAAATTTAAGTGATCAAAATTGCTGATTTAACTTCACCGTGTAAGAAATGTTCAGTATGAGACAAATAAAATTGGACAAAATGGCTTGAAAGTCAAATAAAACCGTAAATATTATGAAGCAGGTGGGGGTTTATTATAACTTCATTTTAGGCAGGTCTTCTCTTTCTAGATGCCTGACGTTCAAGAAAATGACATAACGATGAAAGTGAAACCACCTTAGCGCGTAGCGCATGCCGTCGTTGAAACTTTACATTGTGATATGGACTACAATTATGAAAACGAGGGAAGGCGTGTGATATAATATAATAGTAAGGCAGGGCCAGACAGCAATCCTTGACATTCGTTGCCTAATTGATGGCTTACTAGAAGGAGTGCTCGTTTCCTTGTATTTTCTTTTGGTAAGATCTAAAACTAGAGTCCTAAGTATATTAGCTGAACCTGAAGTAATAATAAAATAAAATAAACAATCGACGAATTGGATATGGGTCTCTCTAACTTTTCATTAGGGGGTGATTAGGGCTTTTGTAATCAGTGGGCTTGGTTTGCGTTTAAACTTGTGGATAGATCCCTTCCCTTTGTCAGCTAACAATTTGAGCCCAAACGAAAAAAGGGCTTGTGAGTATCAAGGCTTTTGCTGTCATAATTACCATCTAATTAAGTACAGTAATCCAAAAAAAATAAGACCTGCGCAGTTATGCAGACTCCATCCGTTAAAAAGAAATTTGTTTTTGTGGTGACTACTAAAATAGTAAAAACTGTGGGGAATCTCATTTTCTTGTAAACTAGGGTTTAATTTCTGTAAAAAAATTCCAAAAATAAAATTTTAAATAAATCAATATGAAAAAAAATATGTTTTTTAAAATCTCTGTCCGAAAACTTTCTTCATCTTATTATAAAAAAGAAGAAAAATAATAATAGAAAAATAATAATAATGAACCCAAAGTGAAACTTCATACCTAAAGTTCCTTTGATCAATATCTAAATTTGGAACCACTCTACCATAATATATATAGAGAACTGCAAATGATAAACTTCACGGAAGTTATGAAATTCGATTATTAATTATTTGATGGAAATATATAAAAGAAGAAAAGAAACCAATTGAAATTCTATAGTAGAACTGATCGTAGTCATTTACATTTAACCAGGAACTATAAAAAAACCCTCTCCCTTGAATCTGTATTAAGAGGGAGATAAAAACTAGCAAAATTAACTTACCGAAAAAGTGTGAACATCATTTACAATCTGATCCTTATTGTAAACAAAAGTGTAATGAATAATATGTAATAGCAGCTTGAAATCTTCATCACCATGGATGACATTCTAGAAGACAAATTCTTCGTCATTCTATATCCCATCCATCCGCCCTCAGGCCTCAGCCCACAAATCTCCGCTTTTCAAAATTGTCTTCTTTCTAATCCACCTATAAATGTCAACCAATCATGGCTGCCCTGCCCTTCCCTGCCTATATCATTTCAATTTCATGACCACCAGCCTCAACCTCTCCCTTGCAGCTGTACCGCACTCATCCCTCTTCTCTTCTTGCTCGCCAAACATATCATTCTGGGTCATTACGTCTGCCACATTTCTATCCCTTATGTGCGCCACGTGTGCAATGAAGAGGTTCACCTTTGAATTGGAAGCCAATTCCCAAGCCTACTTTTTTTCCCATTCCTTATTGCGGGTATTCGATACTACACCTAAAATGAAATATATTTGCCTTTCTTTTTTTTGGTTTCTGTTTTCCTTTCCTTTTGTATTCTAAGACTGTACAGTGACTTCTGCTTCCTTGGCTTATTGCAAAAATTCTTGTTACTTAGGGTTCTATTTACTCCCCTGGAAATTCTCTTAGAAATGCTCCTTGTGGAATTCAAATTTAGTGGAACCTTTTTGATTGAACTCGTAGCAGAGTTTGCTGAGTTCTTTAGCCAAAACCGGTGCCCCGCAGTAAAAGACACCTGCTCCACCACATTAAAACCATAACACCAATATTAGGACACAGAGAAGATTGCCATTTTCATTTGCTTAAATGGAATTGGGGCTCACCTATCCTTGCATTGCAGTGCTTGGAACTTAGTTTAGAGAGAACTTTCTTCCATTTAGGCCTTGCAAAATGGGTCCGCACCTGATAATGGCAAAGACGAACTGTTATCATGTTTAAAAAATTATAACAGCCGTGCTGTTGTTAATGCATGGGAGCTACCCGTGATATCTACATGAGGAATTTGTGACAGAGACGGATCGCAGAGATTTGACATTCAGAATCCTAAAAGACAATCACGTAGTGGAATATGCTAACAGAATGAAAATGACAGACAAAGAAGATCTTACTCTGGTGCCAGAAACGATGTCAACTCCATTCTTGGCATGATTTAGTGCTTGGACCATGGTGATGAGAGCTGAACGTGCATCTCCTTCCTCGTACACACTAGTCAAATAGTTATGCATTTCAATTACACCCTAGTGTTCAAAGTGACAAGTTAGTAACACTTGGGCATTCAAAGAAAACTATAACTAAAAAACTTTTAAATTGATTAGTTCTTTTACCCTTTGATCAAGTTCTGCAACTTCATTCATGACTCCTTTGAACCAATCAAATGAACCTTGCTCCCTGGTTACCCAATAAAAGTAAGCATTGGTTGTCTTAAGTGTTTTCTTTCGTTTTGGTGAAACTCTGTTGGGAGTGGTTGAATCATTGCTCCCAATACTTAGGTCTGATGTCCTACTGGAATCTAAGACGGAATCCTGAAAATTGAAGAAGCATCATTGTGACTCGGATAAGAAAACATTGAGAAACCAATGATTTTACCAAAGAATAAAAAAAGCAGACTCATTACTTGGCACGAGTTACTTACTGCCTGCTCCTCCATTTTGACAATGTTGTTAAGCAGATCTTTTAAAATGCTGATGAATGGTGTTGCACCAATTCCAAGTCCCACAAGTAACAGGACATCATACTTCCGATAGTCTTGTGCGGGGGCACCATATGGCCCATCTATTAAAAGCTTTGGCAAACTGTTATTCAGACAAGAATATCAAGGATCATTGAAATAATTCCTGGGGTCTAAATGCTCCCAACACAAGAGAGAAAATGTTGAATATATTAATAGAAAGCAAAATAGATATACCTTTTCTTAGTTGTCTCATCAGCCCTGAGAAGCCCACTTTTCCCAGCTACAGGCGGTTCACAAACTTTTGAGAATAGCCGTCTGAGCTCTTGTGTCCAGTCACCTAGCTGACGGATATGAACACTAAGGTAGTCATCACCAGGAGCAGACGTGATGGAAAATGGATGCCTGGTTCACAAAATGGAAATGCTCATCAGTTGAGAAAAAACTTGCATAATGCAAAACGTACACCCCTATCTTAACACTGATTTAGGATATCAACTATCGAAACTTTTATTATTTTAAACTTCCTTTCCGTGCTTACGAAGCAATCAAATGCGTTGAACCTGGTTCTATTCATATAAACGGGCTATTGTCGATAGAAAATTGAATTGGTTTCTGATCTACCTAATACGCATTTTCATCCTTCTCTATTTTGGATTTATCTCTAGAGACATTACTCTGGAAATTCTGAAAACATTTTACTAGCATCAGAGGAAGTGAAATAGCTGAAATCATCCTTAACACGTTACATATGCTTTAAATTTTTTACTTACCATTCAAAGGGAGAGACAGCAGGACACTGGACAAACATGTACTGTCCACTCTTGTACCGAAATTGAGGTGGCTTAGACATTTGTAATGTTAGAACACCTCCTGGATAAATTGCTACCTATATGATAAGAATGCAGGGGTACAAGAAGATTATCAGTCAAAATACAAAGCAGCTAGGATTTAGACCAAAATTCAGGGTTCATTCGAAAAGGATCACAAAGAGAAGCAACTTTAGTAAATTGATCGGCCTCACTTGAAAATTCTTGAGATTGTGCTTCCGAGTCAGTTGGTCTCATAAATGCTTCTCTTTTATTTTTTCAACCCTCTTTCTTTGAGCAGTTTCTAATTAATTATGGAACTTGTTGTCTATACTGAATCATAGTTAAAAGAGTTACGCTTACCTTCAAAAGCCGGACAGCATAGAAACCAGAACGCAAAAATCTCAGGGTCCTTTCTCCAGCATACAACAAAACTGGAACAGCTAGGTACATCCAAGTCTGCAACCAGGAATTCCATACCTTAACTTGCAGTTACAGTTACTTAAAAATAAAATAAAATCCTACTGTTAGAATTTCTACAATCAATTGAGAAAAGAAGAAGATTTAAATATATACCGTCTTTAAGTACCACATGTGCACCAGATAAAGTAATACGCCATGGACAATGAGCAAGATGTAGACAATGACAAACAGGTGATGTGAGTACCAGAAAGCATTGAAGCCAGTGATTCTATCAAAAGGCTTGGGCAGCTTAATCAGGTTCCGCCTAAACCATTTTGTTGCTAGTATAAACGCAATTGTCATGCAGATAACCATTAGAATTCCAGTAATTCCTTCAGGGCCTTTTACCAGGTCTACGTAAGTTGGTTTATGACTTCCAAAGTCATGGATTAGGAGCTCATAGTTATTAGTAGAAGACTTGATAAGCCTCGGAAAATCACAGGCAAGATGGTTACCGGCATGGAGAATGACTCCAATCACAATCGCTGCAGCTATTGTCTGCACAAATTCAATGAGATAAGGAGATAACATAAAAAAGATCTAATTGGATGGGAATAAAGAACAACTTTCATACTTTAATAACGAACTCCAGACTTCAGTAACAAGTAGCAATTTTAGTATGCCATGCATCAATTTTTCTTTTCCTTATGGACTAATATGCAAAAGTTTGCATTGTTTAACTGAAGCACATGGATAATTCAGGTATATAAAAAAGTCAGTACCATGAAAACCATAGATCCACTAGCTAACTCTTGCTAGCCTTTCATTCTGCCAAATCGAAAATTTAGATATATCAATATATATGTCAGGTAATCCAAGTGCATCAGATTACTTCTTCGTGGCCATAGCACCTAAAATTCCATGAGCTACAGTAGAAATTATTCTCCATGCAAGAGACATGATGAACTGATGGATTAATAGCTGCATCTTAATCACAAAACCATAAAGCATGCATGATCCAGTGTTCTAGAGCTGTTAACTTGTAATCTATTGGGGCACTTTTGTCTGTCTATCTAGGAAGTATAAACGACTGACCACGTTCAACTAGAAGCTATTGGGACACGAGAAACTGAAACTAAAATGCAAATTATTGGCTTTCAATGCATTATAAGTTATTACATCATTATTTTATTTTAATATAATAAAATATTTAAAATTTAAAATATTTATTTTTAAAATTTTTAATAATAACGTGGTAATTTGTGATGCATTAATAGCACTATACACTAATAATCTATCAAATATAATTTTTTTTAATAGATTTATATTTGATACATTATCAATATATAAATATTATATACCATTAATATATCATAAATCATCACATCATTATTTTGACTTAATATAATTAAACATTTAATATTTAAAAATATATATTTTTAAAAATTTTTATAATTACACAATACTTTGTGATATACTAACAATATATAATATTATATATTGATGGTATATCAAATATAAATCTTTGATTAGGTCAACTTGTTGCTTTATATTTTCATTAAAGCACCAATTTCCTTCTCATCTCATCTGGATAGCCCATGTAAACCTATCAATTAAATATACGGTAACTGAATGCCCGTTGTCTTCTTTTCTAAAATTTAATGTTGAAAAATTGGAACAGGAAAGAGAAAATAATAGACTAGCCCAGATAACATGAAATTTCTCACAAACAGAGGAAAAGGTTTATGCAAATGTAGGTTTTGCAATTTTGAGAAGCATTTAACCAAACCCAGGCCCTAGCTAAGTGGCTATAGCCTTCTTCCAGATAGCATTGCTACAGTACCAGGTATCTCACTTCCAATATTTATCTCCTAATTTCTACAAATTCTTTTTTGCTCTATGTTAGTAAAACAAAAAAAAAATTGTTTGTTTGTTTGTATAAGTCAATGTTTTTGGGCAACGCCAAAAAAATATTAAAACTACAATGTTTTAAATTCGTGTATTCTACCCCTATTTTTTTTTGTAAGAATACAGGAACCAAATTCCTTCACCACAAACGAAAATTTGAGATCTGTTTAGTTGTCGACTTTTGCTGCGTGAACGTGTAATGCCCGCACATAAGTAGTCTGTAGATATCACAGTTATAAGTGCAAGCGAAAAAAACAAAATAAATAACGATCTATCATTGCCGTTGATGGCTGAAAATAACAATCATATTAACTTCTATCATCAAGTCCCCACCTGGGACCCACAGGATAAACGTAAAGGAGAAGTAAAAAAAGTATACTGTAGGAGAAAAGAGCTGGTATATACAGTTCACATACCTTGTGAAAGTTGATATTGTCGTCAAAAGGCACGAAGAGACCCAGCTTGGTGGACCTGAGCCAAGTAATGGTGTTTCTGCACACAGGCAAGAGGACAAGAGCCATGTTAAACTTCAGGGTCTCACCTGCTCCCTTGGCTGTGAGGAGGCAGTAACCCATAACCTTAAAAGCATTCTTCTGCTTGTATTGAAAGAACTTCCAAGTAAAGAGCCCTATCATAATCATAATCCACAATGACACGACCCATATCCTCTTCCAGTTTTCTTCCAGATAGTACAAAAGTTTAGTGCTCATTCGTCTGATTCTGCTCTTCTTTCTCAATCCTTGTAAGTTTTGGCTAAGGGCTTGACTTGTGTAGCTTAGGGCTTGACTATAGCTCAGATAGGTGTCCTTTTGCAGAAGAAGTGTCTCCAATTGCCATAGCTGCATCAGTCATCATCCACCAAATCATGCAATTATGGATATGAAATATTAAATTATAAGGAAATTTTTATCATGCCAACGACAAGTTATCTTGATTTTTTCAACACGTTACACCATAAGTGATGCAGAATACACTCATGAATGAGTGAAAAGAACGCGTATTGGAGAGGGGAATAACCAGAAAGTAAAGCTCACATGGGAACCCAACTGTGTCAGGTCCGCCATTTAGTAATATCATGACTTCAAAACGGTCAATCATGGGATGTAGTTGGTCAGGACCCTTCAATCTATGACCAAATAACCACAATACCCTTTGCTCAATTCTTTCATCTCAATAACTTTGCTAAGTAAAACAACAGAAAAACGTCAATATGCAAAAAAAAGAAATAAGAAAAAAAAAATTCAAGGCAGATGCCAGATAGTGACCTGACAAGTTGATTTTGGTCTTATTACTATACTCTCCCTAATATCACCTGGAGATCAAATCAATTAAAGGGAAAATATTAAAAACTGAAAATTAAATGTGGTAATTATTAACTGGATAACCCTGCAATTTTAGAGATTAAAATGGAAAATATTACTATGGTAGTTCTCTCTTTTGGGTTGTACTATATATCACGGAAAACATACTATTTTCAACCTTTTTTTTTTTTTTCTCAACATCTAGCTCTATCTGCCTGGACTCAGAAAAGGAAGTATTAAAAACTGTTCAACGACCTTAAATGTAAGTTACTGTTTAACAACAAAAGTTGAGCTGTCCCGAGTAAAAAAGATCGTTATTCTAATTGCTTGATTATTTTTTCTTCGTCACGGTTAAACAAAACCAGAACCGGATTGTTGGACGATTTAATCATTTGTCGCCTAACAATAGACTTTGGAAGAAAAATTCAAACTTAAAAACTGTTTCATTTACTTCTTTTTTTATATTATGCAAAATTCCAAGTCAGTGATGATCCATTGGATTTATCTTTCTGAAATCGATTTATGAGTGTCGAACCTAATTTGAAAATGAATCTCAATATATCGTATGATTATCTCAACTTGCTTTATTAAACATTCTAGAACATCCCTTTTTTTAATAACTTAAAAAATTAAAAAGTAGTAAGAGGGAAAAAATATATGCAAAAAGCAAAGAGAAACATTTTGGCCATGGAAATATAAGTGTACCACATACAAATTAATAATGGACCCACCTCAATGTATCCAAGTCTTTCAGGGTCCAACTCCTCCATGATCAGAGCAGCATATTCCTCTGCCTGCTCCTTCAATCTCGAAAGCTTGTTTGCTGAAGCACTCAGCATGATAATCTATATACAAGAAGGAAAATGAACTTTGTATTAATAATTAAAATAATTATATATAGACCAAAATACCCCCAATAACCCCACTAAAACGATCATGCCGAAGGAAATTCTGAAAAAAAACTTAGAGGTGCCATCTGTCTCAACCTGTAGTAATGAAAAATCAATCTAATTATAGATAAGATGCTTGAAAAAATGGTTCACGTCAGACAACAAACAAAATTGAAGTCTTTTTTTTTAATTTGAATTTCATTTATTATCTAGGAGTCGTTAGTTTTAAGAATTCCTTGTGATTTAAGGTCACCCAATCCCTGCCTAACGTTGATTATAACAACCCAAATGACACCCTGTAACCAAATTTTTAAGTAATCACTTTAAACTTTAAATTATTTATTTCACTCTGACAAAGAAAGGTTGGCCTGGCAATTTCATTTTAAAGAACAAAATTTTGGAAAAGAACTACTTTTACCTCTTTTACTTCAGCCTCGGTGATTCTACCATCTTCGTTCTTGTCCACCCTGTAAATAAATTAAACAACATATAATACAATATTAGAAAAAAAATTAAATATTAATCGTTAACGTACTTGCGAAAAGACGATTTTGTCCAATTTACTGGTTTCGAAAATTATGTAGCGAGTCTCAAACAAAGCGGAGGGAGAGTGTGGACTTGAAGCTTTATATTAATTTAAAAATGGATTAATTAAAAGAAAAACGTTAATTAATTAAAAGTTAGTACTAATAATGGTAGTTTAATAATAATGCGTACATGTCGAAGAAGATCTGGAGGCGAGAATCAAAACTTTGATCGGTGATTTGAGACCAATATTCATAAAGCTCATCTTTGCTAATCTTTTCAACTTTTAATCTTCTTCTTCTGCTCAATGCATCGAACATCTCCAACGCAAACTCCTTCGAGTCCTTCATTCCTTGAAATACAGTAAACGATGAAGAGAAAAAAGTTAGCAACATTAGCGTTTGAGAAAATTGGATTTGAAAGAAAAATATGATGTTGAAATGAATGATAACCTATGCATTGTGCGAAATCGGAACGAAAGAGAAAGCCGTCTTTGGCGAGTTTGTTGAAATTGTTTTCAACTTCTTCCCATGCATTGGCTTTATTGTTACTAATAAATCTTAGTCCGCGAAGTGCTTTTTGAGCGCCGGAGCGAGTCCGGTCGAGTTGAGCTCGCTGCTTTCTCAGAGCTCGAGCGGCTAAAGCGGAGTCGAATCCGGTTATAGCCTGAGTTGCGTGTCCGTGGCCCCATGAGAACTTGCGTAGTTCGGCTTTTAACTCTTGTGAGAACTGCTTGGCTTTGGCCACGGCTTCGGCTTTTAGTTCTTGTGAAAACTGTCTCAATATATTGGATGAGGTCCGCTTAATATTTGGTGATCGTGAAGCGGAGGCCGGAGTATCGGCCCCGTCATCAACGGAGATGACGGTGGCCGGCTCGACGCTACGAAGGATGATGGTGTCATCGTCTTGGAGATCGAGAGTGACCTCGACGAACTCCTCAGCCGAGTTGGAATCAGTCCCCGGCGACGTCGTTGAACTGAGGATGGTTTTGGCAGGAATGGTGTCAGAGGCCCACCTCCTCTCATGCGTCGGCAAAGAACCGCCTCTCATTGAGCCAACAACTATTAATTATACTCGCTTACAGATACAGTCAATGTTATTGGAAAGGAGGAGTTAAATTAAGGTTTAGTTATTGAAGAGAAAAAAAAAAATAAACACGAGAGTTTAATATATAAAAGGTGGAGAGGAAACGCGGAGGGAATCTGAGGAAAAAGACAAGAACGCGGGGAAAGCAGCTCTATAAGAAGAGAAGGGAAAGAAAAGGACAAGGTTGCAGGGACCAAAGGCAGTGGGGGTGGGCGAGAAGAGATTTATTTATATAAATATATGTTGGATTTTGTCAGAGATTATTACGGTTATTGCGTGAAATCATAATATTACAAAACTAAATATTTTAATATTATGTACAAAAAGGAAGGTAGGGATTCGTTTGGGACCTCTTGGAGATTGGCGAGTCCTTTTCTTCTGCTTTTGAATTTTTATCTTTACGTACCTTCACGCGTATATCGAAATTTTATTATTATTGCTTTTGAATTTTGTATATGGGAACATTAAATTTAAATTAATGATATTAAATTGCAAACAACCTATAAATTTTTTTAATGAACAAAAATTTTTCAAATTTCAAATATTATAATTCATTTTGCATTAGTAAAAGATTAAATAAGAATTAAAGTCAAAAAATCTACTGTAACTAAAAAAACCAAAATACAAATAGAATTATTTCATAAAAAAATAAAATTATTTGCCTTTAGAAAAAAAAAAAGAGTTAAATACACAATTTGCGTCAGATATTATAGTGATTTAACTTTTTTTTAATTGTTTTTCAATGAGAGATGTTCCTCTCCAGTACTTAAAGATTAGTAAAAATTTTCTTTGCTTCATCTAAGGGTGATGTACTTTCTACTAAATCTATGACGAATATTTGTTAAATCCTTTTTATTTTTTAATTATTTTTATATTTAATTTAAAATTATTAATTTTCAATCATAAATTTAATTTGAAGTACATTTATCATTTTAATTAAAATAGTAAAAACTCTCATTGATTTTTAAATAATTTAAAAAAATATTTCCTTTTTCAACGAGTATAGAATAAAAATTATAAATACAATAATTAATGTCAATGTATCTATTGGATTGATAAAAAAAAATGATAATAAAAAATTAATTAAAAATTAATGAGTGCTAAACCAAAAGTGTTAACAAATTTACCATGTCAAAGTACAAATTATAATTCATGCAATCTATGAAATTACTACAATAACTACGATCTATGAAATGACAGTACAAATTAATTTATCTTTACAACTTACTTACAATTATTGTTGTTTGGTGGTATTGTATAGTCATAAAGGATAAAATGAGTGACTCATATTTTAATTGATATATTTTAGACATTTAGATCAAGTTAACGAATCAAATTGATTTGAATTATCGTCAATTCGATCAATTTCATAATACCATTTAAATATATACGGACATACTAATTTATTATTTTTTAATTTAATTTTTATATATAATATCAAATCAAATCAATTTTGTTAACCTTAAACCCAATTTTCAAAGCTCAAAATCACCTATGCTTGAAAAGTTCACCCTTTCGTATATAAGTACTTCCTCTCATTCTAAGTAAGGACAATTAATTTACTACCTTTTCTCTCCAAGTTTCCTATCTTTCTCTCTCTTTTGAGTATTGATTTGACCGTCGGCATATAAATGTAGAAAACAACTTTAATCTTTGTTTTTTTATCAATCTTGTACTTTTGATTTTAGATTTTTTGCCAAAATGTACCATAAGTTCGTATACTTTTTTATTTTTAAGAATTTACCGTGTTGGTTTGGTCTGCAATTTTCTTAGTTTTTTCCCACTTGTAGACTTGGGAAAAGGAACGTGCAAAAACAAAGAGACATATAATTAGATTCTGTCAAACACGGCACAATATCTTTGTGCAGTAACCCCTTGTTTTTCTTGGTTACGCATTAGAAACATTGAATAATTATGTTTTTTCGACAAAGCTAAACTGTTCTTAATAATCATGTTTATAACTTGATTGACTTGAATTAGCCTCGATCTTAACCGACAGTTAGATGGTAGAAACTCATTTCCTTGTGTATGACCTTTTAAAAATACTATATATATATATATATATTGCAAATGATAAACAGTTTATGAGTGGTAGGATTCTCATTTTTAGCAAAATTGTGTGGTAGGATTCTGTCTTTGGGTTAAAGATAATGCTAAGTCTCTCATTACATTTTACTTCCAACTAACAGATATGTCTTACATCATTGCAGGATTTGAATGACAAACTTCTTCAACCGCATCTCTGTAAACTTGTATGTCACATATATATGATCAAATGACAGATGACAAGAAGTTGAAATTCTTTTTTTGACTTTGCTACCTCAGATACATATACATATAGCTTCCATCCAAGGGAGAAATAGAAACGCCTAGGAACCTAACTAGACGGTTTATGACCAAGTTTGGTTCAATTATCAGGTTATATATTCTTCATATTCTGCCAATTTTAGGGGCAGGAATGTTAGATTATGATATATAGTTTGCGGAAGGAACAAACTATAACAGAATGTCCAGTTTCAGTCTGCTTCAAATATGGAATTTCTCTAAAGGGCTTAGCATCATATGGTATAAATGCATCTTTTCAAGTTTTATAGCCAAAAATAGATATTAAAAGAAATGTGTCCAAAAACACAACATGCCAACAAAATTTGTCTATTGTATTTGGAGTAGCATGATGTTACACATGCATATTTATACACTTGAATCTTGAACCCGTCAAACTTGTTTTCCAACCACTGAATTACAGTTTCAGATCCATTGACTCTATAATTTTAGTTTCTAGGAGAAGTTTCAAGAGTGAATTTTGATGACAGTAAAAGCAAAATTATCAAAGAAAAATGCTTCTTAGAACAGTCTGACAAAAAGAAAGTCCAATCCTTCAGCACTCATACTTATGCAAAGCACAATTTGGTTTTAGTTTTATAAAATCTTTAATAATATTTTCTTCTCATGCGTGACAAATGTGAGATATTATATGGACCCCTAAATCAAATCCTGACAAATCATAGAGCTGTTCGCACAGCCTTATTCAGTTACAAGGTATTAGTTCTTTTTCTCTCCTCTGCATATATCTATGATTGTGTTCTATTCGCTGGAAGCATCCAAACATAATTTTAGTACTATTGATGCATAAAACTAGTTATTTCAATCAGTATGAACAAGGGGAATTCTAGAATGAAAACGATTTCCAAATTGTAATGCTTCCTGCAATTATTTCATGAAAAGAGCAGATTTTAAAATTTATGTAAACAAACAGATCGACCTAACCCCATCAGAAAATTATAGAAATATACATGTTTACATTTTGAATCTGAAGCTAGATTGGTAGTTTAGTAAATCAAATGAATTAGTTTTTCATTTTTTTAATTGATCACAAGGGAATATAACACTGATTAATATAATATATTTATTATTGATTATTTTCTCCCTCCTCCAAACCAAAGAAATTAAAATAACTTGTCCCACAAGGGATATATGATGCAGATGCAATGTTTCTACTCCTGGAAAAGAATATCAGGCTGACTATCATCATCAACCAACCAGTATACTAAGAAAAAAAAATTTTTTAAGTCCAGTGTATGCATTCGAAGCTGTTTGGCACTACAAACATCCCATTCACCTAAACTTCACCATCATCAAAGAATGTTAATTTCAAGGAAATTTGCATTTTAGTTTAGCTTAGAGGAAGGTCTCTGTAATTGGCTAATAACATTCATGGAAAAGGATGGCTAGCTAGTTCATGGTTCTTGTTTCAACATGATCAAAGATATGCATGCTTAGAAGGTAGAAGAATCAAAGTAGGGGAGTTCACCCACCTAACCTATTGAAACTTGAAATTCTCATTTCTACTTTCAAATTCATCCCACTCCCGGAAAAGAAAAAATATCCAAATGAAAGAAAATAAAGGAAAAAGGAAAAGGGTGGAAAGAATAAATCATACACTTATTCCAATTAGAACTCTTTTTTCTTTTATATATAATTCCATGTTTTAGTTTGTTAAATACTTTGTTGACAAAATTCTTTTCTTAAATTTAACAACATATTTAACACATTTATAGACTTGGCAATATTAATGTATTGGTGTAGTATTTGTTTGTCCTAAATACGTGTGAAATAAGATAATTAATATGTTATAATTTGTGTTAGTCCGAAAATATAAAATATTTTTTTGAATTTTGTTAAATTCATATACAATTTTTATTAATTTTAAATTGTATTACTTTAATTTTTTTATATATGTACAATTTTTATCAATTTTAAATCGTATCATTTTCTTTTTTTTATATATCTTGTCATTGTGTTGTATTTAAAATTGTCAAATTTGTATATTAACTTGTTAAATATATATTTATTTAACACAACTAAAATCAAAATATATAAAGGAGTATATCTCTGCATAAGTTGGCAAAAAAAATGTGCTTGGAATTTGGAAGACTAATTATATATATTAAGCTGAGTAAAGCCAGATTAAGATGCATCAATTGACCATATATGTACACTGAAATCTGATGTTTAACTTTTGACCTGAAACAAAGTAACAACGCAATTTGTCTGCTACTGATCGTAAGCCTAGCTGATCAGCTGGAGAAGTCTGATTTTTCACTCAGACAAAACGAGGAAAAGAAGTCAAAAAAGATTTGGATTGGGGGACTACGTACATGCAGATGTTAATTTCTAAAGCCAGATATCTGGTCACAGTTACAGGAAGACTTGTTACGTTATGTTTTCCGACTGATGTCGCTGTTTAATTGAATTTTCTTCCTGATTAAATGACGTGCATGGATTGATCATATATATTTGTAGACTTCAAAACGAAGAGATGCTTAGTTTGGTGTTGTCAAAATCGAAGACAAACACATATTAACTAATTTAGCTTGGCCAACGGAATGTAAATGTAAGCATGCGTACATATTCTTCATTAAAGAAATTATAATATACACATTTTCTTAGGAGTGTTTGGTACGATGGAATGTGATTATATTTTTAGAATTTTAATTGATAGGAAGCATATTCCCATAGTTGGTATGTTAGATTCATGAGAATATAATTTTACCTTTAAAATAAAAAAATATATAAAAAATAAATAATCACGTAATCTATTGATAAAATATTAAAATTAAATTTTGATAATTTTACATATAATAAAAAAAAAAGAAGAAGATTAAATAAAAAGAGGCTTGGGATTGGGGCACGACAAGGTAAAACTGATATGATGGATTATCAACATTAAATTCATTGTATTGGCGATGGATCAAAGCGCTTTCCACAGATAATTTTGCATTCCAAAATCACAATCTCATTTTTCAAACTTCAACAACATATTAATGGTCATAACAGTACACATTTTCATCATTCATGCATCCAACCTTTAGCTACAAAACAAAAATAAAAGACCCCAAAAACTTAAATTTAACGTTGGGTTCCTGGGTTCTGCAAATTAAAAACTTGGAACGTTTTTTGCTCAAAATTTGTGGCTCTCAAAAAGATAAAAGAAAGAATCCAAGTGTCTTGAAATTAAATAGAAAATGCTAAACAAATAAAAACAAACAACTTTATTTCTTCTTCAATTATTTTATTTAATGTTTTTGTTGTTGTTAAAGGTGGGGTTGAAGGGTAAGGAATGGATGGGCTTCTAGAATGTCCTTTAACGTATAAAGCCCACAGATGAGACTTTGGGTCCACCCGCGGGAATCTTCCTTTACTCCCAATCCCAAGTCAATTGCCCACCAACTCCTTTTTAGAATTATGGAGTACCTTTTTTTCAAGGCCTTGTTTGTGTTTGTGGTCATTAATTATTAGTTTGTGCAATTTTTTCTTTGCACAAACATCATCCATTCCTCTCATCAATTGGCTAATCTACCAGCGAATTTTGGTTGGATTTGTTTTTTTAGTATGATTATTTTTTTTTTATACACTATCAATGAGAACTTTTAATTTTATAAACGAAATTAAAAATGAAACCCAAAAAAGCTGATACTGATAAGGTTGAAAATACCATGCCTCTAAGCAGCCCATGTTTTAAATGTAGCATCATGATTCTTTGTTTTCCTAATCAAGGATGTACAATATTAATTCATGGAGGTGATTTCTGACTTTTTGGATGAAAAATCAAATCTCTTTTTGAGAGTGCCCCATAGAAATCACACCATAACTGATTGAATATATTTATATACTTATTAATGGGAATTGAACAGTTGATCCAAATTTTGGAATACTAGAAACCCAGGTTGAATAAATGAGAGGGAAAACAGCTCATCCCTCTGAAAGAAGAATCAAGGAATAAAAATCTGCTGGTTCTTGTCAAATTAGACGTCCTTATCTCTTTTTTATTTGGTAATTGAAAGTGTTTGGTAGAGTTCATTAGCTGTAATTCAAAAGGAAATATTGTTCATATTGACAAAGACATTACTTGCTGCCTTGTCAATTGCTACGTAAAAAGACCGCACGAAGTCCGTCCATCTCTTTCTCTTGCAAAAATTGAAAGCATTTATGATCTCGATTAGGTATAGACTTTTGCCAAAGAGTCTGTTTCAACGGCGGTGGTTGAATAATGGCTTAGCTCATGTCATTGACCATTTATCAACCGATGAAGTGATGATTTATAGATGATACATAGAAAAATATCACTAAAAATAAGTTAATTTTATGGGAACTAACAAAATAAGTTAATTTTATGGGTACTTACATTTTTCGCAAAAAAAAAAAAAAATACTAAGAATAAGAAATATCCTTGAATTATAATTCAATAATTATTTAAACTCTTAACATTTTATTACAATTAATTAAATCCTTAATCTTTTATCTTAATTCAATTAAACTTTTAAATGGACAAAATCTATTATCTAATAAAATTTAATTAATCAATTCCCCAATGACAATAAATTAAATCTTTAAAGGGATCTTAAAAAGAGAGGAATAGAGAAAATAAAAAAAAAAGTTTACTTTATTTAATTTTCACATATATTAATTTTATCATGTAACAAATTTTCTTCTATTTTATTAATGCCACATGAAACTTTTTTTAAGTTGGTAAAAAAAATTAATAGTGTTAATTTTTTAATCCAAATAAGAGTTTAATTGAATATAAATAAATGTAAAAGGATTCATTGATTTTAATATAAAAATAAGGGCTTATATAATTTTTTAATTATAATTCAAGAGCTTTTTATATCTTTTATCTTATATTTTTTGTACATTAAAAGTAAGAAACCACAATTTAAAAATAATAATAAAAAAAAGATTACAAAAATTAAGATTTGAATCTTATATCTATTGATTGTCTCCTTTTAAAAATTATTATATGAATTTACAAACTAAACTCAAGATTAAAAAAAATTCAAATATTTACCAAAGATGTACTTTCATTCAATTTTCTTTAAAATATTTACTAACACACACTTGCAGAGCACATTTGTGACTTTGAATATTGTAAATTTTGGTTGCTTTCATATAATTCTTGAGGTCAATTAAATTGTACTGGTGCATATTTGATGTATAATCGGAGTGACTATTGAAGTAGTATGGACAACTCATTTAGCACGCGGACAAAATTTATTGTATTTAGATCGTGTCAGACCAAATTATCGAAATTAAGGATTTTTAATTTTTGATTTTGGATTGTATATAAAAAAATTATTTAAAATATTTTTTGTACAAAAACATCTTAAATGATTTTTTTATAAATATATAAAAAAAAATTATTTATAACGTTTTTTATATAATAATGCTTTAATAATTCTATTATAAATGTTTTATAAATGGATTATTTAATAAATATATTTTAATTTATAAAAAAATTATTTAAGATATTTTTGTACAAAAAACATCTCAAATAATCACTTTATTAAAATATAAAAATATTCTTATATTATAATATTTCTATAAAGAAAGGCAATTTTAAGGCGCATTTTTATATTTTATAATATAAGAATATTTTTATATCTTAATATAAGAGTATTTTTATATTTTTAAAATATAAAAAATTATTTATGGTATTTTTGTACGAAAAACACTTTAAATAATCTTCGTATTTAAATATAAAAAAACTATTTAAGGCATTTTTCATACAAAAGCACCTTAAATAATCATTTTTATAAAAAAAAATGAAATGATTATTTAAGGTATTTATGTAAAAAAATACCATCAATAATCTTCTTATTTAAATATATTAAGATTATTCAAGGCATTTTTCATACAGAAATGTCTTAAATAATCATTTTAAAAGTTTCATTCTCCGTTCTTAAACCTTGAAAAACTAAACGGCTAATACAATAAATGATAAAAAGCTGCATTGCGTGCAAACCCTTAAACCTATCAATCCATTTAGTTTGATTTTTTGTTTTCTTCATATCTCTTATCACAGCTGACCGTCAACCACTCAACATTGTCGCACATCTTTTTGAGTGGTATGTATTTTTATTATTTTTGTACTATTTATATTCTTCGATATAAGTATTTTTTGTCCTTCTTTACTATATATATTTATTTTTTTATTTTTATTTTTTTATTTTTATTTTTTGCATATTCCACTGTCACATACATTGCTCAACCTCTCTTCATTGCATGTGTGGTGCTTCTTTGTTATTTGGTTTTAATATTGTGGTTTATTGAATGATTTTGTGAAAATTAGTTGTTATATTTTTATTCATTATTTGTTTTGCATGCAATTCTTATTTAAGGTGGGAATCACAATATGGCTTGTACCCATAAAATATTATTGGTTTAGAATATTTTATGTATATTGGTCTACTAACTATAGTGGATATTGGTTTTTTTTACTGTGTGATATTTTGAAAGATAGTTTGGTATATTTTGTATAGTTATGATCAAAATCGTAAATATTACGGAATCCAAAAAACATATATCTCCTACTACTGAACATGAAAAAGATACACCCGTAATGAAAAAAAGAAAAGCAAGAGGACGTGGTAAACAAATTAAAACGACTGACACAAAAATTCACGTCAATTTCAATCAAAGTGGTAGCCTGTGTTGGATGAAATTGTCAAGTTGGCTAGTCACATTGGAGCAATTGTCCATAATAGTATTTTTACTACATACCATAATTGGTGAATGGTTCTTGATGATCAAAAGGATCATATATGGGAGTCGATTATGGTATCTTTATTCAATAATATCCAAAATTTTGTTAATTTTGAAATTTAATTGAGATAATTTGTTCATACTAATTGTTTTAAAATTTTGAGGAACGATTTGATGTCCCAAATAAGTATAAAAAACTTATATTACAATCGACTAAGAAAGTATTCTGAGACATTAAGAGTAAATTGACAACCTAATATATTTTATCGTTTGCTAATAATAATGATTTGTTGACCGATCCTCCATTGTCATATGCAAATGTTATCAGTTATCAATAATAGACACATTTTGTTCAAAATCATCTATTAAAAAAATTTTCAATATGCATACCCAGTATGTTAATTGTTTACGATATTTTGTGTAATATATTCGATATCTTAATATGTGATTTACCTTATTTATTTTTTAAAAAAAAAAATAAAAAAACAACAAAAGAACATTCGTGCCAAATAACTATATCAGATATCGAGAAACAGTTATGCAAATGTCAAGCATGATCTTGTAAGTATTCACACACTTATTTTATACTCATATATGAATATTTATGAACATTCATTTAATATATTCTTATTCTTATATCGCCTTAATTTATCAGGAATCATTTAGCTCTTGAATCAAAGTTTCTAGATAAAACGTGTAGAAATAAGGACAAATACGAAAAGATGGATCATCCATAAATGAAGCAACTGAAGAAATGACTAAAAAGATTGTATATATAACTAATCAATTTATCACATATGATTGGCTTAGTACTTGTATGCATGACTATATATTATATAATTTTGTTGTTACGCGCTATCTTATTATGTTTCAAGATAAATTTGCTACTAAATTTAAATCTGGTGAACTACCAAACAGTTATGATGAAGATCCTTTATCTTTAGCATTAGGATCGAAAAAAAATATGGTAGAGTTCGTGAGGTTGGCAGATCTGTGTTGCCATCAAAATTCTTTAGTAATCAACCCAAACCCCCTCCAATGAAAAATACAAAATATGAAACAATTATTCAACAACAATAGCAAAATCTTAATTAGTAAGAGCAATGCTTGAATGATCAATAATAACTACTCGTAACTTTGGAGGCAATGTTGGCAGCAATGTAGCCTAAAATGCCTAGAAGGCAGTCTATTATCGACATCTAATAGGGACAAGCTTTCGTGAATCAAGTCTGACAACAAACCCAAACTCTTATAATATTCATTATTTTCATTTTTTTATTCACTTAATATTTATTTGTATTGTATATTTATTAATTGGTTTTAATACTTATATTTCATTATATATTAAATAGGATGTTGGGACTCAGAAGATAACTCCTGCTGAGGTTGTCATTAATGCGTTATCTAATTATGTACTTGATCATTTATCCAGAAGAAACATCATTACCATTGAGTCTGAGGATGGTTTATTTAATTATCCATCCATTTCTTACATTGGGGGGCTTGAGATTGATGCATTTTAAATCCTGGATGAAATATCAGCTTATGATATTATTGCCTATATGAAGTTAGCTTATTAATCAATTTAAATATTCAAAGTCAATATCTATTATTCTATATTATGATGTATTACTAACTTGTACTGTTGATTGTTATCATGCAACATTTTATATAGAGAGAGATCAAGGTGAGACAAATGACTTATAGATTCAGATTCGTTGACTTAAATGTGATTAATCAAAAAAGTGGCATTATCATTATTCGTGATCATTATGTGAGTCAATGCATGCAAAAGTAAGAAGATTATATTCTAATGCCTTATAATGCTGCATAAGTTCTATTTGTAAAACTAAAATTCCTACCTTTATAACATCTAAAATGATGCCTAATATTTGCACATCATGCCTATTATTTTACAATTGTCATTAGCAGCTTATTGTAATTGATACCAATTCCTGGATGCCATACTTATTTAACTTCGCTCAACTAACGATGATGCTTAACCACAATATTAATAATTTAATAAAGAGGCATTACATGTTATTAATTAAAGATTATTAGATTATATTGTGTTTCTTCATAATTACTTTTATTTTTGCATTTACTATTGTTTTTCTGTTAAATTTAATGGTATGGCCGCAGTTGATAAGAAAGCAAAGATAAATTGGGTTTCATCACTAATAAATGTGAAATATATTCTTTTATGCTGATTTTGTTTAGGTAAATGTTTCCTAAACCTACTAAATTTTATTTTTCAGGTACCTCATCAATCAAAAGTTACCGAATGTGGATATTATGTCATTTGTTTTATGAAAGAGATAGTTTTATATGATTTTATAAGCACACCATTCAAGGTTAGTATTAATTCTATACAATAGTAATATCTTTCAATAAAAAAAGCTAAACTTTGTGCTCGTTTAATAACATTAACTTCTGATTTTTTGTTTATAGTGGGAGGGTAAAGAAAGTTTCACAAAAGATAAACTTGATGAAGTTCACAAAGAGTAGTCTGATTATATATTATCATTCGCTACATCCTAAGATTGGAGAATGTTGATTGGCTGTAATGTATGCATTACATTAATTCTAATTTTTTCGTAAAGGTATGTTGGTTGGATATTTTTTAATTTTCAATTGGGTATTTGTTTATTGTTATTTGTATATATTTGTTTTATATCAATCGCATTCTATGAAGACACATACAACGATAAGCACAAATTTGTAAAAAGTATTTTTATACACCAACATTATCAGTTATAAATTCAAATTGTGGCATAATATTGAAGTATTACAATGTTCATAATATAAAGACAAAAATAAAATTCGTAATATCATAAATATGTATTCGATTCACACAAGTTTAATATCTGTTTTAAATAAACCTATGTTTAACATGCCACATAATTTGCATATTTACAACTTTTTACATGTGTCCAAGAGAAGGAAAGTTAAACAATAGGCAATATGCATTACATTTGTTTAGTTTTTTTCTCATGTAATTACCTTTAAATATAGCCAAATCGTAAAGAAAAACTCAATTTTATGATTTTTTTTTCAATATATACTCACTAGCAACGAGTATTTCATTAGGCATGAATTTGTTGAATTGTATTATTTCATTGAAAAATGACTTTCTTCTATCCGTATTCTCAACTTTTGTCTAGAACTAAGTTGAAATACCTTTCATCGTATTCATAACCCTATTATATGAAGCACCAATATTGTCAATCTGATGCACTAACTCAACAATTGATCCATCCTCGAACCTAAAATGCTTTTTGCCTAACAACATCCTTCTAACATTGCTCGAAGTAGCAGAACCAATTTCTTCATCATGGTCACCTCTCTTAACATTTTCTTCGGCATTGATATCAGACCAAGAGAGAAGTAAGCATCCTTATTAGCATTCAATGATTTAACCACATAGGCTGCTGTTTTGACTCGTTGATCGGTTGCTTTATCATATCCAAATATTATTTTAAAATCATAAAAAAATGAGAAAATTTTGTTCCTTAACTCTTTAGCATGTGGGTGTGATGCCATAAGTTAAAGCAAATACGAATTAAATAAAACCCTTAGAAAAAAATGTAAAAAAGATAGATAAGCCATAATATAATCTTAAAAAACTTACCTGAACCCACTAATCAAATACTTCTTTCTTAGCTGTGATACTTTTTTTTTTATCATTCCACCCAAATCCACTAGAATTTTTCATGTCACAAATTACGTGATATTGTCTTTTAAGCAGCTTAACCCTGGATTTAATTAGGAAGTGCTTTAAGTTGTGAAATAAAAATGAGTTGCTCCAGTATTCGTTCAATATAATCTAGATACTCGAAGTGAAATGTCTCATTATTCACTCTTTATCTAGGATCTTCAGCAAAAAAATGTAGGCATTAAACCAGATAAGAATCCTCTGGAGTTTATGAATAGTTATCAATAGCTTGAATTGTCAAATCTTCTTCTGAATACATCTCGAATGGATTGCGATGGATTGGCACGTGATGAAGACATGTTCAATTCTTAATAACATTGTTAGATATTATGAAACAATATCAATATAATAAATAAAAAATAATCAAACGGATGAAATAAACAAATACACATTGAAAGAAAGCAAAGAAGTGTATACTGCAAATTGCAATATTCATTGGATACTTAAAAATGCTTTAAATATATTGTAAACATTGATATTCAACATTAATATAAAGTAAATTATACACTCAACCATATGGTACATACAATAAAAACCATTAGGTAAACAAATAATAAAATACAAAACATATCTATAATGTTATTATCCCCAAGATTGCAACCAACGAGTGAACATCTTATTAGTCAGATTATCTCTAAACTGATTTTCTAAGAATCAGATGGCTCAACATGCATAATCCAATCTTGAGGTTTAGATTCATCTAGTTGAGGAATACTTTCTTCAATAACGTATCCTTCAATAGGGTCAAAAACCATCTTAGACCTAATAAAATTATGGATAATGTAATAAGCAAAAATGATTATACTTTATGTCTTAATTGAATAAAATAATCACTCCCTTAAAATTACCCATCTAATTTTTAATATGTCAAAACATCTTTCAATACAATTTCTTGCTTAAGAGTATTTCATATTAAAGTATTCCTCTGGAGTTGTCAGTTGGAGTCCTGCTTTCCAGTCACTAAGATGATATTGTTAACCTTTATAAAATGCCAAAAATCTTTCTTCATTTGTGTATCCAGCATCACACAAATAGTAATTACCTGTTAGAATGCTCAACAACATTAGTAATATGGAAATAAGGTGTTTCGTTATTAATATTACATGAACATAATAAAAATAATACCTTGTAGGATCCTTAACCCATTCATGCATGTAATTGTATCCCCTAACACTCTATCATCTATTATAGACCTTCTTATCCTAGTAGAACATATATGAATTGCATATCTGGTATGCAAACACAAAGAACATTGATAGCAATTTCAATTTTTCTAGTCCTATATCTAGGCCTGTCAATTGCTTCTACATTGACTTTGATGTATGTCACATCTAAGGCACCCAGACAACCCTTAAATCATTTCTATCTATTATATGTTAAATTTTTTTATATAGGTTTAGGTTTTTTAAACAACATCGTATGCAATCTTAAACAGAATTCAACACAAAATAGAATTGACTACTAACCGTCTCTCCAAATCTAGCCACTTGACACTTCATAACCTTATTTTTTGTATGATAGGTAATGGCGTGGATGAAACTAATTACTAGTTCTTCTATTAACATATGTCTAGATAATTGTAACCTCTCTCCTGTTTTAAGCAAATGAGATAATTTTATAAAAGCTCTCATGTCCATTCTAGTATTATCTAGACACTGTATATCACTCTAAAAGACTATTACATTAAGTTTAACTCTCTAATACGTAGCATATCATAAGATATTTTACCATAAGATAGTTTACGTTATTTTCTTACATTAATATTTAATAAAGTTATAGCAACAAAACATAACACATGCAACAAAATTTTCATCTGGTTCAAATGCATCATAAGTAATGTAACTAATTGTATTTTTCTTCTTATTGATAAATAAGCCATAACTGTTTAAAAGATAAAATATCGTTAAAGTTGAAAACATAATAAAAAGTAGATCTTGGCATATGGTAGATGGAATCTATCAAACATCATCAAATAAAATATAAATCACAAATAAAACATTGAAAGATTGGAAGGAGCTAAACCAAAGTAACCACAAAAAAAGTGTTTATATCAAAAACATAAATTCAAATCTAAAAAATATCTAAAAAAAAAAAAAAAGTTCATTGGAAGGCATCATCAATTATACACTATCAATAAAAAAGTATACATAATGTTTTATGTAAAAAAAAGCAAAGTTAAACTTAATAATATGAAGATTAAATGACGGATGAGAAAGCTAAAATTTTTTCAAAGAGAAAAGCAAATGCAATGAATTGAGATCTGTTGAAATATAGTACAAAAAACATATCGATTATTGAAACATGATGAAGACATCGAATAAGGCATTCCATATATACAAACGTCATATTTGATATATAAATTATAGGTTCTTTTGTTTCACGATTAAACATTAGAACGTTCATATTGTCAACACACAGTCATCGAGAAGGAAAAAAGTTTTAATATAGGACAATTAAGGTAGTTGTAGGAAGAAACACCTTAATTGATAACCAATTAAGGCGTTTTTTCATACAAATGTCTTAATCATTTGTTTGTAGGCATGTCTGAAAAATGATCATATCATAACACTATGATTTATGAAAATAAAAAAAAATTTTAAATTACCAATTAAGGCGTTTCAACTGGGAAAACGCCTTAAATAATTGATGCAAGGATTATTTGGGGCATTTAAAGAAGCAAATGCCATATTTGATGATCATTTAAGGCTTTTTTTTTGGGAAAACGCTTTAAATGATCATCATTTATGACGTTTCTTCAACCCAAACACCTTAAATGATGGATTATTTAAGGCGTTTCTTCATGTCAAATGTCATTAATTGCAATATAAAAAAATTTTAATAACAAAAACTTACAACTAAGTTGCAGTCACTTTCAGACATGATTTTCAAAAGGGTAATAGCTATTTCATAATCTTTTATTTAGGTTAAATTTAAAAATAATGTAATTTTCTCCTTCAGAATCCTAAAATACTACAATGAGAAGTAAGTTTTTTATTTTTGAAGTTTGAGTACTGTTGAAAATTTGTTACTTTTTCTCATAATTTGATTGCCTTAAATCAAACGTGAAAATCAAATAGTCACCATCAAAATTTTAAAAAAAAAAATTTATGAATTTTTTCAAACCAAACATCCCTTAAAGTATTTACTAACACACACTTACAAAGCACGCTTTGTGACTTTGAATATTGTAAATTTTAGTTGCTTGCAGATAATTTTTGTGGTCAGTTAAATTGTATTGATGCATATTTGATATATAATAGAATTGACTGTTGAAGTAGCATAGTGGACTATGTGGACTTTGATTATGATGGGATGTAGTTTGAAAGGGATTCAACTCTTTTTTTTTGACCAAATGTATACTTATAGACAGACAAATTTGATATAATTTCATTTTTTTTTAGATAATAAAACGTGAAGAAAAAAACTAATAAGGAAACTGCTGTTAATATAATATAATATACGATCATTGAATATTGAAATTAGGTTGCACCAGCCAAACTATTCAATACCTCATGTCTATAGTGGATTTACCAACCCTTTCTGTACTCCATTTTTATTTCACTATAAATTTAGGAGAATAGATCCCTCACCTTTTTTTCTAAGGAATGTGAAATTCTTTGATCGTGTTGCTTTCTGGTGCATATATAATGGAGTTTTTCGGTGCATGCAATTCAAAGGGGAGGCGGGGTGGTCCCCAAAATTTTAATTATTTTTTGAAGGTTTCTTCTTGATAAAGTCACCCCACAAGTACTGTATTTTAATGCATAAGAGTTGACTTCGCTGCCCATTTTGTGGGCAATAATCTTGATCATCATCACCCACCTTTCTTCATATTACATACAATGTCCTATCTGCATTATTAAGTTAACACATGTAATATATACATTTAAATATTAAAACCTGAAAGATTGCTTACTGCTTGGTTTCAATCATCGAAAGTGAAGTGGGCATCGCTTTATTCCTGTACAGAGAACAAAAAACATGAAATCCCACTAAGTTTTGTATAATATAAAAATAAGTTATCTAATGGCAGCAACAAAGAAGCACTAATTCATTTTTCTATGAAGTTTTTTAATGGTTGAACAAGTTCATAAATGGGAATAGAAAGTAGATTACGTGCGCCGAATAAAGCTTTTTTTAGAGTTTCAAATACGGCAAAATTAAAGGTAAGAATCGAAACAAAGACAAGTGTTTCATGAATTGACCTCATGAATTGCCGTAGCAGACAGGACAGCCTATGAACATTGAAAGGAAAAAAAGAAGGGGCAATCCACTCAAAATGGAATCCTTAAATGATTATTATTTCTGGTATTACCTAAGTCTTGATGTGAGAAATGGAGAGTATAATTCAACGTAGGCTTAATCACTTAATTTTTTTTTTTTTTACTTGTTTGCATGCTACTTTGCTTTATAAAGGAAATGATCAAGGTTTCTTAGACTTTTAGTAACGTTGCTTTACATTTGCTGGGAAGCAATATGTAGGTTTTGTCTTGTTAATTCTTTGCAGCAATTATAGTAAGAAAAGAAGATATTGACCATATAATTTTTAAATGTTTGTGATTGAAGTATATGACATAATACAAAATTTATCACATGTTATGTGATAAGAGAAAAAATTATTGAAGAAAACAACAAATTAAAATTTTCGTATACTGTGTAAAATACTGCTTTTATAAATAAGAGTTTCACTTATTCTTTCATATAAGTAAAAATATAAATAATGGAACCTTTTGAGATTTTTCTGCATAAATTTATTTTTTTCGTTTCAAATTATTTGAGAGGAATTGATTTTCATGAAATTTAAGAAAAAAATTAACTTTAATATATTTAATATTAAAATTAAAAAAATTTATAAAATTAAAATTTAAAAGAAAAGCATAAAAATAAATTTTAAATGTTAAATGTTAAAAAAAACATAATTTTAAAATATTCAAAAAAAAATAGATAAAAAAATTGGAAAAGGAAGTTCATGAGAACCACATATCCCTTTATATTCTTTTTTTTTCCTTTCCATTACTCTTTTCTGTTCACAAATTATTCTTATTTAAAATTTAATATTTTTTTTCTGTCTTTTACTTAAGTATTCGCTTTTTTAAGAAAATAGAAAATTCAAACTGAAAATCTAATAATTATCAGGACAGCAAAAGACAGGCTGTGTGTGATTTAAACACGTCAATATTTTGTCTCGTTCCTGATTCCTATCAAAGAAAGCTTGTACTTTGGATGAAAATCAAATTTCCATCACATTTTACTGAAATCGGATTTTCATCTTTTTGGCCAGCCAGTACATTGATAGTAGTTGTCTTCATCTATTCATCGAAAATAGAAAACAAAAACAAAAAAAAAAGGGGGGAATTGCTATTGCATCACAACCAAAAGTAAAGCTTTAAAGGGGAAAAAGAAAAAAAAAAAAAAAAAGTGGCTGGATGTTTCTTGAAAGTAGGCCAGCCGGCGCTTTTGTAAATCACTACTGGTTTGGTCAATAAACCATAAATGAGTCCACTAGGCACAACCATCCCTTAAGACCATGAAGCTTAAGCATCTGCCCAGCCAATGTGTCATCCATGATCCATGCATGTGGATTAATGCCCTTCGGCCTCCAATAAGTGGACTCAAAAGTAGATTGAAATTTGGCCCATAAATCTTGGATGAGTTCTTCATTTTTTATCTACGCAACCCTCTTTTTCAGACGAGTACTGACACAACCAGCCGGATAGCCTTGGGCTTGGAGAAGATTGAATTTGCCATTGCTCTTACTGCCAATGGACAGGACCCATGGTGAAAAACTTTTGCCGTTACCTCCGTCTGCGGATGCAATCCTGTTGCCTCGTGATAATTAAAATATTAAAATAAATAAACCCATGCAAGCAACTTCAAAATCATATCCTAAAGATCAAGAAAATCTCATTTATATAAAATAACTGTTAGGCGCCGCTGGGGTGATTTGGAATCTTGCTTTAGGTATAATTCCTGTTTAGATCGTCATATGAAACCAAATCTTTTTGCAGTCCATTGGATGTAGAAAAGTAGGGTATACGCATTCCAGATTCAAGTTCAACCTCACATATTGGTAGGAGAGGGAAACTATTGCACCTAATTGACCAATTCAGACTTCCTCGATCCTTCCATCCCAAAGAACAAATCTGTCCAAGCTTGTGAACACGTTTTCTTTTCTCTAACAAAAAACCCTGTGATCGGTCACTGCCAAGAAGATTATCAGAAAATCACCACTTCAACCAGGAATTTTGCACGTGGTTTGACACCTATACTCGTACAGGAACTTGCATGCTTGCTTGGAATAGTTTTCTGACTCTGGCAGGGAACAATATCTCGAAGGGACCCACCATACCCGATTTAGTCTGATTGTAATCAAGGCCGCTTGTCAATTTGATGATAACATGTTCATGTTTTATACAAATCCTGAGCCAGAAAGACAAATCTAAGCCGTATAAAGGTAATTTGAAGAAAAGTTCTGGTCTAATTTTGATTTTGGGGTGTCTTTGACATAAGAAGATTTTGTTGCTTTCTTATTAAATTACTTCAAAAACAGTGGAGAATCTGCTTAATAAAACTTTTGGTGCAAATTTAGTTTCAATTGTCAAATTGTAGTGGTAAAAAAGGACAAGAGTGGTGGTGACCCCCTGCTATAGAATATGAGCTCTAGGCAGTGGTGTCAAAATGAGACTGGTTGTGCAAGTCCACATATTTTATCAAGCATTATATAAATATATATAATAACTGTGAAATAGTTACAATGAAAAGAAGCCCAAACCAGAAAGTTTGAAGGAAAATTGATGAAAGAATAGAAGATGGGTTACTAAAAAAGTCTTGGTCGGCTGCCCATGGCAACAAAACACTTCAAAGTTTGAAGTGGACAGTTCATGTTGTAAACATCCTTTAGGTTAGACATATAGAGGATGAATTGTTGCACAATTCTTATTTATGTCGGTCAAGTTTAGTCGTAAAATTCACATTTTTGTGCTAAGATCTACTCACTTTGAAATAAAAAATTAATTAATTAATAAAAAAATAGGAAAACAAAAGAAGAAGTTATAAGTGTTGAAATTTAACTTTTATAATTAATTATTATTTTTTAAAATTGAATACATGAAATAACTAAATTAAGTATTGATTCAGATAAAGAGTTTTCTTGCTAATAAGAAAAGAAAACAAAAAAAGGGAAAATGTTCTCTTCATTGTTTAAAAGTGAAAAATGAAAGTGTGTTACTATTAAGTCCCTTAATACCGAATGTCTTCTCAATTGGCCCTTTTCGATCTCTCTCTCAGCTCTCCCTCTCTAATCTCTATCTTGGAGGAAAGACGTGTTTGAAGAGAATATGACTAATTCATAGGCACATTCTATGATTATTATTCGGTGGATCTTCCAGAAATTTAATGCAACTATAGAACTTTGGAAAAATCTATAGTTTTGCTAGATATTTCAGAGCAGTGGACGTGGACCTACGTATAGTAGTGATTTACCAGTCTATAACGTATGCTCTCGAGTCTGAACTTTGAATGTTTGATGATGTTTTCTGATTTTCTCAACTAAGAAACAGTTCAAATCTACTGGCAATATTGAATCATTGGTTAAACGTCCCCAAAAACCAACTTGAGAAAGTCCACTGGCTTCGGGGAAACCTATTGACATAGTTTAAGCTTGATCAGAACTATCAGAACACCCAAGACAGAATGATTTTGTCTGATGTATAGAGCAGCTTTGCATAAAACATATATAGACCAAGTGAGGATTTAGACTTATCAATTTGTTCTCTTCATTAATGTTCGTATTATATTAGTCCAAGTGACCAACAAATACCCTGGGAGCAACGTCTCCACCAAGCTGGCCTACCATTGAAATGCTGAAAAACTATGACTACTAGCAATTCCAACGACATAAGAGTATCTGGATACAAAAATAATATGCCAATGATGGTCACGTCTCGCCATTCTCTCTTTTGTTTTATTTGTTTTGACATTAAGTTCAACAGATGGGAAACTGTGACGGAAAAAACTACACAGTCTATCTTGAATTTCTCACAGATTTTATGGTTCATATTTTCGTCGCTTTCTTATGAATCCTTGAACGAATTCAATAAGGACCTAAAAACTAATTGAAAGAAGAGAAACTTTGGAAACTTGGATAACATCTATGAAGAAAACACAAAGTGTCCCATTTTCCAACGTACTTGATATGTGAAATCTAGACAACATGAAATTAAATAAACCTTTTATTTTAATCCCATCAAAATTGCCCGTAGAAAAAGAGGCATGACAGTTAGGTAAAAAAGTTGCCTCTTTCACAACTTTCAGCGGGAAAAGAAATAATTATAGCTTAACTACCATAGGTTAGTGAGTCTTACTATAGCCTATAAAAATCTTTTCCCATAACCTTCTCAAGCTTCAAAAACAGTTGTTAGACAGGAAGACATGAAAAATGTTTCTTTTCTTGAAATCCTTGTCAAGATCAGTCCATGATGAAGAACATCAAGAGCAGCCTGAGTCATCCAAAACCCAAGGTGATGATCTGTGCACATCACTAACAGTGTGGAGAAAATCGCTTATACTTAGTTGTAATGGATTCACTGTTATTGATTCTGATGGAAAACTAGTTTATCGAGTTGACAACTACATTGGACGCCCCAAGGAACTCATTCTTATGGACGGCTCAGGAAAATCGATCCTGACAATGCGACGTAGCAAGGTACTACCATGATCATCTCATATAATTCTTGCAGGATTTCATGTATGCATATATAGTAGTAATATCGAGCTTAATTTGTCATGTTTATGGACAGAACCTTAGACTAGTAGATACCTGGCTTGTCTATGGAGGTGAAGTGGGTGAATTTTGTACACCAGCAAAATCATCAGAAAAGCCAATTTTCTATGTAAAGAAGAGCATTAACATTTTACATGCCAACCCTAATGTGCTAGCATATGTATATCGCCCGTCGTCCGACAAAAGGTATGCTTATATGATTGAAGGATCATATTCGCATAGATCATGTAAAGTACTAGATGAAACAAAGAGGGTGGTGGCAGAGATCAGGAGAAAAGATGCAATAATGGAAGGCATTTCTTTCGGCCTTGATGTTTTTCTGTTGATTGTACAGGCAGGATTTGATCCTGGATTTGTTATGGCTCTTGTTCTTCTGCTGGATCAAATGTTTTCTTAGATTTTCTTCTCTTTTTTTGTTTTGGTTAGGTGTATTCTTTTTATGAGAACTAATCATTCCTGTTTTCAAGCCAAAGCTGCTGTTCTAATGATAAGCTGCTACAGCATCAAAAACCATGTAAATATAAATAAATAGGGACTTTACAGAAAGCACTGAATTAAAATTGATTGAAACCATTTACCATTTAACTACTCTGAATTCGGTAGCAGAGTTCATTTTCATTTCCTTGCTGATTTATCTCAACTTTATGTAATTGGTTGATTTCCAGGAAACTCTGTAAAAAGTTTTCTGTTTAAGGTTCGTTTACTCACACAATTAGATTCATTATTTTGCAGAAAGTCAACAATATATTTCGTTGGATCACATGTATGCTTAAGGGTAACATGGGTTTCTTTCATGAAATTCTGGAAGTTAGTGGGTTTCTTCCATGCAATTCTGGAAGTTAGTTGAAGTGTTGAACCAACAAGCCTAGCTATTCTCCAGCATTTTACTCGGTCAAATTTCTTTACTTCAAAAACAAGTTTGTTTGAACCGTGTTAAAAATGCTCAAACTCACGATATGGCCTGATTGCATGGTTCATAAATCTTTTCCATCATAAATCTACTGGCTATGCTTAGAATGAGCTACGTCTGCCTAATCAAGTTGCTATTTGGGAGCTTCAGACTTTTCTAAGAGCCGAAAATATGAAGACTTTTCCAGGAATTGAAACAAGGCTCTGCAGATTTTATATTACTATTGCAAAGACAGGACCATCCCAATCTTTGAATATAAAAGATACAAGCACTTACCATTGAACCAAAAATTCTCATGCTGCTTTTATCATTGAGCATTTGCAAATGGTGGGATTATGCCTTTTCTACAAAGTTTCTAATCGTACTTGTCAGGAGTGGTTTGTACTGCAACCTGGTTTTAAGACAATGAGACTCAAAAGCCAAAGTGAGACTGAAATTTCTATTGGCTCATCAATTGCTCTACACAAGGCAAAGAATTCCCTGCTGTATTTTACAATTATCCTTGATGTTACAACACTAAAATCCTCTGCTTTTCTATTGTAACATTTCCTCCCTTCACCATAGAACTATTCCATTCCACCTACAACACAATATATACAAATAAACCGGGAACACGGCCACCTCACATAGAGGTTGATAAATTGCAACAATTGTTGAATGCAACTTCTACATGGAAAAAAAAAATACTTAATTACTCATGCCTATCTCTCCCCCTCTTCCAGTCCACTGGCATCAGTTTACGCAACTTATGTTGACTGTTGCAAGGCTTATCCGAAACTGTTGCTGGCGGATGCATAGTACATGGTGGCTTTAGCACATTGGCAGTAGGATGTCTTATTTCCACAGTTGAGTCTCTTAATGATTTGCCAGGCGATGATCTACTTGATCTAGGAGTAGACCAAGCTATTGGTCTAACACCATTGATACGAATGAGATCCTTCTTATTCTCAACCACTGAGAGCTTAGACCTTTTTGAGGGAATTATCTGGTCCATATCACTTCTCACCAGTTTGTCAGATCCCAACATTGAAGAAGGTGTCACATAGATTTCCTCAGGTTTGTCAATTGATTTTGTCTTGCGAGCTTTCATGGCCTTTTGTGAAGGCTTCTTTGGCCACTTTGCATTCCCATCTGGGCTCTGCCTCAAGGATTTAGATGCAATGTCACACAATGTTTGAGCGGCAGCCAATAGTCTTGGACAGTGACCAACTATCACCAAAAAGAACGCTATAAGTAAGAAATGATTGATAAAACTGAAAAGGCAAAAAATTTGCCTACATTCAAATACGAGAATGAAAGTAGAAATCTCACTCCACATGGCCCATATTTCAACCTAAAGCTACTCTAAAACTTGATAGCCAGAACAAGAACAAGTACGCTCACTTCCACTTTGAAAGATTTCTATCATTCAGTTCTTTATCCCATAATAATAATAATAAAGGGATAGGCATGCATATGGGGGCTGAGGCTTGCAGGATTCCTGAGAAGAATGTTGTGAAACTAGCTACTTCATCCAGAAAATAAGACAGCCTTGGAAAAACAAGTAAAGGACTCCTTCAAAAGAGATTACCATATCCATAGCAAACATGCCCACTACTAAACAAGGAGAGACAATTCAAGAAAAGACAAATCCCTGATTAAGCCAAAAAAAAGCCCATGAAGCTACCTCTTCAAGATATTCTTACCTTGAGGAACATTAAAAGCCTTCATATAAGTTGCAAGAGATGATGTACCCTGCTCACAGAAACGAAGATTACCAGTGTAGGCAATTCCACCTTCCAAGCTACCAAACTTTGAACCTGAAGGAATTAGGCTTGGATCAAAAGCAAGTGACTCCAAGTTGGTAAAACAACCAGTTACAATCCCAGGCGTACTGAAAGTGTTCGGTATTTTTACCCATCGTCCTTGGCAAGTGCTCTTATTTGATAAAAGCTTACCCACATCAGAATTAGTTCTACAACCATTAAAAGTATGTGACCAGGGAAATGGTGGCAAGCTAGCTCGGCGGGATATTTGCTTGCTTGAACGAATATCAGAATTGTTCCTTGTGGATGAAGAAGGCTTGGTTGCATCAAGAAGCAAAGAGTCCAGATCTTTAGATGGAGGCAATGCCAAGCGCCCCAGAATATCTTTGGGCTGACATAACAGAAAATCTGGAGGGTTGGCAGGCATATCAGGCTTGCTACAAGAATCCTGAGTTTGGAACAAAAATAATAGTACAAAGTTAATCACTAACTTGTCAGCATCTATGAGGGATTTAAAACAAAAATAAAATAGCCCTTGCAACTTGAGCCTTAGACTTCAAGGCATGATAACAACGAGTCATATGCATGCACAGCTTCAAAAGGTCCAGCAAATGAACTTCAGAGCATGGAATGGACCTAGCCAAATGGCGTTGATACCATAAAAAGTTGCAAAAATAAAACAGATAAATAAAAAGGGAAAATGAAAATTGCTAAAGCCTCCTGTCAATAGGGAGAAAGTGTTTTATTGAGTATCAATCAATGGATATCAATATTTTTACTTCATTTGTGGTTGCTATCAAGCATATTAGATTTTGCTCAAAACAAACCTTGTTGCATGGTGAGGGGTCTATAGAACAGGTGTCTTCTTTATCACCATTAATACCACTTGCCACTACAGAAACAGAGCTTGGTGGGTACATAGACATTTTCTTGTGGGATGAATTGTCTATATCTGTAAAATTTTGGGACTGAACCCTTTGAAGCGAAAGAATGGAGCATGCCTTTTTAATTGAATGTAGAAAATTTTCAGTTGGGTTAGCTGCTTTCCTCCCCTTCTCCTTTCCTAAACTGGGGCACTCATAAGTGCCATCAAGGAGTTCATTTAATGATAAATCCTCCACAAGCTTAGTGACGTCATGAATATCTGCCTTCAGACCATATAAACCTGAAATTGATGCCCAAAGGTGAATGAAGTAAAAAAAAATTGAAATATACAACTGGTAGCAAACTTTAAACTAAATGAGTAGATAATAGTCACGCAGTCAATCGTCCACAAAATCAGTGGGACTATTTTAGTATATCCAAACCCAAGAACTGTGACAAACATTTCTTATATGCTTAACATAGCATAATACAATAACAAATACATGTATGTTAACAAAAGAGGTTTTGGTAACAATGACATACCAAGGAAGTTGTTCCCTCCAGAGGCCATCGTGAAGTTCCCCAAACCCGCCTTCATGGAGAAAGAATCAAATTTCGGCTTCATAGGAACTTTGAAATTTCTCCTGTCGCCTCGTTTGACATTAAAGCTGTTCTTTTGTCTTGACATTTGAGTTTTGTCTGTAATTTATTTTACAAAAGGAGAAAACAGACAATCAGCATAATCTCCAACAAATTGCCAGGATAGTCCAGATTCTACTTTTAAATTTCTATTTCTAAACTTGTTGTCTGCAGTAGATGACAAGCATGAAAACTTTCAACCTTTAGATTGTGCAGTCCATTTAAACCAGTCTCATAAAATTTTTCCATTAAGACTTGCATGTGTTACGTACAATCATCTTCGTAACATACAAAAAATAACAGCAAAATTATTTACCAAATGAGTCAGTTCCTTATTGAGTGGCCAAGTTGGAACGAGAAAAGAAGAGCTCATGCTTACCTAAGCAATAAAGCAAACTTATATAGCAGCAGGACAGTGACAAATCCAACAAAGCAATTAATTCAACAATCATCCAAGAGGTTTATTCATCAAAAAACACAATCAATAGAACTTTGAATTAAAGTCACTGACCATAATTAGACATCTGACTTTATACTACAATTTGACAAGTAAGAAAGGGCATTATTTCAGTAATATTACTAGCAAAGACAGAAATCTTCTGTTTACATGGGGGCTTTCCTTTTATCACCTCGTAGATAACATAAAGGGTCATTGTTCAAATCAGTCCCTACAAAAAGTGGGAATCTGAGACAGTGATGTGAATAAGCTCCTATTCTTGTTCCAGTAAAGTGGCACTCTCATGATTCTAATTGATGCACTTACACTTGTTGACTCAAGGGTTTTAAAATTGAACAAAATAAAGCTATCGACTTGTTAAAACATGCATCTTCAAATCTAAATTCTAGAGGTGCCTCACAAACTTTAAAAAGGAGAGCCAGATTTTCTAAGTACCGAGTGGTTAAAAGCATCTCGTCAAATCTTAGTGATACAACACTAATTTAAGCGAAACAAGATTAATCAATTTAAACATGATTCCTGTTAAACTTTCCCTTGTTTCCCATAAGATGGTGGACGTAATCAAAATGATTGTGTGATACACACACAGAGGCAAAAACAAGAATACTTGCCAAAATTGCAATTTCAAATTAAATAAAATTTGTTACTATACCAAACATTAGACTCCAAGGACATTCCAACTATTAAAAAAAAAAAAGGAACCACATAGTGGAAGCTAAACATGCAAAGAAACGAGAGCATAAGAAATAGCAAAACATGATAAACTCTAAAAACTTGACTAGGAAGAGACTTTCAGGAGACGAAAGTCTTCCCAATAATCTGACATTTAAGTAGACTGACATAAATCTACGTTAAATTAATGTATTATTGCCAAACAGGGGAAGAAAAGGTACAACCTGGAATGTTACATTTTGTAGACTCTAGCTTATCATTTATATCCTTCACGTCGTCAACTCCAGCTGAACTCATAATGTCCTCTAGCTGAGCAAGACGCGCTCTCTTAGAACATCCACTACTACTCCTTGTCATTTTTCCGGCTTTTCTTTGTGTGTCAACAACATCAGGACTAGGATTTTGTAAGTGACAACTGGTGCCCCTGTGATCATGCTGTTCAAACAATTCTTCCATATGATGGCTGGGCAGCTGACTAGCATGCCTAGAAAGTTCAGAATCAGGAATCTTACTCCATGAAGCTGAATCTAAAGCATCAACAGCACTGGTGTCATCTGAAACATCAGATTTTTTAGAACACATGTATGTCAAAGATGAATTTCAGTACAAAGGAATACACAGTAATGACCTAAAATTTGAGAACAAAAAAGTTGGGATAACATTCCAAACATATAAATGTATGAACAAAAGACAATAAGCACCACAACCAATTATTGAAGTGCACAAGAAAAAGTGGCATAAATTATTGCAGCAAGGCAACAACATACTAAAATTGATAGCCCATTTTCCACCATGTAGACAATTACTATTTACTACTATATCATCATCACAAACAGTCTTCTTTTGCTAAAACAAGAACATAATAACAATTACTGCAGCAGTAAGGTAAGAGGAAGTTTCCTCAACCCATCTGTAGAAGGATTTATAGTACTAGAATCCATCTCCTAAAAACTAACAACTTTCCATTTGCTTCAAACCCATGAACTATTCTCCACTACAAATACCAAAGAAAGGACTAAAAACAATAAAAAGAAAACCACAGCTTCACTAGTTATCCTTATTTTCCATTTTTGGTTCTTTTCGTTATTGAATGTTTTTATCCTCTATTTCAGAACATTGTTTTTGCTACCCTAGGATAAATTAAAGAAGCTAAACAAAAAGCCTATCTATTTCTAGCAATAAGAAAGAAATAAATGCAAAAAAAAACCCTTACAAATTAAACGTAAAGAGAACAATAAACCAAATAATTAAAAGAAAAAAAGAGTTAAAAAGAATGAACCTTTATGTCCAAGAGACGTGGTACAACAGTCAATCGAAGAATTAAGAAGCGGCTTACAATCTTCACTAGCCCTAGCCTCTCTTCCAAACCCTTCAGATCCCATAAGCTTCGGAACATCCACCGGATAATTCAACTCCACTGCATCCATCCAAACACTCCCGCCTCCCCGACCAAAGAAAAGGGATAGAACTTTAAAATAATTAAAAAAAAAAAAAAGGGCGCTCAAAACGACGGCGTTTCAACTGAGAGAATCACGGTCGAACTATCAGTCAAAGGGGAGAAAAAGATGTTGCTAAGGGAACAGAAAGGGGAGGAGAAGGAAGGAAGTGGGAGGGAAGCGGAAGGAAAGGGAGTGTTTGGGAGAGGAGGAAACCATAGCTGCGGCTGATATGGGGAGTGAGGAGGAAAGAATTGGAAATTTTAGGGCAAAAATAGGGAAGGAAGGTGAGAATGAGAAGTATTTATAGTTTTCGGGAAACGGCCCGGTTTTTGGTCTCTGTTTTGGAAAAATCGCCCGTCGGTTGGGAGCCTTTAGGGCATATTCCGGTGAGGTCATCCCCACACTGACATCTTTTTTATTCGATCAAGTCTTGACCTGCCGTTATCCATTCGCTAATGTTTATCCGATGTAGTCCAGGAGAAAAGTGTTCCATATATGATCTATTACAAACACGACACGTTTCTGGTCAACTCTGTCATTGACTATGGATTTTACGTTAATGGCCTTCTTAACTAGGATCGGTAAAGGCGATAATAATTTGATTGAAATTGGATTCGATTCAATTTTTTTATATATTATATAATATTATAAAGTTTAAATTTAAATTTAAACTGAACTTTCATTTTATTTGAATTGAATAAAATTTTAGTTCAATTTGATTTATTAATTTTTAATTTTTAATTTTTATATATTATTTTAATATAAAATTTTAATATATTTAAATAAATTTTGATATAAAATTATTATTTTAATTTATATAAATTTAAAATATATATATTAAAATATATATAATTTGATTTATTTTTTTTATTTTTTATTTTTTGAACTAAAATTTAATCCAAATCTAATATATATATATATATATATATTTAATATCTGAATTTAATCCGAATAGAATAAAAATAAATTATTTCCATCCAAACCGAATTTGGTTTTTGAATTTATCGATTTTTTTCTTTCCCTTAACGGCTGGTGAGAGGATGAGCATGTCACCATGTGAACAATTAAAAATTATTACTACTAAATGCATTCATTTTTTTTTCTTTACATCTCAAATCTTTTTATTAAAATTTTTGTAAGTAAAATTATTTAAATTTTTTTATAATTTTTTAAAAATAAATTTTCAAAAAATCATATAATTTTTGAAAAATATATTTTTGCAAAGTTATAATTTTTTTTTTTAAATTTAACTTTATGAAAATAAAATATTTATAATCTTTCAAAAAATTATATAATTTTTAAAAATTCATTTTCGAAAAGGTTTATACCTTTTCAAAAATCTATTTCAAAAACTTATGTAAAAGATAATGGATAATTAAATAATTTCACTTATAAAAAATTAAAAAAAAAAACTAAATGTAAAAAAAATATAAAAAGGTGCATTTAGCAGCACTCAACATTCAGTTTATGTCATTTGTCGTGATATTACAATTATACCATTCAAAAAGTAATTTAACTCCGTGAAACAATTGAGAATTTTTGTGAAAATTAAAATTTTTAATCCATTTGATAAATCATTTTTATAAAATGCTTAATAGAAGATTTTTAAAGAAAAAGTGTTAAAAATGCCAAGTAGCTTTTAATTATTCAATGCATTGAAGTTAAGTTTTTTTAATGTTATCTAATTACATTAATTTCATACTCTTTCCTTTTAATCATTTTATTTTTTTTATCAATAAAAAATAATTATAATCATAGCCAAAAAAATAAAAAATAATTATAAAATCATATTTTTAAATTTAATAAAAAAAATAAACATTTAATTTTCAATAGTATACCAAATAATTTTTATATTATAAATTTAATTCTTATAGGTCATATTTAGTGTATAAAATAATTAATATGATAGGATGATAATCATCCTATATTAGTTTGGTTTGTATTTAAAAAATAATAATGCGATTACAAGAATAATTATTATTCTCTTGATATAGGATAACTCAATCATTTCAAAATGAAAAAAATTATTTTTAATTCATAGGATTTAATTTACATATCTTATTATACCCTTAAAAATTATATCAATAATCTAAATTGTATAACTTTAAGAAATGATAATTTTGACTAATAAATAAATTATCTTATATTAATCCTTGCACATATAAATACAATATAGGATAACATTATTAATCTAATCTTATTTATAGTATTATCTTATCTTATCTTATCACACATATCTTGTTTACCAAACATTATCATAATACTTAATTTTTCAATTTTGAACTTATTTAGTTTATCAAACAACATTTACTTTCATTTAACCATTTAAGCTATTTGGGAACATTATGGTTATATTTGGTACATCGGATAATAAATAGAATAGTATGATAGTCATTATATATTATGTTTGATTTGTATTAAATTGAAATGGATAAGATTACAATAAGGATTATCATCATTTTGGTATAACATAATTCAATATTTTTAAAGTGGAGATAATTATTTTTAATACATAAGATCAAACTTATATATCCTATTATACCCTTAAAATTTACATCAATAATTTAAATTGTATAAAATTTGAGAAAAAATAATTTTGATTAATAAATAAATTACCCAATCTTAATGCTTGTACATATCAAATATAGAAATATGACATAATTTAATCTATTTTATTTATAATATCATGTTATCCTATCATATTATAATATTATATACAAAACATGACCTAAAAACCTTATTTGAGAAGCAGTTAATAAGTTTTGAAAAAAGATTATTTGCACCTTGAAAAACTTTCAACACACAATAAAAAAATAATAAAAAAATTACTTAAATACCCATTAGTTAATTACCTTTTTGTTATTTACACCCTTTATCAGTAAGTTACTGGAAATGAATTTTTGAAAACTTATTTAATGTATCGAAAATTGATTTTTGAAAACTTATTAATTTTACTAAAATTTTATTTTTGTAAAACATTACAATTATCCATAAATATATTTATGAAAATAATATTTTGCTTCAATTTTGTTGTTGCAATATCTTGATCAATGTTTGCTACAATAATATCGGATGTCCCTTACTGCGATCTTTAAATAAGTCTGTAATGATTTCTCAAATGTATGAGATGTTTAAATCCGATAATAGAAATCTCTAATCTTTTAGTCAAGTACTATTCGTTTAATAATATTTGAAATATTTTATCAATTATAACAAATGTGTATTTTAAAGAAATTATTAATTGTGAAAAGCACTCGTGTAAATGGCTACTGCATCGTGTACATGAGGTAGTCACGCTTCATTATACGTGGTGCAGCAATTAATTTGCATAAGCACCTTTTCACACTTAGCGATTCTTTGTAGATGTACATCTGTTGTAATTGCAAAATGTTGTAAACGTTATTGAATGAACAATGCCTGATGGTTAAAAGATTATAAGTCCTTATTGATGAATTTGCCAGTTTGTTGATGACATAATAAGGTAAATTCAAAAAAGTTATTTGATTTCTATTAGTAGCTAAAAGTTATTATGTACCGAAAATTTATTTTCAAAATTTTTTAAAAGATTTCAGAAATGAATGTCTATAAACCATTAAGAAATTTTAAAAATATACTTTCCAAGATTGTTAAAATTTTTTTTAAATGGTTATGTAAAAGCTTTTAAAAGATTACAAAAATAAAATTTCAATATGCTGAATATATTTTTGGACATCCAGTTCTATAAACCTTCAATAATTTTTGAAAATTCATTTATAAAATATTCAAATCATCGCTTCAAATCACACATCTAAACTTAAAATTTTAAATATTTTAAAATTGAATACAAAATTAAATAAAAACAAAAATGATTTATCTATAATTTTAAACTATTTAACATCACATAGGTGATCGAGGCTTCGTTAGATTTTAATCCTTAAAAGGTTTAAGGTTTCGGTGAAGAATAAAAAGAAGTGTGAGATGTTTGGGTTTTTTAGTAAATTAATGTTTTAGTCTAGGGTGCGAAGAGAATAAAAAATGAGTGTTAATAATAATGGAGTGTGAAAAGAGGAAATGGGAGTGTAAATAGCATTATTTTAAAATTTGATAAGTTAAAGCTGTAACTGCAATTTGTAACTTCAATTAAAACGACTTTTAACATTAGAGTTTTGAGTTTAATGAAAATTTTATATATTCTTACTTTGCTTCTAAAGTCTAAACAAATCTAACATTTAGCCTCCTCAATCATTCACTTTTTATTCTTTTTACTGTAGTAGTACTTTACTTTCCTTTTTTTTTTCTTTTATTTTTTTTGTTAGTTAAATTCCATTTACCTTTTATTTTCTTTTTAAATTAGTATTTTTACATATTTCTTTCTGATTAAAACCTATAATGATTTGGGTTTAATGAGATTTTATTTTTTGTTTATTTATTTACTTAAGTTTATAATTCATATATGTATAAAATTGTATATATGCTTATAATATTTTTATTATATTCTAAATTTATCCTATTTTAATTCTAATAAAAATTATGAATATAACGAATATCCAATAAATAAATAAATTTAATAATTTTTTTAAATAAAAAAATGTCTTAACAAAATATATTTTTTTATAATCTCAACATTTCATAGCCTTTCTATAATATTATTGTCAACCAACTTCTTACCTCCTACAATGCTTATACTTTTAAAGCAGTTATAGAACAATATTTCTCGCACAAGCTTCAACATATCCAAACAGACCCTTAGGGGCTTTGCTTGTATTAATTACAGTAGATAATTCAAACCAAATCATTAAAAATTTTATTTATCTTTAATTTTTTCGGCATGTTTTATAAATAAATTTATTATTTAAAAATTAATATTTATATTATCAAGTAAAATTTTAAATTTTACAAACAAAATTATCTCAATAATCAAATTTAAAAGCTGCATGGGAATGTATGAAATAAAATTTCTTAAAAAAATACATATAAAGAATTAAGTGCATATTTACATTTGTTCAATTATCCTCTGGCGTTTGAAAAATAGAAACTGTAAAAGGAAAATATGATAAGTTTTGACAAATAGTGTTGCTATTTGCATTCAAATAATTACTTAACACAATATTTTATTTTTAATATCAAATTTTTTATTCAACATATTCAACAGTCAAAACATAAATTTACCAAAAAATTTAAACATTCCATTTCTTTTTTTCTCACACTACAGCTCCTCTCTCTTTTCAACCGAACATTTTAAAGGATTTTAAGTTCAATAAAGCTAAATTAAAAAAAATTATCTATTTGAAATTTAAAAACATAAAATTAAAGGTAAATAATTTTTTTTATTCGATTTTGTTTTTAATTTTGTAAGATTTTATATTAAAATATTTAAATACAATTTAAAAATAAATGTTTAAAATTTTTTAAAGATTTTCGGATACTGAAAGAATTTTAAAAACTTTTGAAAATTCAAAATTTTTAAAAATAAATGTATGAAAACTTTTAAAAATTTATATAAAAAGGTGTGAAAAATAAAAAGATAATTAACTAATAAATATTAAAATAATTTTATTAAAAATTAAATTTATAATATAAAATTTTAATGATTTAAAAAAAATAAAATGCAAATAGTCCCTCACTTTTGACAACTTTCCTTTTTATGTTTGATTCCTTAACTACCCTCACTCGAAAAAAGAGAGAATCGAGTGAGGGATAAAGAAAGGAATAACAAAATATGCAAATATGTAAATTGACTCATTGTTTTTGACGACGGTCAATAATCTTAGTGTATAGATTCTCTCTCTATGACTATGGTACATATTGAAAGTGAAACTTTTTTAAAAATGAAAAAAAAAAAAAAAATTTTGCCAATAAAATTCAATGATTTCTTTTGCCAAAAAAAAAAAAAATCCTATTCGTTTCAAACGATTAAAAAAAAAATCGTTTTGAAAACTCTTTATTCACCAATCATATCCTTTTGTTATTATTACTATTTTAAGTCTATAAAAAAAATTACTGGGTTAATGTTATAAGATTGATATGGTGGCACTCTAAAAGTTTTCAAATTTTAGTTTAGAGATTAAAAAATTTTTAAATGATATGTAAAATAAGAGTTTAAATTTTATTATTTTTATTTTTATGTTGTGAATAAAAAAATAATACTTTAAAGTAAACATGTTTAAAAATTGGATTATTTACATATTTGATTGTGACAAAATTATCTTATTAGATTCAATTGGAATTTTGAATAAAATTATTTAAATTTAATCTCAATTTAACTAGAGATAATATTTAATTAATAATAAACATTTTTATTTAATTTCAAAATGCAATTAAAATTTTAATATTTTTTAAAATTCAAATCAAATTATAAAAAAAGGATTAAAAAAATCAATCCAATCATACACGAATTGATCCAATTCATGAATAAATTTATTTTAACTATTTAATTTAGTGATTGATTCATAATTTTTTAAAATTTGAAATTTCTATTTTTCATATAAAAAATTTCTAAGACGAATGCGTTAAGTACAATATTAGGAAGATTTGAAAGAGAGATGGAAAAAATATCTTGATTATTTTTATGGCAATCGTTCATTATCAAGTCATTATTACAAGAAATTGTTTTTTTTTTCCTCTTTCTCAAAAAAAAAAAATGTTGACTAAAGTAACACTTCGCACGTGCAAACAGCATGCTCTCCTACTGGAAAACTAAAAAAAGACTTTTAAAAGGATTCTTTCAGAAGGGCCCGTCCGCCCCTCTACTCTCGTTTCCTCTCCTCTCCGCTCATAAAAGCTCCAGTGGGTTGCTGCTTTTTGAATTACGGCAAAGCTAAAACAAACAGACGAAATCCATTTTCTGAATAAGGAGAATCTCTTGTTTTTTGGGTCAGTTTGAGAAAAAGGGTGCTGTTCTTTTAGGGTTTTCTTTTAGATGGACGAGAATTTGCTTGATAATATCATAAGGAGGCTGGTGGGGGCCAAGAATGGGAGGACTACCAAGCAAGTTCAGCTGACGGAGGCTGAGATAAAGCTGCTTTGTGTTGCCTCCAAAGAGATCTTTCTTAGTCAGCCTAATCTTCTTGAGCTTGAAGCTCCTATCAAGATTTGTGGTAATAATCAGTGGTTTAAAATTTTTTTTTACTTGGTAGATACAATTTTTATAATTGATTGTTGTTTTCTTTTGGGGGTATTTTCATTGCTGTCTTTAGGGGTAGTTTTAATTGATTGTAATCAGTTAATGTGTTAATCTTGAATATCTATGGATGTAAATATTAGCAAATTTATACCAAAATTTCTAGCTTCTGATTGTAATAGAGTTATTGAGGTGAATTATAAAAGATTCTATTGACTTGGATGGTGGAATAAAGAAAAAAAAATAGGAAGATTGTGAAGAGCAGTAAAAGTAGTCTAAGGGGTTTTGGATTAGACTGTTAGTTGAATTGTCGTTGGCAATGCATTACTGGGAGATAACAACCAATACACTTGATTGGTTTGGTCGCCAGGCAAGTCTTTGCAGCATGATGAAATTATGCACGTGCTTTGTTTAGTAGCCTCAGTTTTTCAAATGTGAGTTTGGCAATTAATTATACTACAATTTTTGGCTAAAATGTAATCTCACGTGTATACGGTATTTCTTAGTAATACAACTCTAGGTTATTGCTCCTTTTTTTGTTTATTTTTTAAGGATTGAACCTTAACCATTAGAACTAAGAGTCCAACACTATACCAACGGACCACAAGGCTGTTGGCCTCTAGGTTGTTGCTTTGGAAGCATCATTAGTGAGTGAATTTTTTGTAAAGATATATAGATTGTGCACGTCACTCGGCTCAATGAGGTTATAGCTAGTTGTATGTGACATGCATTATCCATATGACATAACGAGAAGATACTTTAGACTTTCAAAAGTTATTATGTGTATTTGTTACCAATTAGTGTGTTTTGATCCTAGTTTTTGTTATTGAACTTTGGTATATGCTGTTTGGTGGACACAGGACAAATTTCATTTAACAAGAAATTTGAGTTGTTGACATTTTTTCCCATTGGGAAGTTAAAATAATTGTGTCCCCCACATGGTGGGAAATAATAACAACATTTCTGGAAAGTCTTGTTTTCGCTTTGATATTAAGGGAAAGTTAGAACTTCATACTATGAAGAGAAACTTTTGTGACTAATGTGATCGTAGGAAGGTTCTAAATTGAGGCATGAACTTGAAATGTCTTCGTGTTCGATTGAACTTAAAATCATAATTGAAAGTTGCACTTTCCTGGTTATTTATTTGTTTCTTTACATCCTTCTAAAAAGCTGGACTTTCTCCCTTTTGTCTTATTCTTTTCTTCTCTTTAGTATTAATGTTTCTTTGTAATCATGTTTGGTGGGTGTCTAGTAAGTTTATTGCCATCCTTGCAACATTTGTCGAAACGGTTCATCAGAGTTTGTGATCGTTTTTAGTGGGCCTTCAAGCGTTAGAGTGTTGCAGAAGCTATTTAGCCTTAAATGAGCTCTTTGTGGTCTTTTTATTTTCTTATATAGGAACTAGGATCTCACTCTCACTAATTTTAAGGCCTTCTAATTTGGTTGTTAAGGTCTATATGGTAAGTTTTTGGCCCTCAAGGGGCTTGGACTTCTAGAAGTTGAGTTTATCTTATGTTTAGTACCGCACTAACTTGATCTTCATTAACTATATCACAAACATGCCTGTTGTGCATGTGCTGGCTTGCATGTATATAATTCAATTCCTGTTGGTTTAGCAATTTTTAACAAACTGAGAATGTAAATATTCTGCATTTCCTTTCGTACTATTTTGGCAGGAGATGTTCATGGTCAATTTTCAGATCTTCTACGCTTGTTTGAGTATGGAGGGTACCCTCCTACAGCAAACTATTTATTCCTAGGAGACTATGTTGATCGTGGCAAGCAGAGCATTGAGACAATTTGCCTTCTCCTAGCATACAAAGTCAAATACAAAGAGAATTTTTTTCTCCTTAGAGGCAACCATGAATGCGCATCAATCAACCGTATGTATGGGTTCTATGATGAGTGCAAGAGAAGGTTTAGTGTTCGTGTCTGGAAGATATTTACAGAGTGCTTTAATTGCCTTCCTGTTGCTGCTCTAATTGATGAGAAGATCCTTTGCATGCATGGTGGATTATCTCCTGATTTGAAAAAATTGGATCAGATCCGGAACATTGCTCGCCCTGTTGATGTGCCAGATCAAGGCCTTCTCTGTGATCTTCTTTGGGCTGATCCTGATAAAGATCTTGAAGGCTGGGGAGAGAATGATAGGGGTGTTTCATATACATTTGGGGCTGATACAGTTTCGGAATTCCTTCAGAAACATGAACTTGATCTCATTTGCCGAGCTCATCAGGTATTGTCTTTTTCATTAGCCTTCCTAATTGGCTTACAGCATACGTGTATGGAAGCTTTCACATTTCTTTGCTAAATTTGCATTACCTGATAGTATAATAGGCAATTGTGGGAAATATGTGAAAACTGAAGAGTTTAGTGCATCACTATAGATAATCTCTTTGCATGTTAGCAGATGCGTTGATCTCCATGTTCCTGCAACTGAAAGCTTCCTGTTACTGCCAATATAATAATGTGGGCACACTGGCTAAATTCTAGTAATTAACTTTTGTATCTTGCCAAAATAGAGACATGTGCATCCATGTATTACTTTCTTACTGACTTGTAAATTTTTTTCTCTTTTTATTTTAATGTTTTTATGCTTCATTTAGGTTGTAGAAGATGGTTATGAGTTCTTTGCAAAGCGGCAATTGGTGACCATATTCTCTGCACCAAACTACTGTGGTGAATTTGATAATGCAGGTGCCATGATGAGCGTGGATGATACTTTAACATGTTCCTTTCAGATCCTTAAATCTTTAGAGAAGAAAGGAAAGTTTGGATTTGCCAACAATGCGTTAAGGCCAGGAACTCCACCTCACAAGGTAAGAAACCTTAGGTACTCTGAACTATTAAGGCAATGCATTCTGCAGGCTTTTGACATATTTTATCCAGACGCCATCACATTAAACGTGAGATGAGTAAGACTTGTGATTCTAAGTTTAAGATTTTGACTTCCTTTTGGATATTAAAATTAAGGTGAGCGTGTTATAATATATATTGATTATCTGCTTTAAAATTTGAGTCACCACTCATCTGAGGATTGCGTCCTGCTGTTCCTGGGCAATGGATCAATTATTACGGATTGACCCTATGAATAAATATGCCACTGAGAGAAAGAGATTCAACCGTTTACTGTCAAGATTTCTTTTACCTTTGATAACTTCTTTGTCAATGCCTTATAAATCCTCTTTGCTGACCAAGTTTTGGCAGGTTTTAAGACTTGGCAGGTTTTAAGACATCCCCTTACCTAGGTTCACTTTTTATTGATGGAATTGTAGTTTTAATTAGATTATCCATTTCCGAGAAGATCTTTTCTTCTTCTTCTTCTCAGTTTGGTTCATTGTAATCGGCATGCAATTGACTGTGCAAGTGTTTCTTTCCTGGAGTATGTTGTTTTAGCTTTGTGGTGCTAAACAAGTTTTGCCCCATTTACCTTCTCTTTTTCAGGGTGGGAAGCGCTGAGTAAGACTGTAGAGTCCGTATTCATAAAGTCCAAAGTGCATGACTAATGGTGTCGTTCCCTTGTTCTGTTGAATCAAATTCTGATGGCTGCCATGGCTTAATCACTGTTATATGCAAAAGGAGTTAACTGAGGGTAGAGTTACTGGAATTGCAAATGAGAAGAGCCAAGGCACCCAGTTATCAATTGGCACTGAATTTTTCTTTTCTTGTGTAAAATGGAATTCTGATTTCAGTGTGTCGAATTTTAGTTCTTGTAGGTAACACTTTCATTTCATATCATAACTTTTCAGCTTCTGTTAGTTTTGACTGGAGTAGTTGTTCCCTTCCAAATGAATGCAAAAAAATATTATGAACAAGGTGGCTGTGGCTACCTCGTTGGATGATTTTCTGTTGAGATTTTTTGATGACCTATGACAATCAAGTGGCTGCAAATCCTGAATAAATTTCAGGCACATCAACTAATGAGTTGGCTTAACACAAAGTCATAAAATCAAAGTATTGATGCAGCTACTAACTATATGCATGCATATTGGGGAAATTGATAAACATTAAAATTCAAAGTTTACTGACGTCTTTCCTTTGATCATATCAGCAACTCTGTCACATGGCCGCCAAGAGAATATCGTAGCATGCTGTCAGATCAATCTTGTAAAACCCATCCTTCCAGTCAGCTTCTTGTTTGTTTTTGTTTTCTTCCTGGTGGCGAACAATTCTCTTGCACCAGTCATGACCCTCGCCAAGGTCTGGCCGTCCACCTTGTGTATGGGGATCACACTGGGATCGCAATTGTTGGCAACCACGGCTTTGTTCGTCTTAGAATGAAGTGATTTAATTTTCACACACACACACACACATATATATATATATTATATGTGCTTGGTTAGAAGTTGAATTTGTTTGCTTCGATTTGCAAACAGAAAAAATAAAGCTAACATAGATAGTGTTGAGCAAAACTTTTGTCATTCTCGTACAAAAGGCAAATAAAAGTGAAAGTAAAAGAGTCAGTTGATTAGGAAATAATTTGTATCTATAATTTTTTATCGTTCTAATTTGACAGGGGCATAACTTTTAAATTGAAATTTAAATCGTAAACAGATTTAGAATAATTCATCTCAATTTATTTTGAGATATATACATATATATATAAATATATATCTTATTTATTTATTTAATTTTATGTTTATATATATTAAATTAATAAAATTATTATTTGTTATATTTATATACAATTAAAATATAATTTATATTAAAAATAATATTTTTATAAATATTATATTAAATTAATTTCTAATAAAATTGAATTAGATATGAATTATAGATATATGAATTGAATAAGGAGAGGGATCAATTTATACAAAAAAATTTTACACTATTTTACATGTTTTTATAAACATTGATATTAATAAATTTAAAAAATAAAAGAGACAAATAAAAAAATGATTTATTATCATCTATTGAAATTGAACTTATTAAAATCAATTATTAAAAATTATATAAAATTAAAAAAAATTATATCGACGTAAGTTAATCACTTCCCATAAATCAAAATTGGATATCCAAATTAATAAATTTGAATAAATTTGAATAAAATTATTAAAGTGCAGCACGTTCCGTGGGCCGTTGCCATGATGATGAATCACCCAGCAAAAGGGTATTTTAGGCATTATAAACAGCCAACTAAACAAAAAAGGAAAATTTTATTTACACCCCTTATTTTTACTAAACACATTCTGCTACTACACATATCTCAAATTTAAATTTAAATTTTTTATTTTTATTAAATACAAGTTATTCTTCAATAATTGATTTTTCTTTCGTACCTTCAATATTTTTTTTATTCTCTTTTCTTATCTCTTCAATTTCAAACTCAAAATAACTTTAAATTCATCAAATTAATCCAAAAATTATATATTTTTTAAACTCTTTCATTGATTAAAAGTAAAATTTTAAGATTTATTTCAATTAATTTGATTTAAATCCATGCAAAAATAAATTAAGATTTACGAAATAAATTTCATAAAATTCAAATTTCTTGAAAATAAAATTTATAAGAAACCTTTAAAGTTTTTGAAAATTTATTTTTGTATTCGAAAAACTTTTAAGATTTTTGAAAATTTATTTTTAAAAAATTTTATTTTCGCAATTATATCATAATTTTCAAAATTTTATTTTAAAAAATTATATTGTATTAAAAAATAGTTTTTAAAAATATAAAAAATTAGATTCGATTAGGTAAAACAATCAAAAAGGAAAAAGATGATAATATTGTAATTTATTAAAAGATAAATTTAATATTTATTATATGGGTATTTAAAAAAAAGTGATGGAGTATAAAGAAAATTTTGAATAATATATTTAGAAGCCCTAAACAGAATGGTAACGGCTTGTGGCAAAAAAAAAAGAAAATGATATCGGCAGTACTGATGCGTCGTGGGATCACCGAAACTTTTGGGGCGGATGCTGTAATTTATATATTTTTTTAATTAGATCATCGCATGTGTCCAAATTTTTATTTATTTACTATTTTACAGTTTACCCTATGTTTAAACATACTGCCACGTAAGAATTGCCAGCTGTAACCCATAACCAATTCGAACGGTTTTCTTCCTTCGCAAGCAACATATTGACATCAATTGACTCTCCGATACGAACTTCATCCTAAATTACCACACACCAATCTTCGGCATTTCGGTAATTAAAGCCAAAAGAGCCCTATGTTAATATTCCAACTCCCAACCAAAAAAATCCAAAGTCCCCCGAAAAGAGCGACAAGAAGGTTATCAGAAAAAAAAAAAAAACAAAAAAGATGAACAAGAAGCTTTTTATTTGTTTTTCCCTCGTTAGTGGGCATCATTGGTAGAAAAGAAAAATGACTGCGATCCCACCGGTGGCGGCGACGGCATCTGGACTAGGAGTGGGGCAGCAAATCTCGGCGTCAATGGTGAACTCGTTTCGAGTGGCTGCAGTGGCTGAGCGATTGGCTACTCATACTCAGCCCGGTCGACAGCCTCAAAACTCGGAGTTCTTCAGCCTCTGCCTCTCTCTAGCCAGGCACTTTTCTTATATATAAAAATATTCTCCAATTCTTTTGTGCCAAAAAAAAAAATACCTCCATATCTGTACGTTTTATCTTTTGCTTCATTTTACTTGTTCTTTTTGACGGTTTTAAGTTGTTCAAAATTTTAATGATACTTGGTTAGAGTTTTAGCTTTGGTTTTGAAATCATGCCTTTTTTTTGAACTAATATGGACAGTAAATTCTCATATTAGCTCTCTTTTCATCCCTTCAATTTGCTTTAATTTCCCATGTTTTTCCTGTAGGTTTCGAAAAAATTTGATGATTAATGGAATGAATTTATATTTGCTTTTCCATGATGTGTTTTCGCATTAGGGTTTGTCAACTATGCAAGAAGAGTGGGGATTATGGAGAATTATAAGCGGTTGATCCTTTTTTTGGTCTTCAAATTTTGAAAATGGAAGTTGTTTTTGCATGTATTATTTGTTGCCATTTCGTTTTGAATGAGCTCTGTATTTGAGTTCATTGTTTATTTTGCTTTCGTCCTCTGCTTCTCGTACCATTGGCCGCTATTATTTGATTCCACTTTAACACAATTTGAGCTTATTGGTACTCTCCATTTCATAATCTTTTTTGGATATATGACTGGATTTGTTTGAAATATACAGAGGCATTGATTATGCAATTGCCAACAATGAGGTTCCTGCCAAAGCGAAAGAGTTACCTTTATTGTTGAAACAGGTATGGCTTACGTTGCATTCCCTTAAATTTTAACATCTAAATATATTAAGCATTAGCTTTTTTGGTTGCAAGCGCTTTCTAGTAGGAAGTGCTAATAGTTTTTTTTTTTTGCTACTTCCATCATCTAATGCATGGAATTTGTAATATTACGTTTTTGTATGGGCAATGAATCTGTATATTACACATTTGTTTCTTTTCTTTATAGATATGCCAACGCAGAAATGATCTCTTCTTGCAAGCGGCTATTATGGTGTTGATGATATCAGTAAAGGTACTTCTGAATACTTTCATCTTTGTATATCTTTGTTGCTGGTTGTGTGATCAGTTGAATCTTAATCGGTACCTTAAATAATGGTCTACATCTTTGTATGTGTTGCACATCGGTAGTTATTTTGATTCTTGAAGCTAATTCCTTTTATGGTTTTCATTTACTGTTATACTTGGCTAAAAGATGTATTATAATATCCTATATATTTGATTGTTTTTAATATCATTTGGTTTTTGTAATTTAAGACAAGTTAGGATGCCTGATTTATGAGATTTATTTGAGTTAGATTTCTCTTTCTCAGAACTGTGGTGTGTTATGTATTATAGATTTATAGTCTTGTTAGATGTTCACATTAAATCAGTATACTTCTATTCATCATTATATTGCTTGTATGTGGCTGCCTGCATGCCTCTGTGTGTGTTTGTAGCACCTATGGTTTAGTGGAAGGTTGTTCTACTTAATTTGTCTTCAATCCTGTCTTAATTTTTTCTCTATGTTTCTTAACATGTCTTTCTTTTTTTTAATGCTGAATCATCTATTAGCTTGTCTTGAATTAATGATTTTGTGTTTAAAACTGAATACATTCTTTTATGTTCATCTTCTTGATGACTTTGTGTGTACATGATAGAATGCCTGTAAGATGAGCTGGTTTTCGGATAAAGAGAGTCAAGAACTTTTTGCTCTTGCTAATGAGGTTTGATTCCTAGCGAATGCTTTTCTTCTCTCTCTCGCTCTCTCCTCTTAGTTATCTGAATTTGCTACATGATAAATAGTTACTGCTCTGATACATGAGCCATTGTAGAGGTTTGAGGCCCTGGCCTTGAGCCCCATAAATACTGCTTTAACAAGTTGGTGAAAACCGACTACAATAGACCGGCTTTATTGATGTGTAACCCTTTGGGTTGCTAATTGTAGTTTCTCTGCATATCTAGGTGGGCAGTTGCTTTTGCAGCCCAGGAGATATTAACAATGGATTAGATGGTTCACTGTCAACTATTTTGGCAGTTATGTCAAGGTAGGGGCTTTTACTTATTTATATTTTATTTGCAAGAACAATGGTATTTCCATTTCCATGTTTAATGTTTTGTTCAAAATGATACTTACCAAAAGATGTTGGACTTCTAGCTTGGCTACAGCACCATAGACAAACATTATTAATGTCAAATTCTAATTTTTGCTATAAGTGCTCATTTTTAATTCTGCCCAAGCAAGATAGTGGAGATATTCCTAATGATTTTGAATTGCCATTATATCATATGTGATGTGACCTTCAGAAATTTGAGTCAGATATCAAATGTTGATGCTGACATATTATTAATTGAAGCCAAGTTTGTTCTTTGGCTTTTTCTCCCTCTCCCCTTCTTATTGCCATGAGCATGGCAGGTGCCTGTATTATTTTTAATAATTAAACGATAGTGGTTCATGCTATTGTTGTCTGTTGAATCCATATTTGTGTGTTTTTAATATCTCTATACTTAACGTATGTGCTCCGATTGGAGGTAAAGAACTGTCATGTTGCCAATCTCCTAAAGTTTTATGTGTTGATTATCAAACCTGTTATAAGAACATCTCTTTACATTTGGATGTTGAAATAGTAATTTTTTTTTGCTGCTACAGCTAATGAATAATTTGAGAATAAACCCACCTTTTTAGGTTCTATCCATTAATGAAGATGGGGCAGATACTTGCTTCTCTTGAAGCTAAGGTAGTTTTTTTTTTTTAACCCATCATTATAAACCCTATTGTTATATTCATGTGAGCATGTTTTAATCTTGTTCTTTTGCATTGTAGCCTGGATATGGGGCACTTGTGATTGATTTCCATATATCAAAGAATGCAACACATTCTCCTCTTGAGAAAATTGTAAGAACTTCTTTTTTACTTTAAATATTGATTTTTGGATGATGGCTGATACTTTTGGAAGAAAACAGTTCCTTAGAAAAAATTATTACTGCCAGTTATGGATTTTCTCTTCTTGACTGTTGACGTTTCTGCAGTTCTTGTCATTTAGACTTAAATTGAAAACAACGATTGTGGAAATTGTCCTGCGTCTCACTTTGTATTTCTTTCTTTTGTTTCTCTTGCAGAGGTTATTTGTAGCTCAAATAGATAACATAGAGACATCTGCTTGTATTATAAGTCCACAACAAGTGAAGTATGAATCACTTTGTGTTTCCTTGTTCTCTTTGTCTAATGTGCCAATGGTCATGTTGGATCTTTTCTGATAATTTTCTACTTCTGCAGCTTTCTATTAAACGGAAAGGGGGTGGAGAGAAGAACCAATGTTTTAATGGTTTGTTTTCTATTCCATTATTTTCTTTATTGATTATTTTTGTTTAAGACTGCATAGGGTGCAGATTCTGTCATCAATATTTTCACTTTTACTCTGTTTCCTATATCAGGATATGGGACCTCAGATGCCAACAAATGTGACTGCAATGTTGAAATATGGGACAAATCTTCTCCAAGCTGTGGGCCGGTTCTGTGGTATGACATGAACTTATTTCTTTTTTGTCTAAACATCCTAATTTTATTGCATGAGCTTGCTGACAGAGACTAATTATTGAAAAAGGTCATTACATCATAGTGATTGCCTTCATGAGTATGGAGTCATCACCTGACCCTTCCATGCTACCAGATTATGTTCAGTCTGGTGATGTTGCACTAGATTCAGGTACGTATGAGGATATATGATAGAGGAGAAAATTTTTGTTGTGTCCTGATGATGTTTTCATCCTGTTATATAGAGTTTCAAATTGTTGTTAATTTTTCTCTCTTTCTTTTGGTACAGAAGATTCTGATATAATTGAAGGACCATCACGGATATCACTCAAGTGTCCCATAAGGTAAGCCATGATACTTGTCTTTTGTCATGCTAGAATTTCCCTTCATGCAATTGTACATCAATCATATTACACTGTGACATCTAAAAACCCCCTAAGGATTATCTCAAATTAGACTTCCCCCCTCTAGTCTCACAATACAATGTTTACCCCCTGGACCATCCCATAATGTTAGTCAACATATAGTTGCAATGGTAAAAAGACATACTTACCCGAAAAATTTCAATTGTTAAGAATCTAATTTAATCTAACTAAGCAATAATAAACAAATTTGACTAAAGATTATTGAAAATATTTCTTGAAGATCTATTAACTCCTAAAAATGAAAGAACTAACTAGAATGTTTCTATTAACTTTTTTTGAGAAAAGGGCTCATAATTCCTGAGAAAAGAACAGAAATCTATAAAAAATTACTATAGGAATTGGACTTGTTACAATTCTTATTCCTTTCCTCTTGTCTTTTTCTTTTCTCTCTCCTCTTTTATACGTGATGGATTTTCTAAGTGAAATGGCTGCAATTGAAACCCAATGTCACCTTAACCAACACCAAGACTATCAACAGCAAATTTCGAACAAAATCAACAGAAGTGCAACATTTAACTGGCAACAGTAACTTGAATCTTACAAAATTTCACCATAAACACTAAAAAATCCATTGCACAAAAGCTTGACCTAAATCAGATTTCTTCTCATTTTGAATCTATTAAAGTGTACATGCCTAAGGTACTCCAATAAATTGGGTGCTACCCAAGTGATTCAATTCAATCCCCATCAACAGTGAATGAAGCACCAAAGCTAATGCCCCTTTACTTTTCTTAGTTTTTTTGTTGTTGGGTTCTAAACTGTTCATTTTGAGTAAAAAAAAGAACGCAAGGATGGAGAATATAGATGGAGGTGGATCAGGTGGTAGGAAGAGAGAAAGAATCGATGGTAATGACTAGTGAGGAGCTAAATGGAGAGAGAGAGAGAGAGAGAGAGAGAGAGAGAGAGAGAGAGAGAGAGAGAGAGAATTTGTGAAGTTATTGAAGATTAAGGAATAAAGGGTAATTTAGGATTTTAACTTTTATTAATAGTTTGACTAACTCCTTTGGATGGCGTAAATGGGAAACTAATGCATTTTCAAACTAGAGTAGAGGTGTAATCGAGCTGAGACGATACAATGAGAAGCACGAGCTCGACTTGAGATAAAAATTGAGTTGCTTGAGTTAGCTTAATTAGGCTCATTTACAAAATAAAAAACAAGTTCGATTTGCATGCTTGATTTCAAGTTCGATTTTTTGTGTTCGAACTCAAGCTCAAATAATATATATATATATATATATATGAGTAAAATAATAAAAAAATATATTAAAACATAAAAACTTGATTAGGCTCGTGAGTTATTTTAGCCAAGCGTTAAGATGCTCGAACTAGGCTCGCTTAATGAATTGAGCTACTCGAACTTGAGCTTAACTCAACAATGGTCAAGTTGAATTTGAGTTTTATCCGAGTCAAATCCGAGTAGCTTGTGAATATTGGTGTATCATTTACTCCCTTAAACTAAAATGGGGTAAGTGTACTTTAGAGGTTTTGTCAATAGGGTTTATGTATTTACCCCATATTACATGGGCATTATTTCAAATTCAAGTTAACCTTTTTTTATTGTAATTGGATTATTTATTTTAAATGAAATTTTAAAAGCATCAGGACATGGCATGCAAATTTATCCTACATTCGACATATTTGTTATTGGGGCAGAGATCTTTTTGTCAATTAACACCCTAATTGTTATAGTTCTTACATGATGTTATTTATTTGCAAATATATTCAAAATAAATGCCAGGGTTAATAGTTGCACCTGACTATTTTGATTAATACCTTTTCTTTTATATAAAATTAGAATACATCTTTGAAATGAGGCTTTTGTTACGTATTTTACATTTATTTTACATTCACTTATGTTATTTTTGGATAGATATTAATAAAGGAAGAAAAAAGAAAAGAAAAGAATGGAAAGGAAAGTTTTTTAAAGGAAATGGTACATATACCTCTTGTTTGGATAGTTACAATTAATAAAGGAAATGAAAGAAATTTTAACAACTATTGTTTGGATAAATAGTGGAAAGGAAAGGAAATAAATCATTATAATATTTTTTTCAATTATAACTTTTTTTTTAAAAAGTAACATATAATATATAAATATATATTTATACTGCCTAACTTTTATAAACAAATCTTTTTGAACAAAATTGAGTATGTTTAATACGGTAAGATATATTAGTTATTTATTGATTTACTCTTAATTTTGTGGTTAATTCAACTTTTTAATTTATTTTGACAATAATTTGGCTTGTTTTGTTATTAAGACTTGAAAAATCATAAAATATTTATAAACTGTGATATTATATAAAATACTCATAAAAGGAAATTATCTTTGTAAAAATTATCAGTTATATAATCAAATCTAATGTCATAATAAAAATGTGGATATAATAGTCTTTTTATAAAAATAAAAATTTTCAACTTTCCTTTCCTTAGCTTTTCTTCCCCTAAATTGAGATATTAAAAAGGTGAGGATTATAAGAGAAACCAAAGGTTATTGGGTTTTCACATTTTTTTTTTCATTTATATTAAAAGTTTATCCAAATAAAGGAAAGGTTTTTCTGTTTTCATTACTTACCTTTCTTTTTCTTTCCTTTCTTTCCTCTCCCCTCAATCCAAACATAGTGTTAATTTTATACCACCATTTTTCCACCTTTCCGAAACTTTGAGTGGACAGTGCATGCAATTAGTCAGTTTTGTTCTTTCTTCATTATTCTATTTTGGTTCTAGTGTTCTATTATTATTATTATTTTTATTTGTAAATGTTTTATAAATGGTTTATGACATTTATTTTTCTTGAGGACTAAGAGTTGCTAGTTCATCTTGACATTATAATTCCATTTATGTATTGAAATTCTGTTGATTGACTCTCTCTTCCAACAGCCGAACACGCATCAAAACTCCTGTCAAAGGGCATGCATGTAAGCATCTTCAGGTGAGTCTTAAGGTGTTTTCGCATTAATCAAGTTGTGAAACTTGTTGAAGAAATTTTACAGTACTTGACTTGAGATAATTGTTTACCAATTGCTGAATTACTTATGATGAATGTTATTCCCTTCAAACTTTTGCTTTCGGTCCTCTCTCTGCCAACTTTTATCATTATAGCATGTGCTTTAAGTGCTTTAATAAGATGTCTTTAATGTTTCTCAGGTTCTGTTTGCTTAGATGGTTCAGTTGCCCCCATTACATGGAAGCTTTTAAGATGTCCTGCTTTCAATTCGAAAAGCCTGATTTAAAATATATACTTACAATATAAAATTGGTTCTGTGATTTTGGGTTGTCCAGACTTTAGTACCTTTTTTTTTTTTCCTTCTTTCACCCATTGAGAAGGTCCTCACAAGATTCGAAATTACTATTATAGATGTATTAGATAGACACGAGTACTTCATAGAACGATTTCTTACTTTCTAATGTCTTGCTGCTATTCATATGGTGATCTATCTCTTCTTGTTCCTGATGTTTATAATGTCTTTGATTTCTATATTTTGTAGTGCTTTGATTTCAATAACTATGTTGACATAAACTCTAGAAGACCATCCTGGCGCTGCCCACATTGCAATCAGCATGTATGCTACACTGACATCCGTGTTGATCAAAATATGTTTAAGGCAAGTTACTAAGGAGTTGTCTTTGCCTTTATGATATCTTGTTTTACTTCTATTAAATTTTTGGTTTGTCCTCAGGTGCTGAAAGATGTATCAGAGGATGTGTCTGATGTGATTATCTCTGCGGATGGATCATGGAAAGCTGTGTTGGATAATGATGATAATGTAGATGAGTTGCATGATAAGATTCTTAATTACCAGAAAGATGGGTCTGAGCAGCCAGAATCTGCTAAGGCCGTTCCTATTGTTCTGGATCTTACTCAGGATGATGACGAGGTAGATGCAATGGATACTATTGAAATTGAAGATAGGAAGCCTGTGGTGGCTAATCTTCAAAGTCAGTCTGCTGCTCCAAAATTAACCATAACACCAGAATTGACTAACACAGTTGGAGTTAATCAAAACGTTGCTTCTCATATGGATGAAGATTTTTGGTCTGGACTTTACTCAAGTCATGGGTCTGGCATCTCCACTGCTAGGACAGATGCCCAAGTTGGTGGCATATCTGAGTCTACTCCGTCAAATTTTACAGTATCACCCGTGTTTTCTGATGCTATTTCTCCGGCACCCAATCGAACTGAGGCTCGTGGTAATGCTAATCTTACAGCACTTGGGATTCAAAATCAAGTTTCAGCTGCTAGTAATTTGCAGTTACAGCAGTCACAATTGATAAATTCAATGCCAACTCATGAATATGGAACATTGCAGCACATACCCAGACATCTAAACAGAACACCAATTGCAGTTCAGGCCCTCCCAGCTCTGTCTCAGACACCAACCCTGCAACAGAGATCAAGAAATAGTCTGAATACTTTGAGCACAAATGGTTCTCCACTTCCTCCCCAGGCCAACATGTCCATGGCACCTTCAGTCTCCAGTGACATGGAGAGGCAGCCACAGTTTTCTAGATCCCCTGCTAATCCACATCAGGTCACTATCATCATCATCATCATTATTATTATTATGTGTCTGCTCTTGTTTATGCTCTTCTTCTAGGCTTTCATGCTAATTTTTAGGTTATGATCTTTTCAATGCAGAGTTGGAATCAGCAAGAACGTTTATTTGCTCCTGGTCAGTCAGTTCAACAAGTTGGTGTTGCAGCTTCAAGTCAACTCCCAGGTTCATACAGAGCATCTTCTGGGCTTCTTGGTGAATACCAAAACCCACACCTGCAACAAGCACTGAACCCAAGGGTGTCTCAACCCAGGAGCCCATCTCCAGGTCTAATTCGGTCACCATCGCCTCTACTACGGACACAGACTCAACAAGGAGCTGCACAAGTTGGGTTAGGCTACACAGCAGGCAATGTGAATAGCAATCCTACCAGATTTATGGCTGCTGCCCAGAGAGCTACCCAAATGGCTAGACAGCCCCCAATGGTGGCAGTTCAAACCCAATCATCAAGAGCAGCATCTTATTCTGGAAATGTTGATGGGAGTAGGGCTTCAGCTGTGGAGCAGAGACTGAACATGGGTGGATTAACACCAGCAGCTTCACGAGCTGACACCTCAGCTGATTTGGTGTCTGAGCAGAATTGGCGCCCTACAGGCCGAATGCGAGGAAGTCTCACAGGTCGAGCGTATTCTGAAGCTCTTAGCCAGTTAATGATTCAACCCACCCAATCAGCACAAGCTGCAAGGCCACAGGCAAATTTAACCTCTTCACCTAGTGTTCCACCACATCTGCAGGCGCTTCTCGCAAATAGCAGGAATCCAGCTGTCCCTCAAATGCAAAATAATGCAATAACTGAAACTGCTGGCATGAATGGTAGTTCTGTTGTTCTGCCAGATAGGTCGGGGGGGATGCGTTAGTGTTGACTTGGTGTGGAAGGGGAATGAATATGATGAAGCTCTCTATATAACATTATGGTCAATTTTGAGTATCACACAGTCATTGTACAGTGTCTCCCCGGGCTGTAAAGTGATTTCAATTTCGCCTATACTTGGTTTTGTCACCTGTATCCGATAAGGTTTAAGAGCTTGCTCTTAGTTAATAGTGTTTGTTGTAGACTTGTATTTTCTTGGTTTATCATGTTTGCATGTTATGGGGAGAGTGTGTGCTTGTTCCAGTTTTGATGGCATTTTTTGTACAACTCCATCTAGATTATGGATTTGTGATGCACGAGTTACCAGAGTATGGATTTTGGGGCCAGTCTGGGTTGCTATTCCTTTTTTAAGAAGGTTTTAATACTTAGTCCATTATCCCATTTGCAATGGAAACCCAACCAGCCCACTATCTCAACCCGAGCTGAGCGATTAAAACTTCCGTTGGACTGCATCCGATTCTTGCTTTTATCCAACCGGTAAACCACAAGGTACGGACCGAGCGGGGAGATTCGGAGAGATTTAAACACAATCGTGGGCCGAGCGCTTTTCCTGGTCTTTAGTCTTTAGCCTTTATAAGAAGTTAGAACTTAGAACTTTCCAACTTCGAAAAATAACTCGCTTAACTCACTCATCCCGGCCGAACTCGGGGCCATGAAGTGCCGATCCGTGGCGTGTATATGGTCAGGCACGCCTCCGGTCCACCAAGTCACCGCCACCGCCACCCTCAACTACCCTCCCACTCTCTACACCGGCGGATCGGATGGCTCCATCCTCTGGTGGAACCTCTCCAACTCCGATTCTCACTCGGTAACAAACTTTTCCTTTTTTCATTTCCAATATTAAATTTAGTTCGACATTCTTTCTTTGAATTAGATTTGATTAGTTGTTATTTAATTTGATCAAATACCTAGTTTACTTAAACTAAATGGTGATTAATAGTTAAAGTTTTGTTTCATTAGCTAGTTTTATTCAAATTATGAAGATAATATAACTAAAAAAATTCCGATTTCAGTTCTTTTTTTATTAAAGAAGAAATTTGCTTATTATATTGTGTATTATACAATTGAATAACCAAAGAGCTTGCGTTTATTTCTTTTTGTTTTTTTGGTTTTATATTTAAAGATATAATGTGATGCATCCATTCATGTAATTTCTTGGTGCTAAATCCAGCTTTTGTTAGGTTACAGCTCAGATTGTTGATTTTAATGACTGATGGTCGAAAATTTTGCCATTTTTCAGGAAATTAAACCAATTGCTATGTTGTGTGGTCATGCCGCACCAATAGCTGATCTCGGCATTTGTTGTCCTGCTGTAGTATCCGGGGAACCAAATACAGATTATTCAAGTAATGTTGCTCTAAACTCTTTCTTTGATCATGATGGTGCCTTAATAAGTGCTTGCACTGACAGCATGTTGTGCGTCTGGAGCAGAAGTAGTGGCCACTGCAGGTGTAGAAGAAAGCTGCCTCCTTGGGTGGGCAGCCCCTCCATTATTCGTACATTGCCTTGGAATCAAAGATATGCTTGTGTAGGCTGTTGTCTTATTGATGCTGCCCAGTTACCTGACCATCATTTGATGGAATCTGCTGAAGGGGTTGAGATTTCAGTGGATAAAGAATCTCAAAACAGGAAGCGTCCTAAGTGTACTGTTGTTATTGTTGATACGTACACTCTCACCATTGTACAGACTGTTTTTCATGGGAATTTGTCCATTGGGCCTTTGAGGTTTATGGATGTTGTTTCTTCAGTTGATGGAGAAAAACATTTTTCACTCATGGCTGACTCCTTTGGTAAGCTACAATTGGTTCCTTTATTAAAGGACTCTCATCAAGGTGGCCAGGATGAAACTGGGTTGCAGAGAAATTCTTCTCAGCAGGAAATAGAGACATGGGAAGAGGACTTTGTTGAGGCTGGACAAGTTGTGTCAATTGCAACGTGTAGGAATATTGTTGCTACTGTATTAAAAGATCGATCTATATTTAGGCAGTTGGGCAGTGCTATTACAATAGGAGTGATTTTTTTCATGAACAATGTCCTTTGCATTGAAGGCGATTATGGTCAATCACATGTAGCGGGGGGTAAGTTTCTTGAAAATAACAGTTCTGGGAATGCAGAAATAATTGGTGAAGCCCATGAATATGAAAATTTTTTAGTGTGGAGTAATACAGGATCTGCAGTTGTGTATGCAATATCATATTTAAATAACACATTTAATTCTGAGCCTCTTTGTGAAATCCCTGCTGCTTATTACTCCCTTGATGCGAGGTTGTCATTTTCTTTTGTCCAGTTGAGCCAAATTCTTCTTCGCATTGAATCAGTTTGCTTCAATGTTGAAGATCCATTTCAGTGGAGACCACGTGTTACATTCTGGTCACTTCATCAGAAACTTGATGATCATGGCAAGCTCTTTCACGTATGCAGAATGCTTGGAGAAGGCATTTCTTTTCTTGGATGGACTTCAGATGAGTCTTTGGGTGGATGCAAGATCAAATTAACATCTATTCAAAGCTCTGTTTCTTTGTCAGAAACTATGAATAGAATACACGCAGATGATAGTTGTTATTCCGCCCCTAAGGGACAAATTGTATCTTCTTCCATGGTTATTTCTGAAAATCTTTATGCTCCTTCTGCGATTGTATATGGCTTCTTTAGCGGTGAAATTCAAGTTGTTTGGTTTAATTTGTTTCGGGCGCTTGATTCTCCTGCTGGAAGTCCACGCATTGAAGTAGACTCTCATATATCCAAACAAATATTTGCAGGGCACACTGGTGCTATACTATGTCTGGCAGCACATCGGATGGTGGGTGCTGCAAAAGGATGGAGTTTTAGTCAGGTTTTAGTTTCTGGAAGCATGGATTGCACAATTCATATATGGGATCTTGATTCTGGTAATCTCATTACAGTGATGCACCAACATGTTGGTCCAGTGCGCCAAATTATTCTCCCCCCTACTCGAACTGAACGCCCTTGGAGCGATTGCTTTCTCTCTGTTGGAGAGGACTCTTGTATTGCTCTTACTTCTCTTGAAACTCTAAGGGTAGAGAGAATGTTTCCTGGACATCCTAACTATCCTGCAAAAGTTGTTTGGGATGGTGCGAGAGGTTATATTGCATCTCTCTGCCAGCACCATTCCAGAATTTCTGATATCACTGATGTTCTCTACATATGGGATGTGAAGACTGGTGCTAGAGAGAGGGTTCTTCGTGGGACTGCTTCTCATTCGATGTTTGATCATTTCTGCCAAGAAATTAGTATGACTTCCATTTCTGGTTCTTTGCTTTGTGGAAATACCTCAGTTTCCTCATTACTTCTTCCAATACATGAAGATGGGAGCTTATCTCAATATAATTTAAATAATTCTGAAAGTAGGGCCACTTTGTCAAAAATGACTGGGTCTAGTTCTTCACTAGGAAATATTAATAAAGTGAATTCTGGAAAGGCAGTCCCAATCACACCATTTGTTTTTCAAACCAGAAAGCAACCCATAAAATGCTTTTGCCCATATCCTGGAATTGCCACCCTGAGTTTTGATCTTGCAGCAATGCTTAATCCTTGTCAGAAGCATAAGCCTTTAGCAAAGGATAGTGATAAGCGAGAGAGTAGCTATACCAAGCAGCAAGGAAGTGAGGTATTTAGTCCCCATCATATGATTTCTGATGATGGCTTTAATACTGATTGGAGTTCAAAAGATGCCATAGAAGAGCATGAATGGATAAGGTCGCTTGAAGAATATCTAGTTCGGTTTAGCTTGTCCTTTTTGCATCTATGGGATGTGGATTGTGGGCTTGATGAGTTATTAATTACTGACATGAAGCTGAAGAGACCAAATGATTTTATAGTATCATCTGGTTTGCAAGGTGATAAAGGGTCCTTGACGCTGACATTTCCTGATTTTACTGCAACTCTTGAGGTATTTTGGAGGTTGTGTTGATATTGGTGCCTGTTTTCTATTTGACTTGTTCCAATCTCTCCTGAGTTGTTGATTAACATTTCAGCTTTGGAAATCATCATCAGAGTTTTGTGCAATGAGGTCACTGACAATGGTTTCACTTGCCCAACACATGATTAGCCTGTCCCACTCGAGTTCAGCTGCCAGCAGGTAGCACAGTTTTTCCATCAAAAGCAGTTCACAGAATCAATGAACTTTTGTTATTTATTTTTACATTGATTATTCTCCATTTACTTTGCCCTGTTAAAATATTTGTTATCTCCTTTTTCTCTTTGTTTTTTGTTTTTGTTTTTATTTATACCAAGTTCAATCTGTTAGCTGATTTGCAACAAAAATCCTTTTTTTTTTTGTTTAACCACTGTCCAAATAGCTGTCAACAAAATAAAGTATTTTGGTCAAAATTTAAGCTTTAGCAGATATTTATTGTTATGATTCTGAGATTTTGTTCTGGATAGAAAGGTTGATCTTTTCAAGGTTGGTTTCTACATTTTGTGACCATACATAAGGGCATATTGCTTGAAGTGGATTCTACCTTTTTATCAGTCCAGGATACAATTATGTTTAAGTGAATAGTTATCCTGTCCATGCATTATCTATGAAATGATACTGTCTTGGTAAATTATATTAACTGGAAGATTAACTTCTCCTCTTTTAAGTTATCTTTATTCTGGCTAATCTAGAAGGTAGCACTGACTATAGGAGTAGTCTTCAATGACTTGGATGTCTGGTCTGGCTTCTGATTATGCCCGCATGATGATTTACCTGTGTATTGTGTTAGTGGTGATATATTTCTTAAGTATGTATTTTTCCTCTACAAGATTAACAGTCAGACAATTTGATTGAGCAATTATTAAATACTGTTCCGTGCATAGTTCATTTGTTGTCACCAGCCATTTGCAGTTATTAGCAGTAATTAACGATTTTGCCTTTATTGACAATTTATTGCAGTGCCTTAGCCGCATTCTATACTAGGAATTTCGCAGACAAATTTCCAGATATAAAGCCACCTTTACTACAGGTCCCATCTTGTACTGATAATTTGGTTCTTTGAATCTCTGATTCTGAGCTAAAAAGTGTGTAATAATTTATAATTGTCAATGCTTTCATAGTTTGTCTGCCTTTTCCTTTTTATCTTCTGAGGTTTTCATAATTATATTTTCAAAGTGCCTTTAATTGTTTCCTTAATAGCAGAAGATTGTTGGTTATGTTGGTGATATGGTTGATGTGGTTTCTTGTTCATTTACTAAATTATTGTCATAGTCAACACTGTGTTTATGCTCGGATTGTTTTAATTTTCTTTACAGCTTTTAGTGAGCTTTTGGCAAGATGAAAGTGAACATGTACGAATGGCTGCACGGTCTTTATTTCACTGTGCTGCTTCACGAGCTATTCCAGCTCCTCTGTATAGTCAACAAGCAACTCAGCATGCAAAAGTTCTGAGATCTCTGACTGGAATTGAAGAAAGTGAAAATGAAATTTCAAGAAATGAAGGAACGTCTATAGTTGGATTGAATTCTCAACGTTTGTTGGAAACACAGGGGACTTCTCAGGTTGAGGAAGCTAAACTGCTTGCATGGCTAGAATCTTATGAAATGCAAGACTGGATTTCTTGTGTTGGGGGAACAAGTCAAGATGCAATGACGTCTCACATCATTGTTGCTGCAGCATTGGTAATATGGTACCCTAGTCTCGTGAAGCCAAGTCTTGCCACAATAGTTGTTCAACCACTGGTGAAGTTGGTTATGGCAATGAATGAAAAATATAGCTCCACTGCAGCAGAGCTCCTTGCAGAAGGCATGGAGAGTACATGGAGGGCGTGCATTGGCTCTGAGATACCTCGTTTAATTGGTGACATATTCTTTCAAATTGAGTGTGTAAGTAGCCCATCAGCCAACTCAGCTGGTCAAAAACCAGTTGTACCAGGTTCCATCCGTGAGACCTTAGTTGGGACCCTTCTTCCAAGTCTAGCAATGGCTGATATTCTAGGGTTTTTAACTGTAATAGAAAGCCAAATCTGGTCTACTGCATCCGATTCACCTGTCCACCTGGTATCTCTCACGACTCTGATCAGGGTTGTGCATGGTTCTTCAAGAAACTTGGTTCAGTACCTTGATAAGGTTAGTATATCTTGCTCCAAGTGAGTCACAGTACATAACTACATATTAGTATCTTCATTTTGATTTGACTAAAAATAGATTAACTCTTAAATACATGGGGAAAAAAAAAACAAAGTTTAGTAGATCAGGTTTCTGATGCATATCTAGGTTGATATATTTCAACATACTATAGTCTTAACAATAGTATTTGTTTCTTTATTGCCCATGGTATTTCCATGAAAAATTGTTTATTTGCTGCTTTGTGCTTTGATTTCTTTGTCTGTCCATGTTGCTTCTTTTTTGATAAATTTAAATTCTTCATGGGCTGTCAACATGTATTTCCTGCTCACAGAAGTCTGAATCACTTCAGGTTTTCCTTATTAAATCAGGTGTCAAGAATCCTGGTTACTTTCTTAAATGGTAAATTAGACTTTGCAGAACTATTGTGCCCGAAATGTTAGCGTGAATTATTCTGATTTTGGACTGACTCACAGGTGGTTAACTTCATCCTGCAAACTATGGACCCTGGCAACTCAGTCATGCGCAAAACTTGCCTTCAACGTTCAATGACAGCATTGAAAGAAGTTATACGTGTATTTCCTATGGTAGCCATGAATGAAAGCTCAACCAAATTGGCTTTTGGTGATGCCATTGCGGAGATTAACAGTGCTAGCATTCGGGTGTATGACATGCAAAGGTATTGAAGATCAAATATAGATTTGAATTAAGGAAGTTATAATTAGGTTTAGAAAAATATTATTTGATCATTGCATCCATGTGTCACAAAATAAAATTTATCTAACAAGTAAATTTTGCAATGTTCTTTCAATAGGGTTTTATCCTATCTAAGTTTTTGTGACTTGTGAGAAGAAACTTGCACTGCAGTGAAGCTTAATGTGAAAATGGGACAGCCATTTATTCTTGTAATAATTTAAGCTGAATATTAAGTTTTTTGCTAGATATCCTTGTTCCGAATGTGCTAGCTGAATCAGACGACTCTTGACTGGTTATTGTCACTATTTATTTGTACTGCATAATGATCAATAGAATGATTGTTGCCTTTGCATTACTCATGCCATCAAATATGAATTGCATTGTTTCTCAGTATAGCCTGTCTGTTTTTCTTTTTTTTGTGTGTCCAGTTAAGGTTCAGGCGTCTTCTTCATGAGGCTTCTGCATCATTTAGAGCTAAATGATTGTACTAAAAACACAGAATAATGTAATTATGGTTTTTAAGTTACCCTGATCTATTCATCTGGATTTGGGGCTTTCGAGATTTGTTTATTTTCCGTTATTCATCTGGATTAGTGAGGAATTTATCTGTAGCATTCAAAGGTTATGTGACAATAATATCTTGTCCTTTGTTTTTCTTTTTGTTGGTTAACTGTTCTTCTATTGCTGTCTTTTCAGTTCTCTTCCTTGCTACATGTTCTTTGATCTTAGTAGCTTTCATATTTCTTCTATTAGGAATGAACTAAGAAGTTAACAATAACTTCAATGTACTGTATTTTTGTTCCTCTCTGTAGCGTGACAAGAATCAAAGTTTTGGATGCAAGTGGACCTCCTGGACTGCCAAGTCTGCTTTTAGGAGCACCAGAAACGTCAGTGACTACTGTGATATCAGCTCTGAGCTTTTCTCCAGATGGAGAGGTATATCTAATTAGTCCATTGGCCCCATAACCAGATATTCAAATTCTTGTCCTGGTTTCTAATGCCATTGCATCTTTGGTATTATCTTTAAATAATTTTTTATGCTTCTATTCCTTTATAAAAATGTTCGAAATGTTTTTATGCAGTCACACTTCTCCTTTTACTCTTTTCTATCATTTGTTTATTATCATTTTAGGGGGGGTGAACTTTGGTGTGCTGATGTGTCTGTTTTTACAACCATTTAAAATATCCTACTATTTGCAGGGGTTGGTAGCTTTCTCTGAACATGGGCTGATGATCAGATGGTGGTCCCTGGGATCTGTGTGGTGGGAGAAGCTGAGCCGGAATCTTGCTCCTGTTCATTGCACCAAAGTGATATTCATTCCTCCAGGAGAGGGATTCTCGCCCGACACTTCAAGATCTAGCATAATGGGAAGCATATTGGGACATGATGGGGAGGCCGATTCACAGGTAATTCTTTGTCCCCATTAGTAGCCCTTTTATCAAGTAGTGTCTTACCCACGATATTTATTACCTTTCATTCAATTAATTTAAATGCTTCATACGAGGACGTGTTAATACTAACGGTTTTTAATTTCTACTTTTGAAAATAGTGTGGTATAAATATGAAACTTAAATAAGGATGAAGGGCGATATAAGGAAAATTCTAGTGTGATGAAGAATAAAGAAGAGTATTGAGTCATTATTGAATGATGTCTTTATGTACCTGTTCCCCTGCCGTGGATGTGCTTTTAGGAAAGGTGGAAAAGACAATTGAGAACATGATAGGCTCCACACTTGATTTACTTCCATAGGATTAATGCTCTTGCGGTTGTTCCTTCCAAAGTGTAATACCATTTGCTATTTCGTTTCTGCAGGAGACTGCTAGGACTTTGTGTTATGCAGACAGATTAAAACTGTTGATTCACAACCTTGACCTTTCTTACCGGCTCGAATGGATTGGTGAACGTAAAGTACTGCTTACAAGACATGGCCTTGAGATAGGCAGTTTCCCATTATAATCATGCTGGCAACTGCAAGAAATACTTTTCCTTGAAAATTCCAACTTGAGCAGTCCAGCATTGGATGCATACATTCTATGTATTTTTCTCCTGGTAGACAAGGTCCATGTATATTCAGGTAGCCCCTTGAATGCTTCAAAGTTTGGTACAAACAATTTTGGTCAGAAGATCGTGCATGTATTATTGATGACATAAGAGTGCTGAATTAATGAGATTTTTTTTACGTGGTGGTTACTGATATGCTCCGTCTTTGTTGTGACATTGTTTTTCAGCAGCGTGGAGGATCCAAAAGCATAAAATTAAATTGCCCATTGTATTCAATTTTCTTACACATATATTGCCGTTTTTTCTGTTTGATTTTGACCAACCAGATGACGGTTTAAGCCAATTTAATCCTTGTTTTAGAATCTTCGTTTCCTCTCCAGATACTCTTCTCTTCTCTTGATAAATTGATTAATAATTTGATTGTAGGCATGAAATCTTAATAATCAAGTGATTCCACTCTCCACATTTCTCATTAAACCATGTATATAAACCACTCTCTCTCTCTCTTGCTCTCTACTTTTCAGGCTTCAGTCTTCCCGCTCGGCTTGGTTTCCTTCCTTTTCTTCAATTTTCCTTTTTCTCCTTCTATCCCTTGTATCCCCGTCCGCGGTCACCCGAGCCAGGTGGGGTGTAATGATGGTTACCCCAGTTATCTTTCTTCTAACAATCCAAATCCAAATCAACATGTCGGAGCCATTGTCGGTGGTCCTGGTTCAAATGACTATTTCAATGATTTGATGTCAGATTACTCTCATTCATTCCGAACCCACAACTTGCATTAATGCAGCTTCTGTGGGTGCAATGGCTGCTTTGCCCGATGAAAGTAAGCAGGAGCCTCTGCAACTGCTGCTGGTTAATAGAAACCCATGAATTTCCAGTCATGGGGATTCAGTAGTTTAAACTTACAAGCAAGAATATCTATACCACTCTACACAGTACACAAAAATTCCGAGGATCTGACCAGTTCAAACCTAATCTTAAGCAACAAATTAAAGAGTCAAAGCCAGCTGTATCTATTCTCACTAGTCAAAGCCTGAATTAGAATTATGACAAACTAGAATATATAATTTGTTAAGGGGTAGCAGGTGATAGGAGAAATAAGCAAAAACAATAAAACAAATCTTAAATTTTATACCAGATTAAGATATTTACTTCATTGAATTAAAGCAATCATTTTCCACGATTGCAGTGATAGAATCATAGAATAAACCGTGGATGACAAAATAAAAGCATGCTTTTGGTCTCTGAGAAAAGCTTTATCTTGTTCAAAATATACTGTATTATTTTACTGTCGTTTTCCATTACAGTTCGGCGGCACGCGGGTTTGTCGCATTTTTTGCACCTAAACAAAAGAATTCCGTGAAATGCAAGTTGGTTGGATCTTAATTGGACATATTCATAATAAAATATTAATCGAGATTAATCTTATAAGCATTTGGAAAACTTTGTCAACTTGACTTTCTTGTCATTCAACATTTACTATATATGTATTCAATAATGTGCTTGCTCTCTTTTTATTTTTCTTTGTCTTGTTTATTACATTGTTCAATATTTTTCTAGTTTTGTTTAAAAAATTTTATTTGAAAACTTGATTCAACGGGTTCAATCATAAAATTTATTTTTTTATACGCTAAAATTCCTCAATCAAAATTTTAATTGAACCCTAAATATTAATGTCATTCAAAAAACTTTTTAAACTATCAAACTATTTTTCAAATTTTGGGTACCTCTTCTCTGGAACCTAATTCAGCAAAATTTGAGGTTCTTTTTTTTTAGTTTGTCTAACTTGTAATTCAAAATCTCATGCATTTTTTTAGCCTCATAAATGTACTAAGTTACACTCTATTTTCATTTTGTAATGAAAAAGATGATGGTGTGGGTAACTAGTAAAGATTTAATCAATGAAAAACTCTTATACTTTAAGAAATATTAGAAGTATATTGATATTCAAAATCAAACCTTAGAAAGAACAATACAAGTACTATGTAGCCGTGTCTTGTGCGCTAAACGTATGGTTGCTTTGTTGGTGGCATGGATTCTAAATGTAATCCAATTTTTTTATGGTAATTACTTCCATTTATTTATTGTCAACAATAAATCTTTTGTATAAATTTCATTGTTTTAGTGCAACAAAAAACAAATTCTTTTCTGTTAATATATATATATATATATATATATATATTAATCGATTATCACTATGATATATGCAATTACTTCTTGTAAGATGGATTACAGAAGCAGAAAGAGGAAAAAGGAAAGGCTATATGAAAACGAAATATAACAAAAAACAAAAGACGACTGTGCCTCTTAGAGAAGTGCAATTTGGTTGCAGCATGGCTTGTGCCTGGTCTGGTCTAGCTACCTAAGAGGCTAAGACTAATATTCACCAACCGCCGGTTAAGGTTGCAGATTCATTCATGGACCATAATTCATAAGACAACTCGGGAAATTGGTCCAGAAAGAGACCCTCAAAATTCTCTGAGCTTTGAACTAATTCGTCACTCAACATGATGTCTGGCGTGAGAATTTTGTCCCCGTGATCACCATCTTCAAGCATTTGTAAATATTCCTCCATCTTTACGCTCTCTTGTTGCACAGCCTCATCTTCAGTGGTTGTTGGAGTTGTTCCTGCTGCCTCATGGGGTTCATTGTTGTTGGCAAGAAGTTTGGGTAGTGTTGATGAGTTGTTGCGAGTGCTTCCAGCAAGCGAGTTTCGACGAGTTGGGTGGTCATGGCCGTGCTCAGCGGTGTAGGTGATAATAAAAATGCGAGGATCCGAACTGCTACGCTCCACTTGCTTTCTTGCCAAGCATCCTTTTGAGCTGCTGCACCTATAATAGCTCCTGTGTTTTTTCATTCAACCAACTAAGCAACAAGTTTATTCAATGTCATGAAGAAAACTACCCTTCAAACTCTCTAGCTTGATACACCAAAACAAAAATGACAATGGAGAGAGAGATTTTCACCTTGGATACGGTGACCCCTTGATGGGTTTTTGTCCATATTTTCGCCAAGCCCATGTATCCGAGTGAAGACCGTCAGCTGTTACATGCTGCACTACTCTATTTTGCTGATTCTTCCGGCTGAAATATGTGAGGTTTTCAACATCAATTGTTTAATAAATTACAATAACTTTGAGTTTCCAATAATCAAATTCTTTATTTTTAAACATAAGCACGAATACAAACCTGGATCTTTTAGGTTTGGCTGAATGTTTATTTGTACCAGACATAGCAGAATCAGAAATAGATTGCCGCTTTTTTTGTTTCTCTGGTTCTTCCACATCCTGGGGGACAGGTAGGGAGCTGGTAACGATGGTTTGTGTGGAATATGGATTTAACTCGGGATAGAAAGGCTTGTAAATTTCCTCCAACTCATCCAAAACTTGAGGGTTCGTTTCAAAAATTTCTGGGAAACTCGTAAGATCTTCCTGTTGAGAACTCCAAGGACATTCAAAACTGAATTGTGGGTTTTCCATAATATCGGAGATACACGCATCATTGCTGCTTCCTCCAACTACTGCTTGCAAATCCCACTTCTCCATGTAGAATTCACTCATCGACGATTATTTATGTTCTATGAAGAAAGGAGAGATATACAGAAGGAACACTAGGAGAGAAGATAACAAAGAGCTGTGGCGCTGACTTGAGACCTGTCAGAGATTAATTGTAATGAAGAGATATGTGAGAAAATCTAAAATCAGGCCTTTGTCTATATATACATTGGTAAGAAAGAGAGATTTTTTTACTGGGAAATTAAGCAGCAATTCGATAAGGCTGGTTTTGCATTTCCACCAAGTTGACTTTTCAAAAGTCAAAGGGGTTATAGCTGTTTAAAGCTCATTTATTCAGCATTTTAGCACTTTTCACTTCTGAAAATTTTTACCAGTTAGCTGTCCATCCTTGGCGTTCGGAGACTTCAGTAGCTAATAACGACGTCGGTGTGAAAAGAAAAAGTTTTTTTGGCTATTTAAGGAATTTTAATTTGAATACTGTCAACATTAATTTAAAATTAATTTTAATATAAGATTGAAAAGGTCAAATTTAAATATAAAATCACATAAAATATTTAATAAATATGAAATTATATTAGATTAATAGATTTTTAAAAATAAAATAACATCATTTTAAAAAATCTCTATCATATGTAAAAAGAGACAAAAATAAATCTTATTACATGACAAAAATAAGTCTTTATAACGTGTAACCAGATATATAAACCAATCATGTAATTAACTTAAAAATAATAAGATAAAATATTATAACAGAATTTAAACTCTAATAAATATATGTTAAATTTTTAATTTAAAATCAATTGATAATAAATAAAAAATTTCAACTTAAATATAAAACCACGTAAAATCATATATTTAACATACAAAACTTTAACAAATACAATTTCTCTCTGAGCTGAATAAATTATCATGGAATTAAAGTTTTATTTCAACAAAAGAGGGGAAACAAAACTGCTGCTGCATATTGCTCACTGCCAAAGCAGTTTTCTATGATTTCATCTGTGACAAATAATTATTTGGAAATTGTGGATGTACTGTATAAATATATGTTGTGAACCCTGATAGACCTGTCCCTTTCCTCTTGAGCAACTTGAACTTATCTAATAAGATGGTTGGAAGATAAAATTTTAGGCGGAAATATTTTTATAATTGAGTAACAAACTTTGCCAGAAATTTTACCAAAGAAATAGAGGTACCCAAACATGAAAATTTATAATTAATATGCTTGAATTTGAATGAAGAAATAGGGTATGGCTATGTCACAAACCCCATATGTTGCCAGTTTGCATATATGGCATTGCCATTATTGGTCCCCAACCTCATATACATATGAAACCACAGGCTTGTCTTTTAACATTCTCTCTTTGCATGGTCCATGGAGGTCCTGTTCATGGAATTCATCAGCTTATCCTGCCAATTCTCGATCATCCAAAGCTAGGGTCCAGGCGAAACAAATTCAAAGTCAAGGAAAGAAACTACATTTGGAACATATGATCGGTAGCTGTCTGCAACTTGCAAAGTGCAAACACTTCTCTTAGCACTCCATTTGCAGCCTGCAAAAGATTCTGCACATAGGGTTGAGCACAGCAGTGCGGGGTGATGGCTTGCGGGTATTTGGCTATCGAAAAAAAAAAAAAAAAAAAGAAAGTTATCATTACGTAAGCTAAGGAAAAACTCAAAAGAATGGAGCTTTTTTGGACCACAAAAAATGCTACTAAACCCACCCATGAGAATTTTTTTTTTTTTGGTCACTTTTGTCAATTACTTCAAACTCCAATTTGGGCTTCCGCATCATTTTCCTAGCAATCATAATGGGAGCTATAAACCTACAAAAGTTTGAAAAATGAAAAATCTTGAAACCTGTTTGTTTTGGTCTTTGGGGACTGCACCACGCGGAAAGGAGGGCGAAAATTCTTGCAATCTAAACTGAATACACCAAACCGGATGATATCCCAAAGTCTTGTTGGTCTGGTTTCGTTCAACATTTCCTGCTGGCTATATTCCTTCTAGTACGTAATAATACGATATAAATAATATAAAATAATGGACTGATCATGAATTTTTCCTTTTCACCGGCCAAGTTTGAAGAATGAAAAGGTCATATGGCAAATTGGTAACCGACATTTGAAGAGAAATTAACGTAACAAAAGTCATAAAAAATAGTGTTTTATTAATGTTTTATAGTACTAAGATTTTGTTTTTTGTTTTGTTTTTCTATAAATGAGGTAAGTATCTGGGAATTTCGGCACTTTGGACTTACTAATTTTCAACATATTTTTAGTTCCTCTCTAACCTGTTCCGGCACGCATTTAGTGCTGGTCTTTACTAGGAATTTATCTTTCTTTTTTTCCGTAAAGAAATTTGTAATTTGAAAATTAAAAATTTATAAATATTAAAATTTAAAATTATTAATATTATATTTAAAAAATAATTATTTAAATTAATTAAATTAAATCGAATTCGACGTAACTTTATTTTTAATCAAAATAACAATACTAATGATTCAAGTGACCAAAAAAATACTTGATTTAATTTTTTTAAACGTTAATACATTATTATTATTTTTGAATATTTTTGAAACAAAATCATAATCTTTTAAGAAGGAAAAGATATATAATAGGACTGCATTTGATGAACGCTTTTTTTTTTTTACCTTTTATTATTTGTCTTTAGCTTCTAGTCAAAATTTTACTTTTTTACTGTTTTACTTTTTTTTTTTTCTTTTCATTCCTTTTTTCGAAACAAACAAAAACAAAAAATTAAAACGTTTATCAAACAAAGTCTAAATTAATTTGATTGTACATTAGTTTGACCATATAACAAACACATGTGACATTGAAACTGTAGTAAATCCTTAAAAGTTATAGATTTTTTTTTTTTTTTAAGGAAGTACTAATTAAAAGTTTTCAATTTGACTCCTTTTAATAAAATAATAGAAAAAAGCTTCACAATAAAAGTTACAACTCATCAATTTTTTAAAAATTATAAATCTTTAACAATGGCTCAAAATTTCTATAAAAAAAGAATGGTTGAGGGAATGGAAAAATAATATATAATATAAATTTTGCCAATAAAATTTTGGTTTAGTAGCAAAGAGAATGTTCTAGAATCTTGAGGTTTTAAGCCTTATTATGCGTTGATTTGGTTCAATAATTTTAATTTGTTTGAGAATGTAATATTTGATTTTGATTATAATTTTAAAAAATATATTATATAATTTTTGTAATTTATTTTTCAAAGAATTAAAAAAAAAGAAGAGTTGCAGAGTGTGAGACGAAGCCCGATTGAAGAGTTTGAAGCTCAAAACCCTAGAAGCCCAAGTATAGTAGGCCTTCAATGTTAACGAGCCCGATTTTAAGCGGACAGTTTTAACAGACTCATGGAAATTCAAAAATACAATATCATTTCGCGCCACTAACTCGGAAGACGGAATCAACAAAACAATGGACGATCTCTGCAAATGCTCCATGAAATTCTTCTCCGATCAACAGCTCTGTTACGCCGATATCCTTCCTCCTCAAGAGGTAATTGTTCTTCAGCGATCATTGATGATCCATCAATCATTGTTTTCTGCCTCTTTCGTTTGTATCAAAAATAAAAATAAAATAAAAAATTGAAAATCTCTCTTTCAGGTTCGAGCCAGGATCCAAGTAGCCGTCCTCAATTTCCTCAAGATCTTGAACTCTCCTGATCCCGCAATCTCCGATCTCCCTCTGGTAAATTAAAACTTTCTATTCGTTTGGTTGCCCGGAAATTTGAGGAAATATTTTCTGAGTAGTTTTCTTTTTTTTCCAATTATGATATAGATCAATAGGACGTCGAGTAATAGCAGAGTGAGTGAAAGCATCTTGACTGATGTTTCGTGGCTTTTTCTGTCTCACTCCTTTTGTACAAGATCATTGATAAGAGCCAACGCTGCTAAGGCTTTTATTAGGGGTATTTTCTTTTGTAATGGTTTTAACTTTTACCCCCTTTTTTTTATCCTTTTTGTTCTAAATTGAATTGGTTCTTGATTTTATACCTAAAAAAAATTGAAGTATGGAAGGTTATGGAGATGTGCTTTGAGATTCTGATTCAAGAGAAGCGAGTTACGCAGAGGGAACTCTTTTACAAGTTGCTTTGTGATTCACCAGATTACTTCTCTTCTCAATTGCAGGTCAATAGGACAATCCAAGGTTACTTCTCTAAGTTCTGATTCATTTATAGTAATATTAATCATTTTGGAAGATGGTTTGTGTTCACTATAAGGGTTTTTATTATCATTTTAATGGTTGAAATAATTGAGAACTTTGTGCCAAAGATGTCGTAGCATTGCTTCGGTGCAGTCGTTACAGTCTTGGAATCATGGCATCTAGCAGAGGACTTGTTGCTGGGCGTATCTTGCTTCAGGCACTTCAATTCTCTTTCCTGTTATGTTTTATCGAATTGATAATATCATTAATCTTGTTCAGGAAAGAATTGATGAAATTTCACAGGCCACTCGCCTCTTCTGTTTTCCAATAATGTAATAATGAACATGCACATGTGGGTGATTCCTTGTGTTTTTTTTCACTTACGGACCATGTGACAGGAGCCAAACCAAGAGGTTGTTGATTGTTCTGCTTGTGGGTCTTCTGGATATGCAATTTCTGGTGATCTGAAATTGTTGGAGAGCTTGAGCTTGAAGACAGATGCACGCTATATAATAGTGGTAGAAAAGGTGATTTCTTGATCTTCATTGGAATCCAATCAGAAATCACTAATTAATTTATGATTTCTACATCCAATTACACACCATCCGGCATGATTCTGTTTTGAAGCATGCAATATTCCAGCGATTGGCAGAGGATAATGTATTTAACCAGATTCCAAGCATTCTACTCACAGCAAAAGGTTACCCAGATATAGCCACAAGGTAACTATAATTGTTTTTTTTGTAGCTTAAGCCTGTTGTCATTTGGATGCGTCATTGTAATCACGACCCTCAATACCTATAGATTTCTTCTTCACCGAATGAGTCGGGCTTTTCCAGATTTGCCAATTTTAGCACTGGTTGACTGGTATGGATCTCCTGTCAATACCAAGGACTTCTTTTTTTCACTATGTGATGGTACAATTTAAAAATATTAAACTGGTTTCAGCACAACTTTCTTTACTTTGAGATGACACTTATGTCTTTGCCCCTTACACTTATCACCTTACTGGCACTAGGATTCTTCATTCTCGAGCTCGACTGAGCATAGTCAATAGTTGTGCACCATAGACGCTAACTAGAACCTTTATAGGAATCCAGCCGGATTGGCTATATTGTGTACCTACAAGTTTGGAAGCATAGGGATGGGCCTAGAGGCATATAGATATGGTAATTTCTTGAAGTCACGCCAATTTGCACCCGTTTTCTTCTTGTTTAGGATGTAAACTAAAATTATTTTTCATGCACCATTCAGCTTGCAACGTGAAGTGGCTGGGATTGCGTGGTGATGATCTAAAACTGATACCTGACCAATCTTTAGCTCCACTAAAGCCACGGGACCTTCAAATTGCTAAAAGCTTGATTTCCTCACAAATCTTGCAGGTGCTATACCCTTCATCCATCTCTACTTCATGTTCCCAATATCCTTCTAGGAAGTTGGTGGATAACCCAGTATCCGTATCTCCCTATTTTAAGATTTAAATGGTGTTCCACAGGAGCATTACAGGGAAGAGTTGGCATTAATGATGCAGGGTGGTCAGAGAGCTGAGATCGAAGCTCTATATTTTCATGGATATGATTATTTGGGTAAGTATTTAGCAAAGAAAATTGTACAAGCCAATTACATTTGATAACAGTTAGCATTGTCTAATCTTCGATGCAAGCATGTGGATAACATTGTTGGGTTCAGACTTTACATTTACAAAGCAATAAAGCTTAGAAACAGTACCAAGATATAACTGCTTGAAGAGAACATACCTGTGGCAACTGTGAAACGAGTAAACATTGATAAATCATTAACACTTCATTAAATGATAGTCCTCGAAATCTCTGGGATAATATTCGCATAAACATCCAATGCTTTGGCCACTTCTATCAAATTTTTTGGTACGGCAAACATGGTTGTTGTCATCCTTACAACTTTCGTATCTCTAAATTCTAATGAAAATATTAAACTGATCAAACCATACCAATGAAGCCTAAATATCAAAAGAGAAGAAAACTGAATTACTACAAGAACAATATGAACGCAAAATGTATAAAAATGCACTAATTCAGTCTCAGCATATACACACGCAAAAAGAATATCAGAATTGTATCAAAACCTAATTTAGCCGCTCTGTGATGTAAGACTCACTCGCTTCCGCTCCACAGAAAACTTGCTACTGCCTTCAAGCTGTGGCCAAAAGCAAGAAATATCAGAATTCAGAACCACAAAGCAATGAAGAGATGAAGCCATTTTCTTCAACAAAAATGAAAGTCATTTCACAAAGTATTAAAAAGTACTGTTAGATGGACTCAGACAAAGCATACCTTTCGTTTCAAGTAGGCAAGAACATCTTTCTTTGAAGAAAAGTTGGAAAAAACTGAGGATGATTGTTCATCAATAAGAATTTTCAGCCGATTTAGTTTTAATGACTCTCCGGGTACCTGAAGTAGGCAGATAACTATTAATTAGAGATAAAATTGCACCACAATTTTAAACAGCTTGCATTTTATATCAAGTACCTGCCAAAGAAGCTGTTTACATAGCTTTTTCAACTTCACTTTTGGTTCATCAGCTTTCTCCATATCTAGTGCATTCTCACGCATTCGTTTTGCTGGAGGACCAACATCATCAAAATCCTCACTATCACTATCACTAAATGACGTCTTTCTCCCCAAAAACCGAACTCCAGCTATTTTCTTTGGTTGAACTTTAATACCCAGACCTTGCTTTCCAGTTGTGGCATTATCCTGAAATTTTGTAATACAAGACATATATTACTTATCTAACGTGCTCAGCTCCTTTAGTCTCCCCATCCAAAACATGCTACTAGAATTCACATACAACAAAAGCATGCAAAATCATCAATTAAAATACCACTTATTCACAAGACTTTTAGTGTTTCATCTTCAGCTGAAAGGTTAAATTAAAAGAAAAATTATAATTCTTCTCTTCATTGTACAAATAACCTTCGCATGGTTTTCATGCAAAAATATTTGAATGGTGAAGCGACATACTTGTGCAAGTTTGTACAGATTCTCCTGGTCATCTTCAAAAAATACAGTTCTCTCAGTTAAATTTTTAGAATTTCCAGCTTTGATTGATTTCTTTCTGGTAGATTCTCCCAGGAAACCTCCAGAAACAAATCCATATTTATGGCCCCACCATTCTGGGGAAACACTTTCAACTTTGTTCCCTGTGTCAAAGAGCCAAGTTATCTCAGAAACAGAAATGATCAACATCAGACAGCTGCCACCAGCAAAAAGCAAGCAAGATACAGAAGGAGGCCAAGAATATCTTTTGCCAGCAAAAGACTATAACAGGTCTTCAAGTGCATGATAACATACTCTTGAGGGGAAAAAATCTAAATAAAAGTCCAGTCCGGGTTTCCACCGTCAATATTACTGCATGGACTATAAAGACTCCACTGCTAATATTATGGAACGGAAAATACACCTTACTACAAGAATACACCCCAAGTTTTGAGTATGAACTAGAGTTACTATCAATGTCTTTCATCAATCTGCTAGTAGTATTACCTTCAGTGGTAAAATCCTGACTTTCAGTCGTCTCTATCAACTCAATTTCACCACCCACATCAGGATTTGCCAGTGATGACTCCTCAACCTTTTTGGCCTATTGCAAAGCATGCATGGGTAAATATACAGTGATTGTTTAAACAAAAAATACTAGTAAATGTTAAAGATGCATCAAATCAAATACTAATTACGAGGGAAAAAGATCCATCTAAAAAGGAATTTGGCAATTCTATCAAACAAAACATGAAAACTACTTTAGAATGACTATTTCAACTTCTATATGATGTTGTAAGATCATTTAGCCTTTAACCAAAACATAAGAACTATTTATTTCTAAATCACTATGTTTCAAAAGTGCTTTGTGTTTCTGCCTTACTAACTCAAGTAAAGGCATCTAGAATTTGTTCAAAAAGTTGAGTGACTTGTGCTACTATGAAACAATGAACAGATAGATCAAGTATATACGATTATACTGACAGTTTGACTTACAACCACATCCAAGAAGACAATATTCAAGATTTACTTTTCCTTGAGCTCTCATGTATTTATATACCAAGAGAGTCTTATTAAGTCAGACATTATTAACACATCAAATTTGAATAATCAGTGACAAGTGAAAACATTTCAAACCAAACTCATAACATGTTACAGTTTGATCTGCTGTAATAATAGAATTGTTTTGTATCTTGAAAATAACACTAGAGGAAAACAAATATCACATACTGAAATATGCATCAAAAGGGCATGATTGGCACAGCTTCAAACAAATATTTTTAATCGTACAAATAACTTTGAAGAAGACAAAGGTGAAAGGACATAATGAAGGTTTAGAGCTTACAAGAATTCCTTCAAGATCCTTTGAAGAATATGCATCCACAAGCTTCCCTCTTTCTCTTCTCTTATATCTAAGAACCAAACAAAGTAAAAAACAAGTATAATTAGCATCAAGCATTAATTAAATTAATTGGCAATAATCCACTATCAATAAAAACATGGTAACAAAAAAAAAGAAAGAATAAATGCACCAACCTTCCCTGTGGTCGGGTAGCCTTCAAAACTTGTTCTTCAGTGTCATTAGACACATTGGTCTTGGTTTCTACTTGATTTTCATTCTTGTCGGCTGTTTAGTAAAATAAAATCACTTCTCAATCCTATAAAGTATAAATATGAGATGAAATTTTCTTTTGGCATCAATCATACCTTCATCATTAGTTTGCACCGCTTGCTGCTAAAATATCAAAAGAAAACAAACAAAACAAAAATGAGCTTTGTATCAAATCAACACTGTTCTAGCCAATCAAATTCAGTAAAAAATAATGCAATACGCACCACTTTCAATCTTTTGAGAATACTATCAAACTGAGCTGTATCGAAGGCCCATGGATTCGGCTTATCTAATCCAACACCTGCTCCATATTTTTCAAAAATAAAAATCCATTTTTCAAATATTTTTCATCATTTCTTCCTATTATAAGCAAACCAATATCTATAATTTTTTTAAAAAATAACTTAAAAAAGGCAAACAATTACCTTAACAGATCAATAAAAAAAAAAAATTTAAAAGAAAGCAAAGAGAAACGAACCATTAGTGTCCTGTTTGTTTTTAACTCTAACGTAACTTTTGATCCCTTGTTTATCTTTCCCAAGCCCTTCTCCTTCTTCCCATCCCTAACCGGGCCATCCAAACAATAAATAAATACACATTACAAATATGCTTATATATACAAAATATACGTACATACGGATACGTACCATTTGCTTCATGAGGCGAAAAGCAGCAGATTGGCGAGCGATGCCGACGTAGCAGAGAGGAGATTCGGGTGCAGCCATGTTTGATTCTTCTTTTTCTTCCTCTCTGCTACGCCGTCGACGATTCTGAGCCGTGTTTTTTGAAGGTTGAGAAGTGAGAAAGAAAATGTCGGAGCGGGAGCTCTAACACAAAAGCCTAGGTGGAAGTGAGGGGATATGCGGTGCATCGAGGGTTTTGAAGTTCGGTGGACGCGCGGTGATCTAGCGGTGGGTAGTTTATTAAGTTGTGAATAGGTTGTAGAATTGGAGTGTAGGTGCCCTTTATTCAGTTGTGATGTTTGACTGATCTGATGGTCGTAAAGCGCTTATTCAGTTTCCACTTTTGACATGCGTTTCTAACGGTTGGTTTTTCACCTACCGCTAGAAACGGCGACGTTTTTCAGCAGCGGCTGTTCTGTGGACTGTGGAGACTAGGCAAAATATCTTTATTCAAAACTAATTATACTTTTTTCGTATTTTAATTAAAAATTAATGAGATATAGATCCATATTATTTTATTTGGCAACTAAGAGTTTCTCAACCAATTTTTTTAAGTAAATTATATAATAGACGGTGATTAATTTTTTAAAAAATATCTCTTATTTTTATTTTTTATAATTATGATTTATTGGTTTGCATGTCTTTGGATTAAAAAATATATTTTTATATTAATGCTTAACATTAATTATATTTTTTCAAATTTAATTTATTTTGGTAAAAATTTTCACTTTTACAATTAAGATTTTCTTTTAATTTGAGATTTCTTGATTTCACACAATTTGAATTTTTATAATATTAAAGGATGTAAAATCTATCAATATCAATTTAAAATTAAATTGTGTATATTTTATAATTATCATTAAAAATATAATAACAACACGTATTTTAAAAAATATTACATGCTACCTTATTGTAAAATTCCACTATACCATATAATATTGCTTGGTGCCTACACATTATAAATTGCCACTTGCTTATTTTCTTTCCTTAATTTTTAATAATTATCATTACAAATTTTAAACATGTAATTATAAACATAATAGTGTAATTTTTTTTTAAATAAGAAATTTTGATAGTAATGTATATAATTTTTAACAATTTAAAATGGGACTTCAAAATTTCACACTCACATAAAACACAAATGAATTTGAAAATTGAAATCCACAAGTTTTTATATTTACAAAATGAGAAGAAATTTAACTTTAAAAAACTAAGGAAAAATACAAAAAAAAAAAAAGGTTAGGCTAGTAATTATTTTTCCATTTTGAGAAGATAAGTAAAAATACACACACACACAAACACTAATAGATAAGACATCCACATTTTTTCCACTTAAGCAATGGAATGGAGTGGTACAAACAAAACAGGGCACAAACCATAATAAATGAGATGTTCAAAATTCAATTTTAATTATATTGATTTAATTAATTAATTGTAATTGAATTAATTTTGATTGATTATTAAAAATAATTTTTAAAAATTTTGATTTTTAATTAATTTATTTTTAAAATTAAATTAATCAAAATTATAATTGAAAATAATAAAATTGAAATATAAAATTTAAACACATTAAATAAATTATTTTAATTTAAAAATTATTAAAATTTTTAATTTAATATTTTTGTATTTTTTATATTTTATTGAATAATTTTATTTAATTTATTTTAAATATAAAAAATTTTAAATTTTAAAATATAATATAATTTAAATATATTTATTATTAATAAAAAATTAACTAAATCAATTGAATTTAATTAATTCAATAAAATTTTAAAATTAACATATTAAATTCAATTAATAAAACAAAATAAAATAACATACTTTAATTAATTCCATTCCAAATTATCAAAGCGAATCCACCTTATTAGGTGCTTAAGCTATTCCTGTATTACATAAAGTTTTAATCATCAATTTACCGATTAATCATCCACCACTAGCACAAATAAGGCTGATTCTAGAACCAGGGCAGGCATTGTTGTGGTTTCTCTCTCATTTTCTCTCTAGTCTCCAGAGATTTTTTGGGTGCAGGCCAGAAAACCAGCATTTTTCCTTTCCAATGGGGTCTATGCTTGGTGACCTGCCGTCATTTGACCCCCACAACTTCAGCCAACTTCGTCCCTCGGATCCTTCTAATCCGTCTGTAAGTATCCCCACAATCCTTTTCAACCCAACCCCATTTGCTAAAACACATAACAAACGAATTTTATTTCTGGGTTTGATCTGAAAATAAGTTGTTTGTTTCAGCTTTCTTGATATTGCAATAAATCACCATATTTAGTTTAGATGAGTAGTGGAAAACTGTTTCATTTTTATGATTAGGATTATGGGTTTTCCCAGATATGGTGTACTTTGTTTAGTGGTTTTTTTTTTGTCAGTAATTTTTTAAAATGTGGACCTTAATACTGTAGTCCATGTAATCAGTTAGTTGCTTTTTGGATAAAGTTGTTTGTGGTTACAAATGAATATTTTGCTTCCTGATTTGTAGGGTTTAAATGATTCATGGAATTCTACCTCTGGTATTATTAGACTGCAGTGATTTATTGTTTGCATTGCAAGATACATTTATTGTTAGGATGTTGATTAATGTGATTGAATGGAGTGTAATATGGTGATGTTTCTATGTGAGGCATCTGTGTAATGTTAATACCAGTTATTATCTGTTTGCCAAAATGACTAAGATCTTTATACAACACAAGTATTAGCCTGGAAATGCTTTCTTGCACGGGATAATGAAGGGAGTTTCCTTAAAATGGGTTGTAACTATTCTTCGTGAGCATGAGATTTTGCCCATTGCATGTCACTTTCTGCTTCAAAAACTACTAAGACTTTAAGTTTATGCTTTAGAAGCTTTCTAGATCTTGCTGTGTACATGGTAGTTTTAGTTCTTAGGACTGGTTCTTAACAATGGTCACGAAGTTCTATGTTTTCTAGCGAAGACGGAAGTTAAGAGTTTGCTTCTATGTGTGCATACATATACTTAGACATGTTGATATATGTATTTGTGATCTATTTTTGTTTCAATAGTTTACAGTGGTTCCTTCCTTAACTGCTATAACGTTTCTGATTAAGCCTAGAATAGTTGAAAGGTCCAAATGGTATAGAACAATTTTCACCTATCCTTTTATCCTTTTGAGCTATTTTAGCATGTGACATCTATGCTATTGCATGGAGTTCATATTGAGCTCTTCTATGTTTTTAAATAAACAGTTTATAACAAAATTACACTGACTTCACTTGTATGGTTTGTAACTTTGCTTGAAGATTTTAGGAGCATAAAATGCTTCTCCTTATTTTTCAGTCTTGTTAAGAATTGATTGCACTTATCTTTTATAGTCTAACCTTTTCTTTTTTGGCTAGAAAATGGTACCTGCCATCTACCGCCCTACTCATAGCCGGACTCTTCCACCTCCTGATCAAGGTATTGAACAGATATTTCTATCTCCTTGTATTTACTTATGAAACAATATTTGTTTGAGTGAAAGTGAGATATTCTTGGCGCTTAAAACTGGCTGCAGTAACAATAGGAAGGTAGCCTTTGGTTGGTAAATTCTTTCAGGCTTTATCCACATAGTGATAATATATTTTATAATGTGTTTCATATACTGTGATAATTTTTTGGCTAGGATACCTTCTAGGATTTTGAATGTTGACTTGTGTTTGAGAGCACCGAGTGCTGGAAAAGTATGTTGTGATGCCTGAATTAGAACTTGAGATGATATAATTTTGCTTGAAAAATGGTATTGTCTTGACAAATGGGCTTCAAATAAATGGTTATGGATTGAGAAATTGATTTTTATGCGGCACTTGATGCATGCCACTGCTGCTATTGTTATATACTTTTTATTATCTTCCTCTGAAATGGTGGAATTGCTTAACCTTGTTTGTTTAGTTCTTTGTTTCTTTCTGCAGTAATCTAGATGTCATAGATTACTCATCTGGAATTTTCCATCTTCTCTCAATTTTGATTTGATATTGAAAAAAATAGAGAATTCTAATCAGAATATAATCATTGATTGCATACATGATTGAAATAGTTGTTTGAAGTTTATCAATTGGAATGAAAATGTTGAGGATCTTATTTGTATGTGTGTTCTGAACTACCTGTGCTACTGATACAAAGGCACTACTGACTGAAATTTCATTCTGGTGCAGAGTGCCACAGCTCATTGACTTAAATTCTAGACTTTTTATTATGAATATATTTTTTAATTGACCTTTGAACATTTTTATATGTAACTGACCTCTCAAACACTTTTGACAGTTATAACTACTGAGGCCAAAAATATACTTATTAGAAATTTCTATCAGCGTGCTGAGGAGAAGGTTGGTAACTCATTTATGTTTTTACATGTTATGAGCATACAAATAATTCAGTCACTGATAGAAATTCACAGACACATGCATTCGCTTTGAGAGCAGGTGTGTGTATATTTCATTTAGTTTCTTACTGCTTTTCTTGTAGCAGTTGGGACCGAAGAGACCTGCCACTGAACATCTAATACCAGAGCATGGATGCAAGCAGCCTAGGGCTTCTACCTAATAGTCATAATGAGATTTTCCTTCTTTTCTTTGGTGCACATGTAAATGTATCTTCTCATATGAAATGTGTGTTTTAGAAACTGCGAGGAAAGTTGCTTACCCCATTGTTGTAAACCGGGATGCCATACTTGTATATTTGTATATTTTGTGTGTACAAATCAAACCTATTGCTGGGTTATGACAATAACAAGAAGCGCTATGTTTAGTTCTACATTCTCTTCTTGATATTCATTCCATGTGGCATGGCTGAATTGCTGAAATGCTAAATCCTTGTATGTTCATTTTAAGTATTCAATATCTCATCTTAAAATGATGTGCACAAGTGCATGTCTAGGTAATCACAGGTTTGAACATATTACTTGGGGCTCCTGGAACTGCATTTTTTAACTGGAATCATATGCATTTGTTTTGTCTGGTTTGCTGAGCCTCTTTATGAAGTTGTTTTTGCCTGTTACAATTATATAAATTGAAGGTTTTCCTTGTGGTCCAGGCAAAGAATCTTCTATAATGTCGCACGTAAGGGGTTATTTCTTGGTTTCGTCCAGTCATTAATAACTTGATTATTTTTAGATAATAGTAGATAGAAACAACGCTCGTAAGGAGTCCTATTGAAACCAAGAAATATAGGCCTGCCTGCCATCCACACCAGAATAAATGGAGTTTTCCGAAAATACCTGCTAGTGGAGGAAGACCTCCTAGAGATAAGAGACATAGAGCTAAAGAGAGAGCCAAAAAAGGATCTTGTGTTTATACTTTCGTTCCAAGAATTCTAGAATTCGTGTTATACATTCGTTCCAACCCTCAAATTCTCTTTTCCTTGTGGTCCAGGCAAATAAATAGTTGTGGTCCTGACCTGATTAACTCAGTGCTGGAGCCCAAAGATGAGATTCGAAGAACAACTTTTAGGAATCAATTGAGATTTAAAACACCGTGTAGAGGTAGACGCATCCTCTACGGAATAAATGTTAGAGGCTGGCAGAATATTCCACGAGGTGGAGACTTTAAGATAACCATTCATGTTTCAGGAAGTAAAGGGTCATTTATTTGTGGAGTTTCAAAATTGGGAATGTTAGGCCTCTCAAGTCTCAAGTTTGGCATCGACTGCCCCAAGCAACTCTCTGAAAAAACGCCTTTTAACAGTTACTTGAGAATTTGGGACCCTGTTCATATAGTAAGTGGATTGCAGTGGCCATGTTTAAGCTAATATGAATCATTGATCAAACATTGGAAATTGCCATTAAATGGAGTTATTAATCCCAGCAGACCAGTTGAAACTTGAAACAGTGAGTGAAATTGTTTGGTTCCTGCAATTATATGCCACTAGTAACTATGCGTATTAAAAAAGAAAAAAAGAAAAAAGGGAAAATTTTATGTCCACAAATAATAATAATAATAATAAAAAAAAAAAAACACGAAACCCACGAAACCGAGTCAACAAAGAAACTGAAACTGCCCCACGAAAAACATAGCCCCTTCTTTGCTAAAACAAAGATTTCAACGGCTATGGCCATTAACTTTTACAGTTGTTCACCGATTCCAGCAAAACCCACCTCCACAGCGATTTCAAACAAGTCCATTTTGTTGCCTAATCCTCGTATCTCGCCCGCCGGACATCATAGTAAACTCGCACCATCTTCATCTTCTTCAGCTGTTGCTCTTCGAGCTTCAATTTCACCAGCTGCTACTTCAGTTGCATTCGATGGACCGGCCACTTCCACTAAACCTTCCAAGTCTTTGCCGTTTAGAGTGGGTCATGGCTTCGACCTTCATCGCTTGGAGCCTGGCTACCCTTTGATCATTGGTGGGATTGATATTCCTCATGATAGAGGTTGTGAGGCTCATTCTGATGGTATTTTTCTCATTTCCCTTTTCCCGTTTTCCTACTAAATATATGTATTTTCCTATTTATTTTCCTTTCCACGTCAACACCACACTTTTTATTTCTTTAATTTCTTGCATTTGGATAGTCTTAATTTATAAAATTTCTTTGTTTTCCCTAACATATTTTATCTTGGATTCTGTATTTCTTGGTTGTATTTTTTGTTTGAATTTTCCACAATTTGCTTTTAATTCTAACTATATAGGGATTAATGTGTTGCAGGGGATGTGCTGCTTCATTGTGTTGTGGATGCAATTCTGGGAGCTTTAGGGCTTCCTGATATAGGGCAGATATTTCCAGACTCTGATCCGAAGTGGAAAGGGGCTCCATCTTCAGTTTTTATCAAAGAAGCTGTGAGTTTTTCTTTGGTGTAGATTCTGCATAGTTTGAGAAATTCTTTTTATTTATATTTTTTGGGGGTGTTTATTTCCTGTGGGTTCTTTGAGCCTTTGACTGATTAACTGCTGGTTACCTTAAAAACAGAGGAAAAAAGAAAAGACTATGAAACTTCCAAATGTAATGTGGCCTTGTTTAGATGGAACGTGTTAGGTTGGGATGCCAATCCACCATAGTACTGTCAAAACTCTAGTTGAATAGAAAGTAAAAGAAAGACAACGCAGAGCTGAATTGTGCGATTGTTTAGTTCAGATGCATAGCTAAGCACGGAAAATATAAATGGGTCTTAAAGTTAAAGGCTGCACTAATATACTTTGATTCAATATTTAGTATTAAAATTTTATGACATATCTTTTTTAGCTTTGTTAATAAGAAAAAAACAAAAATAAAAAGAAACTTCTTGAGTGGGTTGGACTACATGGTCAGTCTTTGTGGTTAACCCATAAATTTTATAGCACTACTTGTTGATTTCTTGAGGGGCATCGCTGGTTAATTTATTTGCCTAGAAATGAAAACTTTCCACTAGTTCAAAAGAATTGGTAGTTTGTCTTAGATGCATTAGCAAAGCAAATTAATAGATGTCTGCTGTGATGAGGAGTGGAGAAGTGCATATGACTCTGCTGGATTAGAGCAAAACTCCAATGCTTTGACTCTGATACTGACATGCCAACCCTAATGCAATGAATGTTGTTCTTTATTTGATACAATGACCCTAACAAGCAATGAATATTTTTCCTTTTGGATAAGTAATGTATTCATAATCCAAGAAGCAGTAAGCTGCTACAAAGGTACAAGTACAACTTATTTCAGTTCACTATTCTAACATCTATCTACTTAGCCCCCATCGTTCACAGAGCTGTATATTTACATGATCATGAGCAAGCCCTTTTAAACCCAGTTAACCTTAGCCGAACTGCTTCCTTTATCTGCTTTACTATCTGATTCTCTTCAAGCTCCTCTGCCTTATAAACTCTTCTGTTTCTTTCTGCCCATGTCCAGTATATATATGCCCTCCAGGCCAGCATAAGTATGACAGATAACAGAGCCTTCCCTTGGAGCTTCCCTTGGAGCTTGTTTATGGCCTATTGGAACTCAACTTCCCAATCTGCAACTTTCCTCCTTAGGTTGCACAATAGCGGCAACTGCATCCACACATCTTTTGAGTACCTGCAGCTAAAGAATATGTGTTCCCTGCTCTCCCTGTCCTGCCTGCATAGCACACAAGCCTCATCTGTAGAGTACCGCCATCCAGGTTATTATAGCATACTTGGGAATAAGAGGCTTACACCAAACAAGCTTGTGCCATCTGACCTTTTCCTGCCTTATCCTTATTTCATCCCATATAGCAGCAGCAGAGTACCCATGGCCTTTTTGGCACCAAACCATCCCATTGTCAGTCTGCACTAGAAACCTGGTAGCAATTCCCCTCGTCTAGAGTAACTTATTCATACTCCAACTTTGATTTTGGGTGATTGGCATCTCCCATATGCTCCTTCCCTTCAGCACATACCTCTGCAGCCATGCAATCTGCAAGGAACCTGCTTGAGCGAAAATGGACCAAAATAACCTTAGAGTGCTAGCTTGATTCCAGCTTTCAATATCTTTTAGCCCCAGTCCACCCTCTGACTTAGGCTTACAAATAGAGTGCCAACTGACTCAAGCCCCACTAACAGGCTGTGAATCTTTCTTCAGAACAGCTTAATTTGTTTATTGTTGGGAATGGGGTTAAGTTATTATGTTGGACTGTAATAATTAATATGGTATGTGCATGTACATAACTGAAGAAAACTTTATATATCCTTGTATTCTATTTAGCCTGCAAAGTGATTGTACAAGCAGATGCACCTTGTAAACATTATTTTTCACTTAAAATTTATAGGTAAAAAAAATAAAAATTGATGCTTTTAAGAGCAATATATCGGGTATGATATTGTTTCACTGTAGAATTCTGTAAAAACTGTGATGCTTTGTTTGACGGTGACATCACCTACTACAATGCAATGAACCTTTCTTCAAAACGGCCAAACTTGTTTGTGGTTGGAAATTGAATCAACTTTTATTATTGACCGAACTATGGATATTCATGTACATGCAGGAAAACCCTGTATCATACCCAAGGTGCAAAGTGATGCTTTATGCTGATGTCAATCTAGGCCGTAAAATGAAATGCTATTTACATCTTATGCTATATACTTCACCTAGAAGTTCTTATGTGGTTTTCTGTATGTATAGTATTGTGGAAGAATCCTTGCTGAGCCTGAATTTACATGTATACTGCTTCAGTCAGAAAAGAAACTAAATCATTGAAATGTGCCCCAATGCCTCCTCTCATCCAACTCTTTTAGTGCTACTTTCTTCTTGAGGATTTGGCTGTTAGGTGTTCTAAAAGTTTCACTTAATGTGAGATTGTCAAACCTAAATTGGTAGACCTAAAATTTGTTTGTAGGACCAGCATAAGGAAGAATGATTAACAAATTAGCAAGGCAAAACAAACTATAAAGTGGGGTAATATATGACAACCATGATTGTTTTGAAATATGGACGTGGATGACCCTTTAACTGATTTAATTCAGGAAAGAGGCAGCTGTCCTCTTTCTACTGAATTCAGATCTTAGAAAGTAATAGTAAGTAACTAAATGTGTATATCATTTGAAGTACTCCCTGGCTAAGTTTGTACATATTGATATACTGGCACAATCAGAAAGAAACTTTACTAATAATGTATTATTTAAAAAATAAAATGAGTTGAAAGACTTTTTGTCTGGGATTTTTTCCCCTTATGCATTAGGTACTCTGCTCAAGTTAGCTATGCTAGGCCATCATTGTATATATCATCCATTCTAGGAACTTATACTAAGTTTTAGCTGTTCAGACTATTTAGATTAATCATGCTAATCCTCTGCAGCATGGTTCATTTCAGGTGAGACTCATGCATGAGGCAGGTTATGAGATTGGAAACTTAGACGCCACCTTAATTCTTCAAAGACCAAAACTGAGCCCACACAAGGAGGCTATCAAAGCCAACTTGTCTGAGTTGCTGGGAGCCGACCCATCTGTTGTCAATCTTAAGGCAAAGACTCATGAGAAGGTTGATAGCCTTGGTGAAAATCGAAGTATTGCAGCACATACCGTGGTGTTACTGATGAGGACGTAAATATTGGTGTTGGATATCGGTTTAAGGTATGGTGGCAATTGTCCATCTTGAGCATTATTCTATACCGTCATTAACGTGGTATTACTAGGTGTGACAACTTAATGTATTTGGTTGGACCAGGATGTTGTGTTATTGACACTTTACCTGTCCGAATGAACAATGATGTTCAGTTTTGACGGGCTACAGTTTCCAAATTGCTTATTAGGTTATGAAGTTTGTCAAGGTTTCAACACTTGAAATAGAATACATACCAAAGTCAAATGCTCAATTCCTATTTTCTACTGCATTAAAGTGCCCATGGCTGCCTTCACGTGTTCAAGAATTTACTCATTTGTTTGTTTGAATTTGAATCATTCTCAAGTTTCACATTAAATCTTCAAATACATGACAACCATGAATCACACATGATTATGGAATAAGTTTGGTGAGTTCACTCTTTTCAAATATTGTTTGCGCCCTGTAAACTCCCCATCCCAACACGGCAACCGCAAAGGGAATAAGAATTTAGCTTTTTTGGAATCCACTGATGTTTTGTTGGAAAAATAAGCTCAAACTATAAGACTTAAAAACCAATTTTAGAACTCTCTCTGACCACTGGCAATGAATTCATTTTTTTGATGATATTCCCCATATGATTATCGTTTATTTATATTTTCTGGTGTTTTGATTGTCATCCACTACAATAAACCCAGAAAAGTCTCTCAAGTTATGCTTCGACCATTTTAAAGACCCGGTCAGACTGTTAACAGGCTTTTCAATTAGCTCAAGGTTTATTGTTCTAGATTAGAATTTTCAACGCTAATATAGTTGGAATAAAAAACTTGACGTCCGGAACAAGGAATTGCAAGCTTTCAACTATTAAAGAGAAAGTCAAACAAGTGGGTCGAATTCGACGCCTATGTAGGCCTCAAAGGTCTCATTCGATCAGTTTCTGACCATGAAAATCCTCGGAGGAAGACCACTACGTAGCCTCCCCGGAGGTTTACAAAGTCTGTAACCAAGTTAGAAGCCACCGAGAACATCTCTTTCTTGTTGTTCCAATTTGTCATATATTGTTCCTTTTGTCGCATACCCCCGACCAAGTTTTAGAAAGAGGCAAATCAAATCAGCACAGAGTAAGTGAGAAGGACATGTGAAAGTTCATTGAGTTTTTGTATAACTTAATTTCTGCCAATGTCGGAGGATGAATTGTTCTATGCTTTAGTAATGTTTATTTTATTTATGTATTCAATAGTGGGAGACATAAGAATTCGAGATTTAAAATTTAGATTTTAGTTGAGAGTTAATAAAATCATTCATTCAAGTCCAATCAAATTTAAGTCACTATGGTTAGGTTGGGTAATACAAGAAATGCAGAAAAGGGTATTAAATGCATTAAAAAAAAATGGTAGAATTGCAGATTGCAGATTGCAGTCAAAGGTCGATGGAGGACAGTAAGCTAATTTACCAAATATTAAAAAATCGAAGGAAACTACTCAGCTAATTAACCTAGCAGACAGATTAACACACAGAATCTTGATCAAATCTTCCTTTAAAAGATTAAGCATCATATAAAAGTGATATAAAACCATTATCTTAGTTTGTGTAATCCAACTGTACTAACCAATAAAAAAAATAAAATCATTGCATAACAGTCGACAGTTTGCTTGCTGCTGCCTCTCTGATCACACTTCCCGAGTAATATTGCATTTATAAAATGGGGCCAAAGAGAGTTGAATTATTCTTGAGAAGGGCCACATATAGCAGATAAGCAGATTGAGACCTTCTACTGAATTGATTGAGCCATGGGCAAATTAATTTGACACTAAGTTCTCTTCGGATGTTTCAATTCCTCTAACTTTTTGTCGGAGTGAAGTCTGTCTCTCTTATCTCCAATTTCTTAATTAATTGTTGGTGATTGCGGATTAGCTCCCTTGTGTCGGTGTGCATCTTGCAAATATATGCTTTTTTTTAACTCTATCCTGCTTTACAAGCAATGTTCTAGCAATGTCCACTCCATTTACTTTGATTTCAATTTGAAACTATCATTGTTTTGAGCAACTTGATTTTAAAGAAAAAAACATACACTAACACTAATTACTGAAGAAGGCCCAAAGGATAGCACCAATAACTTGGATACCTAGTCGCCTGCTATTCTTTGAACGACCTGGTCGGAGGCTGCACAGCCCTGCTGTCACTGTCCCAAGAGGGAGCTATACTGTATGCTTAGACCGATATATAAGTATTTACAGCATTTTCAAACTACGAAACTGACGGGGGCTTCGAATTCCACCATATTTTTAACGTGATATAATTGATTTTATATCATCATCAGTTAAATTTAAATAATAATTTTAATAAAATTTATTTAATATAAATTTTTATATAAAATTTTTTAAATTATAATTACAATAATTTTTTTAATTATTTTAATTATTATTTTTAATCTTATCGTTTGGTTAAATAAATCTTGAGATTGATTTCATAGTCCATATTTAACATATGAAAAATGGAACAATGCCTAATGCCACGTGGCAAACCAAAGGAAAGACCGGAAGGGGGAAGCATTTCCTCGTGTAAAAAATGAGAATTTTTACGTACAAAAGTAGTATGATAGTCACATGGGACGGTTTTGGTTTTAATCGATACTTGATGTATTCGCAACCCCTTTACTAAATTTAGTTAGTTCGTGGCTTTGCAACGTGTTATTTGTGGACTGACACACGGTACCGCGTGTGAGAACCAAAAAATCCACTTTCCCCCCCGTCTGCCGAATTTTGGAAACCATAATTATTGCGTAAGAGGCCTAATTGTCATGGAAAATGTTTTTCATCCTATAAATGTTACTAAAAATTCTTGGCCACAAAAAAAAAATGTATAAATTGTGGAACTCTTTTCACTAAACAGAAATAGCGTGTGGAATGGAGGGAAAAAAAAAACTAGATTATTATGTAAGATAAAATATACAATTAATCATTTAATTATATGAATATTTTAAAAATAATTATTTAATTATTTAAATTTGAGTAAATATCTTATTATCATTCAACCATTAGTTTATAATTATATATTAATATAAAACTATCACCTCAATGATCATATGTCACGAGACATATTAATAGTTCGTTCACGTGAAAAATAATATGATATTTGATAATTAATATGATAATGTCATGTTAATATATTATTAAAGTTAACGATTGAATGATAAAAAAATTTTATTTATTTAAATTTAAATGATTAAATCAAAAAATTAATAATTAAGTAATTATTTTAAAATTTCAATCATAATTAAGTGAACAATGACATATTTTATTCTATTTTATATGATAATAATTATGTTTAAGAATTATACAATTTAGCAATAATTGAACTTTTTTTGTTGATCAAATATAATTTGATGGAGAGATCCAAATCTAGTTCTTTAAATACTAGTTATGTATTTTATGATTGAGTGATCAATTATCAGTATATACTTAAGTGTCGTATTTATTGAACTAAATATGATAATTTCTTTTTTTTTTGATAAATTAAATATAATAATTTCATAATTCAATACTTATGAAAATTTTAAATTTCATCATAAAATAAAGGGTTTTTTGCAGAGGTCTAATTATAAGACAAAAAAAAAACGGTATTAACGAATGTTGTACACTTAAATAGAAAACAATTACAATAAGTAAATAAGTACGATTTATTTTTGTTTTATTAAAAAAATTTAAATAAAAAGATTATTTTATTTCGAGATTAAAGCATATCACAGTCTTAACAAAATTTTACGTTACAAATTACCACAAAAAACCTATTAATAACGAAAATTTAACCTAAATATTTCAAGTGAAATATAGCCATCAAGATAAAATTTATTTAAACATTGATTCAGTCCTTTAAAGTATTAGTTTACTAATGACACCTGCCGCCTATCATGTTCTGGAGTCAGCATTAACCTAATTGATGACCATTTAATCTCATGCTTTTTTTTTTTTTTTTGTGTGTAAAGAGGAGGAATCCAAGTTCAAATTTATTATGTAATTCTCTAAATTCCAATAGGAAATTTAATGTTAAAATGCGTACCAAATTGTCAAACGTAAACTGCCTTTCATCCTTCAGGGAAGTTCCCCGATAGACCCATCCACCATAGACTTGATGTCATCAACACTATAAATAGCAACGCTTTGAAGCAGGCAAACCGAAGCCACAATAGTTCAAGCAATTCCAACACTCTAACCAAGACTAACCTATTCTTTCTCATCTCTGTAACTAATTGTTTGCTTCTCGAAAGCTGATCTATTCTTTTTCTGTAACTACTTGTTTGCTTTTCTCCGAAGCTAATATATTCTTTGTACTCGAAAGAAACGATTCTTTTCAAGCAGGAAAAAATGGCTGCCTTGTCCAAGATCGCAGCTGGTAATGGTCACGGTGAAAACTCTCCTTACTTCGATGGATGGAAGGCATACGAGACTAATCCTTTTCATCCCACAGACAGACCTGAAGGAGTCATTCAGATGGGTCTAGCTGAGAATCAGGTAACTAGAAACCTCCAGGAATTTTGTAGTAACATGACTACTATCTGTGTTCTGGACTCTGGTAGAAACTGATAGTTTCCTGCTCTTAACATCTCCAGCTTTGCTTTGACTTCATCAAAAAGTGGCTCATGAAACACCCAGAAGCCTCTCTCTGTACTGCAGAAGGTGTAAACAAATTCAAGGAGACAGCACTTTTCCAGGATTATCATGGGATGCCTGAGTTCAGACAAGTATGGCAAATAATAACAGAATTCTTTCATCTACTTCATGACATGTTAATTTGTTGATTAATCTCATTAATTAATACTGATCAATGAAACCTTTGCTTTACTACAGGCTATTGCAAAATTTATGGGGAAAGTGAGGGGAGATAGAGTAAAATTTGACCCAGACCGCATTGTTATGAGCGGTGGAGCAACCGGAGCTCATGAGATGGTTACCTTTTGCTTGGCAGATCCCGGTGAAGCATTTTTGGTTCCCACTCCATATTATCCAGGGTAATACATCATTTTGACTTTTTCTTAATTTATTTTGGGATTTTTCCTCTAAAATATATACTAGAAAATGGAAATTAGATGCACACAAGAGCTCAAATTCGAATTGCTTAACTTGAGTTTTGAGTTTTTTCTTTCACACTTGTAATGACCAACCTTGACCTTTGTCCCCAAACCCACCCACACATGGAAAGTAAGAAGAAGGGGGGGGGGGGGGATTGCCAATTTGCAATTCAATTACGACTACTGAGATTAAATCAATAGAAACTATATTTAGTCAACTTAGCTGTAATGTCAAATGTGACGACGTCGCCGCGTGGGATTGGTTCGAAGGGGATAGAGTTTGGGTAATTCAGTACTTTCCGCTTTCTTTTTTGATTTTTTCTCAAGGAAAAAATTCTTGACATCCAAGTTTTCTATGCACGTTCCACTGATGGGATTCATGAAAGCAACATTGTCTCCTTCGTTTTGATGTCAAAAACTTCTAAGCTTTTGGCCCATATCTCTGTATTATTGATGGAATCATGCAAGGACATATATAATTGTCAAGTACAGAGATACCCTTTAACAGATATAGAAAAATTTCATAATCTTTTATGCAGGATGGAGGATAATCATAATTGAACAATTCGTGCTAATTTTTGGCGAAAACAGAAAGGAAATAAAAATATATCTTATAAATATGAGGCTCATAAACCTCAGTGGGACAGTAAGTTTTAGAAAGTTGAGTAGTCATTTTCAATTTGAATCAGTCTACTGATCATTTCTCTTATATATAGACCCACCTCTGAAGCATAACAGCTGGATGCATGAAATAGACACGTAATATGATGTTGTAAAGGAAAACAGGTGACCGATGAGATTAAGGCTTAAATGAGTTGACTAATTTAAGCAATTTGGAATCGAAAAATGATCAATTACTACTAATTTTTTTAATAATTATTTGGTATTTTCATGATGTAATTAGTTCCTGTTTTACTCAAAATATTTAGCATCCTTAATTTATGCAGATTTGATCGTGACTTGAGATGGAGAACAGGGGTTGAACTTGTTCCGGTCATTTGTGAGAGTTCTAATAATTTCAAGATCACTAGAAATGCCTTGGAAGCTGCATATGAAAAAGCACAAGAAGATAACATTAGAGTCAAGGGTTTGCTCATAACAAATCCATCAAATCCATTGGGTACTATCTTGGATAGAGAGACGTTGAAGAGTATTGTAAGCTTCATAAACGAAAAGAACATCCACCTGATCGGTGATGAGATTTATGCTGCCACAGTTTTCATGGAGCCTGAGTTCGTCAGTATTTCTGAGATTATAGAAGAAGTCGAATGTAATCGTGATCTCATCCACATTGTTTACAGTCTTTCCAAGGACATGGGGTTTCCTGGCTTCAGGGTTGGCATTGTATACTCATACAATGATGCATTGGTGAGCTGTACCCGCAAAATGTCCAGCTTTGGATTGGTGTCTTCACAAACTCAGCATTTAATTGCATCAATGTTATCTGATGATGATTTTGTTGATAATTTTATTATTAAAAGCAAAAAGAAGTTATTCAAAAGGCACGAGTATTTCACTTGGAGTCTTTCTCAAGTTGGTATTGGTTCTTTGAAGAGCAATGCTGGCCTGTTTATATGGATGGATCTGCGTAAACTCCTCAAAGCGAAGACATTTGAAGCAGAAATGGATTTGTGGCAGGTGATAATACATGAAGTTAAGCTCAATGTTTCCCCCGGTTCTTCTTTCCATTGCCACGAGCCAGGTTGGTTCAGGGTTTGCTTTGCTAACATGGATGACGACACCATGGAAACTGCTTTGTTGAGAATCAGAGACTTTATGCGTAAGAACAACGCGGCCATGATTCCTCATAACAAACTTTGCAGGCGAAGCAGCCTTAAACTCAGCTTTTCACGAAGAGTGGATGATTTCATGTCACCAGGCATCATGTCTCCTCACTCTCCCTTACCTCAATCACCCCTCGTCCGAGCTAGGAGTTAAAGCTGATCAACGACGACTTTAAGCCATTATACATTACTAAGAAAGGGTTGAATCTTTCTTTTCCTCATTCCTAGAAACTTTATTTTAGTTGTTTTTTTATTAATATGCAAATTAGAGAATCTGCTGCATTCTTTCCCATGGAGATAACCCGTGGCCTCATTGTTCTTAAGCATCATTATCCTGTTGCTTCAACAATTGCATTTTTTTTTCTTTCCTCACATGCAAAAGGGCAATATTGTGAGGAAAGTTCAATGTTGGTGAGCACTGTTCCTTTACATGTATACTATTGTTTGATGTTGTCTTTTGTTAGTTCTGAATTTGTAAGAGTGAATCCATTCGATGTGCTAAATAAAGGATTAATTCTTGATTTTTTTTTTCGTAGCGGTAAATATAATTATGGTTGTCATTCAGTGCATAACTTCTCAAATGCAAAGCCTGTACTGCAAATATATATTTATAGTCTGTACGGTCGTAGCTGTTGATTACAGATTTCACCCATGAAATTGTAACAACATATGTAAATTGTCAAACATCAATTTTACTAGGAGATCATAGAACCTGTTGGGCAAAACAGTATCGCTCCAACTACTGCTCAAGTTCCTGAAAGTTGCACACGCTCATTGAGATTAACCTTTAGGATGAGATTTCTGCAGGAACATGCAAATGAGGGTGACAGTTTGCTTAACAAATCAATAAGGTTTTTATATAGAATAAAATCTTTTCTTCACCAAGGAAAAAAGATTGGCCCATTAGACAGTCCAACCAGTGGATTGGTAAAGATAAACAGTCCCAGCAATGCAAATAATCCTGAAAAAAAAAAAAGAAAGGGGGAGAAAGAGGGAATTTGAAGCAGCAAATTGCTTCAATTCTTCATCACATTTTGGGATTCTCGAAGTCGTATAAACTCTAACCATGTGAAAACAAGGAAACCCATTGTTTACTGTTTCATGGCTATTCATGACGAATGGATTACAAACAGTTTGTCCAATATTCAATTTTTTATAAGTTACAAACTATTAATTGCCATAATCAGAATGTGTGAGATCATCTAATAATAAAAGTATTGCAAACAAGTTGGCAGCCGGCGGTTTAATTTATAATGCCTGTTCCATTTGTCTTGATCCTTTTGCAATTTAATAGCCAGTCATTGTCAATTGCATGCTATCCGAATGGCATCCATGATATGCTGATGCAAGAACAACCGTAATGAGTTTTGCTTAATTGGTGGAGGAATGCTTCAGTAGATGACATCATGTGCTATGCATAATGGAGAGGTTATTGATCCAACGACCTTATTAGCAGATATAAAGGCATCGGACATGACATAAAAAGATGACTTCAATTGCATCAGCCTTGTTCGGAGAGTAAAATTTCCGGAGTATCTTGGTAGTTTTCCCATTAAATAACAGCGTCAAATGAGGCCGAGCTAATCCCACGAGGACTTGGCTGCTTGGTCTGCGATTCTGTACTTGATCCAAACTTAGGTGTCTGACATCCCTAGCACCGTAATTTTACGTTCTATATTTGCGGGTTTACAAATTTTTGTTAATTCATAGGGAAAAAGAATAATCCAGCTAGAGAGAGGATCTTCAGAAAAACAAATTTTCATCATAGTTCCATACATAAGCTGCTGACTTCTATCCTGGTAGCATTTTTCAACGACAAATTGATGTTATTTTATGTCTAATAAAAATTTAATATTTTATAATTTTATATATACATTTTTTGAGTAAAGATAGGATCCATTCATAATAAATTATTTCGAATGCCAGTTGAAACAGTTGAGTGTATAAATTGAGAAATTTCCCTTATCCATTAGAGATCATCCACTATTGATAGGCCTTTCCCAACTAGCTCATGAGCAACTGCATTTCCTTCTCTCAAAGTGCGCACTACAAAACATTCTTCAAAGTGTGCCCTCCATTTTCTTCCATCTTGTATAATTGGATCGTGTTAGAGGTATTTGATTATCAAAAGCATATAATAGTCTTTTTTTCTCTTAAAACCTTTAGCATATAATCAGAAGTATCTTTATTATTTGTGTCGACTTGACATATCAAGTTGGCCTGATATAGTTAATGTCATCTCAACTCAACTTTGTCCTAATTGTCCTCTTATGATCCTTCTCAGTTTACTTACAAATATGAAGACTCAAGCACCATGAAAGCAAGTTGATCCTATTCACCTCTCCCTCTTACTTTCTTGCCGATCTAATATTTACTGATTTGCATGTTGGAGTGCAAATGCAAGGAACATCCCCTGTTTTTGCCTCTAATCGTCTTTCTCTTATGTATTCATAAGAATACCCTTCAATTGGAGCTCAACACCAACATTTGATGCATAAGATAGGGGTTATCTCGTATTAGCTAAGCACAAAACAATGCCACCAATAAAAAGAACCCAAGATGAAGGAGAGGTAACCACCCTGGTTGAAATAGAAACTCACCTTATCCAACATTCTGTTCGCTCAGCTTAACTATAGGCGGGATCCATAATAAAACAATTTCAAGCCCCGATAGAACAGATACAAGCTTTCAAGTAGATACTTCAAACTATAACCCCACAACAAGTTTCAAAAAATATTAAACTTAATCACACCTAGTCTAAAAGTTATTGTCGAACAACCAAGCTACGAAGAAGCGGAGGCATTCTCGGTTTTCAAAAAAGAAGAACACATAAACCCAACTTATCACTACCCCATCCATAATTTCACACATGCCATAACTTAAAAATTCAAACAAACAAACCATGAATTTCAATTGAACAAAGATTTGAAAGCTTGGATGCAAGCCATGTAAAAAGAGCTAAAAACAAAAGGCAGTGGCATTTAAAGATGAGTTGAAGTTCCTGGAGACCTTACCCTTTATTGAAGAAATTGATAAAGCTATGCCTCTCAAAGGATTTAAAATGCCAACCTTGGAGACATATGACGGTACTTTCGACCCTTTTGATCATTTAAAATTTTATAGAACTAACATGATGATATAGAGGGCAAACAAGGCTATAATATGCAAAGGTCTACCCACTACATTAAAAGGCGCAGCTTGGTCCTGATACAATAGCTTGGAACCAATGTGAGAGAGGCTAATCCCCTTTTCTCGACGATCGAAGTAAAAGAGAATTTTCTCTTTCATCGATCATAAAAAAGGTAAAAATTTTTATGCTCCTCCCCTAAAAGAGAGACGACATAATGTTGAAGTTATAATGAAAATTAACTAAGGTGAGAGAGGCTCATGCCCCCTTATCTGTGATAAAAAAGGTAAAAAATTTTACAATCCTCTTTCAAAAGAAAGATGACATAATACTGAAGCTACAATAAAAACTAACCAAGATGAAAGAGGGTCTTCCCTCCTCTTCGGTAGTTGAGGTGAAAGAGGTTCATCCCCTTTTCTCGATCATAAAAAAGATAAAGATTTTTATGATCTTCTCTCAAGAGAGAGGCAGCATAAAGCTAGAACTCTCAGTGAAAAAAAGAGCTACACTACACTAAATACCTCCCACGAGAAGATCTGATGCAAGTTGAAAGAAATCCCGACCTCAGATGGCCTAAGCCATTGAGACAAAACATAAGAAAGGATCTAACAAAAAAAGTAACTTTCATAGAGACATCGGTCATAACACTAAAGATTGTGTTGACCTAAAAAATGAGATTGAAGCTCTGATAAGATAAGGTTAATTAAAGAGATTTATGGGGTAGAGAAAATAAAACCAACTTAGAATGGACTACAGACAAGACCACAGAACGCTCGCCCAGGGCAAAGAAGGAAGGTAGAGCAGAAAGGAATGGATACCTGATGAAAAGAGCCGAATTAAGAAGAGGGCTAAGCTAACAATAGTAGATCAATTGTCAGGGTGATTAATGTGATCACAAGAGGTAGTTTCACCTCGACAAAAAGAAAGTTTAACTTGAGCATGGTAATGATAGAATGTACCTCAACTAAAAAAGCTCACATTGGTAAATTATCTTTACAAAGGCTTAGTTTAACTATCTCGACCAAAGAGCTCATCTTAATAAATTAATTTTATAAAAGCTTAGCTTAATTATCTTGGTCAAAAGAGCTCAGCTTGACCAAAAAAACTCACATAGACCGAAAGAGATCACTTCGATCAAAGTGATTAACTTGGCTAAAAGAGTTCACCTTGGCCAAAAAAGCTCACACTTGTATTGTTTTATGAATGGCACTACCATTCCAAGGATGTGAAATACAAATCAAATCTATTATCAGTAGGTCGGTTCAAATCGAGCTCACACTTGTATTATTTTATACGCAAACACATGAATTAAATTATTTTCGGTAAGCTTACGTTTAAGTGATTTAAAAAAATCTGACCTAGAGTTATGTAATTATGTTCATCTTATCTAAGCAATTATGTAAGTTTTCAGTCCAATTATCCGTCTTTAGAAATGATGATAAATTCAAGCTGAAACTTGAAAAAAATTTCCTTTTTATTTCATTTTAACAAAATATATCGAATAAAGTATGAGAAGTTATTACAAAAAGCTGACCTTACATAAAAAAATTTTACAAAGTCAAAAATAAAAAATTATAAAATTTATTCATCAGTAGCAATAGTGGTGGGGGAGTACTTTCATCAGTAGGAGTAGGAAGGACAACTTCACCTTCGACAACCTTCATAATTTCTTCCTCGATCCCCAAAATGGCCTCCAATTCACCTTTTATGGCTTCATCTTCATCATTCTCTTCTTCATCCTTATCCTCTTCGGGCTGATTTGGATAAGCCTTCGATTTGATATTATTGATGTCAATATAAAAAAAGTTGAGGTTAAGAGAGAGGAATTTAAACTGTACTTTATCCTTAGCCAGCTGGAAGGCATCAAGTACATTTTTTTTTGAAAACTTTATTTGTACCCAAAGATAATCATTGAAGGTTTTGTACTCTTCTATAACCTTCACTTTCAACTCTTTTTTCTTCTTATCCTGGGCTTTCAGCTCGGACCTCAACCTTGTGATTTCAGCTTGAGCATCATTAAGCTTCAGCTCAGCTTGTTCCTTCATAGGTTTGGTTGAGGCCTTATCAATTGAGATAGCATCTAACATCGTTGTCGGCTCGTTCACCTTTTCTTTCAGCTCTACCTTCTTCTTGTGGGACACGTTAAGGCTTGACCTAACATTACCTAATGCCTCTAAGCTTTTTTATGCTCTTTAATAAGGGCAGCTATATCCTTTTCAACTTTCAGCATATGCCTTATGACAAGATAAGTATGGCGGTAGGCCTGGTTACTGTTCCCCACAAGTTAAGGTGGAAACTTTTTTTGGACTACATGGAAAGACCTTAGACTTAAAAAATAAAAATAATACAATAACAAGAAATCAAGCTGGGGTTAGGAGATACTCACTAAAAGGAGGAACCATGACCTTGCAAACCCACTAGCTATATCAAGATTGGAGATAAGGTCATCTGTTAGAACATACTCCAATTCCATGGATATTCTCTTTGAGCTAGACCTCATCACCCTAGCTTCAAGATTCTCAAGAGCAGAGAATGAGGTCTTTATCCATGATATTTTAACTGGAAATGATGGTGTCGGTGTTAATGTGGATGACAGGTCCTGTCTTGCCTTAGCTTTCGATTTTTAATCTAAAAAAGAGCGGAGCATAAAGGTGCTGACCACCTTATCTTTCTCATGATATAAGGCCCCGAGCTAGATCTTTTTTTTGCCCTTTTTGGGTCTTGAGCATATTGGTATAATGAGGCATTGAAGTCATCTCTATCGATTATCTTTGTAAAATTGAGCTAACGGTTAGATAAAAAATTAATTTAAAATAAAACACTTTGAGGTTACCTCAAAGCTACCCCAATACTTTGTCATGTATATTACTTTTAGGGAAATCAGCTCATGAGCATTGATAACGAGCTCTCCTTATGTGTAAAATCCAAAAACTTATCCCAATCTGATAAATCAAAGATGGAAAGGGCCACTGGTATATCCACAAATGAGCTGGATGTACTTTTTATTTTTCAGGCTTCAACTTTGGGCTCACCATATTTATTTACCTTTTGCTTTTCAAGGCATAAAAAGAGCAGCTTTCAATTTTTTATTAAGCTCAAGCAATCGACGAGAAGTCTTTTATTTAGCCTAGCTATGATATAAAATCACATATTGTCACTGGGATATTTTTTTAAAAGAAAAGAATTCTCTGAATAGAGAGAAAGAAGGAAGAATATTTAGTTGTTGACAAAGAATAATAAAAGTGACTATGTACCGAATATAATTTAAGGTGAGCTGAGTGATGGTCCAGTTGTAAGAATTAAAAATTGAAATGAATAAATGATGAATTGAAAATCTCAGATCAACCATGAACGAATCCCAATATACGTAGAGCCAATGTGGCTCTAATCTATCAGTAACCTGATATGAGGAGTTCAACATTATTATACTATACCCCTTTCTAGGCAAAAAGAAAGTGATACTTAGAGCACGAACATGATGTGCTGAGCACATGTGTTGCGCATATCACAAGCATACGGATTGTACAATAATAAAGTGAAAGTATTAACTCTGAATATCTTCTCTCGAGGATTGCAATGGTATCTAAAGTCAAGTACTAAAATCGGGCACCCTAGATATATTCAAATCTAATAAAAATTAAAAAGCTTAAAAATTTAAATAAACATTAAATTTAAATTGCAAATAACTAAGGTACATGAAAATATTAAATTACATAAATTTAAAGCGCATAAAAAATAAATTGCATAAAAAGTAAATGAGGCCATGAAGTTTAAACACTTAAAATTAAATTACAAAAAAAAAAAATTGCATAAATTTAAATAACATGAAAATTTAAAATTACAGTAAATTTAAATAACATAAAAAATTAAAATGTTTGAAACATAAATTACATATAAAATTTAAATTACAAGAAAATTAAAGAGCACACAAAGAAACTTAATCTAAAAAGGACAAGAACAGAAAACTAATGCATAAACAAGTACTAAACATCATGAAATTTAAGGCGATTGGACTAAAAAATTAACTAAAAATTTAAATGAATAATTGAACTTAAAGAGCATTGAATTAAAATAATAAAAAATAGCAACTAAAAAAGAAATTAAAAAGCATAGAATGCAGCAAAACCGTGACTGCTATGAAATGCAATAGATTTGGCGTCACACTTGGGAGAAATGATGTGAACAAAAATAAAACAAAAAAACATAAACATACATGCTTAAGTTTCAAATTTAAAGCTGGAATGAGTTACAAAATAAGAAGTAAAACATGAATCTAGAACAACAAAAGCTACTAATAAAAATAAAGGAAATGAAGTTTCATGGAGGGCTCAACCCGTTACTGCCATGGAGAATAAGCAGCATGGTTTGGCCCTCCTCCAAGCTTTTTTGTTGCTGTTTAATTCATCAACCTTTAATCTAAAATTATTTATTAGAAAAGGTAATAAAAGAGGACAGAATTGGGAACGAATGCAAAGGAAAAATCTCAGAGAAAGACGGTAAAACAAAAACTAAACTGCTGCTGCTACTTGGAGAAGAACAGAGCAGGAAAATGGCGTGACTTCTTGGTTCGGTTCTTCCCTTTTTTGCAAGGCTTCTCCCCATTAAATGCATGAGTCTTGCCCATAAAAATCTTCCCTTAGTGTTTCTTTTCCTCACCAAATGTCAATGGAAGATGTATCTAAGTTAAGGTAAGACTAGAAAAAATGCAAACTCACGTTACAACTAGAAAAGTGCAAGAAGAAAAATTAAATGTATCCCCTGTTCGGCTCTCCTTTTTTTGGTCCCCATTTTTAATACTTGAAAATTATCACACTCTATTGTCAAAGACAGCCAACAAACTCTCTTGAAAATGGAACTATGCATCTGAGAGCACATGCACAACTTTGGCGTTAATTTCCAACACAACCAGTCACGTTTTCAGCTTGCTTCCTTCCCTTGTAATGCTGAACATGAGATAATCCACAAGTCTCCAACATTGGCCAATCATCATGCTGCTAAATGCCAAGTCAGCGAGCTCATATTTAGCTCAATTGTGCTCCTAATTGAAGAAAGTTTCTGGTTGCAACCAGTGACCACAACGCATATAGTATTTAGTGAGACTTCATGTGGAATCTTCTTTGTTCATGTTCTAGCTGTCTTCTTTTCTTTGTGTAGCGCTCTTGAGCTTTTTTAGTAAGAAATTTTCCAGTTACAATGCTGCCACGTTACCTCCCTTTTATTAGCAAAAGTGTGCAACAAAAATCTGATGGAGCAGCTCGAGCAAGCTCACCCCGTGCAGGCCATATTCCCTATACGTAGCAGCTATCATTTATTTATCCCATTGTGAGTCATCCCTTGGTCATGCAAAGATGTCCAGCTGTTGCCTTGATCTTTGGCTAACTTAGCACCAACCTTAGATCTCTAAACCGTGATCAATAAGAAGGAAGCAGCAGCAGAATTGGAGAAGCAGCCAGGATCGAGGCGTCATTTCTTTGGAGAAATTTTTGGTTGCATGTCCAGTTGGCTTCTTCTCTTTTCTTGCATGAATGTAGCAACTATTTAGGTGTCTATCATTCACCAATAATATCTTCATCATAAGCCAAGTGCACATCAAAGTTAGCAACCAATTGTGACAGCACCAATTCAACAAAAAGAACCGTGACATGCAGCAATTAATTTTTGTGTTCTTGTGCCATGGACTCTTAACCAATTTGGTCACTCACATGTTAAGTCACTTTAATTATTTAAGTGACCTACACGATGGACAATAAAATAAACTTTGGTGATAATTAAATTAAATTGCTAAGAATCAAGTAAAATTAATCAAGTAATTATCATAATTAAATCAAATAAGTTCATAATAATTCTATAAAAATTAGAATTATCAACATGTTAGGATAGTCTTCTAGATTTGTCTTGCCCTTTAGCTCGCTTATCATGTCTTTGAAGATCACGCCGAGGTCATACAAAGTATATACAAGAGCCTCAACAAGTTCGTCCCTCACCACAGCAGTCTCCCCCTCGTTGTCACTTTCTCTGGTTAAGGTGCTCCCTTCCTCTTGTTCCTTCTTAAAAACCCCCATTTGGAAGAATCTAACTTTTGGGTAGGAGACGAATCTCGAGAAAGAGTAGTGGATGAAAGCAGTTCGATCCCAAAAAAAGAAGGATAAGGTGGAAACCCCTTAGGAAAGGACAAGATGTCTAGAAAAACTAATTGAGGGGGAGAGTAAAAGTCGCAGGAGGTGGAAGAGATCGAACCCCAGAAAAGGAAACGACCAAAGAAGAAAGAAGGTTGGCCATAGAAGATGGATCAACCTGAGTGGTGGGGAAAGCAGGTGGATGTTGAAGTTCAAAGTCGATTTGAGCATACAACTCTTCTGTGCTCAAAACTCGCTCGCCTCTTGCCCGAGCATTCTCTTCATTGCACCGTTACCCTTCATCGGACAACAGGTTGAACCAATAAGCCGTCTTCGTATGGTTACGACCCCCAATAATAGGGTAGATCAGGTCATCATCCTGCTACCCTCGTTGACCTCCTCTTGAATCTATCCTATAACTCTTAGCCTCTTCAAAACTTGTACTAGAGGACATGGTTAGAAATACGTACTGAATAGGAGAAAAAAAACTTTGAAGCCTAGAAAGTTATTAAGATCGCAAATTTTAGGTCGAATGGAGAACAAAAAAGGTAAATGGTGAAAATTTAAAGCCCTACCAGCTCTTTATATAAACACGTTGCAAATCAGATAAACGACACATTCTGCTCCACATGTCGAGGCATGGTTGGGAAGATGTCTTTTCGTCCTTTTGCTTTAAATTTTTCAGCTTAAACCACATATCTTTTCATTTAATGCTGTCAAACTAACCAAATTGAACGAACCCCAGGTCAGACCATTTAAACTGGACAACTATCTAAAGTAAACCAAGAGCTCGGTTCACTTTCAGGGTCCAAAATAGAGGTTCAAATCCAATTTTTTGAAAGAAAATATAAATCTCACCACAATCAAACGAACTTCAACACTAATATCGAATCATCCCAGACAATTATTATCACTCGATTATGCAATCAATTTAGAACACAAGCGCGAGATTGAATAACTGTTAGTTGGACCGTGACTCAAAGCTAATCATCATCCAAAATCGAACTCCCCATATAACGTCGACCTTTGACAAACCATGCAGCCAATCTATCCCACACTGGGGACGTTAGTAATAAATTTGGTAATCTAATACTCAAACCACTTGATAAGGGATAGAGTGTTAAAAACATTTGATAGTTAAAAGGGTACATAGGTCTTTTTCCTTCTCAAAGCTTTCAGTAGACAATCAGAGGTATCTTTGTCATTTGTGCCAACCTAACTTAACATGGTTAGTATCACCTCAGCTCAACTTTATCTTAATTGTCCCCTTATGATCCCCCTCAACTTACTTATAAATATGAAGACTCAAGTACCATGAAAGTAGGTTAATTCCATTCATTTCTCTTTACTTTCTACTTTCTTCTCAACTTGATTTTTACTGACTTAAATATCAAAGTACAAACACATAAAACATTAACTACCTTTACCTCTAATCGTCTTTCTCTTCTACATTCACCAAAACACCTTTAAATTGAAACTCGACACCAACGAATCGATGTGTGAGTTTTCTTCTTCATCCTCTTTTAGCTTGTTGATGACAATCCTTGTATCCCCTTCCATGATTACTTTTTGACCACCAACTTGAACTGTACCTCCAAAGCCTAGACAGTTGCTAATGCCTTAATAATTCCTATGTCAATAATTTTATATTTAAATTGGTTTTAGATTTAATTCTTAGTATATCTTTTTTTTTTCAAATTTGTTAAGTAGTAAGTTTTTTTTATTTTCATAAATACGTAATAAGACTTATTAAAATTATGTTATTTTAAATTTAATAAATATTTAATATTTAATAATTTTATATTTAAGTTAAGATCTTTCATTTAATATTAATTAATTTTAAATTAGATGATTAATATCACATAAAAATTAAGATTTTTTTTATATTATCACTTTTAAATTTATCATATGATAAATTTTTTTGTCTCTTTTTACACACTATAAAGGCCTACTAAAATAATTTTATCATATATCTAATAAATATCTAAATTTTTATAATTTTATATCTAAATTAAATTCTTTCACTTATTTTTAATTGATTTTAAATTGAATTCAAATCCTGCGTTAACAGATAATTCATAATATTAGTTTTTCAGGACTTTGATGTCACTGTCAAATGTGATAAGGCAATCCCGTTTGAGAACTCGGCCACTTGAGCTGCTCTCGATCTGCATGACCTGCTTGTTTGTGCTTTTCTTTAGGGTTTTGACCAGGTTTTGTTAATTCAATAAGAAGTGTTTGTCGGCCAATGACTTTTAAGTTTAACGAAGAAGAAGGGGTCTTAAAATTTTAAGTTCAAGTTTTATTGTACTGATTGTTTAATTAAATTATAATTTATTAATTATTTAGAAATATAATATTTAATTATGAATGTTATTTAAAAAAATAAAGAGTATTTGCAAGAATAAGAGAGTTTAGAACTGAAAATCGGCAAGACAATTTTTTTTTTTGACAAATACATCCTATAATATTAAGAGGTTCTCGAGTGGGTACAGGGAAATATGGGCATTCTTTAAATCTACCATTTAATAATTTTTGTTTGCCATCCATCTATATTTCTCTTCCTAGTTTTCTGATTTTTTATTCTCTTTCTGTGGGGACTAAGCTGCTGACACCTTCTGTCTTCTTCCAACTTGGGCTCATGATTACATTGTTATTTAAAGGCAACAAAGAAACCCAAATGCCCAAAGTTGGGCTTAGGTTGACCCCAGGAGAGTCGGTCCTGAAGAGATTGAACCCAAGGGAGGAAGCAATTTCTACTTCCGGAGACTTTTCCTTTTTGTTTTTTTTTTATGTTTTCTACTTCTGGAGACTTCGCAGAAGGCATCAGCTTTGAAAATTGAAACGTCCATCCCGACTTTCTGAAGTCATCAAACAAGCGTTTCCAACAGCGTGTAGGGTCTGCAAATGAAAAATAATTTACTCTCACAGTTACACACGGACAATGATCTTCAACCAATGTGCTCTCTCGTTCTCATTTGGAGTCAAATTGTTTGTAAGCATGCTGATAACTGGCCCACAGTCTTTAATTTAAATTACAAATACCTGTTCTTGGTGTATTAGTTAGTGGATTAGTTGATGTATGCCCAACTGAAAAGATCGATTCTTCCTAATAGAAAAATACATCTCTGCATCATTTATTCATCATCCGATCAACCTTCACCCTCCAGAATCCAGTCAAGGCTTCCAACATATTATCAAAGGCTATGTAATTCTTTAATCCATCAGAAATTCTGTGGGATTCAGTGTTGGTATTTTTTATCACCAAATCATTACTGGTATTCACTAATTGGTTAGCAATCCTGGATTAATCAAATGGCCCTAAACCCTAAACATTACCAAAAAAACAAGCTGTAGTTACAATTGGAAAATCAAGCAAAATACATTTGTAGCATTGTATGTCCTAAATTTATTCATTTTTTCTATACTTTTTTACAGCATGTCCTTTACAGAACAACAGCAAAATATCAATCCTTGTATTATTAAACTATTTATATTCATAGGATTGAGAAATTCTTTTCTGGGTTTGTCTCCAATGGGGGCTTTGAAATCTTCAAAGTTCATTCACTGATGCATGGAAATGTTCCAAATCCTTGTGTTATGTCTTTCAAGAGTCTCAAATTTAGCAGATAACACAAGAATTCGGATTCTCTTCTGCACTCACGACCCGGTAATATGTAGTCATGTGAGGATTATAGGCCTTGTAGGCCTTAACAAGCTCAGCAATCTGATCACTTTCTTTCTTTTTATCATCTTCCTTCTTGCCGCCGCCGCCGCCGCCGCCTCCGCCTTTCTTCTCTCCCTCTTTCTTCTCTTCTTTCGCTGGTCCTATTGTTAAAATCTCTGTGTGCCATTGTTTTCTTAACTTGCTCACCACGTTAACTGGGTCAACATCGCCGGTCACTGTTAATTTCTTATCCTTCATGTCCATCGAGATAGAATCAATACCTGCAAAATTCATTAAAAAACAGAGACAAGTTTATTATTACAAACAAAACAAGTATCTGTAAACAATTATTTAATCAACAGAAAAAAAAAAAAAAAAAGGCTTAAATCAGTACCTGATAGACCAGAAACTACTTTCAAGGCTTTTTTCTTTGCTTTGTCATCGTGTAAATCCAATTTCAAGACAACTTTCTGTAAGAAAAAATAAGATTTTCATGTCAGAGGCAACAAAACACCCCTGTCCTGTCCTGTCCTGACCATGATTGAAAGAAAACTTTGTGCTTTTTGTTGCTCTGAGTAACCATAACAGAATCTTAATAACTCAAAAAAAGTGAAAAACCAGCAGCATCTCGAACAGCGGCCAACAAAGATTGTTTGTTAATAAGAAAAAGCAAATCCCATGAAAAAATGGGCTTTGAATTAATAAAAGAATTTTAAAAAGCATGAAAAACCCATATTTTTTAACACAAGAAAACCCATCAAAGATTGTTTGTTTATTATTCTATATTTCAATATGAAGAGCAGGAGATGATTGATGTTACAAGTGAATTGATGAAAATATAAAACTAATTAAGTAAAGAAAGATTCATTTCTGTAATAAGAAACTGGGATCAGAAGAACAGATTGAGGGAAGGAAACTTCACCTTCATTGCTGTGGAAACTTAAAGCTGCGCCAAGACTTTAGAACATACACTGATATAATTAACCCACAACACACGCAAATTATAAGAGAGAGAGAGAGAAAGAGGAAGACAATATATTAATAAACTAATACTAACCAATGGGAACAAGGCTGGGAAAATTAAATAAAAAATTCGTCCCAAAAAAAAAAAAGACTGGAAAATTTTGGTTTCAAAGACGTTGAACTCTGACCGTTTCCTTGTCTAAGAACGCACAAAATATGGACCGCACCCAAGGGCAAATTTTGTATTCCAAATAGTTATTTTTTAATTTTTTTAACCATAAGAGATTTTTAAGTTTTGTACAATATAATTTTTTGTAAGTTCATTCAAACATTTTTTTTTATGGATTTAACGAATTATATAACAAATTTTGTATTCCTAATTTTTTTCCTTTATTGTCATTATGAATTTCTACTATTAATTCTTATTTTTCATTGGAAAAAGAAAAATTATTTACTTCTTATAACTTAATTTAATTTACATTGACAGTGATTTTTTTTTTTAATTATATGACTTGTATTAATAGAATCCATTGGTTTTGGCTCTTGTAATTAAACTTGTATTAGAAATATAATGTTCCATTGTTAATTTATTTTAAACAATAATTTTTTATTTTATATAAATATATAAAAGTCAAAGTCTTTGGGAGAAAAAAAAAATTCAATATGAATGGTTTATATTATGACATTTGAATAATCTTAAAAAATCACCATGGGTCATATATTTTATTTTATTTGAATTTTTTTAAAATATTAAATTAATTATATTTATTTATTATTATTATTACTTTAAATTGCTCTCAAGTAAATTCATATTGAAGATAATACAACTTTCATTGCCATCATTATAGGATAATTTTGTATTCTCTTTTTTCAATTATAATATTCAACTCTTAAATTACATTTGTCTTAAAAAAAAATTTACTTTCCAATTTTGAAATCTATGACCTATTTATTTATTTCACTTTTTAAGTTTTCTATACACGTTTAATATATATATATATATATATATTAATTTTAAAATGATTAATAGATGATCAAATCAATTAAAATTAATTTTGAAATATATCAAATAAATTGAATTTCATTACCATTATTACACTAATTTCAAAATCTTGTTTTTTGATCTCTCCCTAATAAGTAAAATACATAATATGTTTGATTTTTCTAATTGTCAAGTATAAATTACTATTAATTTAAAATACTATTATTGATATTGATTTGATTCTTAAATTCATCTTAATCAATTAAACATTCAAAAGTTACAAATCATTCAATGATTATTTTTAAGACCCATCATATAAATAAGGGTATTTTGAAATGCTTAAAAAATAAATTGCATCCTTACAATATTTTTTCCATTGTCATGATATTCTTTTACCATATAGTAAATCTAACTTAGATTCTCTTTCTTTTTGTTTGTGATGTTATATATAGATGGATTAAATGCACAAATTACTTTATGTTTGGTTTTATATTATTTTAGGTGCTCCTTTATTTTTTCTTTTGTATTAGGATCTTTTAGATTAATTCTTCATCATAGTTGTATAATGATTTATTTTTTGAAAAAAAAAATATTTTGGAAAGAAAATTTAAAATTAAGCAAAATTTCATGAAAATTTAATGTTTTGGATTTCTTTTCAAGTTTTTGCTATTACTATTAGTTCTATTATAGTTTACCTATTCATATATTGTATATATCTTTATACAATTTTTTTTTTTTAGTTTTTGATATGATATCGATTTATATACCAAATTCCCTTTATACTTTATCATGAAATAAAAGAATAAGCTCAATGATAAATTAGAGAAAAATGATCACTTATCACCTATCCTATCATATGTATCAAGTATGGATTTTATTTTTTATTTTTTGTATGAAGTGAATTGATTTATTTCTTTTCTTAGTGATATGATTTTTTTGTTTGTCATTTTGATATTATATTTGTTGCTTTGATATTATCATTTTCATGATTTAACTTGAAGCAAAGCTAATTACTATCCAAGTAAATGCAAATTGATAGAAGTAGTTCTTTAGTTTCAATTTTTTGATACATATAACAAGTATTATAAGGTTTACGGTAAATGATAGTTATTTTCTTCAAATAATTCAAAAAGGTAATTTTTTATTCAACATTTTATTATATTATTATTTTTTTTACAAAATTTTTAGGGATGCGAAATTTTTTTAAAACATTTAGAATAAGCTGAACTTCTTATAATTTAAAATATATATAAAATATCATTTGGATTTAAGAAAAGCTAAATCCAAATGTGAACTTTTATTACCTTTAATATATTGGAATATACAATCAACAAAAAAAAAATAAATGTGCATAATAAATTATTAGTATTATATATATTGAAGCTGATAAGTTTTATTTTTTATGAGAATACTAACAACATATTTTATTATTAAAAAATAATTTTATCAAAATTATAAATATAGCGTTTCTCAAAATAAAATAGTCTAATGTTTTTCTAATAAATAATATTTTAACTTTTAAATAGTAATATATATAATAAAAACTATCTAATTTTGTGGTTGATCTATCTTTTTTTACGCGGCAATCTAATTTAGCATCACATATCCAAATTGATTTACTTGATAATATTTAACTTTTAATGATGTTATAAATTTTAGCTTAAATTTGATAAAAGTTTCTAATTATTAGCAAAATTCAATTACAAATTCAAATAAAAAAGAAATTTGTTACTTATATATTCAAATATTTATATGCATAATTATCTCGTAATCAAAATTTTCATTGGTTTTATTTTTATTTCTTTTTATGTTAAGGTGTTTATAGATTAAATGAACATTATTACTAATTCAAATTTTTTTGGTATAATTACTTCTAATTTATTGTTATTGTTAGTCAACTATTAATATTTAAAATTTTCACTTTACTTTATTTTAAAATTATTAAAAATAAAATTATCACCCGTGTATTGGATGAGCTTAAATCTAGTTAAAAAACTAATAATCACATCATAATATATATATATATATATTTGCAAAAGGTGCCATATTACTTTTTTTTTAAAATTACATTCATAATTAAGTATTATTTTTATATAATCAATTATTATATCATTGATTAATTAATTAATAAATTATAATTTAATTAAACAATCAAATACATATAGAGTAAGATTTAAACTTAAAATTTTAAAGATGAAGTGCGAAATTACTTGTAAAAGAGAAATATATTATTTCAATCTCTTATCTTTTATTTGTAATTATTTTTTTAAAAGTCTAACAATTTTCATTATACGATGAGAAAAAAAAAATAGTGCAATAGAGGAAACAAGAGTAGGAATATTTTCCGGGTGAACAAAGGCTTGACAAAAAGGCCAAAACGAGTCAAATAAAAAAGGTTGGATATGAGACACAACGTAGCCTTCTCCAACAAGGAGCCTTTGAGTGTGTCATATGGAGCTTTCCTATTATTATTATTATTGTTTTTTTTTTTTTAATTTGGGTTTTTTGTCGTACATGAGAAAGATTTTTGAAAGCCCATTATTTCTTCATATTTTTTTTCTTTATTCTTTTGTTTTCCCATAAGTATTTGATCAATCATTTTTTTTCCTTCTATTGTGTACTAACGAGTTATATATATATATAAAAGCAAATGTTTCTTTCTAATTCTAAATTTTTTATTAAAAAAGTTAAAAAAAATTGTATTTTATATTTGATAGGATTACCAATGCATTCACAGGGAAACATAAAAATGAAATTTGGGTTTGATATTGAATTTCCATTCTGTGAATGAAAATTTATAATTAGTAAACACATTCAAAAATACTAATAAATAGCAAAAACAAATTACCAACATTTGAAGTCTTGCATATATGCAAATGGGGGTGTGGGAAGGGAATAGTCCAAAGAGAAACATGTTGTCATGTATAATGTTAGCTGTGAATGAAGTTCATTTGGTGAATACAAAAGGTTAGCATGACTTCATTTATAAAGAAAAAAAATGTTAATTAATTAATGTGAGGATTAATAATTTTTTATTGATAATTTAGTAAGGACGGCAGCAGATCCTAACTCATCTTCATCCATCGTGGATGTTTTTAAGGGGATATTGAGATTGATTTGTGGGTTAATATCCTAATTCATCATCATCCTCATCTAAAGTTTTTTTTATTTTGTTTCTTCTAATAAGATGTGATTTAAGTTACGATTCAATCTTATCTTGCGAAATCTCTTATAGTTTTGCGAGTCTCTTTCCATTTGGCTGCTCAATCAATAGAAAAATTCTTATGGTTACATGATATAAAGTTTTTGAGCTAATAAGTGAAACTAGTAATTCTATGAAAAAGAAAAAGAAAAAAAAAAATAGCAAGGATGATAATGATATTGAAAGGAACTTTAGTTTAAGATTTTTGGGTTGCTTATTCAAATAAAAGCTTTTTTAAATATACATTTTGAAAAGAAATAGTAGGTTTTTTCTTTTCGGATTTAATTTGTTAAAAAAAAATTGCCTTCGATACATTAATAATATAATTTTTTTAATTTATTATATTTTTTTAATTATATCTCATTCATTACAATCTTTTTTTCTTAATAAAATTTTATATATAAAAAAAAATGAAATCTTACCTTTGGTATATCTAATTGCTATCTTTATATAAATCAACTAAATTTTGTCTATTATTTTTAAAAATGTATAATATATGCTAAAAATCAAGTTCGACATCTGAGCAGGAAGAGGAAAAAAATGATGGGCTTTTGGAAGTACCGAGTTAGGATATTGGAAGGACGGGCGAGGGCAGCCCAAATACAGCAATTGCCGCCATTTAATCCCAAAGAGCAAGTGCTTGGGAGCCGCATTCATTCATTACCACTAACTGGCCTAACATCTCAACAATAACAGCACAGGACTAAAGATATATTCAAACGTATAGATATTCCAGCAGCAGCCACCAACAGAACATCATATTCCCAAAACAAAGACAGTGCATTATTACACAAGGAACTGATTTAACTATTGGATGCTCAAACGCTCAGCAGCAGTTTCATCTACCAAAATTTCTAGGTGCTGCATTTCTCTCACTCTGTCTGCATATCAAAGTAAACGTATACCTTTCCTTTCGTGCTTAGTTTCAAACAATTATTTCACGAAAGAATGAGAAAGGTTCCAAGATATTATGAGGAATAATTCCCCCGCTGTAGTAAGACTAGTGAAAACTTACTATATGGTGGTATTTTTGTGCAGAGATCAGTACTTTTCATGGAGCTGTTCTTTTGTGCAACTAAGCTTTCTGCTCATTTAGTAGGGAGGCTTTAGCAATTTCCAGTGCCTCCTCAACCGAAGATGCTTTCCGAAGCTGGGTTTTGTCAATGGAAGGCTGGTTCCTTGCAAGTTCTGGAAGGAGTTCAAATTCCTACAACATAACAATATGATGTGAGCTTTATAGCCTTGCAAAAAAAGCCTACGATAGCAGAGCACAAAGGATTCAGGAGAAAGGACGAAAAGAAAAAATTGGATCTCAGATTATATCAGACATGATTTCAATATTTTTAACTTTGAATTTAGCAACCATTTAACTAACCAACATGTAATTGGTCAAGCTTACATAATACACATTTTCAAACCTTATTGGAAGCTTCTCAATCTAACTAAGAACTGATTTTTCTGCTGTATAAAATGCCAAGAGGGACATTATGGAAAACGATGACCCACAATGCCTTGAGAAAACGATCTCTTACTGAAAGTTGGTCCTACATGCAACACAGTGCATGGTGAACTCAAAACTGATATCTATATTTAGCATCCTTTTTCCAAATATTATCGTATTTGTGTTGAAAAGAATTACTTAGATAAAACATATAGTTGTTTATAAATATTCTTTATTAGAATTTTTCTTTTTTTTTGTATGAATATCAAGTGTCTAGTTATATCCTAACACTTTCACCATTCCATCATTATCAGATTTCTCTCAGAGATGCCCCATTTACATACTTGGTCAGACAATTTCACCTATTCAGCCAACAATGCTAATTGGCACAAAATTCTAGTAAAATAAACTACCTCAGCACTTCCACTTTCAAGAAGAACTCCTTTCAGTTTACCTGTAAAGTCATGAAGAAAAAGTTTAATCTTACTTTTGTGAAAAGTGTAATAGAAAATGAAGAGAGAGAGACTCTTCAGAAGTTCCATTACCAGAATCTATCCAGAAAGTAGCAATTTTTGGATCAAAGTTCCCAATCTCAAATGTCTCTCCAACTGGCCAAAAAGATTATAATTCTAAATGCTGAAATTGAGATAACATATATTTATATATGCAATGTTAAAAAAGCATGTAATATTTATTCTCACCATTGTCCCCATAAAACTGCCACCAAACTTTCCTGGGGCTCCCTTCATACTCAAAAACCCTCGAGTAAAAATAGGGCAGATAATCATACCTGGAAAACATTAGACAGGTAATGATGCAAGTCATCAATGTTTCAGAATGAAAGAGAAGCACTGACAGTGTATCTAACATCATAGAAATTAGGAATGATGGAAGACATGGGATAGACTGTCACAGACATGTGAGTCTGTGCACTAAGTAACGCCTTAACACAATGCTGTGCAGATCGACGAGCATGATCAACATGTTCAACTCGTGCTACACGGTCATACATCTGTCATGATAAAACATGTACTTAGATCTTGAAAGGAGAAATGGTTGTTGATTCAAGAATATCATACCTTAAGGGGAAATGCTGCAACATCTCCAACTGCAAAAATTCCAGGTATGCTTGTCCGGAACAGACCATCGACCTGGTTCAAAGGCAGAGTCATCAATCATCATATACACATACTCCACTAGAAACAATCTGAATCTCAACTATGCTTATAAGATTAAGGCATGAAAATAAAACGCTGGTGATCTAATGGTCTTTTTAATAACAAAGAATAGAAAATGTAGAAAACATGCTAAACTTCATCAAGGCATAATACATGCTATTAGTATGCACTAGTTGGTTACCAGCATTAAGCAACATCAATATCAAATAAAATAGGAAATTACTTCACACGTGGTACTACATACATGTATAACTATGCATTAAAAGTAAATAGATTGTCTAACGGAGCACATAATTCACATAAAGAAGTTACAGATGATGCTCACCTGTATGCCACCAACAGTAGTATTTAATCCCACCACTTCAAAGGGACTAGCTGTAGGTTTTGCTCCAATACCAATAATTGTCTGCAGAATGGTGAAAATATAGGGTGAAAGGGCCACTTGAACAGTTCTCCCACCACTAGCAAGGAAATACAAGAAATTTTAATTATAGCAAAATGGTTACTGTGTCAGCTTCTACAATAGATCCATCTCCAAGTTTAACAGCAGCTACCCGTCCATCAGAACCAGCTTCTAAGTTTTTGATAGAAACACCCTGGTCAGTGGTTTGACAAGTTCATAACATTCAGTTCACGGTGTATTAATCAAATTCAATGTTCACTACTACTAACTGAAAATGAATTTGAAACTAATGGAATTCACAGCCAGATGGATAGGCAGGTAGGCAAATGCATGCATTGGTGGAAGCATAAGTGCACACACTCAGATTGCAGGGTATGTAGAACGACAGAGAGAGGGAGGACAGAGAGATAGTACTTTTAAAAATTTGACGCCATTCTCTTTGTATAGTTCTTCATATCTTTGAGCGAGGGAAGGAGTGAATAATCTTCGCAAAAGCTGATTCTCTGGGAAAATGACCTACATTAGGAGCAAAAGGAAATAGAATTCAGCTCAACAAGTCTTTATCTAAAATCACCTAACCTTAAATGAAAATTAGAAGATAATGTAGTCTTCGGCATAGGCACACACAGACATGCATGTATATGTGTCTAAATACATGCATGTCTTGAAACACATAGAAACTTTTCAGTTTTAGAGATATCAAAGTGCCACCTCAACTTGGACCATATAAAGGAAAACTACAGCAGAAATAGAACTATTCTTTTTGGTTTCATTAATAACTGAGACAACCACATTTACCAAATAAAATGAACTCATACTGTAGTATCAAGTTTCCAGCCAACAGTTGCAGCAGCAACCTCCATCCCAATATAACCACCACCAATAATCACCACCTTCTTTGCTTTCTCCTAAGCAATTAAATAAAAATTTTTATTGGACCATATAGGAAGCTAAAAGGTAACAACATGAAAAAAAGAAACAAAAAAGGCTATGAGTAGAAGAAACTTTTAAGTACCAAAGATGAAATTAGTGAGTCAGCATCTGCAACATCCCGAATATAGTGCACACCAGGAATGTTTCCTCCTATTTTCTCTGGAAATCTGAAATAAACACAGTTAAGAAATCAGTGTCCCCTTTTTCTTCTTTACTGCTTCACCAATTCATGTTCATAATCTAGGACAACAAAATGGAAGGCTAATACAAACTGATGAGGATACCTTGAGGCTGTACATCCTGTAGCAATTATAAGAGATCCATACTTCAACAATTTGCCCGAATTTGTGGTTAGGGTTTGCTTTTCCGTATCAATACTTGTTACTGGATCCTCATAAATCATCTAATCATACAAGAGAAGTAGGGGAAAAGGTTAGAAACAGCAATTTATAAAACATCAGCAGCCCTTCATTATCAGAGACTTAAACAAAGATAAATCTTCTTAAACTTTTGTTTACATGCACTATGCAAGCAACATATTTTGTTTCTTGGCTTGCAATGTAATTATTTCCAATTAAATAACTTCCTGGAAAAGGGCCAGAAACAAAGACTCTTAAACAGAAGGAAGACATAACAAAAAGCTGATAAAATTAAAGGTTACAAAAGATAAATACCTAAAGCAGTTAGAAGAAATACCTCAATCCCTTTCTCTTTATACCATTCAGGAGTTTGCCTTTCACCACCAGATCCAACACAAGTATGAAAACTCTATGATGATTCAAATTGAAACTATTAAAACAGTACATAACATATTATATTATAGGCATGAAAACATAGAAACCCACAGAAAACTACACCAGAAAATGCTTGAAGTTCTAATCATTGGGAACATGAACTAGCAACATATTTCCAAATAAAATCACATAAATATAGAAAAATACAAAGAATTTTGAAACATGAAATATGCTTACTAATGACCCAATACAGTCACAATTCTTAACAAAAACTGAATAGAATAATTCAAGTATAGATTGACAAAAAAGAAATGTAGCTATATAAAGCTGCAGATTCTTACAGGTAATCGAACTGGTTTCTTGTCAAGTGGAAACAAGTAGCCTTTTGTCAAAGCCGGTCTCTCGTAAGGTGCATATGCCTGCAAAACATTCACAGCATCAAACCCAAAATCCAAAATCAATAAATAGTAATAGAATCGTTAAAAAAGCAAAACCGGGTATAGAATTCACCTCTTTGGATACAATACATAGCCTGCCATCAGCCATTCCGTTTTCGACGAAAGTCCTCGCTGCATATCCGGCAGCATTGCCCCCTCCGACGATCACAAATCTAGCAGATAGGGAAAAAATGAATAACCCAGTTTCAATAAAGTTATATAAACATGAAATTATAAATCAAATTGGAAAGTAGAAAAGAAGAAAATTTTGATTGAGAAAAACTGACTCTCGGTTGTCGTTAGAAAAAGAGGAGGCAACGACGAAGTTTCTATGGAAGCTTCTGAATCCGATGGAAGAGGAAGGGTGAGGACGGGTCAAAGAAGATGAGTGAGGGCAACAGAGAGCAAGCCCATGCTTAAGTTGAAGCGAGTTGGATAAGCTCGACATTGCTTTTCGAACAGTAAAAAGCAGAAATATTTATAAGAACTGAAATTTAACAAAAAGGGATGAGTAATTGCAGAAGCAACAGCAGCAGTTGTTTGCGGAGAACGGACCTGGGAACATGCTATTTGAAGGTGCTTTGCGGTGAGTGAAAAGGTAAATAATTTAGTAGTATTAATTTATTGAAGAGGCTGTTGGGTTTAGATTTGGCTCTAGAAGAGGGCCAAGGGGCATGACTATGACGATTTGGATTGGTTTAGAGATGGAATGGTACAGCGCCGGAGATCTTTTACGAAAGGGAAAATGTGCGTGCCCAATGTTCAGAGAAGAGTGATCAGTTTGTCTAGTTTAGTTGGCAATACTTTCATCTTTCAGAAAAAGAAAATTTTATTCGTCTAAACGAGTTCGACTTTTTGACATTATTTCAGTGAATATTGAAGCTAATAGACTTTGATGGCATACTCCTAACAATGTTGTTCGATAAGCACGAGAAACACGGGAATCTGAACAGTAAAATGACAAGCAACGCGCAAGTTTTAATCTTCTATTTATAGCCTCGGCTAATTTGAGATTCAAAACCCTATGCGTTTTCCATGTGTCCCAATGTTGTGGTCCAAACCATCCAATGATTCCCACCAGAGTAAGTTAAATAAACAAATCTTTCTGACTCTTTTAAGTTAAATGAACAAACCTTACTGACTCTTTTTAGGTGTTAAAAAGCAAACACAGATTCCGAAGATTCCACCGTACCTTGCAAGTTAGAATTGAACAATTGTCAAACAAACAGCTGTTGCTATCCTCATTAGGCAACCTTGTCTGAAGTTCTGTTTTTTTTTTTTTTCCTATTTAAATGGTTCCCAATGTCCAGCGGGAACTCAGCGTATGAATAACAGATTTTTATATTTATCTATAATAAGATCCAATCAAGTGATTGGTTTTCCCTATTGTCTTTCCAGGTTCGAAAGTCGACAACTTTAGAGGTATGCTTAACGTGATAACGCAGCCAACCAGAGTAACACAAGGGTGGTTTCCAATAAGAAAACTGAGACATTGTTTAATTGATTGGCAGGCACAAACTTTATCAGTTCCCAATTCAAATACCCCTTACAACTTAGCTATCTGAAGGACAATCAAAGAAGGAATCAAAAACTTCGAGAAAGTAAGCATGTTCACATTGCCAAATTGGCCGACAAAGCTAAAAAACTCGGGCAAGAAGAGCATATGAAAATGTTAATCCAACATACATTTACTTTCTGCAAAGTGAGAAACTCTCACTTCCTTCTTCAAATACAAAATGTTATAGTAGTAGTTTGAGTATTTACATTTTCCTGACAAGAAAAGCTTCTGTATACTCAAATCAAATACTAACAGTTAACATATATTAAACACAGGGCCAAAGCTTAAAAAAAAGTGTACGTTTAACACAGGAAATGCTTGCTTCATCACAACCTTAGTGGCTGAAGCCTATGTTAATTTTAAAAAGGAAAAACCCCAATCTTGCTGGTTCATCTGTCCCTAACTTCATGGGCCAAATTAGACAGGACACCCATGAAGAAAATAGAACCTAGGAAGATCAAACCATTACCTCAAAATTTTGTAAAATTCAAGGCCCTGTCCCGGCCAAGAGCAATTGATAAAAATGTCCAACATAGTTACACGAGTGGCGCAGATGATCTCCCAGCTTGGTCCAACACATCAAGAAACTCACTTCTAGTTCTTACAATCCTATGAAAAACTTCCCTAATCTGCATCTGCAAAGGTATCAATCCTTCTTCCATTCTCCGACAAGTCTCCGCTAATTCCGCCACCTGTGCAGCCGCTTCCTCTACTTTCTCTGTCTCTCCAGGAAACTGAAAAGAATCTGTAAACTCAATCAAACTCTGACCGAGTTTCTCCATTTTCTGCATCTCCTCTAATAAACCAGCCATCCCTTTCTTCTCCTTCTTCTTCCACTCATCGCCAATTTTCTCTTGTAACCCAATCATGCTATGGGCCCAGCTCAGTTGCTTCGGAACCGGAAAATGAGTAGCCAACCCACTCCTCTCTTGACAAGGTATCGCAGCCACCAATGCCCACATAACAAAAACCATAATCACGCTCATTATATAAACAGGGGAGGCCAAACCGGAAGCCTCTGCCCCACGTGGCGCAACGAGATTGGTAGCCATGGCCTGAATCTGTTTCGCGGCTGACCAATTCTTGGCCACCTGCCAAGAAAGTGACCTGAAATATCCCGGCGCCCGTTCTTTATTACCACCTCGGCGACCGAACGACCAGCTCCTCTCCGTCGTTTTAGTATTAGTGCCATCTTTATCATCAAGGTTCACTGCTGACATCAGAGAATTCAAGGCCTTTTTAGCCCTCCTCGCCTGCCCGTCGCCGATGGGGTTTTGGTCCAAAGACGAAACGGCAATCTCCGCCAGTTTTTGGCAATGTTTAACTAACTCCAACCCGTTGGTAACCGCATTACAAACGTCTAAAGCCTTCACGGCCCGGTCTAGAAGCTCAGGAATCAAGCGATCGAGAGGAGGTTTGGAGATCTGAGACGGGTCATGACCCATAATGAGAATAGCCTTGAATTCGGCTTCACAGCACAGAAACACATCGAGGAGTTTGCGTAGCCAGGAAATTGAGAGAAGGGCATCAACAGGGACGTCATCTGGAGGAGATAAGAGTTCGGTGAAGCGATCAGAAACGTGCTTTTGGAAGAGCTCTAAGTCTTCAAGCTCTTGCTCGTGGTTACCATCCATGGCGATGACTTGGTTCCGCCTGATGCTGATTCGCCCCAAGAAGGAGCCTTGGTACTCGGTTCCCGGCATTTCTGTTGGAATAATTCAGGGGAATCCGTGTAGAGAAAGCAAAACAATGAAAGAGAGGAAAAAATGAGAGGAAAGTGAAAGAAGGACAAGAGAGATGTTTTAGGATAAAAAAGGATGAAAGGTTTGGGAGTTAAATACGGGAGCGAAATTCATGGGAATGGATTGGTCGGGGCCGAGACCGGTTCTTCTTCTTTGGGACGCTGACTCGGCACTCCGCAGTATTCTTTATTTTTGTTCCCGATTGTGCCCCCCACTTCTTGGTTTTTTTTTTTGCTTTCTATATTCTATAACATATAAATAGGTTTTTTTTTTTTTAATTCTTAATTTACTTTTGAATTTCTATCAATATATTTATTTGGTTAACAAAATATTACATGATCATTTGTCTTTAATGTTCTTTAATTGTCTTGTTTTTAGGAAATTAGGCTTCACTTTTTCCTTATTACAGTACATTTTTTTTGCTAATCCCTTATTACAACAGATAAGTAAGTACTGTTTTACCAAAAATAATTTATATCTTTTTTTCGTGGACAAAGATAATTGATATTTTTGGAAAAAGGAAATCAATGACATAAAGTAGCCATAATATTTTTATTTTGAATTTTTCTTTTTCTTTTTCTTTATCAACTTAAATCTAACACTCCAATTTGATTCCCAAAGGTTCATCAATATTGAAAATTTAATTTTAATAAATCATTTACTCTATTTAAATGCAAATATTGAAATACAGTTCAGACAAAAACATGTTTTATGAACAAAAAGAAGAATATGTTATAACATTAATCTAAAAAATTTTAAGAAATAAACCAAATATTTTTTTATAATATAAATTCAGTGCTTGGAATTTTATTCTTAATATATTAAGATTACAATTAGACGGACAATTGCAATTTTTAAAGGCAAACCCCTTGGAATTACATTATTGAGATTTGTATGAACTACAGACAAGAATTCCAATGTAAATAAATACAAACCCTGTATATGGAGACCTTTGAAATATTTGGTATAATTCAAGGATTAAATGTAATAGTTTATATATTTTTTTAGTGCGTATGTAGTAAAAGTTAAGCTAGATACTTAATAAATATACAGAAATTAAAATAAATTAAACCAAAAAATAAAAATTAAACAAACAGGAGGGAATAATGGTGGCAATTTTGTAGTTTTGGGTGGAAAGAAGGGCCAGAATTTGATGGGAGTTGCTGATTCAGTGACAAATGGAGCTAGTTGATACGCGTTGTTGTGTGGCAGATGACGAAGTCCAGGACCCCGAGGCCTGGTCTCTAATGTCGAAACTCGAATGCCCAAAAACGGAAAAAAAATTGAAATTAAAATTAAATAAAAAAGTAAAAAGAAACAGATTCCATTGACCAGGTCATTTCATGAGGGGGCCCATCCTTTTCCTCTTTGATTACCTACTACGCGTCCGCACGATCACACTTCATTTAGCCGCTTGATCCTTTCACATTTTTCATCTGTCCCATGAAAAACTCTTCGCGGGCCGTCCACCTCAGCTTTCCATACCTAATTGCTCGTTACTATATCATGATTGATTTATTTTGGAGGTTGTGATGGGATGAGGCCCAGAAAAGGCGGGCTGAGCTGGCAATTCAGACGGTGTGGATTTTCTCTAAATTTGAAGTATCATGATTTAGGCCAATTATTGTATATGGGGCACCATTTACTGTGTTGTTGATGATTTTGAAAAGTTTTGTGGGCCTTTAATCTTTTATTTAACTCATTCTTTTGGTGGCCCAAAAAATAATGAAGGTAAAAACCATTTATTTTTCCTTGACAAAAAAAAATTATTTTAACTAATTATTAGTAATTACCACTCATTATCATAATCTTTCTTAGATCTCTTCCACTAAATAAAAGGTAATTACCAATGTTAGTAGCTCCTTTCACAAGTAATTTAACTTAGTGACAAAAAAGAAAATTTAAATTTTTGAGGTCTTAATTTCTAGTTATACTATGTATAGATTTGATTAATTTTATATTGAATTTATTTAATTATATATTTTTTAATTAATTTTGCATTAATTTTTTAAATATAATCTTTGATTATAATTATAATTTGTTTATATTTATATTTTCATAAAAAATTAATGATTTACACATAATTTATGGTCAAAACAAAATAAAAATTTCTGTGTATAAGAATATCATAATTTATAAATAAAAAATATTATAAATATTAAAATTTAAATATAAAGTTATTGAATATTATTTTTTAAAAATAATTATTTGAATTAATTAAATTAATCTTGAAATCAAAACAAAATAAAAATTTTTACTATTTACATTCCACACATTTGACTAGACGTTATTAATTTAATTATTTTGCTAAAGCATTCAACGTGTTCATTTTTTTTGCTAATACTTTACATTTTATTCTCTTTTGAATCACTACCTGCTCGGAGAATATGCTTTCTTCAGACAAAATTCATGCTCTTTTGAGAGGCAATAAATAATTATTTACTTAAACATCACATGCAAATAAATAAACAATTCCAAAAATCGTGGCAAAGGACGTCATCTAGTATTGCATAAAAAGTTAAAAGAGACGGCGATGGTAGTTAATTTCATGATTAATCACGTGCCAAACAGTCGTTATAGCAGAAACAAACGCGTTTTCTGCTTAGAGCATCTAAATTCTTAATTGTTCTTATTAATATTTCTGAAATTCACCGACATTTTGAATCACTTTTTATCATATTTGGTGAATAAAATAATAAATAGGATAGAATAATAATTATTTTATATTATATTATATTTATATAAAAAATAAAATTATAAAAAAAATTAATTTTTATTTTTATATAAAATAATTTAATTATTTTAAAATTAAAAAAATTATTTTTAATTCATGAAATTAAATTTATATGTCTTATTATATTTTTAAAAATTATATTAATAATTTAAATTATATAAATTTTAAAAAAATAATATTAATCAATAAATAAATTATTTTATTTTAATTTTTACACATATTAAATATAAGATAAAATGATGTTATTTAATTTAATCTTATTTATAATATCATCTTATCTTATCATATCATAATTTTATATATCAAATGTATTTTTTTTTTTGTTATGAGATCACCCAAAAAATAAAGAACCTACTATATATATTGTTTTGTATAGTCATTAGTTAATTTGAAGTATCGGAAGGTTTGGAGATTCATGTATATAGCTAGGGCGTTCATGAATATTTTTAAGAATTAAAAAATTAAATAAAAGAAGAAGAAAATTATTTGTGAACATTTTAGAAAATTTCTCTTACACATTATTTTTATCAATAAAATTAATAAATTTATAGAAATATTATAAATAGATATAAAAAAAAATTCTAAATCCCTCAGTTGGATTTGAATACTACACGGTGACAACAGTCCAAATTCCATGAACTGGTGAGAGTCAAAGTGCCATTTAGTCAATTCAAGCAGAGAGATTGGGCCTCACGTGACCATTGACCAGCACTCACTTTGGTATAAGAGTTGAGTTTGGTTCACGAGACCAATGAGGCAATGAAGATGTTCTCGAGTCTCAGACAAAATTAGATTCCAACAATATGGTTGGCACTTAGAGCCTGCAAACATCACATCCGGGCATGATGGGCATGGTTAAATATCTAAATTCTAGAGGAACGCACTTCAACCATAATAAACATGTTTATGAAGATAGTTAATTAGATCTTAGTAGGCTTTAACTTAAACCATTCTATCTATCTATCTTCTTGCTGAGTTATTTTTGTGATATGGCTTGGACCCTTCTTTGATTGGGAGACTGACCATTTGAGCCTGAGGCGATGGATTAAAGTCATAAACAAGAACTATACAACCTTTTTCTGGTTTTGTATCACACACGTGTTCATGAATTCTACTGCCAACTGTTTAGGCTGGGCTAAGAGCCCAAATAAGTTGGGATTTAACAAGCAGTGCGTATTTCATTACACATAGACCAAACCCAAATCAGTTACATTGCAGCCCTTGTAGACGGAAGCAATGGACGCCCATATAAGGCGTGCGGGTTTCTTTTTTAATCACTTTTTGTGATGTTTCTTGACCAAATTATGGTAAAATCTCATTTGCACCTTTAGGTAATGTTTGGATTAATATGTATAAAGGAAAGGAAAAGAAAGGAATGGAACGAGAAATAAAGCTTTTTAAAGGAAAGAAAAAAATATATGTATCTCTGGTTTGGATAATTAAAAATTATAAAAAAAAAAAATTTTAATATCCATTGTTTGAATAAAGAGTTAAAAACAAAATGATTCATTATAATAATTTTTTTAATTATAACATTTCATTTTTTGTGATTTTAAAATATTCATGGATCATGAGATGTTTATTATTTTGTATGACTTCACAATTGTTATTATATCAATAGTTTTTAATCAAGTAAAACAGAAAGATATTTTATAAATATGCATTAATGAATTTTTTTGCTATCGTCAAAATTTCAACACACTATCACTTTGACAATGTATTCATATAAAAACTATTAAATATAAAAAATATAATTACATAAAAATATTACATCTCATAAACCAAAAAAATACATTTATTCATATTCAATCATTCATCAAAATCAAATCATCAAAAAATTATAAAAAATTTTTATATTGAAAGAGACATGTGAAACTTATTTGAAAAAAAAAGATGGTTTTGAAAAAATTGTAGGAAGATTATGAGGTGATTAAGTTTTTTTAATTAGGTTTTTAATATTAATAAAAGAATGAATATAATAGTCTTTTTATAAAAATAATTTTTTTCAACTTTTCTTTCCTTAGCTTTTTTTTTTTTTTCAAATTGAAGTATTAAAAAAGTACGAATTACAAAAAAAATCAAAGATTATTGAGTTTTCACCTTTTTTTTATAAGTTAAAAATTTATCCAAACAAAAATTTTTTTTTTTTTTTTCCACTACTTTCCTTTATTTTCCTTTCCTTACCTTATCCTTGATACAAACATAATGTTATCTACAACCCCTATATATATATATATATATATATTTATAGTTTTATACAAGCACAATACATTCATGACATGCTAAAGCAGTTTGAGACGGAGGTCATTAGAAAAAGCTAGCATCCCAATCTCAGAACAAGAAGTCTGGGTCATCATTGCAAATTCAGAAGACAAGATTTAGACCCAAAAGCTAAAGTCTGTGAAGTTGATTTTCCTGTGTGACCGCAATAGGCCTTTGTTTCAAGTAAAAATTTTTGACAAGATTCTAATTTCCACTTTAGTTTTTGTCATGTCTCCTGAACCCTGACTATTGCTATAGCTAGGCTGCTTTAAGAGATATCACAGGGAAGGGGTTGAAGGTTGAATGCATGCCATCGACACTTTAAGCCCACTTTTACATGTGCTGCTTTCCCAACTTATGCCGTGACTATCGCAATCCCTTGGTGTCATTGTTTAATTATAATTTTATGATTTTCAAAAGACATGCTAAAAATCTAGCTATTGATATAGCTCAAGCTGCTTTAAACAAACTAGGAATTGAACATGGGTAGGCATCAATTTAACATCACAGCTTCTCCTTCATATATATATATATATATATAAAAATTTTAAAATCTTGATTCTCTCATAGAACAACTTAAGTTTACGTGAACTATACATAGAAAAATATAGATGTTCTTACATCAACTGAAGTGGGGGAGATTTTTAAAATTTGAAGAGAGAGAGATTTTCTAAAGTTGAAATAGTAATTCAAGAAAATGGCGAAGCATGGAATGATTGACCAGGACGGGTAAGAAATGGATATATACCAAAGAAGGAAAAAGATTCATGAGAAGATTCAAGGTGGGGGCAGGGATTTGGAAGAGTGAAAAATATTAGTCCTACTACTATAGAGTCTTGTATGTGACAAAAAAACTGAAGAAGATGGATGATTTAATTATATTTTAATGGTGAAGACTGAAGGCAAAGGGGGCCTTAAAACCCCATGAGGACCACATTTAAGCAAAATAGCTTATGGTATAGACATTACATCCATGACTTAATAACTTAACCAACCAAGAGGCAAAGTCCCCATATTTTTCTTTGATAATCAGTTCTTAAATTCCCAATGGTAGGCCCATTTTGCCACTCCATTGCTCCTCCTTAAAGCTAAGTATAATCATTCCCACTTTTCAATTCCTCCCCCCTAAAGGTCTTTTTTAAAAATGATTTGTATATTACTTTCAAAGTTTGGCTTGCGATGCATCCAAGCAAAAGTCACTTCCTTTCATTTTTCACATCAAATGTGGTGAGATGATTCGCATCAATCAACAGAAATCCCTTCACTCTCATCCTCTCCCTCCATATTATTGACAATAATATTCATATTCATCCATCTACGCATACATGGAAAACGTTTGTCACACCTTAACAAACCATACAGATTAAGAAATACCCAAGTTTTTATTTTAATGTTCTAACTAATCTTGATGTATCACAAGACGAAAAGCCCTTTTTTAATCATTGCTAGTGTACATTACACTCTGCCCATGATTGAGTATAATACACATTTAGACAATTAATCCTATTGCACCCTAGTTTCCTAGCTATTTTTTCTATTTAATGTTGTTTTTGGATGATCAAAGAAACGAAGAACAAGGACATTTTAACATATGTATCAGAATCTATACCACAATGATGTTAGGTAAATGGGGAGAGATATTCTCTCCAAAATCTAATACTTCAAAGATGTTGATTTTGAATTTGGATCTTAGTTCAGTTGGTTTTAGTTACCCTTAAAGGACAACATCTAACAGATTTAGCGTTTAAATCCTGGCATATACATCCTCTTCTCCTATCTCAACCTGCAACTTCCTTTGTTAAAAAAAAAAATGTTGACTTCGGAATATACAAAGCTTAGGGAAAGCAATTTTTATGAGGTATTGTTAAAATTAAATAAATTTAGAATCTTATAGCAAGCTTGTTTAAAGAACTGATGTATGGGTTGTAGGAAAAACATTTTTTGATATTTGAATACAAGAAATCTATGTTGAAAATTTGTGTTCATGGAGCACAAACTGGAACATACAATAGAAAAATTTAGCAAATGTCCTGTCTCTCCAAGAGGACAAAACTTACACATCTTAGTGATGAAAGTTAGTGAACTATTACATGATATCCATGATTGAGTTTTCAGGGTAGAGAAAAAAAGGGAAAGTAGACGCAATCCAGCTGATGTTGAATAAGTAAGGACCTGAACAAGCTCCACATCCTAACTGAGGCAGCGGTTAAAAAAAAAAAACAATTCATAAAATTAATCAACAAAAGAAAACAATTCATTTTTTATTAACAAGTTTGAAAAGAGTCTAATGGCTATTGAGAAAATTTATGATTAATTTTTAAGTTATGTTAACCCACAAAATATGATTAATTTGAATTCATTTCGATGGGTCTCATCAAGGAGAGTTGTTGTAAATCAAACAACCAATTGGATTGTGTGACATTAAGCATGCTACGTATTGGCATATCTTCCTTTACAATGAACACTATTTTTCTTGTTAATAAAGCAAAAAAGAAAAAAAAAATAGTCAAACAAATTATGAGCATAGACTAATCTGAGTAATATTTACATAATTAAATAGGACATGAACACCCGTAATCTTTTTGCATTTTTTAATGGAGCAACATTGAAGACAGGGGCGGATGCTTACGTAAATTAGATGTGATGCCCTTAATTTTACATTGAAAAAATACGTAAATATGATATGATATATATATAGAGATTTAAATCAAAATCTGTGAGATACTTTTTATAAGATCAAATTATGAAACAAAATTATGAAACATTCGACTCAAAATAGATAATACTTTATAGGTTGAATATAGGTATCAACAAATAGTATCAAAATTGTTACCAGTCGATAGGAACTAAGTGTTACATCATAAGAGTTATTAAGTGCTACACGGTGTATAGCTATATCTAAAATCTTAATATTTGATGTAATATTGATCTTGTAGTTAGATTCAGTTTGACAAAAATGTTAAGTTTTAAAGGTGAAAAAATTGTGATGCCCCTTACCCCATGTTGAAAAAATATGTTGATACGGTATAGTATATATATAGAAATTTAAATCTAAATCTATAAAATATCTTTTATGAAATAAAATCATAAAATTTTTTAGTCAAAACAAATAGTATCTCATCAGTTTGACGTGGATCTCTACACTAGAGAGAGCCTTAGCCCTCTTAAATTTTTAAAATCCCCAATATCAAGAGATAGAAGTAGATGGTTCTATAAGCCAAAAGGGGTATTTGGCCCTTTCAAAATTTTAAGAACAAACAAGTTTGTTAAAAGAATCAAATAATCTATAAGTTATATTCTCAATGTGAATATATTATGTAAAATTGACTCAATTAAACCAATTAATAATATTTTGAAATTCGACTGGCATGTTTGCAAAAGACCAATAAAAAGGTATTGTAAAGTTATTTTTTGGGCGGCTAAAATCATTAATCTATTGAGAGTCACACAAAAAATTTTGTTACCTTAGCTTTGCTTCAGTGTTTATGGTCACGGGTGCATAGCTATCTTATATATTATAGTTTAAGAGAGATTAAAATCATATTACTATTTGTTTATTTCTTGTAACAATCAATTATTATTTACAAACCCTTAAAATCAATAGATTTGTTATAAAAATTTGGAAGCCTATATCACTTACAATTTTAATCAAGTCCATTTAACAAAAGTCAAATTGACATTGTAATTTTTTCATAAGATTTCAAATTTACAATGAAATATCAAATATGTTTTTTTAATAAACCGCAACTTCTTTCTATATAATCTTCACATTTAATTTTATTTTAAATTTTTTCTCTTGTTATAATGCAATTTTTTTTTCAACACAAAAATTAGATTTGAATAACATTTTAAAAGGTTAAAAAATTATTAACTTTTAATCTTAAAGTTTTAATTTTATTCTTTTAATGATATATTTTATTTTTCTTATTTTGATAAAAAATTATATTATTTAACAATTTTTTTACTTGTGTTTTTTAAACCATTCACAATTTTAAGTAAAATGATTTATTTGATGTATTATATTTTTTTATACATTTGTTTATAAATTGATCAAATTTATAATTTTTTAAGTTATTTTTGGTATATTTCTTGTATATATTTATATTGATAATATAAATAGTAATTTACATATGAAATAAAAATTAAAATTTAATAAAATATTAATTAATCCCCTTAAAATTAAATGTCATGACCTAAAAAAAAAACTATAAAATTGGGTTTGAAATTATATGTGACATGGAATTCATGAGTTACGTGATGCAACCGTCATCAAGATTAGTGAAACAATAAAAAAAATTATAACAATAAAAATAATCATGACAATAAAGAATCAGAAATGAGGTCGTGTCTTGAATAGTTGATATGAATAATCCAATAAGTAAGCATGAAGAAAAATCAAAATTAAGTGATTTCATTTTCATAAGGTCTCCAATTGTGTCTCCTAACTGAATGAGAGTCTTGTATTACAATCATTCCCTTCTGTTATAAACTTTGTATTTCCACATCTCTCTGCATTATTCTTCATAAACAGTCCCAATTTGGACTTTTCTGTAAAGCTTTCATCAGCTTATAAATGTACGCCTGATTAATATATCGTATAGTTAGCTGCAATTAAATTTATGAACTTCATTTTCCTTTACATTAATGCTCTTTTCTTGAGGAGTTTGCCTTGTATTTCTTAAATTTGCAAAAATCCCATTTGGGACGTACTAGTAAATTAAATAATGATTGATTAGTTTAACTGAAATCGGTTCTAAAACTTTCAAATTCGAACTTTGGTCATAACCAAGAGATTCACAAAAGTGTTGGTTTAATGGTTTGCTATTACCCCTTTCTTGGGTATGGATGTGTTGGTTTCATTTGCATTAAACTCAAGAAAATTAGTCCTTAGAAATATTAGTAATTGGTAGTACTAGTGTATCTTTATCATTTGGTAAATCATTAGTTTTTAAATTTTATCATCCTAAAATATGTGATAATTTCTTAACTTTGTTTGTGAAATTAAAAATTTTTACTATTAATGTATAAAAATGATTTTTTTTCTTTCGATATTTGAAGTTATTAAAAATTAATTTAAGAATTGATCTTAATTATTAAATTTAATAGTTTAACCCATTATCATAGTATGGACAAACCTCCCTTCCCTTCAGTATTGACCCTCCCTCCCTTCTTCAATTTTTTTTTTTAAGAAAATAGAAAATAAAATTCCTCCTATGTAATTTTCAATCATTTGTTACATGCAGTGTCATTGATCCATTGGTTTTTCAAATAATTGATGATAAAATTAATTGATCATTGGTAAGAAGAGTTAGGACAAAACTTGCATAAAATTTTTTAAGTGAAATTTATGATTTTTTTTCTTTAAAATATTTAATAAAAAATACAAATCGATAAATGGATAGAATTTAATATGAAAATTAATAATATATAAAAATTATTAAAAATATTATTTATAATTTAAATTTGATTGATACTTTTTTAACGATAAAAATTCTGTTAATATTTTTATTAAAAATATCTATCTAAAAATATATATCAAAATTTACTTAAATTTTTTTTAAAAATTTATATAATTAATATATATAACAAAATTTTTTATTTTTAATTTTTACTTAATCGTTTTTAATAAAAAAACTTCACTAACATGACGTAAAAAACTCATTTAAGTTTTACGTAGAGGAGTTCGCCTAGAAAGGTTATAGGGAAAGAAGAAAAAGTGAGGGTAACAAACGGCAAAAGATTTTGAAAGAATTGAATGAAGGAAGGGTACGTGAAACGTGGGTTACGTAATACAAGTCTACGTAGAAAATGGTAACTCTCTGTCTTTGTGAGAGCGTGAATAGAAGCCGATGAAATGTCCTTTTAGGGTTAGATGAAAAATGTTTTGGGTCCCCTCTGAATAATATGGACCCCCTCCGGTTTCAATGTCGGCAAATCATCATTTTGTACTTCTCTCTTACTTTTAAATGGGGGAAGGGGTGAGACACAGCCTCCACTTCTTGCAAACCCCAAGAAAATTATAGCTTTTGATCAAAGTTCGATCATAGGTATGTTTATATCATTTTTCTTCTCTATAATACAACAAAGAAAAAGCAAAAGATCAAAGAGATATTAGGGGAGGGGGGGTGTGGAAGGCATACTTGCTTGATACTTCAAAGAAACAGAAAGGATATTTTTTCATCCAAATAAAAATGGGTCACCATTCTTGCTGCAATCAACAAAAGGTTAAGAGAGGCCTTTGGTCCCCTGAGGAAGATGAAAAGCTCATTCGATACATCACCACTCATGGCTATGGGTGTTGGAGTGAAGTCCCTGAGAAAGCTGGTGATCACTGCTTCATCTCTGTCTTTCATCATCACCTTTTATAAATCTCTTTTTTTCTTCCTTTTGATAAGCGTTTTGCTGCATGCTTTTTCCATTTTTTAGGTCTTCAGAGATGTGGGAAAAGTTGTCGCTTGAGATGGATTAATTATTTGAGGCCTGATATTAGAAGAGGGAGGTTTACTCCTGAGGAAGAGAAGTTGATTATTAGCCTTCATGGGGTTGTAGGGAACAGGTTTAAAGTGACTTTATCTACGCCTTTTTTTGTTAACTTTAAAGTTCCATAGTGTAACAATTCTGGGTTGCTTCTAATGGTGCCGGCTGCTGTCGGGTTGCAGTCGTGTTTATTTGTCTCTCTGAAATTCTTAAAGAGTTTCAGGTAATGTGTTAAGAACTTGAACAGTTAAAAGTTGAAAATCTACTTCTAACTGAAGTTAAGTATTTAATTAACAAACTTCAATGCTAAGTCTTCTGTTTAAATGTCTGGATTTTTGTTTAAGTAATGGCTAGAATAGAAAGCAAGCTCGATGGCTGCTGTTTAAGTAGTTGCTAAAGCAGCTGTCACCGGCATTTCAAGGGCGTTAAAAAGGCAATATCAGATGTTGAAACACAAATTTTCAGCTGAAAATCACATGTCTAACATCTTCAAATTCTTCGTTTTCTTTTCTTAATTTCCCTTCTTTCCCTGAAGCAAATAAGTCAATTTCATTTCCTTCCATGTACAATACTTTCTCTCTTTTCTACTCCAAGTTAATTGATATTTCATATTAGTAATATTCCACATTCTTTTTTCTTCTCGGTATTATTCAATTTCTGATATGTCCGAGGGAATTGTAGATGGGCTCACATCGCAAGTCACTTGCCTGGAAGAACAGACAATGAGATAAAGAACTACTGGAATTCATGGATCAAGAAGAAGATACGAAAGCCTTCAGCTCCTCCAACTAACACTGCTCCCTGTACCGATCAGCATTCCCAGATAAATTATGCCTCAAATCAACTAGAGTTAGTAAATCAAGACTTGACCACAAGGGCAGTAGTACCTACTCAAGAAACCCTATTTTCTTCTCCAGGCGCCCCGTTATTTATGTTTGACACAACTCCAATTGATGGGATTCAAGATGCTAATGTAAGAGGGGAGCTTTTCATTGAATCAGCTAATATAAACACTACTGAGACTTGGAATCTCAATCAGCATCAAGTTCAAGCATTTCCTCCTTCAACTTCGTTCACAACCGGTATGGATACAAATAATTATTTGCCACCATTGGTAGAGAACATGGAAATCAACATTGCGCCTATTGAAGTCCAATCTTGTACTGGCATAGATGAGGAAGGAGAAATGACACTTGAGTGCTTGCAGAGGCAGCAGCAGGAGTTGAATGCATGGGTTGAATCCCAGCAGTGTTCAAACTTTCTGTTCTGGGATAACATTGAAGGACAACTTAGTGGGGAAGCAATGCCACCAACTTCATCAAATATGGGAACTACACTATCTTCGTTCCCTTCTTGATCTCTATAAATTATTATATACTGGTCGTGAAACAAAAAAGAACTGCCCCCCACCTCCCCCACCTTTGCTTTGTGGGTCTTTGATCTCCGCTGAGTAGCTTTCAAAATGTTCCAGGCTTTTGAAAAAAACAGTTTGTTTTTCTTTTCCTTTCTCCTTTTTGCATCTTTATTGGTCATAAGCTTGTGAAAATGTGGGGGAATGCAACATAAATATGCATGATGAGTTTTTTTTTCTTCTTGGTGTTTGGAAACCGAAAAGGGAAGAATAAAAGCAATGTAACAGCCAGAAAAAAAAATGTTTGATGCTAATGAGTTAACTCTTATAAATATGCTCTCAATTTCAATTTTTTTTTTTTAATTTCTTTTGAATTGTTCTCAAGATTTTATGATTCTGAAAAAAGTACTAATTACCAATGTGCATGGGGAGGGAAACCTCAGTTACTTTTTGATTAAGAATGTTTTGATGTCTTTCTCTACCGTAAATTAAACTTTGAAACTTTATAGATATGGCTAATATTGCCAGACAGCTTGCCCGAAAATTTTTGCACTGATCTTGACTGCTCACATATTCTATATAACGATAACGATCTCTACGTGCATACAATAGTATGGAAGTTCTTGGATTTTACAGTCTGATATCATAGCTTTCGACAAGAAAACAATATTATGAGACACGCTAGAAAACTACGTTAAAGACAGCATATAACTTTCATAAATAGACATGTTTCTCTATAGCTGCATACGTAATATTACAAGGTACTGTTATTTGGTTTGTCTAGTTTTCATGATCACTGAGTGGTCTACTGGTCTTCCCGATGAATTATTACTTCCTGATCACTTGATGAAATCATCACTAGTTTTGAAGATATAGCTGAAGCTGTTATAGGCTTGTGGCCGATGTACATCATCGTTTAAATAACTATTTTGTTTGCACGTAGTGCAATTGTCAATTGTTTCAAAATGATGCTTATTAATCGGCAGAATAGTCTTGAAAACTGAAAGTGGTTTAACAAGTCTTGGATATTAATTCATGCAACACAATTCCAGGAGAAAATTCCAAATGTTTTTATTGCTACTAACTTGGTTAAAAACCCTGTAGAGCTTTTCTTTCTCTAGAAGAAGGGAAAAATGAGTAATAAGAAGAGTGAACTGATCATGCAGCAAGGACATATATATGTAGAAATCAATTGAGACATTCTTTTTAATTGGACTGTTTGAGACTGAGTGGGGGGGGGGGGGACTAGGGAGCTATAGGTCTTGAATGTAATGTGGCTGAAGAGAGTTATGAATGTTAAAACAAATCAAAAACCAAGGTTTAGTTTGAAATATATTAATGATGAGCTAGGACCCATTCAAGGAAGAAATGCACATTTGCTCTGCATCCGATCGATCCTAAAAGCTGATGGGGGGTGGGAAAAGGTTGTCCTTGTCCACTAGGCCTGATATATACATTAACGCTAATACCATTGGTCGGCCATTAACTAGCCATAATCACTTTGTACGGCTTCTACTGAAATGACAAAAAGATGTTTCCTCACCTAAGAAGGGATTCTAACATTGCTTCAAATCAATCAAAGCTGTCTAAATATGGAAGAAGTTTATTACCTCTCCTCTTTCAATAATATATATAAAATGTATAAAATCTAAAGTTTTCCATTTGATTTCTTTACTTTAAGATATCTTGAGTTGGTATGCTGTATGTTTGCTCGCTTTTAATTTGAAAGAGAAAGAGAGTTTTATTTGAGTTATTGATTATTGTCTCCGCTGTGCTGGACCTTTCTCCTCTTGTGAAGCAACCGGCAAGAATATTATGTCACATTGCCAATTCAAGAATTACAGTGTTTCGTGTTCATCAAATCATATGATCTGTCTCATTGCAAAATTTTAAGAAATGTTTATATGACGTGTTCATGAAATCATAGTTGTATATACTTTGATCTCAATATCAACTTCGCATCTGGTGATAATTAAAAGGAACTTTAACCAGTAATCTGACTATATATCTGCGTTCCTTCCTTTTAAATGTTCTTGTCTCATTAAAATAAAACTCAAATTTCATTATTGCAATACACTTGCACAGACAGATTTTTCTCTTTGAAATTCCTGGAATCCTGTTCTATATATTATGAGAATTATTTTAAATTACCTTAGTTTTCTTTTTAATCTTTCTGTGGCATTTTCATTTGGATCGTCTCTCTTGCTTCGAGGGACAAATACATTCCATGCATACATTAAAATAAGCGCATTGACATAATTAAAAGAATATTAAAAACATCATAATTTATATTCATTTGACAAGCTGATCAGTTGATTAAAGTAAATCAAGTTAAATATATATACATTAGATAGTAATTTTCCTTCGCATCTCCTTGTTTCTTTTTTACTCCCTTGCCTTTGTTTTCAATGCCTGGTTGAATATGTAGAATCAGAATCACATTATGTTTTAAATTAATCAGCAGCCATCTTAGACTGTTCCATCTGAAAACAAGGGTGACTTTGTAAACAGATTTTTTGACTCACAGTTATACTGACATGCTGCCTACCATGTCTAGCTTTTTTTTTTTTTTTTTTTTTCTTTTTTCTCCTCTTGAGTTCAATACGTGTTTTTCCTTCACAAAGAATCCATTTGAAACCCTCAAAATTGTAATAATATGTAAAAAAAAAGAAAAAGAAAAATCAAGCATCATGGCAAAATGTAGATTTTTCTTTTTGTTAAGGGAGGTTACTCCATCTCCAAAGTTAAGGTAAGCCATCAACTAACAAAAGGATTTACAGATTCTTTGAGATTTTTTAAAGATTTTTCAGACTTATAAATCGCCTACAAATAAAGGACTATAAAAGTTCTAATCTGGGTGCTTTGCAGTCAAACCCTAAATTTTAACCACTTGCATCAACCTCTATTAACATTGCAAAATATAGATTAATTGTTTGGATTTTCAAGATAAAATGATCAAGGTTAGAGCTAGCTTAAATGCCCAAACTTTAGAAAATTGGTTTAATGTTGTCTATAGGATAGGATTTAAAATATTGTATATTTATTTATTTATTTTTACCTCCATTAATTTAAATAAAAAAAATAACATTTATTGTCTAAAACAATCATTTATATAGTAGTTGGGTTGATCTAGTTTTGAAAAAGGAAACATTATTCAAAAGTCAACCAAAATTAAGTTGTATATTCAATATTGTGAACAAACTATTTAATATCCCATGGATGGTTTTGAATTTAAAACTATATATTATTTCAACTTGCACATTTATCATTGCCCCAAAGTTTTAATGGCCATGACATGCATTAGCTGAAATATTGAATTATTCTAGCTCCCAAGCATTTATCTTAATAATTCATGCAAAATTTCCGTTTCAAAGAGCAAAATTCGAATCATCGAAGAAAAAAAGATTGTACACATGGAATTGCTATTTGGTTTGAAAACCTTGGTGCTTTGCTTTCATGGGTTAAAGCTCATAGTTGGACTGTTCCCCTTGATCTTGTTAATGGGTTAATGCAGTTATCAAATGACACCTTGAGACCATATTTCGATTGGAGGCCCGATAAGAAAGCCTACCAAAAAGGCCAAAATAAATAATAAAAAAACCCCAGACCCTAAACTAGGGTTTCTCTGTTATATGCGATAAGAGAGCAGAGGGAAAAAGCCTCCTTTCTCAGCAGACACTCTTCGCCGCCGTCCCTTATCTCATCGCAATCATGGTAACTTTCTCGCTCTTTCTAACCTGTTTGTTTGGTTTATGAGAAAATTTCTTTAATATGTTTGTTCTCTTGATTCCTAGATCATCCCAGAAAAGAACCGCCGCGAGATCTCCAAGTACCTCTTTCAAGGTAACCAAAGAAAAAAAAATCTCAACCCCATTTCCCATTTTTTATTAAGATCTTTGGATTTGAAATGTGGGTTTTTTATGTTATTACCAGAGGGTGTTTGCTATGCAAAGAAAGATTACAACTTGGCAAAGCACCCGGAAATCGATGTTCCAAATCTTCAAGTAATAAAGCTGATGCAAAGCTTCAAGTCGAAGGAATACGTGCGTGAAACTTTTGCTTGGATGCATTATTACTGGTACCTTACCAATGATGGCATTGAGTTCCTAAGGACTTACCTTAATCTTCCTTCTGAGATTGTTCCCGCTACTTTGAAGAAACAAACCAAGCCTGCTGGTCGTCCCATGGGGCCTCCTGGTGACCGTCCACGGTAACAGTTTTGGTTTTTTTGCTCTTTGATTCGATAAAAAATAATTTTTTATATATAGGTTGATGAAATTTTCATGCTTTGTTGATATGTCTGTTGGTTTTGGTGGTTATGAATCAGTGGTCCACCACGCTTTGGTGACGGTGAGAGGAGATTTGGTGACAGAGATGGCTACCGTGGAGGTCCACGAGGAGGAGGTGATTTTGGTGACAAGGGAGGAGCCCCTGCTGATTATCAGCCTTCATTCAGGGTAATGCTGCTTTGAATAATTTTGAAAGTTTTTTCTTTTTATTGTATGAACGGATGACATATATTATCCTCGATTGCTGCTTGTTCTGTTTCTTTGTTATCACTTGAGTCAAGTGTATTGTCTACATAGTTTGGCTTGTATGCGTAAGGTTTACGGTGTTTACAATAGTTCTCTGAACTTTGGTCAATTTTGTAATCATTTGTTTGCTTTTTGGTAATTCCATGTTCTGTTAAATAAGCTTAATTTCTAATTTGATCGAAAATATTTTTGGAGGTGAGTTGTTATTGCGTGAAAGTGGCTTAAGGTAAGCTGTTAGTGAGTGTCATTATGATGTAAATTTTAGTTTCAGTCATTTAAAGTCATTTTCCCTTCCCTAGGACTGGTTGGAAAGAGATTTGTGCATAAGAGATGCTAGTTGTTTTTCACTTTGAAGATGCAATTTTCATATGATTGCTTGAATAATTTTTCTCATTTATTTCATGTGACCACCACATATTGATATGGCCATGCCTAGGCATCATTAACCATATGAATATGTTATTTTTCTTAAAACAGAAAAGCTGATATAATTTCTTACTTGTGAATACACAGGGCCCTGGTTCAAGGCCTGCCTTTGGTCGTGGAGGTGGTGGTTATGGTGGTGCTGGACCTGCGGGTGGTGCAGGTCTTCCTTGAGCGGGATGATTTTTCATGAGAGTTTTGTCAGTTTAGGTTTATTGGCAATTGGAATTAATATTACCTGTCTTATGCTTCAACGTATGATAATTGTAGTTGTTTGATGGTTATAAATTATTGCTTCTCCTTGGTTCATTTAATGGGGAATCTAGAAACAATGTTTTCTTTGCCCTAATCAATATGCACAGTTTGTGGTGTTTGTTGCACTAAGTGCTTGAGATGTCATTTTGTTTTACTCATATTTTCGGAGCTGTGTTTCATTGAATTCTGTTTTCAGGTAAGACAGTTATAACGTTTATTATTCATGACATTGTGGCACAAAAAGCAATTCGATCATAAGTAACTGGAATCCAAAAATCAGTTATAAATAGTTCAGTACTTGACTTGTGTTGTGCAGCTGAATTTTGAAAGAATAAAATTCTAAAATAATGTTCTACTTTCATGATAGATATTATGGTCAATTTTCCTGAATGCTGAGGATTTAAATTGTTCACAATCGAATTGTAACGCCTTCTCTTACATGTTTCATCATTCCGTTTACGGTAGCATAGATTAATTTACTCTCTGGATGTCTTGTATCATTTACCATGAACCTGAACATCTCTCCTTCTACCTCAACAGTGCTCCATCCTACTTCCTTTCTCATCCCTTCTACTTGCATTACCTGTGACCTCATCTTCGCTGCATCCTCCCACTGTCCTCTGCTAGCATAAACGTTTGATAGTGCAACTCTCCAAGCTTTGCCTTCAGGATCCTGGACACTTAGCTTCTTCGCAACTCTCTCAGCTATGCTGATATTTCCAAAAAACCCACACGCACCCAGTAGAGCATACCAAACATCGTTGGCTGGTGTTACTGGCATATCCTTTATGAAGGCTTCCGCTTCCTCAAGTTTCCCTGACCGTCCCAAGAGATCGACCACGCAAACAAAATGCTCCATGCTTGGTTCCACTTCGTATTCTCTCATGCGGTTGAATATTTTATAGCCTTCTTCAACCAGTCCCGCATGCGAGCATGCAGAAAGAATGTTGGTGAAGGTGATAGCATTCGGCTTATGTGGACTGGATTTATTTAGCCCTGTGAAAGCCAGGAGAGCAGGCCTCCCATTGCCGTTGATTCCATATGCAGCAATTAATGAATTCCATGAACCTATATCTTTTGTGGACATCTCCTCAAAGGTTTTCTCTGCTAAATCCAACCTCCCTGATCTTCCATACATATCTATCAAAGCATTCTGAATGAAGATATCACTAATTAAGCCAGTTTTTGTTATGTAGCCATGAATAACTTGCCCTGGCATGAATGATGACAAGTTTGAACAAGCCTGAATTGATGCCAACATGGTGATAAAATCTGGACGCACCATCTCTCCTCCACGATTGCTGTGAATATCTTTAAGCAGCATTAAGGCCTCATGGAATTGACCATTCTTGACGAGATGTGTAATCAATGAATTCCAAGAAATAATGTCTCTCACATTCATCCTGGCAAAGACTTGGAAGGCTGAGTCGCTTTGCTTGTTTTCTGCATACATGTTAATCAAAGAATTTTCTACAACGCATGAAGAAAACCCATGTTTGATTAGGTAGCCATGGAGTTGTTTCCCAAACTTCAAATAATTGGAATGACCGCAACCCTGCAGGAGAGTTGCCATTGTCTCCGGGCAAAGAAATTGTCCTTCACCATCAAAACAAAATTCAGAAAAAAGTTGTATTCCTTCTCTGAGGTACCCATTAGTTAAGTACATCTCAGCTACAGAATTCAATACAAGTTCATGTCGACGCCATCCCAATTTTGAAACGAAGCCATGAATCCATTGCAATATGCGTTGTCGTCCAATGAAGGAACATGCATGTAAAACACTCAAAATTGTCACCTCATTCGGTATAATCCCATCTTCTTGCATCCGGAAGAAGACCTGTAGCGCTTCTCCCATCAAGCCATGTAGCACAAAACCTGAAATAACGGAAGTCCAAGAAACAACATCCCGCGAACTCAATCTATCAAGAAGCTTAACTGCATCTACGAAAGCCCCAGATTTTGCATATGCACCTACCAAAGAATTCTGCAAAAAGCTATCCTTGAGATATCCACTCTTGAGAATATAACTGTGGACAACACAAATGAATCTGAAATTGCGAATTTGTGCAACAGCTTGTAAAGCAGCTGCTAGAGTGAACTCATTGGGGCACTCATTCTCCAGCATCTGAACAAAAGTGGAAATCCCTTCATCAGCTAATCCATTGTGGCAGTAACCTGAAATCATCGATGTCCATGATGCTACGGTTCTCTTAGGCATATGGTCAAACAGTTTTATGGCTTCTTCTATACACCCACATTTCATGTACATATCCAGAAGAGAGTTGTTAAAAAAGACATTGCTTTGCAATCCAGATTTTAATACTGTCGCGTGAATGCAAGATCCCAATTCTAAATTCCTCGATCCTGTACGTGATTTTAACGTATGGACTGTTGATACAGAGTCTAGCGCTAAGCGGTCATAGGACAAGTTTTGGCTTGATACAGACCTTTGCAATTGTACATTCCTAATTTTCGTTCTTTGTTTAGGAAGTTGGAGACTAGCGGAATCTGTCTGCCCCAAGGGTAAGAGCTGAAAAGCAGGCATCTGAAAGAGTCTAGAATTTTACTGAACCAATGACAGTAATTCACTTCACAACAAACGAAACAAGAGTTCGAGACATATAGTCATGAACCATTGCTTAATGTATTTGTTTACTGGATCGAAATGAGAAGAAAGAAAATTTGAAGGTAACGTCAAACTGGAGGAAAACTCAGATTGCATTTATATACATATATTTATATTTATATATATAAAGGAAATATCAGATGTAACATCTCTCAACAGGGTAAATAGTACATGGCCATGGGACAAACCACTAACAACGACCCATAAAAACCTAAATTAAAAGCACACGACCAGAACCGGCAAAGTTTACACTCAATGACGACACTTTACACCGATGTACATATCGAATACTATTGACCACTTCTATCTTTTAGCTCCCTCAGTCGACCTCTTCCATCTTGCTCTCCTCGTTCCTCTCTTCCTCCAAAGATGGCATATCAACATCATCGGCATCGGCAGTGTCATCATCATCAATGCTCAAACCCAGCTTCAACATCCTGTGAATTCTTGCTGCAAATGTGTTGGGATTATCCAAGCTGAAACCAGAAGTCAAAAGAGCAGTCTCGTAGAGCAGCAGTACCAAGTCCTTGACTGACTTATCATTTTTGTCAACTTCAGCCCTCTTCCTTAGCTCCTCCATTATGCCGTTGTCTGGGTTGATTTCCATTGTCTTTTTGCTAGACATGTAAGCGCTCATACTGTTGTCTCTCAGAGCCTGGGCCTTCATGATTCTCTCCATGTTGGCCGTCCATCCGTATTCTCCAGTGACCAAACAGCAAGGAGAGTCTACAATTCTGTCAGACACAACAACCTTCTCAACCTTTTCTCCTAGAATCTCTTTGATCGTCTTGCAAAGGTTTTCAAAGGACTTCTTCTTCTCCTCCTTCTTCTTCTTCTCTTCTTCAGATTCCTCATCAAGCTTGAGCCCTTCTTTAGTTGCAGACACTAGCTTCTTTCCATCGTACTCCTTCAATTGTCCAACAGCATATTCGTCAATAGCATCAACCATGAACAGCACTTCATATCCCTTCTTCTTGAGTTTCTCAAGGAATGGTGAGTTCTCAACAGCTTTCTTGCTCTCACCAGTGATGTAGTAGATATCTTTCTGGCCTTCCTTCATCCTAGTAACATAGTCCTTCAAGCTGGTCATCTCATCACCACTCTTCGTAGAATAATACCTTAGCAAGTCAGCAAGCTTAGCCCTATTCTGGCTATCTTCATGAATGCCCAGCTTGATGTTCTTGGAGAAAGCTTCATAGAACTTGGTGTAGTCCTCTTTGTTCTCGGCAATCTCAAAAAACATCGCAATGCATTTCTTCACCAGATTCTTTCTAATCACTTTAAGAATCTTGTTCTGCTGCAGCATTTCACGAGAGATATTCAAAGGGAGATCATCAGAGTCCACAACGCCCTTGACAAATGACAGATATTCAGGAATGAGTTCTTCACAGTTGTCCATGATGAACACTCTCCTAACATAAAGCTTAATATTGTTCAACTTCTTCCTTGTGTCAAAGAGATCAAACGGGGCCCTCTTGGGCACAAACAGGATTGCCTTGAACTCAAGCTGTCCCTCAACAGAAAAGTGCTTCAAAGCAAGGTGATCCTCCCAATCATTTGTGAGACTCTTATAGAACGATGCATATTCCTCCTTCGTAATCTCCTCTGGCTTTCTCAACCAAATTGGTTTCTGCTTGTTGATAAGTTGCCACTCATGGGTCACCTCCTTAACCTTCTTCTTCTTTGATTTCTTTTCCTTATCCTCATCAACATCCTCCACATCACCTTCCTCTTCCTTCTTCGTGTCCTCATCTTCATCATCACTGAGCTCCTTTTCAGTAGTCTTCTCAGTCCATAGGTAAATTGGATAGCTGATAAACTCAGAATGCTTCTTCACGAGGTCCTTTATCCTCCTCTCCTCCAAGTGCTCCAACTACAGCATATATAAACAAACAAAAAATAAATACCGACAATCATATCGAAAGAATTAAAAGTACTAATAAATTGACGTCAAATTACAACTCACCTGATCTTCTTTAAGGAACAGGGTGATTTTGGTACCTCTGCCAAGAGGTTCACCACCCACATCCCGGGTGACAGTAAAAGATCCACCTGCCTGAGACTCCCAAACATATTGATCATCATCATTGTGCTTTGAGGTGACAATCACCTTCTCTGCTACCAAGTAAGCCGAGTAAAACCCTACTCCAAACTAACCAATCATGCTGACATCAGCTCCAGCTTGTAATGCCTCCATGAACTCCTTTGTTCCAGACCTCGCAATTGTCCCCAAATTTTTTACCAAATCTAAACAAGAACATTAGAATTACTATCTTCAATTTGAATACGTGAAAAAGAATTTATAATTCCCGACTGAAAAGGTGAATAAAAATAATTCTTGTAGATTTCTAATTAATTATGTACCTGCTTTGGTCATGCCAATGCCACTATCCACGATAGAAAGGGTTTTATTGGCTTTATCAGGGATGATTCTGATAAAGAGCTCCGGCTGAGCATCGAGTTTGCTCTTGTCCGTTAAACTCTCAAATCGGATCTTATCCAATGCCTATGAAAAACAGTAACCAAAACATTTCAGTCTCTAAATCAAACATACCAATCTCCCCTAACAGCAAAAAAAAAAGAAGAAAAACAAAAGGAATACTAATATATCAAAATTAGAATTCTCCTTTTTCTTTCGCGGTAGCCAAACAAACAAAAACAAGCAATACACACAAACACCAACTCTTTTTTTTTTTTTAATCTGAAAGGCAAGCATTCATAAATTAAACAGAAATTCGGTACACCACAAAAACACCAACTTACTGTTCAAATATCCAGATAAAATTTAAAAAATACAAAATAAAACATCATGATATTAGTAGAGAACAATCCACCTATAATAAAAACATGAGAAACAATATAAATTCCTAAGAAAAATTTCTTTTCTTTTCTTTTTTCTCAGCAAACAAACAAAGACATAAAATTATGAAAGTAGAAAAAAAGAACAAAATAATATACGTACATCAGAAGCGTTGCTGATGAGCTCACGAAGGAAGATCTCTTTGTTACTGTAGAAAGTGTTGATGATCAAGCTCAAGAGCTGGTTGATCTCCGCTTGGAAAGCGAAGGTCTCTGACTCTGATCCCATATGCACGTCTGCCATCAATTGCAGATCAACCGATCGGGAAAATGAAGAAAAGAAAACGAGAGCACGATTGACAATTTTTGTTTTTTGAGTTTCGCTTTGGATTTCTGTACAAGAACAAGAGTTCAAAGAGGTGAAATATATAATTAGAGAAGAGCAAATGGAAGGTTTTGGTATCGGTTTTGCGCGGGTTCCAGACTTTTCTTCCATTTTCTAAACTTTTCTTGTCCCCTTTTTGTCCTTACTCTCAACTGCTGCTGCAGACTGTGGATCCAGAATCTTCGTTCCGGGACTTGGCTCGGATGGTAAATTGCCCCAAACGACGCCGCTTGTGACAAACTAGTTTGGACCTGTTTTTCAATTAAGACCCAAGAAAAATGATAGTTGGGCCCTTGGACTTCTACTTAAGCCCAAATTGTCCAAGTTTATGGATATTATTTTCATCATATAATAATATTAACTCAACCTTTCTTTTCTCATATTGTATGTTAAATTAAATGTGCAAATCTCAATTGAGAATGTCATTTTTCTTGTAAAGGAGTTGTATGATTTTTTTTTTGTAATGTCAATGCTTTTTTCATTGCCAAATTTTTCTACTTTTGGTTAAAAATAATTTTATTTATACAAATATTACAAAATTAAATGAATGTTAAAAAAAAAAATCATATTTTGCATTTGCAAAGTATATTTAGAGTCTTTACTTAAATTTTTTTTCCTTTAATCACACTACAAGAGATGATAAAATCACAAAAACATCTTTCTATCATACTTAGTCATATAGAATTAATTAAAAAAAAAAAGCTTGTCATTGTTCTTTTTCTTGTCAATCGAAGTGAGAAGCAAAATCGGTCATGTTTAGAGTATTTAGACATTTTCTATTAACTTACCTTAATTTATTTTGAGTTCTTGACAAAAGCTTCTATGACTTAAGTGGGAAGTGATTATTTTTAATGAAAATTAAAAAAAAGGGTCAATATATATATATATATATATATATTATTTTTTTGCCAAGCAAAAGAGGTATACAATAGATCACATTTTATAAGATATGTGAGAATTTAATGTTATATCTAATCAAAAGGCACAATAAGGTAAATTCTTCTGTCCCACTTGTTGCCTTCATGTTAGATTTTCCACTCTTCCCAACTATTACTGACACTTATAACTAGTTGGTTGATAATGTCTGGATTCAGGCCGATGTTTTGCCAAGAACTTGAGCTAGATGGTCTTATTAGACTTTAGATGGTTACCACTTCTGCACTACTGGTTTCCTTATGGTTGTTTCCTCATTTACTAGCAGAAATGTTTTGACAGTTGTTTGCATATGTGATTTCTTATAGAGTCTGCAAAAATTTTTCAGGAACAAAATTTGGCAGCGGTCAACCTGGATTCGTGGTAGTCAGTTTATCATCATTCTTATCCTCCACTACTCAATAGATTGGCTGAATTTCGTCCATTGGATAATAAAATGCTCTAAGAAAGCGCCAGGCAAGTCTAATGGTATTGGCAGCAGATCTTTCCAAATCCCTTATCAAAAATATATGCTATTGAACACATACGCTGTAGGCAGGAGAGACACAGATATCAGTTGTACAACACAGTAGAAAAAACTGAGGATGTAAGTCAAACCCAATAGGCAATAGGTCTTTTTCCGTCATAATTATTCAAAGATGGGCCTAAATCAAGCTGCAAAAGGGCAGCCATGATAGTCCCATTACCCATGAAGTCACAATGAAGGGGTCTCTAGTTTTATTTTCCTACAACAAAAACTAAAACAGGGGGACAATTCTTTTTACCCAAAATCTTGGCCTTATCAAGTACAAAAAAATGGGTTCCTTTTATTCCTCACATTACATCACAATCTTGGGTTTAAAGTAAATTTAACAATACATCACAATCTTGGTTTTAAAGTAAATTTAACAATGTTTATTTTATATTTTATATAAAAATTATATGATATAATTCATATAAATATAAAAATAGATAATATAATTTTTTATTTTATTAAAATTATATATAATTATTGTTATAATTTTAATTCATGTTATCTTCGTATTTTATTTTTATATCATATTTATATTATATAATATTTTTAAAATTAAAAATAAATAAATTAAAAAAATTACCCAACAAAAAAAAAATCTAAATCTTATATTCCTACAAGAAATCGAGTGCTAGAAACGTGGACAAATGTGCACTGAGTTGTGGCGCCGGCTAAGGCAGAGATGAACAAAGAGCACAGCACAGATGCCACCATGCAACCTGCCCAGCCAAAAGAGGCCTGGGATTGGGAGCAAACATCCCGTGATCCGCGCAACCACCATAATATCCGAAAGGAGGTGGTTATGGAAATACTTGGCACCTTCTAGTAATCACGCTCTCTGCCGATGTAAAAAGAAACCACATGTTAAGCTGCGTGCAGGATTACCATGCAACTTCAATATTCACCCAACTCTTTGCTCTGAAAATTTCATCAAACAATTTCCTCAAAATACTATTATCCTTCATATAATAAAAAGAAGGAAAAAACATGAGGCTATTTTCTTAATACTGATAGTGTCTATTTCTTGGAAGAGATAAATGTATGACTTTTGAGGGGTTTGTCAATTTATTACCATTAACATTTGCTCTCTTGATTTTTTTTTAATTAGATGTTAAAATGTAAAAACCATGAATTTGATACCCTTTTTCAATATTTAAATTTAAATAAAATTTATACTATTCAATAAAATTGAAAAATAAATAATGAATGAAATTCTATCAATTAAAAAAATATATAATAAAAAATTTTATTATTTATATTTAATGTAATATCAATATATAAATACAATATGTTATCGTTGTCTTACAAATTATAATAATATTGATTAATAAATTTAAAATTTTTAAAATTTTAAAAGTAAATATTCTTAGATTTTAAATGAATGTCTTTAAATTTATAATAAATTATTATTATTTTATAATAATTTTAGAGGAGTGATTCAGTTACATAATGCAAATTTTTTTAGTTTTATATATATTTTTAATTATTAATTTTAATAAATTCAAAAAATAAAAGATAAATAAAAAATAATTTAACTTTATTTTTTCAGTTTATTAAAATTAATAATTAAAAATATATAAAATTAAAAAAATTTTAATTGCGTAAATTGATATCTTATGATAATTTGGTTTTTTTTTTTATAAATATCCATTTAAGTTGTTGTTATTTCGACCAAAATAAAAAGGAAAAAGTTAAGTTGGTGTTCCGAGTTGGTACACCAACTCAGTCAAGATTTTAATAATAGTAAAGAGGAGTGGGACCCATGGCATGCAACCATCCACATGGCACAAAATCACTGGCATCATAAAAACAATTACGGGGCTATAAATGTACCCTCAATTAAAACCATTTCTTAATTATTATTTTAGGAAACTTAAGAAAGTTTCCTTCCTTTCAGTGATTTTCAAACCAAAATAATTTTCATTAGATTAAAAAAAAAAAAACTCAGTTTAAAATGCTAAAATTTTGCAGCCGAAAGTAACATTACGAGTAATTAACAAAACAAAATTGCCGACAATGCTTCTGCTCCGGATATAGCGCTGAAAGAAAGCAAACCCATTTTGAGAAACGCAGATTTTTCACTGGGTTTCAAGTTTTGCAGGTGAGGCAGAAGAAGGCAAAATAATAATAATAATAAATAAAAGGGCAAAGACGTTAAAAAGGAAATGGCAAGCAGAAAAGAATCAAGCTTAGAGGGAAGCAATATCAAGGGAGTACTGACTTATGGAGGTAAATATGTTCAGTACAATGTGTATGGTAACTTGTTTGAGGTGTCCAGTAAGTACGTGCCTCCTATTCGTCCAATCGGTAGAGGTGCTTATGGCATTGTTTGGTGAGTTTTTGACTTGTTTATTTATGCTAGTTTTCACGTTTTCTTGAAATATTTGATGGGTTTTTCTGTTTTTTCGTTGTTTTTTTTCTGTCTTTTATGTTCTATTCCTTTGTTTTTGTTTGATTCTTTGTGGGTTTTTTTTTTTTAATCATAAAAAGGGGGGTGGTTCTGTTTTGGTCTAAGAAAAGGGGTTTTATAAGTTGTGGTTTTGGGGAAGTTTTGTTATCTGATGATTAGAGTGACGTTGTAATTAGTTAAATGAAGCTTCTTTCATTTGACAAACTTAGAGTTTGTTCTTGATGAAGCTGCTAAATTCCCTGGCTAATGGTTATATGCTATGATTTGGGGGCTTCCTTTTTTTTTATTTTATTTTTCTAATTTCAGTTTGGCACATGATTGAATCAGTTTGATGTTTTGTATATAATTTGAATTTTTTAGTGAATGTGGTTTAAGCTCAAGATTTCCATCTGATGGATTTGGGGTTGTTCAAAGAATATTCTGAACATGTTGTAGGAAAAAAAAAAGATGAAAGAATGGGGAAAAGTGAAATAGATGATCTGCTTATGCCTGTAAAAAATCTTTACAAAGCTTTCTTGTTTTCCACATACCATTTGGAATTTGCATGCTTTGTTAATATGGCAGTGAATCATGACTTTTTTTTTCTTTTTCAGTGCTGCTGTTAATTCAGAGACGCGCGAGGAGGTTGCTATTAAGAAGATTGGTAATGCTTTTGATAATAGGATTGATGCCAAAAGGACATTGAGAGAAATTAAGCTTCTTCGTCACATGGACCATGAAAATGTAAGCACAAGCTCTTTATAATTTCCAGAAATTGCAACTTTAATTTTTGTTCCTAGGGATAATTATGCATCTGCTGCATAATGTTCCCAAGCCCTTTCTTTAACATTTCCTTGGAGCGTGGACATTTAACAATGGGGATATCTCTTGTGTTCCTACTTCCCAGCTTCCTTTTTATAGAGCTCAGAAGTACTTTCTGGTTTCTATGACTCACTATTTGCATTTCTTTTACCTTTCTTGCATTCTTTATGCATATGTTGGTTGTGAACTCTTTGATTTTTGATATTTTGTTACGTAGGAACACCAGTTGCATTCTATTGATATTGTCTTAGCAATAATCAGGTGGCTAGCTACTGCAGCATTAGCAGCAATTTATTAGAAGCTTTCGCATTGATGTTCATGAATTATGGTGCTTTTTCTGGACTACTTGTGCTGAAATTGAAGGGATTATCTTAAGAGTTGCAATCAGTGCAAACACTCTTTCACTGTTTGTTTATTTAGTATTTTTATGACAAATACCTGCTTCATACGCATTTAAAGCGTGGCGTGTTCAATGGGAACTATATATCCTCTTTACATTGACTGAATTGATCTGCACATACTCCTTATCAGTTAAAGTTTCTTCTTCTAACAATCTGCAGTCTTTTTATTATTCCTTGAACCACTACTCAGTTCTCTTCTTGCAGGTTATTGCCATCAAGGACATCATTCGACCACCGAAAAAGGAGACCTTCAATGATGTTTACATTGTTTATGAATTGATGGACACTGATCTTCATCAGATAATTCGCTCTGACCAACCATTGACAGATGATCATTGTCAGGTTTGGATGAACAATTTTTAGGAGCATTTATGTTACTGATATAACTTTTCCTCATAATTTATTGAAGCAACTAGTTCTTTTGCTGAAGGAATTCATAACATAGGGGACTTCATGTAGTCCACATTGCATTCTATTTTTTTAGATATTATTATCATACTTTCACTAAAACCTTGATTGATTTAAAACCAATTGGAGGAAACAACAAATACTGCTTGCAAGCTGTTAACTGGATTGATGCCATCAAATTAGTATACTAAACTGGGGACTGGAGAGTACTGTGCTATGCAGTATGTAAATTGGAGAATTTCTAGGTTAAACTAATTGCCCCGGCTAGCAAACACCTTTGCCCTTAATATGATAAAATGATTGCTACAGCACTCACAGTGTTATTTAGCAAACCAAACTATTTACCCCTTGTTTGAGGATTTAAGGAATGCAGGACTACAACTGCAAGCCTCGGTGCCGCTGGCTTACTAGCCCTATTTAAGAACATTTTGTCACAAGAAGATGAGTGAACAGCAATGATGCAGAAACCTTACAAAAAAGTTTACAGTATCTCTTTCTTGTGATTGAAATATAATTACAGGTTTTGATACCTTGATTTTGTTTGACAGTGCATAAGACATGACACTGATATTGTATGAAACCTTTGCAGTACTTTTTATATCAGTTGTTACGAGGGCTGAAGTATGTACATTCAGCCAATGTTTTGCATCGTGACCTTAAGCCAAGCAATCTGCTTTTGAATGCAAATTGTGACCTTAAGATTGGAGACTTTGGATTGGCAAGGACAACATCTGAAACAGATTTCATGACCGAGTATGTTGTCACTCGGTGGTATCGAGCACCAGAGTTGCTCCTTAATTGTTCAGAATACACTGCCGCCATTGATATTTGGTCTGTTGGTTGCATACTTGGTGAAATTATGACGAGAGAACCTCTGTTTCCGGGCAAAGATTATGTTCATCAGCTGAGACTCATCACGGAGGTAGTCAACTTCCACTGAATTATTCTTGCCATGGTCTTTCATAATCTATGATATGATTTCAGGATATAAAACATTGGGTGATCTGCTATAAAATTTTGTTTATATCCTCCTCTTCCACAAAAGTCTCTTTGAGCATTTCATTTCTGGTTGCTGACCCTCATCACATTGGTTCATATTGACAATAAGTTTAGAAAGGTATCGCATCTGCTTATGCATGGCCCTGAATCCTGATGATGGGGATGATGGTATTACTGTCCAGGTTAGGAGCAAGCATCTGGCCTGACTTGATTGACAAATATCTGTGATGGTTTGTATATTGGAAAGTAAGGAAAACAACAAACAATTAAAAATAATTGATGTTCAGTACACCAATCTTTTCCTTAGTGTGGGTTATGGTTCCGTAAGGAAATAAAGATAGCTTTAGTGTCTTAACTGTCATTCCATGTGATTATCCTAGTTCAGATGTTCCAGAAGAAATGTATTCATTTGAAATTCAAAAGTTATATTAATGTGTACCATGCTGCATGTTGTTAGCAACCTCTCTAGCCTCCCCTTCTTTTTAATGTTGTTATTCCGCTAGTAAACCTCAGTTTGTTAAAGTTTTAAACTAAATACATTCTCTTTTTTGTCCAAAAGTTGATAGGTTCACCTGATGATGCCAGTCTTGGATTTCTCAGAAGTGATAATGCCCGAAGGTATGTTAGACAGCTTCCACAGTGTAGGAAGCAACAATTTTCAGCTAGATTCCCAAATTTGTCTTCTGGGGCTGTTGATCTACTAGAAAAAATGCTTGTATTTGACCCCAACAAACGAATTACAGGTACAAGCCAAGAAATACAATTTCAAGCACTGTGAATATTTTCTGATGGTTTCCCCCTTCTTTGGTCTCTCCATATCAGTGATTATTTCTTGCATCTATTTTTGCAGTTGATGAGGCACTTTGTCACCCATACTTGGTATCCCTTCACGATATCAATGATGAGCCTGTCTGTGCCAGGCCTTTCAGTTTTGATTTTGAGCAATCATCATGCACCGAAGATCACATCAAAGAGCTTATCTGGAAGGAATCTGTGAAATTCAATCCTGATTCTGTCCACTAAGAGAATCTCCTTTGGAAATTATGTAGAAATATAGTGGGAACGACTTCTTTTCACTGCAATTCCCTTAATATGATGTTGTTCCTCACCATTCAATGGAGTCGATAGAAATTAGGAATATCATTCAAGTTTGCTTCCTTTTCACTCGAAGTGAACTAATGTACAAGTAGCTGAAGCATACCTTGTTTGTGACATTTGGGACCCAAAAGTGGTTCTACATAAGCCCAATCGGATGTCAGTTTAGGTTATTATATGATCAGAACAAACTGACTCAAATCTTCCTTATTGTTAGTAGATAATGCAAGTTCTAGAGCTCAGTGCAAACACTGGATGTTGTATTGATCACGGCCCCTTTTTCTGTTTTTTTTTGTTAGCTTAATTACTTTTCTAACTCAGGCGTCAAGAAACCATGGAATAGAAAAAGAAAGACCTTCCAATAATCATCTAAAATTTTGGGGGTTGTGTATATCATGCTTAGAGATTTGTTTACGACTGCAAACTCGATCAAACATGACCGAGGCTGGACTTCATCCGACTTTGTATCTGATGAGAGTTTACAGAAGGATTGTAAAATACAAATCATATATTTATTTCTTACATAAAAGAAATTGATTTCATAACTTCATATTCTGTCACAAATTCTGTAAGAGCACATTTAAACTTAAATTTCGACACTTGGGAAGCTGTCATCTGGAAACTTACAGGCATTCTCGGGTCCTTGATCCGTAAGCAGATTGCACGGCTGAGGGGTAACATTACTTGAAACCCCGGCAATTTCAGTGCAGTTCCATTGAATCTTCTTTGGCTTTTTTGTCAGTCCAATCGTCGCATTGGATATGCAAATTCCAGTGAATGGATGGCCTGGAATTCCCTCCAATCTAGCTGCCATAGTCACATTCTCTGCAACAACATCTCGGAAATTGATATTTTGGATAACTGGAATTGCATTAGGATCATAATTATTGTCAGGATGAGAGCCATAATTCCCTGCCATCCAAAACACCATTTTCATAGTTTTCATAGTCATCCCTCTCACATATATGTCTTTGACATAGTTTCCTCTTCCCACAGCTGTTTTAATCCTCACGGCTGATTCCGAATTAATGCCTGTGATGTCTTCTGCCCTAACATCCTCGATCCCACCGGACATCTCACTACCTAGTGCAATTACTGCACTGAATGGAGAAATACATGTGAGCCGTCTGATCACCAGCTGCTTTGTTGGCATACCAAACTTGATACCATATTCATCCCAGCCACTCTTTACGGCTACACAATCATCTCCAGAGACAATGTAGCAGTCCTCGATTCGGGTATTCGTGCAAGAGTCTGAAGAAAAAAAGGAAGCAAACAAAACCTTTTAACACCGATGAAGTAGAAAACATGCTGCAGGTAAAAGGTTATCAACATCTGTTGCTTAGCCAGATTCATTGTCCACTTTCTCACCTGGGTTGATCCCATCAGTGTTTGGAGAAGTTACTGGTGCGAGGATTGTTAATCGTTGAACAACAACATTGCTGCATTTTAATCACTAGCAATCTTAGAACATGATACCAATATGCCAGCATGCTGAGGAAACTGTAAACTGGCAAATGAAGGGGGGGGGGGGCAAAAACCTGCTGTAAACAGGATGAACATTCCATGAAGGAGAGTTCATCAATGTGAGATTAGAGATTTGAACTTCATTGGAGTACATTATCTCAATAAGGTAAGGCCTAGTGTATTTCAGCTTTCCCTTGTGGAATTTGTCCCACCAGGTAACACCCTGACCATCGATAGTGCCATTGTCCCCTGAAATATGATGAAATCGATATTTTAGTACTTCATAAACCAAGGTATTGTTTAGATAAATCTCATTGATGATTTAACAATTCTTGATACCTGTTATCACAACATCAGTAAGATTGGTTCCAAAAATAAGACTGATATACCTTCCACCATCTGCATCCCTTCCTCGACCATAGGACGGTAGAGGGTCAATGATAGCCCATTCACTCTCATCCTAAAACAATTTCCAGACACAAGAAATAGTAAGCATACGTGACTGAAAACACAGCATAAACCATGTAATTAGATATTATTATATTCACCTTAAAGGCTTAAACCTTTTTCTTAAGTAAAATTATATTCACCATCAAAGAAGTACAATGAGATTACGGTATTCAGCAATTAGCAGCCACCCAATATTTCCAAGTTTTATGGCTGGTCTTAATGGTCAGAATGAGGGGCCCATGATTTAAGCTCATTCGGAAGGTGAACCTTCAAGGTAGACCCACAATTAACATAGGACGGAAACTGAACGGTTCAGATCCACAGAAGTCTAAATAAACTAATGAAGTGGGCCCTGTGCTTTGCGGTCTCTCCTCAATGCCTTGCTTGGTTGCATTTTGAGGCGTTCCCTAATCTCTCTTGTTTACGTCTAGCATTAGAATAAAGTAATCTTAAAACAGTCACAACCCCATTTATAAGAGAGAAGAAACTGATTCACATGCATTAAACTGCAGAAACAAATAAATAATCCTACTTAGCACAATTCCCATGAATGAATATATTGTTTATTGAAGGTAGTGAATGTAAAATTCCCATTTTGAAACAATTTTATCTGTTCCATAATTTCCTCCATTTTCTCATAAAGTCCTAAGTAATAATTTTTCTTTCCTATTAGCTTATAAAACCTGAAAAAAGGGGTATTACTAATTAAAAAGGACGAAAAAGATCAAATATATATTGCCGTTGAGAGTTTCTAACCTGTGAACCAAGAAGACTAGCATCCTTGTGGAGATACAGAGTGAAATGGCTGGTAAGATTAAAACTACCAGTCAGCCATTTTCCAGGAGGAACAAATAGTAGGGATCCGCCATCTGATGCATACTGGCTCAGGTTATCAACGGCTGCCTGAAAAGCTTTTGTATTTGATGTCACTCCATCACCAACTCCTCCAAAGTCTGTCAATGAAGCACTGTACTTTCTGCTGCAATCTATAGCTGAGTAGTCAAATGCGTCTAAAACTCTCACCTTTCGGCTTTCAACACCATTTATTTTAATCAAAACCAAAACTATTCCAAGTAATACTATGGTATCAAGAACCTGCAGAACCTGCAAATTAAGCAACCGGCATATATATGAGAAGGACAGAGACAAATATACATGAATTTTTATGGTAAAGTAAGCAAACTGATAAGGCTGGGCTTAACAATGCATCAAGAATGACATTCCAAGCCAAAGAAACATGGAATTAAGGAGAAAATAAGAAACCAATAAAACTTTACTTTCACATTAAAGTTTCAAATTTGGGCGGAAGGTTATGCAGATGATGGTATACTCAATGTGTATGCTATTAATTATTGACAAAAGATAAACGTAAAGACTAAAACGGAAGAATTTCCCGGTTACCTGGTTTCTTCTTGGAGTTGTCCACATCTCCATCAAGCCAAAAAATAATGTTGGTTTTTCGTTTTGTTCGGAGGCGTGCAAGGAGTTTATATAGACTGAGGTTCAAAGCATTCAGGAATCTTCAAAAAGGCAGCCGTTTATGGCGAGGTTAAAGAAACAACGAATTTACAATTCAACCCCCAAATAGTTCCCTCTGTCCCTTCAACAAATTTGACTTTTCCTTTAATATACGGAGTAATTCAGACACTTTCCGTTACAGAATTCAAGCTAGTTTTTAACGTGATGATTTCATTTCATTTGTCCATGAATCAGAGATGAAACCAAATCCTCTGCCCTGTTTCCTGCAGTCATTTGCACTATTTTCCTGATATAAACACCTATGTTTATGTCAAATGATGTTTCTTATCAAGCACAACTATTTTGTTTAGTATTATTTTTCTTACTATGTAGTGATCATTGACATGGACAGCTAACCGTTTCTTTTAGACATTTGAGAAAGTTCAAAGGCAAGAAGGGATTTGAATCTTGTGAGTACCAAATTTTTAGATAAAGTATTTTGGAGAACATCAAGAATATTACAACACATGGTATTTTCTGTTTGTGAATTGACAGTTGGAATCAAAATTCACATCGGAATCATATGAAACTGATCAATAACCATCGATTCTCATATATTCAGGAGTTGATTCAGTTGAAGCTATGATGTAAATGTTGATTTGAAAACATGGTGCAATATTGAACACACAATGCGCACTATAAAAAGGCATTTCCCACTAGTTTGGTGCTGATATTTATAAATGGAAACTCCCAATCTCTCCCGATAGGTTCCTGGTTCACTGAACTACCTTTTGAAAAGCCTATTGGGTCAGGTTCCATGAGAATTTCCCTGTGTGGGCACATGCCCTGCAGATTGTATATGCAAACTATACCCAACTTTTGCACGTTTAAGCCATGGAAATGACTACTACAAAGTATGATGTAGAAATATTTGATTCTTAGATAATATAAATTCAAGTTAACAACCGCAATGACCGCCAAATCCCCCCCCCCCCTAGAAATTGTTGTCGTTTTGAAGAAAGGACCAATAATCAAGAGGTTCTGTTCATCTTCTGAAAAATAAAAATGCTAATGAATTTGAGGGATTGTACATACGATGAATTTATGTATATTTTTGGTTGAATATGATGTGGGATGTGAACATTATTAATGGTTGGGTCCACCGGTCACAACAGATTTTAATTTTTGTCAGAATTTTAATCGCAGTGCCAATGCCCACCCATGAGCATTTTGCCTTATCTCACAGTCACGCCAGCCCACCTTTTCACGGGCCTAGTTTAATATTTTACTCATCATATTCTTTTTGTCAAGATATTTTACTCATTATCATTCAATAATTTCAAGGAAACAAAATTTCTTGCCGGACAGATCAAGCATTTGGAATTTACATACATGTAGATAATTTTTATTGATAATTAGAAAATTCCTTAAAACAAAAAATTGGGATTTGAAATTCGAGATTTAATTTTATTTATATTTTTAAAAAATGATATTTAATAAATTTAAAGTTTAAATTTTAAAATTTATAATTCTTTCTTATATTTTTAAATTAAAATTTCTTATCTTAAAAAAATTGAGATTTGAGTTATTGGATTCTTAAGATTAAAGATTTTAGCTTTTTAATATTTCCTTTTTCTTGCCTTTATTCAATACATTACTCAACATGATTCCCATCATTTTTTGGGAACAAATAGGCTCATTTTGTGAGAAGAAACATGAACCATAAGAAGCATTCACGAGAACAACATTTTGGGTAAGAAACAAAAAAAAAAAAAGGGAATTAAATTCCTATTTTTGTTGGTTGGTAGTGGGCTTTTTGTGGATGTGGATTCATTGCGCCTAAACCTAAAATTCCCCACCATCAATATGCAGGATTTCCACCCAATGAGCTATTGGCACATTGATATTCCCCACTCGTGTTTTATTTTTTTTTGGCATTGTTGTTTTTGTATGGATAGGCATAAGTAGTGACCATCACTAAAATAACTTAAAAGGTATTGCTATTGAAGCATTTCACTCCAAGACATCTATATTTTCTTGGCGTTTACACCAATTTGTTGGTTATCAAATCCCATGTGGTTGATTTCAATCCTTAGTTGGCATGACAATATATTCTTCTCTTTTCTTTTGTTTTAAATATATCAAGGATTTGGGTGGATGTCTTGCACGAAAGATTTTGGTATTTTGTGTTTGTGCCTAAGAAAAGATACAAATTACAAGTTAGAAAATTGTGGTCATATTACTTTCATCTAATAATTTTAAATACAATACAATAATATAATACGAAAATGATATGAATAAAAAATAAAAAAAAAATATAATTTAAAATTTTAACAAAAATTATAAAAAATTAATAAAATTAAAAAAAATATATTTTATATTTTTGTATCAATATAAAATATCACATATTATTTTCATGTAAAACATAACACGAATACATAAATTATCAATAATTTACACAATGCAAATATATGAATTACTAGGTTTAATAATTATAATCTTGTAGAGAGTTAACAAGCGAAAGTCCTTTTGTTTTTCTTTTATTTCAATTGTTGATTATAAAAAGGAAAACCCAATGAGTAAATGTGTAAGGTATGTTGTCCTGGTGAGGATTTTCATATAGGTTATTCAATCTCCTCTGCTTAAAGCTTTTCAGCATTTGATAGGTTATAATTGACCCTCTTTCTTATCTATTTGTTTTTTAATTTTCTATAAATTTTAGTCATTGTCTCTTTTAATCCAAAGAAAATAAAACATCTCAACGTTCATTTGTATAAGAAGAGAAAAAAAAAAAAAGCAAAATTCTTTTTTGCATGCTTATGATACAGAACTTCAGAAAATGTTTCCAATATTGAGCTTAGAACACACACTTTTGTCGCATATGGGATGAGGTTGTTCTCTAGAACTATTGGGCCTAATGAAGCATGAACCAATCATAGGAACCCATAAGAATTAATTCTGAATCATAGGTAATATTTCATTCTTCGCAACATGTGTAAAGGTTTTTTAAATGCAAAATTGCAGTGTAAACTTTTTGTTAAATGAAAAATCTAATATTATTAAAATTAGAAGTCACTATTATTATAGATTTTGAAACTGGGAGCCTTGAACTTTAACCTTATATTTGAAGAGTCCAAATATTTTACCATTTAAGAGTATATAATCTTTATATGTATAGAAAGTTCTAAATACATTTTTTTTAAAATTTTTCAATCGATTGTGATACTGTTATTATATTAAATAAAGAGGCAAACATTTAATCATACCTTATTAAAAATGTCAATGCATAACTATAGATGTTTTGAGAAAAGAGCAGTGGGTATATATAAATTCATATGATATATTATAATATGGTATGTAGTTACAATTATAAGCATTAGTAGATATTATAATAATGAGAAAATAAAATTATTCAAAGTCCAAGTAGCTTGATGCACAACATTACTGGATAACAAAAATATAAGATGAAAAAAAATGTGCATGAATCCATAAAAATAACATTCTGTAAGCACACCTTTATGTATCAAATTCTTCTCAAAGAAACAAGTAAGGACCCAATATATATATATATATATATATATATATATATATATATATATATCTTGTAGGGTTAAAAACAAATCAATTATGAAAATGTTCTTATAAAACTCATGCATGAAATATAGAATCTAGGTATGAAAGCACAAAACACAGGGTAAGGCAACATATTATTTTCAACAAAAGAATAATCATTAAATGCCAGCAATTTAACAAAAACTTTTAAGACTACATTATGGAAAATGAAATAACCAAACATTAATCCATCATTTTCATTAGAATATGAGTTGAATTCTTAATTAATCTAATTGTACAATGAGCATGAAAGTTACTTATGTAAAATATAAACCCTACCGATATTGAATTAATTAGAATAATAGAAATGTAATTCTTTTAAGAAAGTTTTTGGAATTTCCTGTAAAAAGATTTTCGCAGCATTGGAAATGGAATAGAAGCAAGTACAGTAAGCTTGCAAATGTTAAAAGTGAACGGAAAGTTGATTAAAAGAGATAAGAATTATTAAATTTTTTTAAAAATATATTTTTAATACTTTTAAGATATAACAAAATATGAAGTTGTAGAACATTAATCCAACATTACTATAAAAATATGAATATAATCATAAAACAATCAACACGTACAGTAATCATGAAACTTACCAGAAATAAAAGGAATTGAAATATATTTTATAGATGTAAACAATTAATGGATTCAAATACATATTTAAATATTTATTATTATTTATTAAAATTTAAACGAATTTAAATATTAAATATTAAGGAAATACTATCCGTATCTACTCCGAATTTGTCATAAAAGAAAATTTTTATTCGAATCTATTAATTATTCGTTTATAACAATCCAAATCCAATATAAACAGATTGAATAATGATGAATACCCATTTATTTACTATCCATTGCTATCTTTATACAATTCTTTTCGTTGGAAAGTAAAATATGTAATATATTCAACCGTAACAATTAAATAGTATATATTCATATTAAATGTTCGAAATGAAATTAAACGATTTTTTTTAAATTATTAATTATTGATAGAATATAAATAGATCAAAATTAATATAATCAAACAAAAATTTCTGACTTTTAATCTCAAATGCATTAATATTTAATTCAATACTAAACAGAATATGGAAGGTCAGCTTTAAACATTTGATGCTTAACTATTGTAACTTTCTGACTGGCTCTTGCTTTAGATTTTGGTCGCAAACTTGAAAGCTATCGCTTGAGATAAAGAACATATACATACAGAGTCATTTTTGTAAAGGCTATGGGTTCATGTTCATTGCATTGTGTAAAAAGGTGAAAAATAATATATAAAAAAAATTATATGGTAAAAAGCTGCAAATCGTTACATTGAACACCACCGCGGAAAAATGATGTAAAAATTAGAAAGGAACAAAATTACCTCATAACGATACGTTTGAGAAACAGGAAAGAAATTGACGGCAAAATCCAAACGAAAAAGAATTCCGGCAACCTCCTTGTCGTTGGTGCGTCTTCTCCGTTAATCTGGCTTTGCTTAGGACAAAGATCAACCATCACTTACAAACACAAAGATTGAGAACGGAAAAGCGAAAGGGAAAGGCCAATCTGAGTGCTTGAATTCTTTTTCTCATGATTTCAAAGAGAACGGCATCCATAGTGGAAAAGAGATTAATCCTCCAACAACAATTGAACCCTATTTCTTGACATAATATGGGCCCCATCAATCGCACAAACTCTGCCCAGAATGGGAATAAAACTCAACATGAATTTTTAGAGGAGGATTTTGAGAAATTTTTTAGTAGAAGTAAGTAAATAAAAATTTTAATAAAAAAATCGAATTGATAAATTAATAGAATTTAATATGAATATCAATAATATATAAAAATTTATTTAAAATATTATTTATAATTTAAATTTAATCGATATTTTTTAATGCTAAAATTTTTATCAATATTTTAATTAAAAATGTCTATTTAATAAATATATCAAAATTTATTAAAATTTTTTTCAAAATTTACATGTTTAATCTATGTGATGAGATTTTTTAATTTATCAGTTTTAACTTTTAATTTTAATTTTAATTTACTCATTTCTAATAAGAAACTTTTAAAACTCTACCTATAAAATTTTATGTAAGTTTTTCCTCGTAATGAAAACAGAGGGCACAAAATTAAAATCTTAAAATTTCAAATGACCAGCTTCACCTCTTAAATTCCTTTTATATAAATAATATATATAATAAGTTTTTAAATTAATTTTTATTTCTTCAAAAGCATTTTAATTTACTTTTTACTCATATGCACTTTTTTCCCAAATTAAACCCATAAAACCTTAATCTTGGTAAATCCCATTCTCAAGCAAATCAAAACTAAATTTAACAATATGAAACAAGAAAAAGAAATGAAAAGTAATCAAGGTTCTTAACTAGAAAAAAATTAAGCAACTTTTTTAGTTGTAAGATAGATGATCAACATGATCAATTATTTTTCATCGATATATATAAATTCTGTCTTGAGCAATTGAATATAAATGCATGCTACAATTATTTAATTTATATGACTTAACATATGTCAAAATTAATTATAAATAAAATCCCTCTTAAACTTGATTAAATTAATTCAAAAAATCAACATTGTTACATTAAGTCATTAACTTGAAATATATGTTACAATATGAAGAAAGGCATGCACCTAATTCAAAGTTGCCCTCGCACTTACTAAAGTTAAAAGGAAAAATAGTAACTAGGTAAAGATATATATATATATATATATATATATTATATAAAAGGAGAGATCAATTTATATAATGTAAAATTTTTTTAGTTTTATACATTTTTAACTATAATTTCAATAGATTAAGAAATAAGAATAAATTATTTTTTTATTTTTACTTGTCTCTCTCATCTTTTGGATCTATTAAAATAAAGTTAAAAATGTATAAAATTATTTTAGTTTTATACTATATAAATTATCATCTTTCTTTCTCTATATGTATATGTATATTATATAGCTAGAGCTGACATTATTTTCCTCACTAATTAGTTTACTTTAGTCTATTTATGATAAATTTGTTTGGCAAAAAGCCTTTAATCCAATTAAACATCTAAGGCAGCGAAAGTAAAATCAAACAATTAATCAATCACATAAGATATTACAATTTAACGTGATTTGGTCCAACTAACCTACATTCACGGATAAGAAAAAAATTCACTGGTTATAGAGCATTACATTAAAATATCAAATCAATCCATTCAATAATTAATACCAACAAACTCTCTCAATCTTTTCTAGTTTTATGGAGTGTTCTCAACCCAAACAAACACATATCCATGTACTATCATGTATCATACCTATGTGGACTCTTTTAATCTCCTCTAATCCACTCACATGTACCAAACCTATGCGGAACTTTTTCAATCTCCTCTAATTCACTCACAAACAATAAGTATATACACTTATCAGATATAAATCTCTAGTAGTTTTATGAGGTGTCTATTTTATAAAATCTTATAACTTTCTTATATCTTTTTTTCATACCTAACTTTATAGAGACTTCACCTATTTATAAGCATACAAATTTACCTATTAAGAATCTTTTTTTTTTAGAATTCTTTTTCTGTAAGTCAAATTTACCCATTAGAAATCTATTTTCTCTTAGTATTCTTTTTACAAGTTTTCTTGTCTATCAAGCAATAGCTAGCTAATCTCAAATAAATTTCTTATAGGATTTGAGTCACTATTCTCAATAATCTCCACCTTGACTCAAATTTTATCAAATCATCTATTTTCATGTTAGATATGCTTGACTCTATCTATAATGGAAGTCTCATAATTATTTTCTCTTATGTGTCTTTACGTTTCATGCAAATCAATCTTCAAAACATGAACTCAAATTTTTTCCTTGAGGCGAGCTCTTCTAGGCTTGCTTTTTCATATATCTCAAACTTTCAACTCTAATACCACTTGTTAGAGATTACCACAACTATGATACTACTTGATTGGCAAAAAGCCTCTAATCCAATTAAACATCTGAGCTAGCAAAAGTGAAATTAAATAATTAATCAATCACACAAAAACAATAATTTAACGTAGTTCTGTCTAACTGATTTACCTCCATAAATGAAAAAAAAATATCCATTAGTTATAGAGAATTACATCAAAACATCAAATCAATTTCACTCAACAATTAATACTTATAAATTCTCTCAATTTGCTTTAGTTCTATAGAATATTCTTAACCCAAACAAACATATACTCATATGTACTCATACACCATACTTATGTGGACTCTCTCAGTCTCTTGTAGTCCACTTACAAACAAACATACACACCTATAAGATGTAAATCTCCAGTAGTCTTATGGGCTATCTATCTTATAAAATCTTACAACTCTATTACATTTTTTTCTCATACCTAACCCTGTACAGACTTCACATATTTATAAGCATACAACTTGCCTATTAAGAATCTCTTTTCTCTTAAAGTTTTTCTTCTGCAAGTCTTCTTATTCATCAAGTATTATTTAACTAATCTTAAACAAATCTCTTATAAGATTTGAGTTGTTATTTCCAACAAAATTAATGATGAAAATGCAATAGTAAACGAACAAGATTTATATTATAACACCTGCTGATTAATTATTGATCAACTGGATTAATTTATTAAGAATACAAAACCAACATATACAAATCAAATATTAGCATTTCTCTCATGAATCAAGAAAGAAATTGAGGAAAGCAGATTGCAGGGTTTCTTCTTTAACATTGACATGATGGGATTCAAGTTCAATTCTTTTAGTAAGAAAATATATCATACAATAAACATTGATCTAAATGTTAGGACACACGGGTTAAAGGTTTGGTTCTTCTGGCCAGAAAAAAAAAAAGGTTTGGTTCTCAAAAGAAAGAACGAATATATATATATATATATATATATATATATATGATGGAATTTGAGTCCTTATGGAAACCAGTTTCTATAATAAGAAGAAGATTATTAAAGAAGGAAAGATGAGTTCTAACTTCCAGTTTAATTGAGTTGGTGTAGATGCTGAAAAAAGTTGCAATTAGACAAGTAGGGCCGGTGATTACTAAAATATTTAGGCAAGTGTTCAATTTATTGCCTCCTGATGGTCGCCAAGAAAAGTAAACAAGAACATATGTCCCCTATATCGTCCTATATAATAATAAACTAGTTGGAATAACTCAGAAAATTTGGTCAAACTGAATCATGAACAGACATGCGTTATTGGGGCAGATCCACAGACAAATCTCTTTGAGAATTTTTAATTCACAAATCTTTAGTACAAGAATTCAGAAGGGAACAAAGCAAGGGAGCACTACCAAGTTTTAATATTACTTAATAACTTGTTTCAAAGAGGTATATAACAATATCAATATATATATATATATATATATATATATATATGAAATCCAAAATGGAAAAGTTCCACTTTCCAAATTTGGGAACTGAATGTAAAAAACAAACCTCATCAATTATTGCTCATCAAAAAGCCACACATTGACATGAACCTGAACTTCTGCAGGGAACACATACATTCGACTTATAGATTTCTTCATGACTGAAAACCATTTTTTTTCTTTCTTTTTTTACAGAGTTATGAAAACTTAAACACCACACGATGCTAATATAATAGAAAGGACCCTTGCAAATTCAACAATGATATGGGAACTGAATCCCTTATTTGGCAAGAACAGCAGATGTATATAATATTTAAAACCCACTTATATGTTAACTTCAATCCCTTTTTTGGAAGCAATCAAGTAAAATACTTAAACTTGTAAGAAGGAAGCATCACTTGTCTCCAAAGAGGTACCCAAGAGAGGAATCTCCACCCGGAACTGATTTAACTTTTGTTGATGGGCGATCCTGAAATTTCACAATACAGTACGTAGATTAAAAACTACGCACAGCTAGATGAAGTGCAAAGAGGTTTTCAACTTAAATGTGGTAATAACTCACAGTTATGAAGTTCCCCGAGTTCTGTCCTTGAGCCCTATGATAGTTGTTGCTGACGTTTTTCTCTGTCCGTTTCTCTGAACTTGGTTTTTTTGGAGCCGGAGGCATCTCTGGGGTAATATCTATACCATATGGTGGCTGGATCGGTGGTGTTACAGCTGGTGCACTTGGTTGCTTATCAGCACCAAAGAGGTAGCCCAAGGAACTTTGCCCGCCGCCGTAGCTCCCACCTCTACTCATGGCAAGTGGATCAGTGCTGCAAGATTTAGTTAACAAGTAAGTTTCAAACAAGGGGAAAGAAAGGGAAAAAAAACCCTAATATATAATGTGTTTAGGGACTGTTTATGTATGGATGGGCTTATGTATATATGTACATGCATGTTATCTCTGGAAATATACTGATGATAATGCACCATACCTACCTACTAGGCCAATTATGTACATTAATCAGCAATAAACGGTTAAAAGAATCAAACTAAAGCATGGTGCAATGTTGCAAATTGCAATATAGCTGTGCTGGAAAAGGGGATCCAGTGGTTTCTTTAGCGTTGACGTACCCTTGCGTGTATGTTCGTATGCCATTAAGTTCCAGGATATATAGATGTGTAATGCTTAATTACATGAATAATGAAAACCTAATCATATTTCTTTCATCAGCTGGCACAAGAAAAAAAAATTTACAGTGATTAATTTCCATCCTATATACCAGTTAGTATGATCTGAATGCCACATATGATACTAAAGCAAGATTTGATTCAAATAGTATATTGTTGTGACCTTTAAAATTGTGCACCAAACCTCTTTAGGGGAGCTTAATTAAAGATGTGAAATTAAGCATTTCAAAAAGAAATTATATCATTTAAAGGCATTCAGAAACGTCCTTAATCATATTGGGATACTTGTTTCTGATGTTTATATCTGTGAATATTGCAAGATCTGTCGTACATATATGCAGTACAAGTTTATGTGACAAAAACATAACCCAACAACCATACCATGCAAGTTAGCACAAAAATGACTCTAGAACTGTCGCTCTGCAAAGTAGTAGAGATCAATTGGTTAAGGGTTCAAATCAGGTGGGCTCTATCAGCCATTGAAACCAATATAATAAACCATAATTATTAGGATTGTTTTTTAGTTCAATACTGTTGACACATAATTGATTTTAGGATTGCTTAGGCCACAGATCATTATTTAATACGTGGTTAAATTGGGTCCATTGACGGTGGACTGCTGAGGCATCTAGCCAGGACTTGCCGATCTTTGCAACTTACAGTCTAATCAACCAATCAAAGTCAGCGTAAAAAGGTGAATGATACCACACTTTGCACTGGGATTTTACTGTAACCTAAGATAAATTTGTCATCAATCATGAATTTCATGACACGTTTATGCGGTTTGAGCATAAAGCACATCGTTTAAGCGCTAAAGGGGTGTGTAAATGGGGTTAAATCAAGATAATGGGTGACTAACAGAACATATATAAAGGGAAATGATAATATGATTGGTGCCATATAGTGTTGCAATAGGGCCCATTAATGACTTGTATTCCTCAGGAAAAAAAAAAGTAAGAATAGGAAAAGGAACTAAGCTAGTTTGATTCAGATGGTAAGGTTCGGTAGGAAGGAAGCTTGTAGGCCAAAGGAATCCAGCTTTCAGCTAATGGTTAATTACTACAGAATTGCACCACGAATAAAGATGATTCTGATGAAATCAATTGCTATGCAATAAGGGTAATATGAGAACCTATCTAATTTTGCATCATTAAAAACTTGGAAAGTTGACAGAGATTGAACTTGGTCATGATCAGCTTGTCAAGGTCTAGCCAGATATTATTGCCCATATATATCCTTCAACAGGTGATGGATCAAAACTATGATGTCTATAGCCCAAAAAAGATATCTAAACGTCAACCACTAAATCTTGATGACATTGAAAAGCTCAGAAATGGGGCTAAACCTGAAAATGAAATGGCCTTTAACAATAATCTGTCTAGCATATGCTCTTATTTGAAATGATAAATATCCTCTGCCAGCTAAGCTTTTCTGATCACTGGCCATAACTGTATTTTTTGCATTGATATCAATTTCAAAAGAAATTTAGAATAGTTTCTAGTTCTACTAGAAAAAGCTTTCTGATTTTCTTAAGTTTAATCATAAACCCTCTACAAGAAACCAACCAAAGATTTGGCCATACTTATGTCATTTTCTGTATAATTTGGTAATATATACATATATTATGCTAAATTTAGAAGTAAAGATATCCATTTCTTTCATTTCATATTGTATCTTAACTTCTTAAGCATGAACACTCATAAAGTAAAAATATAGCACTTCACGATAACCTCAAGTACTTTGCTATCATCAATATTCTTAGATGATAATGGCTGAGAATCAGACATATAGAAGAGAGGAATTTCATCAGTTGCATTAGTTTGGCAAGAAGGAATTATCACAAAAGCTGGAGGATATATACCAATTTTAACCCACAAAAAAATCTACTGGGGCAAGGTGGCTCAATTCAAATGCAATAGCATGACTTGATTGTTGCCTCTCTTGAAGCCTCAACTAATGGCCATGAGTTATTATTTTACCAACAAATTAATAATACAACAATCTCGCTAACAGGTACGAGATTTGAGGCCTGTGTCATCCATTGACCGGGGAAAAATCGAGGTTTTATTTAATTGCATCACCATAAGGCATGGGACGAGTTCAGATCTGTTTGAATCTGGCTTCTTAATTTCTTCTGGTTTGAGGTAATATTCTTCATCCAAAACTAAAAATTACTAGTCGCTTTTCTCAATCTATTCGTGTCAAATTACATTATTTTTTATGAATGTAATTGCAAGTCTTCAACCAATAGAGTGTAAATCAAATATGCATCAGCTCTTTTTCTTATTAATAGCATATATATCAGTACGTATACAGTTGTTTGTGATGATGACCAATATGACATAGGTGCAGGAATCTCATATTAATGGGAGAGGATATAATGTGTGATTTGCTTGGCATAAAGTGAAGTGGTGGAGACACTGGATGATGATGAAGTCTAGCTTAGATAGGTTAAATCTATCAGCAAAAGAGACTAGATATGACGAGGAATCACACTTAAGACCTCCATTTCTAACCTCTTTATTGGACACAGACATATATGTCATGTAAATGTTATTAAAGGATCCAATCCTACCAACAAATATTTCAATGGACCCACCATGGGAATTGCCCCCCGTGCAAGGCCCCAATTCTTTAATTAAAAAAATGAACCCAAAAAACTGATCAACAGAAAGTAGTTTGTAGCTAGCTTCTGTCAGTTTACAATTGGTAATTTGAACTTGAAGTTTGATCAATGATCAGTCAATGAATCAATTAAAAAATGAAAAAAAAAGAGGAATTTCTTTCAGTCCACAGTTTCAAACTAGTTTCTATTTTGAAAGAGATTTTTTTCCTTCACTTCTTAGTTCAGTGACAAAAAGCTTAAAGAAGGCATGAAAAGATGTAAATTGAAACCAAGTCAATCTAGAGCATGTGAAAGAAAATGCAAAAGTAATTCTAGCAATTACGAACATTTCGCTTCACGGTACACCTTAATGGTTAAAGTTTAATTAAAACTTTATTGAATTCGAATTTTGAGATGGAAGAGATGAGATTTACAAATTATGAAAAAATTATTTATTTTTGTGTAATTCAATATCACATATTCCGTAAAAAATAAAATTACGCATATTTACTTAAATTAATTAGAAATGGACCCGAGATATGATTAAAATACTATAAAATAGAGAAGAAAGGACTCTTCCTTTGATTAAAAAGAAATCAAAAAGTAAGAACAAGTAGTAACCTCTTTGCTTTAAATGTTAATGCCTAATGCTACATGTACTGTTTGCATGCCAAAAACAGGCTGGTATCTATACACAGTACTTGTCATACATTTTGTCCCATCTATAGGCGCCTATTGGCTATTGAATTAATTGAACTATATTCATCATCATCATCATCATCATCATCATCATCTATAATTCAATTTCAAGGTATTCATGAAATTCGGCATAAACTTATCATGAAATAGTTAAATTCTATTTAAATTACAATTTGAATAATGTCAACATGAATTCATGGTAACAAAATCACCCCCCCCCCCCCCCCCCGAAACTTTCATTCCTCAGTAGAAGCAAAACTTTCATACAACATCAACCTGCTGTAACCCGAAACTTTAAAAAATGCTTCTCTTCTTCCTTCCCATAAAAATTTCCTTTGGCCTTTGGCTTAATTGTCTTGTTTTTGGCCAAAAATATATATTCATATCAAATTTGTGTTAGCTTTAGAGCTAAGAGTTTATATTCACATCCGTGGCGACAGGAAGTTTGGCGACCTCAAGCACTGCAATCTACCAGTTCGGACGTAACACTGCTCCACAGAGGAGAAGCCAGGTATAGTAAATTCAACGGGAGAAGAGGGTCACATGTTTCATGAGAAAGAGTACTATACATATAAGGGTGTTAAAATTTTTGGGGGGCCATCGCCCTTGCCTGCCCCCTAGCTACGCCCCGGCTGCTCCAACGACAAAACCCAAATCGATTGCGTTTTGCTTATCAGTTTTGGCTCGAGAAACCAAGTCGTTGGGCAAGGGTAGTCATGTTTTGAGGAAAAGGAAGGGCTTGAATATATGCATGGTGAGGCAGCAGAGAAGAAATGAGAGTGACAACGAGGTTAACAAGAGTGACACGGTGAAAATTTCTGATAGCACGAAAGACAACAATCATGTCACTTTCCAGGGCTGAGGAGAGAATAGCTAGGAAGAAATTAGAGAGAACAACTTACCTGCTTGCTGCTAAGTTGTCTAGTTTAGGCATCTCTTCAATGGGGGCTACGGCTGTTTATTACAGGTTTTCTTGGCAAATGGAGGTAAACAACCATGCTTTCCTTTTTTCTTTTTTCATGGTTTTGGTCAGGTGGAAATATTTTTGTTTTCGTTCTGAATTTTGGTTTTGACCAATAACAGGGTGGAGAATTTCCACTGCTGGAGATGTTCAGTACATTTGCTCTCTCTGTTGTTGCTCTGTAAGCGTATAATCCTTCTAACTTCATCTGATTGGAAAAAAAAAACAAAAGATTAATGGTTTTCTAAAATGGAAGTTGAACTGATTTGGGGTATGCTTGAATTTTCAGGTAGGGATGGAATTTTGGGCAAGGTGGGCTCATGGAGCACTAAGGCATGCTTCATTAGGTCAGTTACAAAGTACTCCTAATTCCATAAGAAAATTTTTTTTATCGTGTAGAAATCTTTAAATAGAATAGAGAATTATACATTAAATCAAATAAGCAGATATCTTGTACTAAAAATAATTAATGACATGCATATTTTACCCTTCTTATTAACTAACATTGACTCAAGATTGAAATGTTAAAATCATGAGTTATCTTATTAATTAATATGGAATTTTTGTAGTCTCACCATAGACCAAGAGAAGGACCATCAATGCAGTCCCTGCCATTGCTTTGCTCTCTTACAGTTTCTTCAACAGAGGCCTTGTAAAACGGAGGAACTGGAAAAATAGATCAAGAAAATAACTAAACTGTCCCAAAATATTGATATTCTATAACTAAGGAATTTCTTTTATTGATTTTATGTATGCGAAAACCTACATTTGTATTATTTCTATATATATGTAACTTCTTTACAGAAAAATATGTAATTAGAAATAATCTATTTCATTTATATCTTATACGTATATAAGGTCAGGAAAATATTTAATTTGGTTTAATTATCCTTTTATCTATTTTAAAAAATTAATGTGCGTCACCATCCTTCAATATTGTAGTGCATGCAACTATAAAAAAAAACAATTGACTTGTAAATGACATGAAATTAGGTAAGGATAAAGATAGATAAGAAATCAACATATAATTTCTTTTAATAAATAGTCAAATTAAGAGAGTTCATTCGGTCACTTAGGTTAATTTTGAATCAAATTATTTAAAATTAAATTAATTAAATTATTTTATTTTATTTTCGTTAATCAAATCGAATTTATGAATTTTAAAAATTAACCAATCAAATTTAATGTGGTCTATTCGGTTAATTTTTTCGATTAACCAAATAATAAATACATTTAAATTAAATTATATTTTTAATTTTTAATTTTTCATATTTTAAATAAATTAAATAAATTTATCTAATAAAATATTTAAATACCAAAGTATTATGTTAAAAACTCTAACAACTTATGAAATTAAATAATCTATTTTATATATTTTTCATTTTGTATTTGGATTATATTATATTTTGATTAATTCGATTTTCGAATCAAATTAACCAAAAATCAAAATTTTTTTAAAAATTATTTTCATTAATACATAAAAATTAATTTAATAATAAATTGATTAACTAAATAAAATCAATTCGATCGATTAATTTAATTAAAATCAAATTATGAACACTCCATAATATTTCTTAAGCTGTTAAATGTATCCTAATTAAATAATCCAAAAATGTTTAAAATTTTGACAACTGCTTCGGAATAATACAATCGGTTAATTTCACTGCAAACGAAAAATAATAATAATAACATAAAAAAAGAGAGAGAATTTAGACGGTTAGCATTGGAGCAATATTAACTATTATAATAATAATTAAATAATTCTTAATCAGAGTTCATAAACCCACAACAGATGAGGCTAAAATTTTTCATTTTAATGCTTAATTCATTTATCAATAGAAATAAAAACAGCTTCCATATATTATATATAATTAAGTTTACATTTGAATTACAATATCTCATAATCATCATACATATTATATATAATTAATTAAATTTATATTTTTTTAGTCAAATCGATCGAATTCTACGCATAATTTGTATGCATTAATCGACTAATCAATTAACAAAATCGGTCGGTTAATTCAATTTAAAAAATAATCAAATTAAACTAAATTTAGGGTTGCATCATGTTTGAAATAGACACGAGGGATGTTAATGTTCATTTATCCAAAAAAAAAAAGAAGGCTGTTTTCTTATTTGATGGGCATGGTAGCATGGGCTAACGATAAGATGTCATGGTGGGCTTGTTTGGCCTTTATATTTAAAGGGGTTTGGTTAATGTATGGTCAATCGCAGTCTGAAATGATGACGTTTGTTATTACGCGTGTTAACTAGGCAGTTTATTTTATAAATCGTGGAATCCTTTAGAATACATCAAACGGCAGGGAACATGGGACAAACCATTCAAAGGCCCAGATCAATACCACGTAAGCATTCGAATAACCAAGAACTGAGAAAATTCTGGAAACTTCCCTCTTTTCCCCATTTCGGTCGGAACTCGGAACTTAGCAACGTTGTTGGCATGTTTCAGTCTTCCGATTCAAACACTTTTTCAGGAACGTGTTGTTGATCAAATTCTTTTTTACAGATTACTGTAACTATTTGTTTTCCTTAAATTCTTGACTACTTTATCATATTGAAGATGTTTGATTTTTTTTTTTTGGTGTAAAACAGAGTTCACGTTGAGCTTTTGCAGTCTGATATTAAGATTTTGGTGTTTTGGGTGTCAGCAGTTCGTTTTCTCTTTTCATGTTTTGTTTTGGAATTGGATAAATGGAAATTAATTTCGCCAAGTAGGACAAGCATGAACCTTTGTGATTGGTTTCTAGAGATAATAGTATTGGTTTTTGACATTGTTGCTACTAAACTCTGTCTTTTCATTGTTTGATTTTTCTTTTTATAGTTATAAATTGGAATTGAATTGCAACTTTTTTTTTTAAACATTCCAAGTGCACTTTAAGCTCGTCAAGTTTAAAAAGTTGAAGAATTCTTTTTTTTTTTTTATAAGTTTCAAATCAACCCTTAAACCCTTCTACCCTACTGCTCACCTGGCTGATTTTCCTTAATGCTTTTTTGCTATGTTTTCTGATTTTCAGCGAGGGCTGCTAGTTTCTTAATATTTAGCTGTTGCTTTACCCCCAGAAGAGCTCAAGAATATAAATTCTACATGCGTGGAACTACTGCATTGTTGCCTTCAAAATACAAATTTAAATAAATCTCTCCTACGGTGGATCATGGGATTATGCCCCACTGAGTCTCATTAATGTTTTTATTTTGTTTATATTTTTAGAACCAGACTGACTTTATAACAATAACATGTCATTGTCACCAGGAACTGTGGCTACTTCAACACCAAGGAAATCGGAGAACAATGATCCTAAGGGAGGAGGGCCTTTCAGTAACGACCAGACTGAGCCTATTGTTGCCTTCAGCAAGCCTCCACCACAGCCACCTCTTCTTGGACCTTTAGGTGCTCTCTCACTCTTAGAAACATGGTCTCGCCGCGATGGTGATGAAAACTGACTGGCATTATGAAGCCGTGGCTGAAGGCTTTTTATTTTATGTACAAAGCAACCTTTTGTCAGTGTGAACTACCTGAAAAATATCTTTGAGATGTAGATCACGATTTTGATTGCCAAGGCAAGCAATCGAGCCATGAATTCCCAAATTCTAACGTAGCCTGCCACTAGTGGGCTTATGAAAGGTCCCAAAAATATGGTGTAAATCTTCAGTAGGAATTGTAGTATGACATATGGACTCTTCAGGAACCCTGCAGGATTAAAAAAATAAATTATAGGCAGCATTTCAATATGATGCTAGAGTAGGCTGTCTGTATGTTTCATGTTCTATAATGCCAGTTTTAAGTGTTTCATACATTCAGCAGCACGCGGGAACTCATCAAATATTGTAGTTACATTCTTCAACAGGACCTAAAGCAATCCACATATAAACCAACAAGATGATCAGAGAACCAAATAATTAGAAACAGGTAGCTTAATTAGAAATAATAGTTCTCAAGTTGATTACCAGCACCACTCCCCCTGGTTTGATAGGTGACTCAATAACAATCAGAGCTTTCCTGCACGTAAACAAAGGTCCTGTCAATTCGATTGGACTCTTCTTTCTTGATAATACATATGACTTAAACAAGTGCTATTACTTTATAACTAATTTTTCCCCTTCTTCCGAGCATTCATAGAAGCTGCATCCTCTTGTGAAGGGAACCTGCTTCTGGTTCCATTCTGCAACACCAGAAAATATTCCCTCGTGTTAAACAAGTTACATTTTTTAAAAACATGGGAGTTAGAGATCGTTGAAAATGGTAGATGATAGTTACCCAAGTGCCAATTTACTCCTGCTGTAAAGTCATCTGCTTCACAAACATGTTCGATGATGAATTTCACATTCTGACCCATGCTTCTTATTAGCAGATCGAAGAAATGCAGAACCTCCTGCAACAAATTTTTGTTTTAGACTATAGCATTACATGTTGTAACTTAAATAAATGAAAAGAGACAGAGAGGTAACCTTTTTCCCATAAAATGGGTTGATAAAAGAGCAGTCCTCGATGTGGCAGTCTTCTGAGATTAAACCCCCAAGTTTTTCCAAATTCTTCTCATTGATACACAAGTAGAAATGCTTGATCGTATCAGCTGCTGAAGGTGCACCCAAAATTGAATCACTATTATTGTTTGATGACATGATCAAAGAGACCCCACGGTTGTTGGTTAATTTGTTTTTTTCCTGTCTGCTAATGGCTATGCCATGCGGCTGCTTCTTCATTCTCTTTTGCTCAAGTTGACATGACTTTTGAAAAGGCAAAGGATCAAGGCCTGCTATTAGCCTGAGATATGTCCTATGCCGCAGGGCTTGCTCAGAGAAATTAACAGCAATAGCCATGGCCTAACAGGATGAAATTTGCAATGTGATTCAGGTATATATTAAACTTGTAGTTAAAGTAGCTAAGACTCGTGCCATTTTATTACATGGTAGAGCAAGGAATAAAGTAACAATTTTGTAACTTTGACACCAAGAAAAGGCTTTTTTTCATATTTTGACATGAAATCAAGGAATCTCTAATAGGGAGGTTTAGGCTGCGTTCTGCTTGCCTAGGTTAACTTAACTAGAACTCTCCTCGAGGAACCAGAAAGGGGTTCGTGGACACCTAAGTATTGCACTGAACATGGGCTAAATTGATTCCATTCCCAACTCTGCACTTAAGGATACATCGGACCCCTCCATGATGCTGCCTTAAGTTAACATGGAGATACTGCCTCTGGGATTAGATTTGGGGCGCTTTTTCCTTCCTTCAAAATGAAGTTTTTGAATGCATTAGTTTGCGATGGTTAGACGAGAGAATCTTCTAACTCATGCAAAATCTAATCTGATTACCATGCATACTTCCAGCTTTGATTATATTGTGATGCATTTCTTTTGAAATTTTCATGTTAGATAAAAAGGTATAAATGTTATGGGTAATAATCAAGAAAAATCCAAGTCCAAATGCCAGTCTTTTTTATCATTTCAACCGAAGATCAGTTATTTGCTATGAGATGTCAATTAATGGACCACTTTAACGGTAGGGATGTCACATCACAGGATATGGGTGACACGAACTGTGGGAACTTATTAATTAACTGCTAATAGGAAGTTCCCACGCCAGTGCCACAAATTTTAACGATCTGAAGCTCTGAGCCAACTTCAAGACATGCTCCATAATTTCTTGTTAAGAGCATTACTCGACTTCAATCAAATTTGTTTCTTTTAGGGTAAATTTCAAAGGATATACTTGCTATAGCCAATTCTGAATGAAGTCAAATACCGTGATGATTTTTAAATTCATTGTAAATAAACCTGGAAATCAGGGATAGGGCCGATTGAGTGATGCACCTAGAGTAGGAGGCAATGCCAGCTAAGTCTTTTGTCCATGTTGTATTGTAGAGCTTTACCCTAGAGCCTATAGACTTAAACAAGGGTGTTTTCTTCGTTTATTTTATTAATGGAATCTAGTATACCAATTCTGTCGAAGAACATTGGAATTGTGTTATCTTCAGGGTGCGTAAATCAGAATTATTGAGCTAATAATTTTATATGAGTATAGAGTATGGATGGGGATGACCACACTTTTCAAAGCTAAGATTGCTGAACGATTGCATTGAGGGCTACGGATGAAAGAAACTCAAAATTGTCTGCGTAAATTGATTCAGCTGCACATGGTTTTAAGAGAGACTGAGACAAGGTTTTCAATATCAACAGGACGGGACAAACCAGGCTTCTTAAATCAGTGAAATTGATACAAGATACTAATATCGGTCAGAGGCTTTCATATGATTAAAAAAAAGGCTGGTTAAGGCTTTACAAAAGCAGAACTCAGTTTTGAAGCTTTACGATAATGAAGATTAGTCTCTTGGAAATTATCAAATTGTCGAAAGGATAGATCTGAGAAATTGACAGCTTTAACATATTTATCCTGCTTCATGCATTAAGGTAGTAGTAATTCACAAACAAAGAAATGAAGAGAAACGGATGAAGATGTATGAATAACCAATAAGAACATCACGTTCGTCATTCTCTCTCTCACACACAGCATATGATATTCTGCCGGCAGAATCAACTGCTTGACCATGTGATGCAGAATCAAGTAGACATATTATAACAAGGCGGCTTGACCTGTAGGCTATTGCACAACAATATGACATTACAAAGGCCTCCCTGGAAACATGGACAACCATTTAATATACACCCATACAGATCCATGCTTCATAAAACCTGGGTAAATTGCATTTAAATAAACAAATCTGTCAGCCAAAATGATGAATTAGAAACAGAACATTGAAACATAACTCTATATTAATTCAACATTTCCCCCATATGCGCTCTACTTATCCACTAAAAAATACCAAAAACCAGCACCAAGATTCATAGCAGAGCACCTAGATATTTTTGAAACCCACACGTGTTGATCAGACAGGTTCAAAATCATCATGCATATTAAACTGATGCAATAACTAATTCGGCCAGTCACCAAATCATATCATGAATTAATCCTGTCTCAAGTTGAGCCGCAAGGAATCTTTTACAGCCTGACAAATTGGCTGGCATGTCACCCAATTCCCAACAATCTGCAAAAGTCTACTTCTAAACTTCTTCCCTCTTCCATATTAATCAAATCCTCACCCCTGGTATTGCGATGAGTTATAGCAGTGCTATATAAACTAGCAACCACAGCAAGTCAAGCAGGCATCGGCAATCCTCATTCATCAAACTTCTAAAGTAGGAGCCGCTTAAAGAAGGTAAAGAAACCCCGGTAAGCATCATGAACAACAAGGTGGGAGATGTTCAAGCCAGTGCAGTTGGCAGGAGCCCCAGGGGCACAAGACCTATCCCAAAGAGGGGCCAGATAAAGTCAAGAATAGCAGCAAATGCTTTTCACTCCATTGTCTCTGTGCTATCTAAAGCCAGTCCAAATCGCCATCATTTCTGTAGGAAAACATACCTGAAAGAGACCAGAACATTATAATTAGTGATCACTTTAACCATTGTATTACAATTAACTTATTATGTATTAAAGCAATTTTCTTCTTCTCCTTCATCTTTTCTTGAATGTAGTAAGTTTTTAGCTAAATTGTTTGTTTCCATTCAATGGTATTCACTTACCAAAATCCAAAAGCTCATAACATACACCAAAAGATAACATGAAAATTCATCCACTCAAATTCCATGACAGATATGGGTGATGGATTAGAATATAACATCAAAATTTATTTTTCAAAAAAAAAAAATTCAAACCCTTCCCACTCACCTCATTTCCCAAAAAGAACAATCTTGATTCTCTTAAGAGCAAAACCTGGTATTAAACCAAGTCAAAATTTTTGCCCATACCTCCACAACAATGCGATTGACAACAGCCTGCTCCTTCAGCAGGCAACGTATTAAAAGAAAAGACCTTCCCCACAAATGAGCAGAGAAAACAGAGAACAGCATAAAAGCTTTAACTCAGTTGTTTGCTCATTTACTGGAACCACTTATTTTGTCTTCCATGGTTCAAATAGCATGCTTAAGTCAAATTGAATAAAGTGTACAAATTTCATAAACCAGCCTCTGATTGGAGAATGAGCATTGGAGCTTATGTAGAGCAGGAAATAGAAGGCACAGAACAAGTGCACCTATATTCTCGGTTGCAAAAGAAATGATCATGAATCCTCTTCAATGGTCATAAATCCCAGAAAAAAGTGCCATCATGTTCCATTATCTTTGAAGCTCGTATATGTTCATACAACTTTTTCAGCTCCAAAAATATTTCTCTATGCTCAGGGTGCAACAGGTCATCAGCAAAAAAGTAATGCATGGATCCTCTTACTTGAATCCAACTAGAACCAGGTTCCTTGCAGAGTAGTTTTTCCTTCATTTCTCTTCTCACTTTTCTGACAGCGTTCCACATTCCAGCTGAAGCACAGAGATTTGAAAGAAGAATATAGGCAGATTCATTATCAGGCTGCACTTCCAGAAGTTTGCTGGCTGCAACTCTTCCCATTTCAACCTTTCCATGGATGCTGCAAGCAGATAGCAGAATCTGCCATATACGAGCATCTGGTTCGATAGGCATTTGATCTATGGTCCTCCAGGCATCTTCGAGGAGTCCTGCTCGGCCAAGCAGATCAATCATGCAAGCGTAATGTTCTAAATGTGGGATTAAACCATGACATTCAACCATAGAGTTCATGTAAGTACGTGCTTCTTGCACTAGCCCTGCATGGCAGCATGAAGTAAGAAGTCCAAGATAAGTTATCTCATCTGGTTCAATTCTACATTCAGTCATTCTATCATAAAGTTCAAAAGCCTCATTATAGCAACCATGTTGAGCATATCCTGTTATCATTGCATTCCAAGCAGCCAAGTTGTCTGAAGATGCATATCTAAAGGCCTTCTCCGCATCACCTATGCTTCCACACTTGCAGTAAAGGTCAATAACAGCAGTCTCAACAAAGCAATTGTAATTGAATCCAGATTTAAGAGCCAGGGAGTGAATCCCTCTTCCCTGTTCCAGATCTGTCGTAGCACTGCAAGTTTTAAGAATGATGTTAAAAGTTTTGCTGTCTAGTTCAAGGCTTGAAGCCACTGCGTTTCGGAAGAAATCTACACTATCAGCATGAAAATCAGCATTGACCAAAGAACTCAACATTGCATTAAGATGCATGACACTTATCTTATCAATGTCAGAAAATACCCTTCTTGATTCATCACTGCTGCCACAACTCCCATATGTTGTTATCAAGCAAGACACCACATAATCATCCAACATGAATCCACATTTAACCATATGTGAATGTATCTGCATTGCAAGGTGCAAAGAATTTGAGTCATATACCGCTTCAAGAATGCTAGCAATTGTATAACAATTCACTTCTACATTAAAAGCACGCATATTACAGAACATCTTAAGAGCAAGACTAACAAATCCATTGTCCGAATATCCAGCAATCAGTGAATTCCAAGAAACAGAATCCTGAAAAGCCATATCATCAAAAATGCACCTTGCATCATTCATTTTCCCGCACTTACCATACATAGAAATCAATGCATTGCCAACAAAAACCACTTTCAAAAGTCCTTCCTTTTGACAAACTGCTTGGATTTGGCACCCTAAACATATTATCCCCTCTCCTGCAACAGCAGATAAAACATTGATCATTGTATATTCATTCACACCCAAACCTTTCCGGCATAAACTTTTAAACAACCCAAAAGCCTCCAAACCATCAAAAGCAGCTCCTATCCTTTCAGTCCATGAGACAATATCTGGATCAGTAATTTCATCAAACATCTTAGCAGCTTCCACTTTAATTCCACACCTAGAATACATGCTCATAATAGCATTGTTAAAATGAATTGAACCACCACATAAAAATCCCATCTTTAAGCCAATCCCATGTATCTGTTGCCCTTCTTTTACATCAAACAATCCACTGATCAAACCAGTCAAGCTAAATTCATTCAATTCAAACCCCAAATCCCTCATTTCCACAAAAACTTCTCTACCCTTAACAAATTCCCCATTCCAAAAATACCCACAAATCATAGCCGTAAGAACAACATTATCAACATCCAAACATTCCCTAAAACATTTCTCGGCTGAAACCAAGTTCCCACTTTTCGCATAATTCTCAATCAACCCACTAACTACAAAAGCCCCATTTCCAAACCCCAATCTCAAACAAACGCCATGAACAATCTCATTTTCGTCTGACCTCTCACATCCTTTAACTAAAGCACTCAATGTGAACACGTCAGGCTTCAAACCCAGTTGCCTCAATTCATTAAACAACTCAAAAATGGGTCCGGTTCGGCCAAACCGAGCGAAGCCAGAAATGAGGGAGTTGAAAGAGATTGTATCAGGTTTTGAGGTGTCGAGAAAGAAGGAAAGGGCGCGTGAAAAGTCAGCATGTTTGGCGAAGTGGGAGATGAGAGTGGTGGAGAGAATGGGGTTTAGAGAATGGCCAGATTTGATGAAATGAGAGTAGATTTGATCTATGAAGAGCGGAGAGTGTAGAGAGAGGGAAGTTCTGAGAGCTTGTGGATGAAGGTTTTGGGTTATCAGGCCTTTGATGGAGAGAGTTAGAGTTGGTTTCCTCATTCATGTTTGGAAATGGATTGTGAATCGCGTTGAGAGATTTTTGAGCCAGTGCTGTTGGGGTTTATCAGAGGTTTAAAGAAGACCTAAAAATTTCCTTAAAAATGGATTTTTTTTTATCATAATTTCTTTTAATTACAAAAAAAAAACAACATTAAAGCCAATGAGACTTGGGAATTGGGAATTGTTTTGTGTAGTTTTGGATGTAATCGTGCAACACTGCTTTACTTTTTCATTTCTGATCTAATACGTTTATCATTGAAAAATAAAAACTTTAAATGAAATATTGAAACTTTTTAGTAATCATGACTTTGATTTACATTCAAATTTAGACCATAGAAGACCATTCATTCCAGCTTTCAGGGTTGGGTTACTCGAGCATGTTGTAAGGATTGAGAACTTACCTAACCTATGGTGATTATTAGTAACGAAAATCAAATTTAAATTTTATAAATAAAATATTTTATTTTCACCAACTTAAATAATTTTCGTTGACTTAATAACCATATATAAGACTTGAGAGAAACAGGTCGCAGTCAAAGAACACATTCTCAAAAAAAGTTAATTGGGCATAACTTTTAGGTAAAACATCGCCTTAACATAGCATTCGCTATCATTTTCAAAATTATTATAATAATATAATTATTAAGGTGTTTTATTATTAAGATAATTTTATAATTTGTAATTTAAAATTAATTTGTTTGATCAATAATTATTAATTTTTAATAATTAAAGATCATTTTATTTTGTATTATTAAAAATCGGTCAAATTATACTATAAATCCTTATACTCTTTGAAAATTTATAATTTAATATCAATATTATAATTTATATAAATTTAATTTTTCTACTATTTTAATTTATTAATTTTAATTTAATTACTAATTCGATTAATTTTTTGTCATTAAACATGCTAATATAGTCATTGACTTTATGATATGAATATTGATTTTGATGATGTGACATTAACTTATTGATATAATAATTAGAATTAATGAAATTAATTATTAAATTATGTAAATAATTTTTGAACTTACACAAAACTTAAAATTTAGTTCATAAACTTACACAATTTTTTATATTTAATCTTAATAAAAAATATTTTAAATATTTTAATAATATTTTTAAAAATATTAAAATTTAAAAATTACTGTAATATTTTATTGTAATATTCTATCATAATATTAAAAAATTCTATTATCATATTCTATCACAAATTTTATATATTATCATTAAATTTATCACAAATTTTTATTATTTATGTGAATTACTATTATTAATTTTATCACTATTTTTAGTTATATTTCATCATAAAATATAAAATATTTTATTAGTTTTATCATACTTTTTTGTGGCAATTATAATATATTATGATCATATGAAAAAAAAAATTTGTACAAAATTTATCGTAAATTTATTAATATACGATATAAAATTGTTATTATTTAATTTTAATAAAATTATTATATTTTTTATTAATTTATTAAATAAATTAAAATTAAAATTTCATCTCATAAGTAAAATCTGTCATGCTCAAATTATTAAAAAAAATAGCTTTTAAGAAAATATATCATAATTGTCTCTGTATCACATGTTGTTTTCATTAATTCATTAGTCAACAAAGTTTTTGTTTTATTAATACAACTAATCAACTTTTTCCTGTTAGCAACTGTTGTCGGCTGAGATGTGAGATTTCATCAATCTGATAATCCACGTGGCAGTTTCTGTCAGAGGACCCCATACCCCCAACAACCATCCCAATCGACGTACAATCATCATCAAAGAACAACGGCAAAAGTTTCACCCTATAAATATACAACCCACTTCGATGGACGGTCCAGATTTATCCATTATCTTAAGGTGGGAGCCATACCCAAAGCACTCGGGCCAGTTCACGTGCGCCGTATGCCCGTATCCAAGAGCAAAGGGCCCCTACCATGCAGGCACCGGTTTCTTTCTGGCCTTTGCCAGCCTCTGTGAGGTAAAAAAAGTTCCTGTTTTCAAGGCTTGATGCGAGTCTTTATTTTAGTTTGGCCCATTTGAAATTTTGTTTTATAATTATTTTATCAATTTCAATTTATATTTTTTAAGTTATATGATTTAAAATTTGCACAACTTAAAATAGGACGAACTTTCACTATTGATAGGATTAAATCACTTAGCTTTTTTTTTTTTTTATCATTTTAATTATGAAAATACAAAATGTTAAATGAAGGGGTTTTGATATAAAATTTTAAATTTTAATTATAAAATACATTGTTCTGTGCAATAAAAATATCTTCATCCATCACTTAAATTGAGCCTAAAATAAAAATTTCTTCCATTCTTTCATTACTAACTAGACTTCCAAGCGCATCGCAAATCTAGCTAAGCTCAAATTTTCTGTTTACATCTCCTTACCTCATCTAAAGAGAATGTTCCTTTTATTTGAAGTCTTTTTTTTTTTTTTTGGTCAAGTTTAGTCCAATAAACTCTAGCACTTAATTTGATTCTTTGATTAACCCCTAACAATAGCCAAAACACAGAACCAACACTTCTCCCGAAATTAAATATTTACGATTTTAAGCAAAAAAGGCTTAGTGGAATTTGAGCTGGTCCAGATGTAAAAATTATGGACCGGTTAGTTGATAAGAAAATGACAATTGAAGTGAAAGGTTGGTTTCCCAATAATTTTTGATTAGTTGCAGTTGGAGTAGGACCATAGTCCAGTCTAGTCAATTAATGATTTTCATTAAAATGGCCAAATTCGGATAAATAAAAACATTATGATTATAGAATATAGATAGAGCTTGAGTTTCATCCTCCACCAGCTTACTTCATGTAAATTATAATCCTCCAATATTTTCATTTCTTCTTTTTACTCAAAAAATGATGATTTTGTGACTTTTTTTTTTTACATTATAAAAATAAAATCTTAATATAAATACAAAAAAAAATTAATTCAAAATCGAACTCTCGATATTTTTTTAAATATTTTTAACTATTAAATTAAAGATTTGATGATGATTTTACGACTTCTCACCATATTCTAAAATTACACTAAATCTCATTATTTTTTAGACATCGATACAGAATAAATTTTGCTCCCAAACGAACTTGTATGCATTAATATCGTGTTGAAGTATACCAACTATTATTCTGCACTATTTTATTTAGATATCTTGCTGTTTTAGATTAATGCAGTAAGTTTATTGATCCCAATTTATTTAATTTATATAAAATTAATAATTCGCATCAAAATCTTTTCAAATCTATAAATTAATGTTCAATTAGCATAAATATACTTAATTGGAGTGTGTGGGACAACATATTGATATTAAATCTAAAAAGCAAACTGATTAGCTTAACAAAGCAGCAAAAAATGATGAAATTTAAATCCAAATGGACCTCCTCACTCCTTCACGCGGGATCAAGAAATCATTGCCTTTACGATCGTGCATGAATACATAGGAATCCCGAAAAATAATGAAAAGGTCTACAGTATACGTCAATTATTAGTCAATATAAATTTGAATGCTACGTTATAGGATTAGGTTTTCTTGGCCCTTCACAGCATACCGTCACATTTTAATTATCCCCAATTATAAATGAAAAAAATACTAATTCAACCCTACCCTTTTCTTAAACAGAAATACTTTTCTCTTTTGGAATTCATCTCTTTCCCTTCAATCCCTTCTCATCTTTATCAAGCAATTCCCAATCACTGAAAATTCAATCTTTGTTCTTAGCTTTTCATTTTTGGCCTGAGATGGAAGTTGATTACTGAAGAAACAAACTCTGCAGAATTACCCGTGTTTTAGTACATAAATTTCCCTTGTTTTTTTCTGTAGCCAATTGTCGGCTGATACATTTTATTTCCCGCCCTTTCGAAAACGGAAAAAATTTAGATAAAAATTTTTTTAGATGCAATTTGTGAAAATTTTTATAAAAAATAATTAAATAAAAAGTAATTACCCGTTTTTTACTACATAAATTTCCCTTGTTTTTTCTGTAGCCAATTGTCGGCTGATACATGTTATTTCCCGCCCTTTGGTAAACGGAAAAAATTTAGATAAAACTTTTAAGACGAAATTTATGAAATTTTTTATAAAAAATATTAAATAAAAAGTAAAAATAAAAATAAATAAATTAAAAAATATCGTTATATAAATTAAATAAGTAAAATTAAAAAAAATTAATAAATTTTGATATAAATATTTATAAATAAATATTTTTATTAAAAATATTAATAAATTTTTATCATTAAATAAATATAATTTAAATTTAAATTATAAATAATAATTTTTTATAATTTTTTATTTTATATTAAATTTTATTAATTAAAAAAAAATCGTAAATTTTACTTTAACAAATTCATCTAAAATTTCTCATAGAAATCAAGGGCGGTCACCGGCAAAATCTTGGACCACATTGCCACAGACTAACTCGCTCACTCGGTTCTATAAATCCTACCGAATCACACCCAAAAAACCAAAAAATAAAAATAAAAATAAAAATAAATATAGTATTTATTTGCTGGTTGAAGTGCCCGTTCAGGAGTGGCCTGCAACCTGGCAACAATGCAAGCTATCAACTTTGCTTGTCTGCAACAAGAAACACCCCCTGTTTCTTTTCATAATCTCCATCTTCCTCACTTGTTTGTCCTCCATTTTCTCTTATACCCCAATTTCATTTGATTTTCCTTTCTGGGTACATTCTCATCTCTCAAACCAGAAACATTTCCTTATTCTCTTACCAAATCTACAAACTTCTTCCCATTTTTAGATTCTCCAAACAAAATCTAATAGTACATGCAAAACCCCCTAAAAAAATCTCTAATTTTTGAACCAAACTAAAAAAACAAAGAAAAAAAAGGAAAGCAAAATGAAAGACTCGAAGAAAGATTCAGAGAAAGTAGTGTGGGATCAGATTCAGATGAGAAGCCCATCAGGCAACCCACTTGTTCCCGGACCTTCGACCCGACCCCTTCCTAAGCTCATGGTCTGGTTAATCCTCTTCGTTTCAGTTACCTACGTTGTCTACACTCTCAAGCTCTTAACAACCTCTGCTCAACAAACCTGCGACGATTCCCCATTTACTTCAGCTCTTCATCGCTCTTTACTACATCCCAACAAAACAAGCTTGACATCTTCACCGTTGGTTTCCAATCAAACGGGTGAGACAACGCCATTCCATCATCGCCATCGAGATGTCCGAGAAAAACAAGTGGTAGTAGTACAAATGCAACAGGCTCCACCGAAACCGAAACCGACGGAAATTCACGACGTGGTTTTTGGAATCGCAGCTTCTTCCAAGCTATGGCAGCAGAGAAAAGATTACATCAAGATTTGGTACAAGCCAAACCAAATGCGAGGCGTAGTTTGGCTCGACAATCGCGTGAAATACTCTCCCGAAGACAGGCAAACCCTTCCACCAGTTCGAGTCTCCAGCAACACTTCCAACTTCGCTTACAAGAACCGGCACGGTCACCGGTCGGCGATTCGGATCTCGCGGATCGTGACGGAGACGTTAAGGATGAAGATGGATAATGTCAGGTGGTTCGTGATGGGTGATGACGACACCGTTTTTATCACGGATAATCTGGTTAGGATTTTGAGGAAATATGATCATACTCAGTATTATTACATTGGGAGCTTGTCAGAATCTCATATTCAAAACATTTTTTTCTCCTACGGCATGGCTTATGGCGGCGGAGGCTTTGCCATTAGCTACCCACTGGCCAAGGCTTTGTCAAAGATGCAAGATCGGTGTATTCAGAGATACCCCGGTTTGTATGGTTCCGATGATCGAATGCAAGCTTGTATGGCTGAACTCGGTGTCCCACTCACTAAGGAACTCGGTTTCCACCAGGTCGGTGACTCAGTTTTGTCACTTTTGAGCTGTTAAAGTGCATTATTTTAGGGTTTCTAGACTTTTCTGATATGAGTTTCGTGCAATTTAATTTTGGTAACTTAAAAATGTTTGTATCAGTATCTCTAATTATGATTTAGGTTAGGTTACTTGTCTGAATTTAATGCTAGGGGAATTAATGAAGTTATTAGTGAGAGTGGATTTTCATTTCCCGAGATCTTACATTTGGCTTTGGGGAAAATTCAAGGCGAAGATTAATGGGCACCGCCACGTTGGGCGGTCAAGTTCTGGCTTTTTGCCAGTAATTTTGGTGTATCAAGTATGAATCTTTGTCTGGGTGATTAGCTCAATGCTTGTTCATCGTCCGCACCCGGGGTTCGGAGACGTTGGTGACGATGTGGGACCCACGCGTTGGTAGGGTTTTGACGTGATTTTGTTTTCTCACATGTTTGTCGTCTTTTGTTCAAGCGCTAATTCTGGTACGTGGTTCCACGATCTTTTGACTGGAGGATGGAGCAGGTTTGTGGCCCTTTTGGGTGGGAGAGACGTCTTGGGTGTTTGTAACTGGTGGAGCCAATTGCATTAGTGCAATGTTTTCTGCCCTGGCCTGATGATTTTTTCCCCCAATAAATCATGCTAATTATTGCTACACTAGTTGTTCGGGATAAAGTCTTTGTTAACCACTAGTTTTTTTTTTTTTTGGTCGACAAAAGTTTAGGAGCAAGAGAGAAGTAAGAGTTATAAATCACCTGTCAATAAAAGATCATGAGAATTCAAATTTGGGTGTTTTGCATCTAGATCTTAAACCTTAACTACTTGTGACAACCCTTATTGATCTTGTTAACCACTAGTTAAATGTTAAGCTCTATGTTACCCGGAAAGTGATTGATACGGGAACCAGAACACAAAGACTTACTCGAAAAGTGGGTCGAGAGGGGTAGTGTTCTTCAGTTCATTTAATAGAAATGAAATACAATTAATCAGACTTTTTTTGGATTGTTTTATGTACATATATTTATTATATTATTGTTCTGAATTTTATGTTTGTATATATAGTTCAATTTAATTAATATAATGTAGAAATATCAAGTATTAATCAACTTACATGATATCAATGGTAAAAAATTGTATGATAAGATTATTAAATTTTAGATGATAGTATTAGTGTTAGTGTTTTTTAGAGATAGAAAGTGCTAGTAATTAAAATTACCAAAAAAACTCTACCAGTCACCTTCTTCATCAATAATGATGAACTCTTAAATGAAGAAAATAAATATATATATATATATATATATATATATATATATAAAGCTAAACTTTAATAATCTCTTTCACGCAAGATTTCTTTTATTGTTTTAGGCTGGCTTCTCTGTTATGTCTTCTCTCTTATTGTTTTCATCATCAACCTAATTCTTGATTGAAAAATGTGTTTGAGAGTCAAAATTGTTGAGATAATTTCCTCATCCTTGATGGAAAGACGTGCTGAAGAAATTCATAAGCTGCAGCAGCAGCAACAGCAACAAGGAGAAAAAGAGAAAAAACCAAAACCTCACCAAAACCAGATGATGTGTTAAAGTGTCTTTCAATTTTAGATTCTTTCATTTATGTTTTTCCTGGTTAGCTTATCTTTGTTTTATTCTTCAATTTCTATGATCTTCTATAAATAAATGTATTCAGCAGATTTAGTGAATTGGATTGCAAACAGTCTGCGATTGGCATTGCAATAACCAATTCAAAAACTGTAGGGGGAGAGTGAATTATGGTAACACAGGTTTAGCTCATTACTTCACTAGATTAACAATGTCATTAGACTAAATTACGAGTTAAGGAATGATATTGTTTTATCCTGATGTATTAGTAATTGGTTTAAGTTGGTATGAGGAATTAAATTTCTTGATTAAGTATGAGGCCTTCACACCAACCCCCATATAGAGGAGGAGCACGCAAGTCAGTTGTTTGCTGTGTTTGCATTTGTAGGTTAGGTTTCTTTATCAATGAGGAAAGTGGCCTTCCTGGCTATTTTTCAATTCCACTTAGATGTTCATTGTTAATACTGAAGCTGGATATTCATTACAGGAACAACTTTTCCACTAACATTAATGCTATGACAGCTGTACTTGAGATTTTGTCATTGAAAATAATATCTAATCCTAAGTGTTTCTTGTTTGTTAATGGGAATCAGTATGATGTGTATGGGAACTTGTTTGGACTCCTTGCTGCGCATCCTGTCACGCCATTGGTGTCACTGCATCACCTTGATGTTGTTGAGCCTATTTTCGCCAATGTGACCAGGGTTGAAGCCCTTCAGCGGCTTATGTTGCCTGCAAAGCTGGATTCAGCAGGGATCATGCAGCAGTCAATTTGCTATGACAAAACAAGGAGTTGGACCATTTCAGTTTCATGGGGTTTTGCTGTTCAAGTTTTTAGAGGAATCTTTTCTCCACGGGAGATGGAAATGCCTTCAAGAACATTCTTGAATTGGTATAGAAGAGCAGATTACACAGCATATGCATTCAACACCCGACCTGTTAGCCGAAATCCATGCCAAAAACCTTTTGTGTTTTACATGTCAAGGGTGAGAATGGATTCTAAACTGAATAAAACTGTGAGTGAGTATGAGCGGCACCGTGTTCCTCATCCTCTTTGCAAATGGAAGATGGCTGATCCTGCTGAGCTTCAAATGGTGATCGTCAACAAGAAACCGGACCCACATCTATGGGATAGAGTAAGTTGCTTTAGCATCACACTCTTTGTTGTTTTATTTGCAATTCTGCATCAAAAGATCAATGTAATCTCTAGTCAGTCATGCACCAAAAACTCATTCATATAGTTTTATCTAGGGAAGGCTGTTCCTAGGGATCTTCCCAGGAGCTTTCTACTTCTGAACTTAATTAAAAGAAACCAAGGTGAACCAATTTGTTTAAGTACAAAATAAGTGACATAGGCTTGGTTTTTTTTCTTTTGGCAGTCACCCAGAAGAAACTGTTGCAGGGTCATGGAATCCAAGGAGCCAGGAACCATGGTGGTGGATGTGGGTGTATGTAAGGATGGTGAGATTAGTGAAATATAGTGATTAAAGTTGATTGTTTTAGGTGTTAGCATCTTGTTTTTCTTCTTTCATCCATAATCACTGTCTTGTCCTATTCTTTTTCTTAATTTATCCCCAAAGTCTCCAATTTTGTATCTGTCTGCAAGAGTAGAGACATTGTCATTAAGGAAACAAACAAAAAATGTATGTTGTATAAAAAATTGAACTAGCCCATACAACTTTTATACTTCTCTTTTGGTACTAGAAAGAAGTCTGGTATCAGGCTATCAGTCTTTTGTTTCTTTCTCAATGGGACTACCGAATTTCTCATCAGACGGATCTATGTGCATCGCTCTGATAATAGGGCAACAGCATACATTGCTAAAGCATCTAGCGACCAGAATCATTTCTTTTATGAAAGGAACAAGTCATGTAAAAACAAAGAAGAAAAGTGATAAATTTGTCTATTGCTTTAAGAAAAAGTTTTGAATCAATTCAATTATGTTCTTCTATTTTCTTATTTATTTTTCTAGTAAGTACTTGATGGAGAATGGTCATGCTAAAAGGGGAAGAGACCAAAGAGGATGTCAAATGAAACTTCAATTAAAAAGGATTTTACTGGCCGGTAATCTTGTCACTCAGAAGTCAAAAGCAGTGTAGCATTACATACACGTTTGCATGCCTTGGTATTTACTTGTTGTCTGTTCCATCTCGGTTGATTCCCTGAGATGAGACCCACACCTGCTTAAGTCCGGTGTTTGTGGGAGTTTCTGGCAGAAATTCACCGTCGTTGAGAGTATAGATATAATTTTCTTTTATTAAAGTTTTTATGGGTGGTTGTACAGTACTTTTTCTGAATCCTAAAGGGGGGTTAAAGAGCAAAATAACAGTTAGGGAAAGAATATGGTTCATGGAATGTAACACTATCAGATAAATTTTTGCTGCCACTAGCAAGTGAAGAAGCGGAAGTGGAAGCGAATCAAGGCAGGGTACTACTGGAACCTGAGAGTGGGTCCACGATGTGTTAAATTAATAGTGGATCACCAATGCTAGATCCTTGATCCAAGAAAAGCTTACATTCTTACTAGCTCAGGATCAGGATTTGGTCTAGTGAGGTTAATGTACATTTAATGATGATCTTTCCCAAAGAATCTCTAGTGCTCCTTTTTCGGAGGATAAGTATAGATTTTGTTATGATTTTAAAATACAATAAATATTAAGAACTACATCTTAGCAATTAGGATGATCAATTGATTGTCTCATTGTATTGGCCTACCGGGTTTTACTCAAATTAAGAGCCAAACTACTAAACTTTTATGTTTGAGAACTAAGTTTTAATCTAAATCAATCCTTCATCTCTTAAGTGGATTTTTGTAAAATTAAAATTCAATTTATAATATTTGTAAAATTTTTTTGTAAGTTCTTTTTAATGAAAATTTTTTTTATTATGTTTGATATTATATTAATCATTCACCTCTTGATCTATGATTTATTGGTTAAGAGATTTTGAAGAAAGCTAAATTATAATTCAATCGTCTTTTTTTTTTTTTTTTGTAAAAATTTTGCTCTTTTATGAAAAAAATATTATTAATTAATTTATTTTAATTCGAACGAATCGTAAGATGTAAGTTCTTTCAGTATGGCAAGCAGAAAGTGGAGAGTACAATAAACAACAACGTGCACCGATATATTTATTTAGTAAAATTCGAAGCACGTAAATCATTAGCCTTTCTGTTTGAAAACAGTTATTATATATATTAATTTTAAATATGGTACGATAATATAATATAAAAATAATAAAATTATATTATATGATATAAAAAATATGAATATAATTTCTTTGTTTGCAGTAATCACTAATTGATAAATGATGTAGGGTCAAGTGAGCCGAGGGGGGTGGTTGGGTTTTCAACTTTCAAGCAGTGTTGAATTATTAGGCTTTAAAAACGTGTCGGTCAGTAACGGCAAGCGCGTGTAACGGTGTAACCCTGCTCCAAGTTTTACAACACCGTCCAATCAGAAGATGATATTAAAAGCAAATCCACGGAAACAAACCAGCCAAACCGTATGGAATGGGGTCCCATCCACCTGCTGGCTGCAGTGCAGATTGTTGGATTTCGAATGGACAGACAGAAAAGGATGTATCGTAAATCGAGGTGCCATTACACTGGGTCCACCACATCACGGAATGCCTCGTCATCACGCTTCTGAATTATTTCTTCAAGATCATACCTATCTTTTGACCCGTGGTTAAGATCATTTAAAATGTGCACTTACCCATATGGAGAATTTATTTTATTGGTTCTTATTATTTTATTTATTTCTTTTCCTATATGAAATGAAATAAAATAATTACAAATATTAACATTTTTAATTAACACATTTTAAAATATATTTCAAAATTTCTCATCCGAACACTAATTACATTCTCATAATTTAGGAGATAAGGAACAGACGAAATCGATCACTTTCATTTTCTTCTAAATAATGTGGAGATTCGCGCTCTATAAGGCATAAGCATGCACGAAATATGTTGGAAATTTCCTTTCCTCATTAATGTTGCTTTTCTACACGTGAATGAAATGGAAATTACTATTACAAACTTTCAACCAAAAAAAAAAAACTCTACAAAAAAAGTGAAAAATAATTTCAAGGACCAATGGATTTATTGTGGGATTCTCTGCCCGGAAGGCCCATCTCTTTCATGTTCGGATGTATAAAACACAAACCCATGAAGCATTGTGCTCATGCCACAAAGGCCCAAAGCCTATAAGCCTTCGCTTTGGGGTTCTTCAGAAACTTGGAAATTGCAATTTGCAAATTGTTCTGCTAAATTTATTAAAGGTAAACGACAAATGAAATGACAAACTGAACTAACCAGTTGAGTGTCAGTCATTTTGGAATATTGTTCTATCAGGGCAAAGTTGCAGTTTCTGTCTTTTCCTTTTCCTGAAACTGAAACTTTTGTGTTTCTTTGATCAATGTGGTCCAGTTGACAAGCCCAGGACATAAAAGTGGAGGACCCAATAGTATCATACCTAAAAACTTTTTTTCTAGTACAACACACTCAACAAATTAATATGGCTTAGTTGAGCTCTAGATTGCATGCATAAGAGATTATAATAATTCATAAAATAAAGTTTCTGATTAATCTATTAATTAATATTGGCTTAATTATTGGCCAAGTTATGTCTCAATTTCTAAGTGCTTTTTTCCTTTGGCTTTAGAGAAGGGAAGATTAATTTTACATTATGAACCGTATATTCCTCAACTTTGATTTCTAGCTACCAAATGAATGATAATTAAGTACTTAATTATAATTCATGAAAAAAGAATCATGTTATACCTAATTAAAATTGGTGTGTGAAAAAAAATAATTTTTTAGAACTAAAATTAATAACTTATTTAACTTAACATGGTAAATACGTATGCACACTGATAAAACAAAATAAAAAAATATAATTCAAAATTTCATTATGAAAAACATTTGAAACAACAAGAATATATATCAAATTGGTTGTCGGGCCATTGCTAAGTTGAAAGAATACGAGAACGTAAAATAAAAAAAATAAATTTAAAATTTAATTTAATTGATTCATATAATTTTTTTAAAATATAATATTTAAGAATTTAACACATAATATTCAAGAAAATAGTGCATTTAATTCTCTGAACCATCAATTACTATAGAGATTTGCCTTGGAAAGAGAAAAAAATCAAGGTTATCATCTCTTAGTTTAACCTACTTAGATTGTACGTATCGGACATGCATGGAATTGCATATATGTGTAGGAAATATTACTATCAGAAATTTGACAAAAGAACTGGGGCATAAATTCAAATTCTTAAATAACACCAAAATATATTCTATATCTATTTTTGATATTTAAAAGTTTAGTTGAGGGGAAACTATCACATTCTTAGTCTAGCATGTTCAGCAAAGACTTGTATTTAACTTACACATCATTCATCAAGAAAGATTTCTAATAACAAAAATCAAATTTAAACTTTACAAATAAAGTATTTGATTCTTATCAACTCAACCATTAACTAAATATATATATATATATATTATATACTTCAACCATATCTGCACTTAAAATGATCTTCATTTTACTCATTCATGAGAGAGACAGAAAGGAGGATGTGGTCTGGCATGCATGCCTTTTGTATTGTGATATTAACAGATAGCTATGGATTTATATCACATAATTATTATTATTCCCTCTCAGAGTGAATTCGAAGTATTCCTTTAAATTTTGACAAAAGCTAGCAAGAATATTCTTTCAGCAAAAAATGGAATTCAAGTCTGTTTTTTTTCAGTTCCAAATATCCCTGCAGAAATTATAACACATATGATACATTTTTTTTATAGACCATTAAAGTTTTCAGCTCCAGAAAATAAAAAACATGTCAAAAATCAAGATTTATTCCTTACTTCAAATCCCAGCAACTGCCATATGACCATTTGAAGGTTAAGAAAAGAAAACATGGAGTCATAGATCGATGGTTTAATACAGTGATGTTTACGCCTTTTTGTTTTCTTCCAAAACAACCATGCGAGAGAATAATGCTTTTTTTCAGGATGTCAACTTCAGATGAAAAGGCAAGTTAGGCATGCATTTTTTTGATAACTTTTTTTTTTTTGTTCACAATTTACAAGAATGATTAAAACATTTTAATAATATTTGAAAGGGGTTTTTAAGAAGAATGATTAAAACATTATATATGTCAATATTATTGCAGTCATTATTACAATGCATGCAATTACAAAGCCTTTTTTTTTTTTGTCTTCTTTGTTTTCTCACTTGAATTTTGAAGTAAATTAAATAAGCATTTATGTCATGCATTGGATCATTTAATGCAACTAGTAATTCAAGGTTAATCTCCCATGCTTTTAGTAGATTATTTTGCCTATTGTGTTTAAGGCAATGCTAAGCAAGATTGAAGGGTGTACTTAGTAGGGCACAATCTTCATGCAATAACTTCTTCCTTTAATAAAACCGTTTTTAGATATCTAGCAATGAACTGTAGACCACAGCTAAAAATAGAACCTGCAATTTGGGTTTATTTGCCGTGTAGGTGTTAGGGCTCATGTTTTAAACACAAAATGTCTTTATTAGGTTAGAAACAACATCGTCCCCATCTCTTCTCGATGTTGGAGTCGTGGCATTTTCTTCCATCTAATTGTGCAACACCTTCGTTGTACCGGCTCTATTACCTGCAAGGGAGAGAGATCTATTTTAATCCTGGCCTACCGCGACCCTAGTATTTCTCATAAGGGTCCACATCAATGAAAAATTGATAGATTTTGATACCATTTGTCATGAACTCATGTTTTTAATCCAAAAAACATATCAATTAACTGAATAAAGATCATCACTTATAAATACAAAACCATCTTTGTTTCTAGATGTGGAACTAGGTAGTTATAATTTTTGTTGGGAATAATATTTGGTTTCTTTTATTGATGTTTTAATGTAAAACTTGTACCTTAAACAATGGAAGAAATCAATCAATCAATCTTGTGGAAAAGCGTAATAGCATTTTCACACTATATATCTAAAGAGGAAGTTAGTAAAGGCACCTTTTCATTGGCAAAAGCAATAGCATAAACCATGCCAAAGTTGACAAATCATAAAGCAGGCAATTCTTATGGACATAAAATTTCAGCTTCATGGAGATGAATTAGGGACCACAACAATTGAAACGATCACGATATCCTGTAATTCTTGTGGGGAATTGTCTTAATCTCCAAAACTAAGGACCCCCAACCAAATTATGTTGCTAAATTAATTTGTCTTTATAGAAAAGGAAAAAAAATAAAAAATATCTAGATGAGCCCCAAACAAATTTTGAAAGTTCAATTGAAACAAGAACCACAAACGATTCAATCACTTAGCTTGGGCAAAGAGAGAGAGAGAGAGAGAGAGAGAGAGAGAGAGAGGCCTTAAAAACTGATATAATAGATTAAAGTTTTTATCAAAAACAGATTCCACCTAAAAGAGTATAGAAATATCTGTATAACCTTGCATCAGTAAGTGGCAAATTCCAATAGCCTTGCAGTAAATAAACATGTTCTTCCAATTGAAAAGAGCTACCAGCCAGTGAACTAATGTTCATAGTATATATCCAAAATAACAAGTGTAGCTTTATGTATATATATGTATTCAGTATCTATCTGTGCCACCTAAACTATTTATCTGCCATTTCCATCCTTTGATGAGAACTAAATGAACCCCACCAACAAATCTGATTTAGCCCTTTTTTCCCTTCCTTGTTATCCTGCCAAATCGTGAAGCAACTGTGCTCCCATCAAGTTCCTGTAAGGCAAATGCTGTCCCTCACCATCCAAAAGTGAGTACTGAACTGGTTGACAATCTTCAATGTGGTCTCTAGGGTAAAAGAGAGAACTTTGTGATGCCGGCGAGAAGGCTAAGCTCACCCCAGTCCCACCATGTTGTTGCAACCCTAACGTCAATGACACGCCTCCACCATTGAAACTTTGATTAGCATTGTGATCACTTCCATAAGATACCCCACCCGTTGTGTGGTGACCGTAGGAAGAGAAGTCCAATTCCATGGCACCATAAGTTCCAAAATTTTGTTGCTGCTGATGCAAGTGCTGGTTTTGAAGGGCTTTGGCACTACTTTTTGCATCATTTTTATCTGTATTAGTGATAATGGAAGACAGACATTCCGAATCAACTCGAACGAGCTGGTCCGGGGTGGGTTTCTGATCTGTGGGAGGAATATTTTGATTAAGCCGGCTAATATTATCATCACCATCAGTAACTCCATCTGGGGAGGCCATGTTGTTTTCGTGCTCCTTCGTTTCTTCCAAGTACATTTCTTCCACCATTGGTTTCCATAGTCTCACTCTAGCATTAATGAACCAATTGGATACCTATTGGAACACGAGACAACCAAAAGGAATCATATATACATATTTATATATAATATGATCAAATATAGTAGTATAATATTATGGTATGATAAAAATACAATAATTGATTATGATTATAATAACTTAAGATCCCAACAAAATATGCTCCATCGATAATATAAATTAATTCAAGGGGACTCCAAAAATAAATATAGATTATAGACGGATGTGGACATGCCTGGCTTCTTGAGAGACCGGTTTGGCGGGCTAAGATATGTTTATCAACATCGCTTGGATACCTGCAAAGGTTTTATTCAAGGAAATAAAAAAGTTATAATTGAAACTTAGCAGCCATGGATAGTACTTCGATGACTTGTTTGTGAGGGAAAGATGGGCCCTAGATGTATATGTCAACAGAATCAAATCCACAAAAAAATAACAGAGAGAAGCTGACCTAAGCAAATATATAGGGGGAAAGAAGCTAAATGATTGAAATAAGATGACAAAATGAAATGTGGAATCTGAATGGTGATGGGTAGAAACTAACAAAGATTGCATTGCTTTTGCAAGAAAAATGATTGAGACTCAACATAAGAGAAAACTCACACTATTGTAACAACTGCAAGAGTTGTTTTCTTATTCTTAGTAGAAAAAATTGGTACTATCACAAAATCTACTTTGTATTTTACGTATAAAAAACCTTGAATCTTTGTAAAGAGAGTTGAGAAGGGGAGAGAGACAGAAGAGATATTTACGGGTGAAGGAAATGCTCAAACAACCAAGCTCGAAGAACAGAAACAGATCTTTCCGGCAGGCCTCTTTGGGGTCGCCATGGGTGGCTCTCCATCATGCTCATCTGTTGAAAAGCCCTTTGTTGCCTCAAAGCTTGATCAAGGATCCTTAGACTTGGTGTTTCGCCTCTCGTTGTGCCCGGTGCAACTGGGTCTTTTTCTCCCATGGCCTTCCTTGTAGCCTGAATCTGACTAACAATCCCATCCCTTAAACATCTAAAATGCCTTGACATGGCCTTGGAGGCTAAAGCTGAATACACTGATGCTGCCCCGGTGCCAGCCACAGCTTCGAAGGAAGATACCACGGCTTTCATTTGATCACAGTAGTGCCTGTATCTTCTATCCACCTAAAGATAAATGAGAAGATAGAAAGGGATAGGAGTGAAAGAGAGTTTAATTTTCTGTTAATACATGTTAACGAAAAGAAATGAGAGTTACAGCATGGAATACATACAAAGGCAGAGTAATAAGATGAAAATTAAGCTGACATGAAAAGAAAAGGAATAGAGATTTCTGAAAGTAAATGAAAAGCAAGAATTGTCACGATGTGGGCATTTATGGGGAGGCCCCAAGTCGCTAAATTAGTTCAAGAAAAGATATTTGGAGACCCCCATTTCAATCAACCACCCAGTAAAATTTCAAGACTTTATTTTTCATAATTTGGATATTAAAAAAAAAATGTTCCTTTTGTTGAAAAGATGGGAAAGAAACGATCTTTGAGGACTAAGAGTTGAAATCGAAACACATATATCAAACCTCTTCCAGCATTGAAAGCAGCTTGGTTTTTCTTTTCTGTAACTCCATGAAGTCAAGGGAATAAAGGGTTTGCTTCCTTGAAGAGCTAGCTTCATTCTCATCATCCCACTGTTTGGTCTTATGGGTCTGCTTTTGCTTTGATGCATCAATTTGCTTTGTTCCCAGGCTGCAAAACTCATTCAAAAGTTCCTGTGCAGGACCCAAGTACTTTGAACTCCTGAGTTGAAACTGCTGTAGATTTGCAGCTTTTCCCAGAAATCCGTCTTGGATCATTTGTTGTTGCTGTTGAATATTAGCAGGCTTTCCAAAGAAACCATCTCTAGAACTTGAACCAATAAACCTCATATCATCTTGCTGATCATGATTACTGTGACTGGCCGTTTGTCTGAGTTCAAAAGACTGTAGCCCGATGCTAGTAGGATTACTTGATGAAAGAGAGAGTGAAAGACCTTGACTGGGCCTCTCGTTTCCTTCACAAGGAAAAACACACCTCAAAGAAGAATCATCAACAAGCAACCTGTTCTCTTGCCAAGGGCCTGACTCAGGTCCAACTATTAGATTCTCTGTACTAGTTTCAGATATCCCAGTTGTGAACTCAGGTTTGTGGAATTCATGTTGATAGAAATCGCTCGTTGACTCGTTGATTGTCTTCGAAGAAGAAGGACCAGGGTTGCTTCCATGTTTGTTGAAGAACCCTTTCCACATGACCGTGTTGCTGTCACCTTGTTGCTGTAGATTCTTTGAAAACCCTATCATTTCCATGCCTGTTGTCAAATTGAAGATCTCTGGGTTGGTTTCAAAGCCTTGGATCTGATTCACCAGATGGGATTGCATGGTTGAGTTACCAGATGAAACATCTGAGTAACAAAAACCAGTTGATGAGACAATATTCCTTGATTTATCTTCACACAGTTCTCTAGCCATGTAATCCAAATTAAAATTTTTTTTTCTCTTCCTTTTCTTCCTTTATGTTTATGCTTCTCCTGCACACTAGCGTCTCAGATACTGATCAAAAGTTGATGCTGATTCTGCAACTACAATTCCATCAAGATTCACTCCAGGAAGAAAGGGAAGCCATAAACCAGCTAGTATTAAAAGCACAGTTATGAATTAGCTCATAAACAAAGATCAATTTTTGTTAACAAAATTATGAGACTTTAAAAGTACCCTTTTGATCATACAAATAAACAAAAAGAGAAAACTTTGGTTTCATTTCTTCTTTTAGACCGAACTTAATATAAGAGAGAGAAAAGAGAGGCCTTACCAGTTATGGAACAAGTTGAAACTAAGTTCAAAAATCAACAGAAATGGACTTTTCTTAGTGGTGGATTGATGAAGAAGAAAAAGAATTAGAAAAATTAGATGGTGAAGAAGGAGATGATGATGGTGATGAGAAAAGCGAAGCAAAGGGTTCCTCTTTGGCGTTTTTTTTTTCTCTCAAATTTGTTCTGTTAAATAGCCAACATGGTGTGCCATAGAAATACAAGCCAGGCAAAAAGATCAGATATATCTTCCTTAGAAATAGAAGATCAGAGACAGAGGTGATGATGACCTTCTATATAGACCTTTCTATATACCCCTGATCATAGTTTCTCTCTCTCCCTCTCTCCTTTTCTCCACATGATTTGCCTTTTCTTTTCTCTCCCTTTCCTCTCTCTCTAGCTCAAGTGGGTCAATGCATTTTGTACGTACAATACATACAAAATAGACTTCCAAGTAAGAAAACCAGGAAAATCCCCCCTCAATTATTTCATAACCAACAATAAAATATACTTATAATCCAGAAAAAAAATAGTACTAGTTAAATACCATTTAACAATGCTACCATATATTAATTAATGTTATTATTTTAAAGACCTAAAATAATGATTAAAAAGATAAAAACCCCGGCTTTCCAAAGTACTGATGCAGCAGCTCCCTGGACAACAACAGAAAGTAATGATCGTCCTTTGCCTGCTACACAAACAACAAGCCGCCACATGACCAGCCTATCTTCTTATCTCAATCAAACCCTTACTCCTAATCCTAATTCTAATCCTAAGAATAATCCCAATATCCAATACTAGAGAAGAGAAGAAAATTAGCCACCCAAAAGGCCAAAACTACCTACGAAAAAAACTAATACTGATACCAACAAATGGAGTACCACGTTAATAGTAGTAAAAGATTAAAAAAAAACAGAGAGAAAAAAACAATACCCTAAGACCCTAACCGAAGGAGAGATCTTTGTAGAGGGCACGAATCCCAAAATATCATTCAAAGTAGGAGTTGAATCCAGGCTTTTTCAGATGAATTTGAGCGAAGCTTCCATTTTTGGGAGGGTAGAGGGGTTGGGGCTGTTGTGAACCAAAAATATATTTTAATATTTACTCACAGGTTTACTTATTTGATTTATATTAAATTTTTATTTTTTATTTTTTTCAATCATATTGTGTGTATATGATAGAGGTAAGGTAAGGAGAGGAAGGGACTGATAAAGAGAATAGATAGATGCCCCATTGCCCCTGGCTTGGCCTGGGTGGTGTTTTTGCATTTTGTGCTAAAATGTTCCCAAAACAAAGGACCGTAAGAGAGATGGAGATGAGTGAAGAAGTGGTCCAATGTTTTCTCCATCTAATTCTAATTTATTGCTCTATTAAAGTGCTCCACCCATCTTCTTCCCCCCCTTTCTCTCTCCATAGCCAATGGGACCGCATCTTTTTCTTCCTTTCTTTTTTGTTTTATCTTTTTTTTTTATTATGATGATGAAAATATGCTTTTAATCCACGCGCACCCTCTGGCTTGTCACCTTCACTCAATATTAGCCCACCATTTTATAGCCTTTTTTTTTTTGTTCTTTACTTTCTTTGTGAAATTTTCTTCAAATTCTCATTTCATATATTATTATTATTATTATTATTATTATTATTATTACTATGTTATCTCAGCTTCTTTTTATTATTGTTATTATGTTATTTTTTAGCACAATTTTGCTTGAGAGATAAACTAGCATCAGTATACATTTGATCTATCTGATAAAATAATTATCAATTTCTAGAAATTAGATTTTTTTTCTTATATGGTTTTTGAATTATTTGAGTATTAGTTTACAATATCTTAAAACAATATTAATAATAAATTAATATTTAATATATTATCAATATAAATTTTAATTTTATAAGTGATATTAAGAGATTAATATATGTTTTATTTTTATTTTTAATTAATTCTTTTTTTTTCTCACTATCATCATCTGATTAATTAATATGTCATTGAATTTGATATTTAGATATTATAGATTTGAGAGAGTTTAAGTACATAATGTCATTTTTAATCAGATATGTAATAAGATAAGAGTTTAAAAATAGATTAAGAACTTAAAAAAAAAATTATTTCGTAAATATATCTTAAGAGATATATATTATTTTTTTGTAATTTCATTTAAAATTTTTATTATCAATATATTTGATAATTTTTTTTAATAATATACTATAAAAAGGTTAATAAGAACTCAATTATTCAAAATGTTTCATTTTAGAGTTGTTTTCACTATTTAATCATAATTCCCAAATAGCAAGAACCGGCATTTAAAAAAAAAGGCACTGTCAATATATAAAAAAAGTATAGAATTTGTGATCAAAATTGACCTCACAAGCTTTTTTTTTTTCATCATTTTCCATTTATCCATTTGTATAAGAAAATAAACTTAAAAAACAAATACATTTTTCGTCTTTTTTATTTTTTGGTACATTTCAAAATTATTTTTTTAGATTTAAATTTTTTATTTTTTAGATTTTAAAATTATATTTTAAAAATTTTAATTTTCTAATACTAAAAATCATAAAAATTTAATTTTATAAAAATATTTAAATCTTAATATTAAATATATTAAACTTAATAGTTTTAAATTTTATAAAAATCAATAACATCTGAATAATTAAAAATGAGAGTATTTAATAACAGCTTATGAGCTAAGCCCGCATTAGGCCTTAGGGCCTAAGTATTGGAAAGAAGGCAAAAACGCGCAGGAGGAGGAGAGTGGGGGAATTAGAAAGGGCTTTAATTTTTGTCCGTTTAAAGCAGGTGGTCCTAGGAGGAAGCTTTCTCCCGCCGCTTGCCAAATTTCTCTTACGCTAAGGCCCTCCCCCTACCCCCATTGCCAACGTCATCCTTTCTTGTGCTTTATTTGCTTGTACTTTGCCATCACTCCCAGCGCATGTTAGTGACTTCTCCCGTATTCAGTAGTCACTGACTTGCTTACTTCATCACACATTGCCACTTCCCAGTTCCCACAGTAAAAGACTAAAACCAACGAAACTTCAGCTTCCTATGCCTTACGTAACTTTCAGTAGATCCTCAACAACAGCGAAGATGACGAAATATGCTACTCTGTTTTGTTTTTAACTATTATTTTACACACAAAGCAAGAAAATTGCACGGATGATTGAAGGAGAAGCCCAGAAAAGACGGGGGAGAGATGATTAAAGCCAATGGAAGAAAAGGGTTTGTAAAAAAGATGACCTGCGAGACCCCTGGGTGCACATCTGAGGCAGAGCACACTTTTGATATTGGTTTCTTTTTGAAACTTGTAAATCCTTAGGCTTTATAGGGTGGTCCATTCACTTCACTCATGAACCTTTTGACCCTTTTCCCAATTTCTTTTTAGTGTAATTAAAAATGGACCATCCTACCTAAGCTACTCATAGCTAAATTCAAGTTCTATATATAAAATAGGGTTTCAGTGGCTGGCTGGCTGACCGCTGTGGATAGACAGGGTCGTCTGACCATCATCTGGCTGCATGCAGATGGTTTTTACTTTGTTTTTTCTTCAGTTTTCTTGACCGTGATCAAGGAGTTTTCAGGCATCATCAAACAGGGGAGTTTGTTTTTAAGCTGACAATCAGATGAGTTTTTAATTATTGTTTGGGGCCAAAATGCCAGTTGATTGGTGATGAGTATGGTATGTCATTATGGGTGGTAGGGTCTTTTTGTTGAGAATGAAGCGTACTTTGGGACAGTACGGTGCTTGGAGTATGGGGTTTGGCATCAAGCTCTTCTAATCTTGGACCATATGTAAAAAAGAAACCCAATCGATAGGCTTCTCTTGGTTTCAATATGATCATCTACTCCAAAAATCCTTGACTTTGATTGAGAAATGAATCCTTTAAACACATAATAATCTTTCAACTTGTTTAAGGACTGATATCATTTTGAATATTTCAGATCAATTTGTTATAATTCGATGGATTTTAATGAACATTTGATGAGAAGTGTCTCTCTAGATTTTAGAATGAACATACATTGTTGTCTCCATAATATTAAATAGAACGAAAGATCTGGTTTGAAAATGATGCCAAGCTTTGTGCTTTAAATTTTAAATTAATTCTACATTCTTTCTTACAACTATATATTATAAGTAGTCGACCTGTTTTCAGACCAAAATTTTCGGCTCATGTAACTTGCACAATGAACATTCAAATAAACGATTGGGCAGAGAAAAAGCCGACATTCAAATTATGAAGAAAAGACTTGAGCTATTTGTGAAGCTATTTATGTGTTGTTGACTGGTAACCAATCAGATCGATGACCAGGTTTTTTAAGGCTATTGTATTGTATTTTCAAATTCGGAGAGGAACATGAAGCATTGGCAGCCGACATTAGTCAATTCTTGCAGCAGTAAGAACAGATTGGCTTTGGACCTCGGCCATATTTTCCTTTTCCGATCGATGGTACATTTTGTAGTAATTTATACCTTGGAAATGGGTAGGGTCGAGCTTCGAAATCGGACCTCCACAGTCACCACAATTGCAATACATGCTCATTTAATATTCAAGGAGGAGAAAATTTTAGCATGACCTATCACACATTCATTTTCCACCTTATATGTTTTGAAACATACCTTCTTGCACAATTAAGCCAATGGGAGACATTCGTCGCTAGAGAAAGGTTAGCTGAATAAGACTAATCTACATCCTCTAATTAATTCAAGTTGTTGAACTAGTGAAACCCATCCTACAATCTTTCCAAAAGATTAAGTATTATTTGATTATATTTAAGTCCTCCAAATAATGGTAATATAAACATAAAAAAAAAGTTATTTTCGATATTCCTTTTAATTAGCTCTTTGTTTTTTTTTTTAGAATTAAGGTATTTCTTAACATCGTAAATTGATATTCTCCTCCCTTGACAATCTTGAAAATAAAAATTAAATATTTAAGGTGCATTTAGAAACATGGTGAAAATTCCTTTCCAATTTGTAATACCAAAATGACATAAGATTCATATGGACTTGGTATTATAAAAACATTCAAACATTGTATGAAAGGGGTTTCTACCAAACTTCAAAATGCAACCTTAGTCTAAAATAATACTTTAAGTATCACTTTTTAAATTTGAATGGACATGTTTTGAAGGGTTTAGAAGAATTGAAAGAGCCAACTAAAAAAAAAAAGGTATTGACAAAATAGAGCACAAATTATATGTATTATAAATTAATTTAACTGTTCTTTTGTTATTATCACTACTTTATTAATCAATTTGCATAGTGTATTATGACCTAAAATTATCATTGGACCACATGGTCAAAATATGACTTAGGAGTGTGAAGTGTTAACTTTTCATGCTTTCAAGTGTAACCATATCTTTATTCCTTTCTTTTTTATTCCCATTTTTGCTGGGAACAATTGCAATTTGTCACGACAAGTGTGTTCTTATAATAGACCACAAAGACGGCCCACATTGAAAAAATTTTTATTTTGTTCTTTGGTGGGCCAATTTATGAATTATTATACGAGTTAAATAAGGTTGTTTTTGTTTTCGTGGCCGTTAAAAACAACATCTAAATCTTCACCCCATTTTTGTTCTTGGAATGGACTGTCATGGATCATACTTTCTCTAAACAACCTTGTCATCCATCAAACCCCAACGGTCTTGATCAATCTGCTGTCGAGAGATCAAGTATAAATATATATATATGCAAAAAAAAAAAAAAATTTTTTTTTTGAGGGGGCAGGCAGTTAAGAGACAAAAAAGAACTTAACCCCCTTCTTTAAAAATGTAAGTGAAAGGGAAAGTGAAAGATGGGATTTGGTATCTCAATCCAAAGACTGTTTTTCTATTGTGTGTCTTTAGAAAACGTAGCTAGTTCCATCTAGGGCTTAATTTGTTTCTTCAATGATGCAAAAAGTCCTTCTTCATTTCTTAATCTAAAAATTCATCATATATTTTAGTTCATGTGATGTTTATAAAGTACTTTTTTTTCCAATGCTAAGCTATACCCTACCATTTAATCTCTTTATTTTGGACTTTGTTTCCATGCATTTGATAATATTCAACATGACTCTTATTGTAACCAATTGTAAGTTTCCTAGCTATAATTAGTTATTATATCAAAAATTCAAAACTCAAAGTTTTGTTTTCAATTATAATATGGTATTATTATTTTTATTTTATATTTAAAATTATCTGAAATCACACTCTCGTCATTAGAATTAAAATTTCAACACTTCATTAATAGATCACATGGTTATTGGCATGATATTATTATTCTTGAAGCATCATGAATTTTAAATTTCATTTTTATGAATATTTAACAATATGGCAATAATAAAGATGTATGAAATAATTGTACCGAAAAAAGATATATGAAATAAGACTCTTTTGGAATTTCACATATTCTGTTAATTATTCAAATTACCATATCCTATGTATTAATTAAGTAGGGAAAACTAAAGATTAAATAATAATAGAGGGTATAGTTTGTTATCCCAAAGTTTATGGAAGACAAAAGAATTGGATTAAAATCTAGCTAGTGTGCTAAAAGAGAAAAGGAAAATGACATTTGCAGATTATCAACATCATTCTATCCTATAATGTGATCTCTTTCAACTCTAGCTACTTTACCTTTTATGTTGGCATACATACATATATATATATATATATATTTATATGCACTTAATCACTAAAATATATATGGTGCGGCGTTGACACCAATGACATGATATTTAGAATGAAAACCCCATCATTCTCAAGTCATCCAATTCGGAAAATTGAGACATCAAAGAGTTTGATTTGGTTACATAATCTTGAGTCATGACCATAAAAATTTTGTTTTCCTTTTTCCCCAAGGGCAAAGTTAAAATATAATTCATTACATCAATCAAAGTGTAGATAATACAAAACAATGGACGCGGTTTGGTGATAAAAGAATCACAAAAAGGCTTTTTGTTTGATTCTCAAGTTATCTGTTTGCAAGCTTTTGGAAGGCATTTTTGCTTCCAAGGGATTAATATTAAATAAATTTTTATGTATAAGTTTCAAAATTTTGTTTTTAAATGATTTAATCTGAGTCACTTTTTTGGTATTTTGCATAGGAATGTTATTGGGCATAGCGGCATCACCGATACTATCATTTTCGGTAATTATTCCTTTAATTCTTTTGCTTGCTATAGCTAGCCCTAGTTTTGTCATAACTTCCTTGTAGGAAAGAGTTTGTTATGCTTTCTAAGATGCTCTTCTTTTTTTTTTTAATTTAGAGAAGATAATTTTTGAATCTTATATTTAAATAAAAAAATTATGCATTAATCATTGAGTCAAATATTTTCTGTGGGTACATTGAGATTTTTCGTTTTGTGTCCTCTAATGCCTTCATACATGTTTGCCTAACACACTTCCACTGCCTGTCCATGTGAAAGTGTGCCTCCTCCCCATCTTCATGTCCATTCTAGTGTACTAAGTATGTACATAGTGTGCATGTTGGGGAGATTTTAATCCTCGCTCCTTGGCTGGAAGCTATAAGTTAAGTGTGTTGGGCAAACATGTGTGTAAAGATGACGTTTCTTCACGCGGCAATTGGATCAAAACTACTCTACTTATCAAACCAAGCAAAAGTTAAGTTCCACAGTTGGCTTTGCCTCCTTGGACACACATGAAATTAATCAAAACTACCCGCGACTCTGGTGGTCCTGCCCCCCCTTAATTTTTGTTGCCATTGTCTTTCACCTTCCATTAATTCTTATTCACATATCTTCCCCCACACAAAATCAAACTCCACTTTTTCATACCATTTGATAACCTTTTTCCATCATGTATGTAATAGCAACATTGACCATTCAATAAATTTAATTTCACCGTCCACATATATGGCAACCATATATGTCATATTTTTCCTTTCGGTAGTTAAGTTGAAAAATATGGAATCTGAATTTAAAACACATCCGTTCTCTCTTTTCTTTTCTTTTTTGTTCTAATTTTTTTGCATTAGCTGTCAAAGGAGACTTAGAAGATTTTTTCTTGAGTGTACATAGTTATCGTTTTCGCATTTCTAATTAGCAAGTATGCAACTAGAGGTGACAAATGGGTTAAATTTGTATTTAGACATTTTAGGTTTAGATTATATCAAGTTCAAATTGTTTTGGGTTTTAGCTATTTTAGAATCAAATCATTTCAGGTTTAGAATTTTTAAATTCGAATCATTCAAGGTTTAAATCACTTCAAATTTAATTTGAATCCTTTTGGAATTTGAGTTTGAGTAAGTCAAAATTATTTTTTTTATATTTTATGAAAAATGTAATAATTGTATCATGCTTTTTGAGTCTAAGTTTGGATCATTTTAAATTTGAATTTTTATTATTATTATTATTTTATTAAATTATATTCAACCAGATTTGAACTTTTTGGACAAATTTTGTTCAAATTCATTTTACCACCTCTACATGCAATTAAGTGGATTAATAAAAAAGTGCAAGCACACTTCAAGTACAGTTGCAAAGAGGGTTAATAACTATAAGGAAATATTGCAACAAATGGCAAAATTAATAATTCATGTAAATTAAACAGTTGATTTGCTTTATTAATTCATTGAGTATTATCTTAATGGACGATGATTTGAACGATTCAAAAGTTTATTTTTGTTGTTTCGACACTACATATACTTGAGATTGAACATCGATCAGATTTTCTTGCAGAAAGCAAGAACAACACCTACCAAGATGTTTGAAATTCATAATCGTAAAAATAGTGAGACAAAAGATACCATCCGTGCATATCCCATGTCCCATGCACCTTGAATTTGATACAAACCTTTCACAGGCAAAAACACCCAATGTAGTGATTCATGACACAGACTCAGTGCATTGTGTTTCTACCCATGGTTTTGTTTACTTCATTGTCGCTTTCGACCTAACCACTCCTTCTGCAACCAAAAACAAAAATTATTTACTCTTATAATTCGTGTTGTGGATGAGAATTAATCACACAATATTAACTAATAGTGCTATAATTAAATTAATTGTTGTGGCTTGTACGTACACGGTACAATCTGATCATCATCTCTCATTTCCAAACATCTAAGTCAATGTGCAACTTGACTCTAATGAACTGATGAAGACAAGATTCAAACAGAAACAAAAAATAATTCGTGGTTCACCACTTGCAGCATCCCTTGCAAATTAAATCAGACCACTTGATTGACATGTTCTTCAACTAATTCCAAACTTGTGATTTAAATTGTGTCCTTTATAACTGTTTAATTGGCCGGGGTAGTTGCTTTTTTTTTCCCAGTCCTCCAATGTCAAAATGGTGGAATTTGAGACCAAATTAATTCAAATTCATATGATATTGGATTTCATTCACATATTTTTTTTCTCTTTTAAATTAAACAAGCATGTGCGTTGATTTCTAATCCAATTTCCAACCAATTAGCAAAGCGAGCTAGTATGTTCTCATGACTTTTAATCGGCTTGAGAGTTTGAATAATCAGTAAATTAATTATTTATGTTCATATGGCTTATAAATTGTACATGTTTATCGTTCTTACTAGTTTCATGATCTCCATAACTACCAAAGATATTAACATTCAAACTATTAATTTAATAATGAGACAAGATAGAATTAATGGTGTAGAGGACCTTGAAAAATTCTAATGGTAAGACCAATTTTTCCAAATGGAGGGGCCATTTGAGGGAGACATGGTTTTTGGAATAATATGTCATGAATCTCAACAACCACACTGATTTTTGTTTTCCTTTTTGTCAAGTTTCACAAACGAGTGGCCATGTTTTAGGTTTTGAAATGATCGAAGGGAACTTCTAAAAAATCTCAACTTGTTTACTAGAGAGAACATCAGGATATGATGTATTCTTGAGTAATAAATTGTCTCTTTGCTATTTATATATGTTAATTACAACACCCAAAGGAATATCAAACTTCATCATCAGAATTGCAGAAAATAGGTGCCTGAAAGAAAAATGGCAAAAGATTGAAACAGCATCATGTAATAGTCTGATAAATTTTGCTTTTTGATTAATCAAAATTCCATATCAATTTTTCTCATGATAATGATGAGTATCTTTTCTATCATGACTTCATTATAGACAATCATAATAATGTAAATAAATCAAATAATCCAAAGAGGGAGATTTAGCCATGTAATTAGTGTTATTTAATTAATGAATCAAAATTATAGTGTATTATTCTGTAAGTATGTTGGACGATTGATCATCTTCTCCTTCACCCACGCGAAAAATGTCACCGAAATGACTAAAGTCAATGCAAATGACAAGAGCAGAAAAAACAAATAACATGTATTGGCCTTAAATTTTTTGCCCCAGGTTGGGACCTTTGAATAAAGATCAATTAACTAGTTTCCTGACACTTTCTTTCACATTTTTTTTTTCAAATATGAACCCTAGGCTTGCACGTATGCTTAATATAAAAAATAATCTCTTGCATTGTCAATCACAAGAAGTTTTTTCAAAAAAGGCTAGCAGCATTTTCATTGGTTAATGATTAACAAACCCTTTTCAATAAGAGACAAATCAATTGAAAGCTACTCTATTATTATTTTTTTCTATCTAATTAGTGTTAATATATATAATCTTAATTTACTAATAAGAAAACTGCTTGAAGACGGGTCTTGGTGGCTTAAAATAGGAAGAACTAAATGACAAAAATAAAAGAGAGAGAAAGAGAACATGTATGGTCGGTTCCAGCAAGAAAAACAAATTACCCCCAATTTCCATGGTACTTTAATTCACACCGGGGACCAAATAAGGCTTTACATCTAAGCATTCATTCACTTCCATTATTATACGGTAGCTTTGTAAAGGTTAGTTTGGTTTTATTGTGTTTTTCTAGGGTTTCCATTATGATACGACTTTAAGCCTCATCCCATGAGGCCAAGTTGAGCTTTCTCAACGATTAATTCATTTTTCATGAGAAAACCCGAATTCCTTTTTTTTTTAATTGGTAAATACATATCTTTAAATAGTTATAATCTAAATCTAAATTGTTGGGAATTAATCCAATTAGTTATGGCCGATATATAGCGGTATCTGGAGGAAAGGACATCTGCTGATAGCTCAAGCTGCTTAAGACTACAATTTGATCGTTCATGGTATAATTATGCTGCAAGAGACTATTCAAATGCCTGTTTGAAAAAATCATTGTTACTTTGTATGGTTAGAATTTTCAGCGAAGCACTACAACAAAGACAGCTGATAACAAGTATATATATTGGTACTTTACATATGGTTGATGACAGATTGTTTTGTGCTACTTTCATTATCCTCCGGAAATTTCTTTCCTTGATGTTTTCTCAAACATAAAATCTACACGACTCTGCCATGTATTTTTAACTCTGATTCCTGCTGCACATTTCCGAAATTCCAACTGAATAGTCGGTTCATTGATTCACAAGAATCTTAAAAGAACTTGCTTTTGAGGTCAACCTAGAGAGTAATTACCCTTAAGCTACTACTCTCAGAGAATCCATAAACCCAAAGCTGAGGAGATTATGATTCCCATGAGGTGGCTTTAGGCCATAGGTAATTGCAGCGGTCGATCATTTTCACAAGGGTCCCCTAATTAACCATTAATCCTCAAAGTCATTGACATTCGTTTGTCAGAAACCTTGTTTAATCTTAGATAATGATCATTCCTTCATAGTTTATCTTCTTAAAGTGTTTCTTAATCATCTCTGTGGACATATTCCCTTGACCTTTAAGTAATCAAATTGGAGTTTTTAAATGTTTTCCTCTATTCTTTTTATTATCTATGGAAGGGGTAAAGATATACCTTTAAGCCAATGTGATTTAAACACATGGCAGCCTATGGCATGTTGGATGATGACAAAAAAATGGATGAAAACTGTTTGGAAAAGATAACTTAATATCCAACAATGGTTTCCTAGTGAGGTTCATCACAACCCAGAAGGCTACAATTCAACACTTTCCATGCAGTTTCCTTCTAACCATGAGACAGCTAGGCCGACTCAAAACCAAGTGTATATATCAAGTCTTGTGGTATCATTCTTCAGAGGTTTACAGGATATATAGAAACAAAATTGTTCATATATAGATCCCAAATCTCGTATGGAAAATAAAAGAGCAGTATTAAAGTATGTATGACCCAAGTTCATTAATGACTTGAGATTGAAAAACATGATCTGAATTTAGGGCAAAAATTGTGGGTGTGGGTGTGGGTGTGGCTGTGGCTGTGGCATGTCTTTCTGCCTATTGAAAATTTATGGATTTCGTTGAGCCAACAAAACAAGCACTAGCGAACCGTTGAACAATGGCATTAATGAGGGCTATAAGAAAGAGTTACTGTCTTTACAGATTTTTTCAGAGTCAACTTGTAATTTGTAGTTGATCGATCTTCGAGCTGAGCCCATCAAAAACTTTTACCAATTAATAACGACTAAAGAGAGGGTCCAAGTGTCGGCCAATGGGCTGCAACCTCGTCTCTAACTCAAACAATTAGTAAGCCCAATTTCTTTCTTTTAAATCAATATTCTTACTATTAAAATCATGTTTTTAGGGGTATGTTAATCGCTTCATGCCCGTTTTCAAATTTGGGATTAATTGGAATTTAATTGAATGATATTTTTCATTCAATCAGTCGTACATATATTTTTTTAATTTTTTAAAGTATTGGGGTGGTTTTAAAAAAAATAGAAAATATAGGGAAAAGAGAAAAAGGAAAATTAATGATTTTTAAAATTTTTTCTTTCATTTTCTTAGAATTTTTTTATAAAAAAGTTTCAAAAATAGGAAAGGAAAAGATAAAATTAAAAAAAGAAATATTTGAGATTTTTAATTTTCTCTCATTTAATTTTTTAAATAAATATTTTTCATAAAAAATATAAAAATAAATAAATAAAAATATCAACGATTAATAATCACCAATGAATTAATAATAATAATAATAATAATAATAATAATAATAACAATTAAGGGCAATTCCCAATTGAAATACCCAATTGATTAAAAAAATCAAATCATAAAGATTTTGTTTATTTTTTATAATAAATAAAAAATTAAAATCTATAAAATATATTAATAAGTAAAAATATAAAAATACATAAAAATTTTTATTAAAATTCATATATTTTTACTATTTGTATTTTTTTATTTTTTTTTAAAATTTGTAATATGCGATAAATTGAAACTATCATACAATTGATCCAATAATTAAAAATTATAATGCTCCTAATATAACACGAAAAGTCAAGAATAAAAATAATAATCACAACATATTAAATATTATATTTAATTTTTAAATTTTTTTATAAAATTTAGAGTGAATTAAGTTTTTTTATTTTTATATTAAAATAATAATAAATATATTAAAAAAAAAAAATCAACCCCTACCTGGCGGGGCCAATTTCTAGTGAAAATCAGAAAGAAATTTGCACCCACACTTTAAACAAAATGCTGCTCGCTCCTACCATCAATAACCATTAAAAATGGTAAGCCAAGCAATCTTACTAATGTTAGAATATTAGGGTTTATAAAGGAAATTTTCAATTTTTTTGCGGAAGAAAGGCACTACAACTTGATTCGGATGTTGAATATTCACAAACCAATTGATCCAGCCGCCTTGCGAATGAAAATAAAAATTTACCAAAGGGAAGGCACCTCGACTCATTTGATTGATTCATTGCATTTGATTTTTCTTTTCTCTCTCAGTGATACATACAATTCATCACTAAAATTTACATAAGAGACTAGAAAAGTCTCTTCCTAATTGTACCGAACATATTTATAGCCACGAGATGGAAATGGTAGCAGCATGCGGGCACGTGGAGTTAAAGCCTTGAATATGAATGGCATATCCTCTGAAAATGATGGAAGAATACAGGAGCTCCGTCCAGGAGCCTGGACAAGTTTTGAATTGTACACTCCAAGCTGCCTGGCTAGGCCACCGTTTTTTTCATCAACGTTTCCAATAAATTTCTATGGTCCTCTTTGCCAAACGAGCTGATCAAATTTGCCAAGTTCACCTAAATTAGATTGTGAGTTTGTGACCACAACTTTATAACACTTAAATCGCGTTTGAAAAAGCTATAATTCTCCTCCATATTGGTAAGTATGGCCACTCTTACTTTCGCACCATCCCCAGCATCATATCTCCATCGTTCGCAAAGAAAACTACCTAGTTTCAATCCTATTCAATGCCTTGGGACTCCAAAAGAGGCCATTCAGATCTCTAGTAATGGACATGCCACTAGTTTTCCTGAAAAGGGTCTTTTAACACGCCCGGTGACATCATCACCTCCTCCTAGGCCTCGTCGGATAATCTTGGTAAGGCATGGACAGAGTGAAGGGAACGTGGATGAGAGTGTCTACACAAGAGTTGCTGATCCAAAGATTTCGTTGACCGAGAAAGGCAAGGCTGAGGCTGAGGAATGTGGTTGGAGAATAAAGGAAATGATTCAGAAAGATGGAGCTGCTGATTGGAAGGTCTATTTCTATGTGTCACCATATAAACGAACACTTGAAACACTTCAGCACTTGGGTCGTGTATTTGAGCGTTCGAGAATTGCTGGCATGAGAGAAGAGCCTCGTATCCGCGAGCAGGACTTTGGTAGGTTACTCTCTTCTCTATATATTCTCTGATAGTCTCAACTCTGATTTCTCCCCTAGATAACTGCCATAAATATTTACTCACTCATTTTCACCATGAACATTGTGGAGTAAGGTATGCACCTAACTTCGATACATTGCATTATTTCGTTTTGTTTCTACTGTTGGACTTATTCAAACATATCAAAAGAAAGAATTGAAGGGTCCCCTCTTCATTTGCACCACACATCCATATATATCAGATAAAGTTGCAACCACTAATGGCACGTGAAGCATTGAGAGAATAACATTACGTATAAATGATGGAAATTTTTAAGCACTTCCACTCCGCCCTGGGATGTTTGAATTGTTTTTAATTCACTTGTACTATTCAATCATTTCTACTGTCCTCCTTTGGAACTCAACTACTTAAGAAGAAAATCTTTAGCAGATCAGATTAATTTCTTTATTGCATCTTCGAAGAAACTTGGCTTTTAATAGGAAAAAAAAAAAGGCAAAAGAACGTTAATTCGAGACTATTAACCTGCTTAAGATTAAAGTTTGTATGCTATTTCATTTTTGTTTGAAGCTCCAAGTTTATTTGGCATATCAATCGAGCAGGATAGAGTTTGTCCCTTTGTATTTTTCTTTTTAACAAAATGTGTCCTGTTTAATTATGTCTTTCGTGGAAAGGGAATTTTCAGGATAGAGAGAAAATGAGAGTTGACAAAGCTCTTCGTCTGCGTTATGGTCGTTTCTTTTACCGCTTTCCCAATGGAGAATCTGCAGCAGATGTTTATGACAGAATTACAGGTAATACTAATACCCTTGTTCATTGATAAAGTGATCTGCTAACTTAAACCAAAAAGGAATTTTGTGTAACTGATGGTATTAATGAAACAGGATTCAGAGAAACACTTAGGGCAGATATTGACATTGGACGCTTTCAGCCACCAGGCGAGCGAAGCCCAAACATGAACGTGATTATTGTGTCACATGGCCTAGCTTTGCGTGTGTTTCTGATGAGGTGGTATAAATGGACTGTGGAACAATTTGAAAGACTCAATAACATGGGCAATGGTAACTTAATTGTCATGGAAAAAGGTTATGGTGGAAGGTAATCGTCTGTTTTTTGGTCGAAATTGAAAAAAAAAAATTCAAGCCATTGTTGAGTTGGGAAACAATCTGACTTTTTGGCACTTTCTAAAATCTTCAGATACAGCTTGTTAATGCATCACAGTGAAGAAGAGCTAAGAAAGTTTGGATTGACAGATGAAATGCTGATTGATCAAGAATGGTAAGTCCTAAGAGGATGTCTCACTCTCAAATGTTGGTGTTTCTAAAGTTATAATGATGTTAAACTTTTCAGCAGAAGATAGAAAGTGTGGGGTCCTTAACCTTGAAATGCTGATCTTCGAAGTTCCTTGGTTTATGATAATTTAGGCAAAAGACTGCAAGACCAGGAGAACTGAATTATGACTGTCCAGTGGTAAATTCTTTCTTCACTCACTTTGAAGATGAGGGCTGCACAACATGACTAAAGGGAAGACATATAATTATTAGCATTCAAATTTTCACCATACAACGGGAAGCAGCTGAAGATTATTACTAGACAGACTAAAGGCCAGACAATCTGAGCAAAAGACCTTAAGCCTGCGGAGGGTTTTGCTTCATGAACATCATGATTCTGCCAAGGGATGATTGTAATGTTATATTAGTCATTCTTGCAGGGATTTTGATGAAATGAGAGGCAATGCCAGCGTGCTATAGCCATTATTCTTAGGACAATGTAGCAAAAGGCCTTGGCAGGAAGGACATTGAATCAACAAAAGAGAAAATTTACATGCTGATTTGTCCCTAAAATGAGTAGCAATTTAGAATAAAACTGTGGTTGTCCATTGAAAATTGGGACTCATGGTTAACAAATAGTTATCCTGGGTGTATCTGTTTGGTCTATTATTTGAATTATGAACAATTTTCAATTAACAAAGAGGAAAACAGCATTATGCGTATAGTATATGTGATAGGGCCCAAAATGGTGCTGAAGAGTCTTTGGAGCCTCCTTCGATACACCTTCTAATTTCCTTTTCAAGTTAACTAGCTGTCATAGGTGAAGACACACCGCAAGATATAAAGAAAATAGAATTATTGGATTAATAATATTAGATTCAAAAAAACTTGTTTTTAATCAATAATTGCGCTGACAAACTTTTGTTTGAGAAACAAGATCTTGGAAAGCTGGTTCTCACTGGATCGAGAGAAGAGCTGCAGTTATGAAATGATGGAAGTGGAGCACGTCCCAGACGATAACTTTTCCACTTCTTTTGATTTCCATTTGCTTCAAATGAGAATGGATGTGGCATTTTTAGAGCAGATAAATGATAAGCCTTTTCTCAATCTGTCCCCTCCCCAGTAGAGACAAGTGCTTTCATAGACAAACGGCCAAAGGGCTGAAAAAGGATGGGTCACAGTCTTACATTTGCATATACGCTTGCTCAGAAAACTGTGTGAAGTTAACTCTTCAAAGGCAATTAAAGATCCCTTAGAATCACATGAAATATATATTTTTCAACAGCATCTACCAGGTTTCGGAATCTAAAAGCCAATGTCTTCTAGTAAGTTCAAACCAAAATCCTCGACAAAGAAGGAAAGAACATTAATATTGTTCCCACAAGAGAAGTTATTCCAAACCATTTCCTAGGTTATTCCCACAGGAAAACCATTAAATAGGTCATTCCCCAGCATCATTTTTTTCCCTAGAATAATGATAAAAGAGTTGGGCTCACGTTTCAGCTTTCACCTCTTAAATAAGTGTCAGCAAGCCACCAAAAGTAGTCATCTTAGAAGATGCACTGCATTCTTCAACCAAGATTTTCACATTAGTCTAAGATCAGAAAGCCATATGAATACACCATCTTGGCTAGTGTATCTGGCTAAAATTAAAAGCCTCATTCTTTAATGTTTAATTACGAGAGCAAAAAGGCCTACTTGTCTCTGAAGCTCTACAAAAATTTGAACAAAAGGTGGCATAGATCTTTGGTTCCACAACCAGCAGCTTTGAAAATGACACTGTTAAAATAAGCCACATGAAGTAATGGAAAGGCCGATTTCAGTATCTTGACTGATTAGAAATCTATACAGGGACAAAATCAGGATAAGAATTATACAGCATTCGTTGAAATAATAAATGTTCATTTAATGGGACAAGGATTGAAGGAGAACACAAGGCTCTCAATCATCACCCGAATTATACAAGTCCTAGCCAGTACTGAGTTTCGGTTCCACACCCTAAATATTCCAAGTGAGACATTCTGCGTTTCATTTAGTTGCTAAATGGCTTTCACATTCCTCATTTGGTTAACAAAAGGGGGAAAAAAAAAAAACCCCAAAACCATTCCCCAATTCTATCAACATTTCTACTGTTATGAACTGTGAAAAATTGCCAACCGACAGCATGTATATCTCGACAACATGCCTGCTGAAAGCATTTTGTTGAAATTGAATGTCCTATCTGTCAAATTACACTATGTTATTCTACTTGATCTATTACATACAGTTGCATAATTTCCTCATTGTCCCCTATATTGGGAGAACTGGCTATTATAACTAACAAATTAACAGTGAAACCATATCCACATTAACTACCATCCAATAAGATTTTGAAGTTTCTCTACCTTGATGATGCAATTAGAAAAGTAAATCCTCTCCGATCCAAGGCATGTACCACGAACCTGGCTAAAAAAATTGTCTTCTTTTGGTTGATTCTAGTTTCCTAGTTCATATCTATATGACCCTCCAATACAAAGAGAAACCAAACAGATACCTCGGTGAAAGAGATAACATAAAAACTGCTTTCTATATGGTTTATTTTCAATTTCAATATAAGAAAGTTTCACCGAAAGGATGTTGTGATCTTCCAGACTAAACCTGGTTACATTTATGTTAAACAAACACATTATCAACCTATGAGAACTCAATTCCTCCACAAACAATTGTGAGCCCGGTTTAGAGAGGAAGAAGATGAATAAGCCATCAGTGTAGAATGAAGACCAAAGCATTCCGAAAACAGAACAAGAAACAGAACCATTAAAGTACCGATTCTGCACCATGGAAATAGGAACTTTATTGGTTCTCATCGGTTGCAGTTGTAACTTGTAATTGCCTTGGTAGTTCTTGTTCATTACTGCGTCGCCAGAAAGCCCTCCTCCACCAAACTTCAAAACCTCTTCGAATGTTAGGACAATCTTCACCAGAGTTCAAGAATCTATCAAACCAAGCAAGCAAAATTTCCTGTTGCCAAGCCAGAGGCAAAGTGAGAATTGTGTTACTAAGACCATCCTCAATTAAATGTTTATCAAGGCCTTTTGATGCCCTCCTCATCCACCTAAAATCATCATAAAATGGCACCAACCATGTTTGTAAAAGCAGGAACCTCACTTCCTTTGATGCCAATAACTGCCCCTTTCCAATTCCCACAAATAGCCGTGCAGTAACTCTGCTGACCTCATACCTATGGACAGCTGGGACTTTAGAGTGAGCATCAGATAATTGAGATTGAGAAGCCCATGATTTTAGAAAATCCTCAGCAATCTGCCTATCAATCAAAATGTCCAAAATCCAGTGCAAATTATCTGCTTGTCTTGCAATCTGACTCACATCCTTCAAATCAGATGAAGCTGCTCGGAGAAAATGCTGTTGAAGCAGTTCCAGACAGCCATCGCAGGCTAAATACAAGGACTCTTTCCGAAGATCATTCTGAGATGAATTCTCATGAAGCATCTTGGAGACCAATTCTTTCATTTCACGCCTTGCCTTCTCATCTTTGCCTTCAAGAACCACATGCAAAAGCTTGAGAAGCACTTCTTCATTATCGCCACCCTCATCAGTTCCATTAGTAACTTCAACAGAAACCCTCTTCAAAACTTCCCCAGCTCCAACATTTTCAAGGCGGAGCTCTGCCAATAAAGCAGCCACCTTCTCTTCTTCATCCTCAGCCCAAGGAGCGGCTTCCAAGTACTCCAAACAAGACAGAACCCCAGCATCAAATCCAATTGCAGCTGAAACCTGACAAAGCAAAAACACCAGAATAACAACCACTTCAACACTTTAAAAATACTCAAAGCCCTAATCCTTGCTTTAGTTGCTATGAAACAAAAGAATGCAAAACACACTTTTTCAACTTCTTTCAATCTATGTCACAAACTCAGTTTCAATGGATAATTGAAACTGTTACCACTAATTATCATGCCAATTCTCAAGTATCCAAGTAACCAAAAAATCATAAATATTTAAAAACATTAAGAAAATTAAAATTAAAAAAAAAAAAAAAAACTAAAACTTCACCTTCAAAATTCCAAGAACCTTAGAAACATCCTCCCTCATTAACTTCTTCCTCAAATCTTTACAATACATCAATCTCAAGGTCTCTATGTAAACCTCCACGTCATCACAGTCTGCTATTTCCACAATGTACGGCCCACCTGATCCATTCCGTTGCTGCTTTGCCCATCGATCAGATAACTTTACTGCAAAAAACCTACTGTGAGCCAGCAGTATTTGCCTATGCACGTTCATTGACACACTAATCCCATCTTTGGAACTCAAAGTCAGCTTTATATCACTCGAACCCGGATCGTTAAACTGGTTCCCAGGGCTCCGGGTCGACAAAAGATCCGAAATTCGTTGCATGGCCAATGCCTGCTTATCAATGACAGGCGGGGGTTGATTCTGTCTTGGAGCTGAAATGGGTACTTGGGTTTGAACTTGGTTCTGGGTTTGGGTTCTTGGGTGAATATCGGGCTCGTTGGCCATCATTTCGAAAAGGGTCGGGCTGGATCGTATCTTGTCCATTGGAGGCGGCGGGGACATCGGGTTTAAAAGACCCGCCGTGAGGGCAGAGTTGAACTTGGTGAAACTCGAAGGAGAGTGACCATTGGAGAGCGTTATCCCGCCCGTAAAGTCCATGACGGGTGACACACTGCCTGGAGAATATCGGATCTTGAAACCCGGTAAAGAATCCGTTAAACCCTTATGCGTAACAAGGCGGGCTTGCGGAGGAAGCGGAGGAGGAGAAGGAGGGGGAGGTGGGGGAGTTGGAAGGGGTTTGGAAGCAGGACAGCACCAAGAGCTATCAGGGGAAACAATGGTGGGTCGGTCAACTTTCCGGGCCAAAACACCAGAAAAATCCGACTCTGAGTAGTTGTTTATAGTGGCAGTGGTAGCAGCAGGAGCAGCAGCCGTGGAAGCAGAGGAAGATATGGTGGTTTCTTTACACTTGCGGCGTTTGGGCTTGATGGGTTGGACTTGGACTTTAAGCTGAGCAGATGATGGTTTTGTAGAAATTGATGTTGTTGTGGTTGTTGCTGTTGCCATGAAATGGTATTGAATGCGTCCCCTCTATAGTTTTATATTTTTGCCTGTGTTTTATTGTCTTTTAGCATGCAGCATTGGCATCAGCGATTGTACCATTAAAAATGGCGGTGGATACGAGAAAAAAAATTAGAGCTGGCCAGTTAAGTAGGAATACCATTCAAGTAAAAGACCTGAGTCTGTCTGAATGGGGCATTTAATGCAACAGAAGAGAGAGAAAGAACAAATTATCGTCGGTTCTGTTTTGTTTTGCGTTTTTGGCCTTGGGAAGGTTCAGCCGCTCAGGACTTCCTTTTTACCTTCTTTCTTTCCAAATAAGTTGCTATTGGATAGAAGGGGAATTGGGATTTGATTGGGAGAAAATGAAATAAACAAACCTGGTGTTGGGGGCAATGGATGGGGGCTTTTTTAGAGTTGTTATTGTCGTTGTTATAGAGATTAAAAAAGAGGGGGAGAGAGGTAAAGCAAAGAGTACAGAGAGGCAAAAGCTAGCAGGGGCAAACCCCACCAAAAGGGGGGCCACCATTGTTATGGTTTAACTCCTTTTATAATGTTATTATGCATAGGGATGGGAAGAGTGAGTGTCTTTTGTTTCTCAATTACAGTCATTGCTTCACTTGGCAGGATTGGTATTGTGCTAAGTTGTGACTTTGATTTGGGATTTTTGTGATTCTTTTTGGTATTATTCTCCTTGGGACACTATCCCCCACCTGGACGAAACATCAATCATAATATTAACCATGAATGATCCTTTGTGATTTTATTGAGGTTTTCTCTTAGCAGTGAGTAATCACTGACTCAGGAAGCTTGCACTCAAGGCAATGTACTATTATTATTACTTCAATTTATGACTGCACATGACATTATGTTACCTCTTGATTTCGTTCAACTTCATTTTGTTTCGATCCAACCAAACCCAAATTCTCATGTTTTATGACAAATTAAATTTATGTGTGAACCTAATAATCTTCTCTTTCAAAACAAATAAATCAAGATTGCCATTGCTTTCCACTATCCTATGACAATTATGGACCAGCTGTTCCCAAATTTTAGAATTCCAAGCCAAGATGGAAAAGTGTAGATTTGTGCTTGACTAATTGAAATGTGGAGGAGAAAGTACATGGCAAATTTTGAATTTAATGAACATATCTATACCCTAAAGGAGGACAAATGAGGTGTTGCATAATATTTTATTTTATATAAATTCTTTTTTTATCACAGCTTGTCTTTTTTTTTTTTTTTCCTTCCATTTCACTTTTTCTTATCCCTTCTGCCTTTCTCCACTCCACTGAAGAAATAAATATGTATATATATATATATATATATATATAAAGTTAAAAAGAAACACAGAACTTTACCCTGTGGTTACCATGTGAATTTGATTTATTTAATATTATTTTCTTAGTTTTTTTTCCCCCTCTTTTTGGCTGTACTACTGCTGAGGACAGCCTATCCTTGATTTAACGATAGAATCCAAATTTTGATTAGGTAGTAGAAATGTATGGATATAATAAAAGACATTAGAGCCAAAAAAGTGAAATTTTTTTAAAGAGGCAAAATCAAGAATGAAGGAACTGAGAGAGAACCATTGTTTATAGAGGCAAAATCATCCTTTCAAATCATCAATATTTGGCCTGCAAATTTCCCATTTTAGTGGATTTGATTTAAAAGCTTGGGCACATATGAAATCAGCCTGATCTAGTAGTCATCATAATTCGTATCCCTCTCATTTTGCTCAAACCAACCACAATCCAGAAGCAAAACTTGCAAGTTTGTCAAAGTTCTGATTCTTTAATTAAACTCTTATTTTAACACCTTTGCTTTTAAAGAGATTCCACCAGCTAAATCATTTTGGAGACTGCAAACTGAGTGGTGAAGAGTGAATGGTGGATGCTGAAAGCTGAGTCATGAAATAGTGCTGAAAAAAATCCTTCATTTCATCTGAAATATTGGAAAATTTATCAATCAAATATAAGAATGAATTTGGAATATACAGAGCTATAATACATCAGCGACGTGAAAAATTCTTGTGCCTTTAAGAGTTAAGAATATGATGCCTGCATCTGCAGCTGTTGGAACTCGGAAGAACCAGAATTCAATCAAAAGAATCAATTCTGACTGAAATCTTTATGTCAACAATTCGGCAATTCCACACTCCAGGCACAACAGAGATCATTGTCTGGGGGGTAATGTTTGAGCTCTGGGTTGGTAGCAGAACAACATAAATGATGATGCAGGATTCGAATGGCATTGCTATATAAACCTGGTTTGTCAGATCAGACAGCTGCGCATATCGAACCTGACACACAAGGGAAAAAATTTTATGAATATGATGTACCTGACTCCAAGTTTAATAGAAAGTTCATCTAGTTCAAATATGAAAAAGATATAACAATACTAGGTACTTCGACAGAACATTATCAATCAATTTGATGGCATCATATGCCAAATATAAAGAGTCAAGTATGTAACATGCAAAGAGGACAATGTTAAGAAGGGATGGATGCACGTGTACAATACTTTCACCTCATCTTAACCAATCAATCACATTAGCACCATATGATTTATTTAAAAGATGTGTGGCTTGCTTCTGCATGATACATGTGTGGACACATGTAAGTGCAAGCATGCCTGCATCTTTGTGTATATGCAAAAAGGAGAGGAGGACGGACCTGTAGACCAGGTGGAACAGCAAAACTTTCCCTCATTAACATGTTTCACATCAAGCCCAATAAACCATGACCCAGCACTCACATCATCATGGGCATATATCCGTAGAATAGACCTGCATAGAGGAAAATTTAAGGTCAACTCAGAGCAATCTAAAAGCCAAGGTGAAAGGTGTTAAGACTTACCTATTAATTGAGATAAACTGTGCTAAAGCTCGTGAAATGGCATATATTTCACCTGAGGCATGCCGAAAATATCTGCACCACACACAAGAATTCTAAGATGCAAATGAAAATATACACCAACTTATGATATCAGGAACAAGAAGCTGCAAAAACACTAGAATACAAAATACATGAAGATTATATAATGACTTTCAAGAACTAAACACTGAGCATTTGCCCAATTGTCATTGTATTTATAGTTTATAAAAAACTAGGAGTTTGAACATGTGTGTATTTAAACAAGACTATTAAATCATTACTTAAATTCCATGAAGTATATGAGGAAAAAAAAACAAGATTCTTTGTTACTCACGATTTTGCATCGCCAAATTTCCACCAGTCTGGTTCATACCATTTGTGAGTCCTATAAAATGTATAACACATAAATATAAGGGCTCATAAATCTATGGAAAGGAATGTCCGGAAGGAGGTGATCACAATCTCCATACATAAGTTATCATCAAATGAAAACAATCACAGTATACTCACGGTTCAGAGAAAACTTCTCCTGATTTCATACACCCCATATAAACACGAGGCTTATCCAAATGAGTAGAAAGTGCTGCTCCTAGGGCATCTGTAAAAGAATCAAAGGACTAACTATAAATATCGCTATATCAGTAAAGGCTGCAACTAATTATTTAGTTCCATAGCAATATGTATTCTGAATGAACCAAGTAAGACAACTCTTGCACCACAACACTTTTTTTCTGAGCATCAATAACTGTCATATTTTCTTAAACAATTCTTCGTATTTATGACTAGATACAACTCTGAACAATTATTTTGGGATTTAAGGCCTTTTGAAATTGATACTAGTAAATATTACAAGAGAAAATTCTAGAGAAAGAGGGAGAAAGCAAATTTCCATATTAAGAAATCATATCAATATATTCACATGGTGGTACCTAATACACTACCTAACGCTATGTTTGGGTAAATATAAATAAAGGAAAGGAAAGGAAAGGAAAAAATTTTAAAGGAAAAGAAAGAATACATGTAACCCTTGTTTGGATAATTAAAATTAATAAATGAAAAAAAAAGAAAAGAATTCTAACAACCATTGTTTTGATAAAGAGTGAAAAAAGAAAAGAAATGATTCATTATAATAATTTTTTTCAATTTTAACCTTTCATTGCCTGTGATTTTAGAACATTTTTGGACTATGATATATTTGCTATCTTGTCCGACCTCACAATTACTGCTATATCAATGGTTTTTAATCAGGTGAAACAGGAAGATGTTTTACAAATATGCATTGATGGATTTTGAGCTAATCTGACATCTCTTAAACCCAAAAAATATATCTATTCATATTCAACCATTCATCAAAATCAAATCACCAAAAAATTATAAAAAATTTTATATTGGAAAAGATATGTGAAACTTACTTGAAAAAAGAAATGGCTTTAAAAAAATGACAAGATGATTGTGATCTACTTAGGTTTTTTTTATTAGGTTTTTAATATTAATAAAAAGATGGACATAATAGTCCTTTTATAAAAAAAAAATTTCAACTTTCCTTTCCATAGCTTTTCCTCCAAATTGAGGTATTAAAAAAATTAGGTTTGCAAGGGAAACCAAAGGTTATTTGGTTTCCACTTCTTTCCCTTTCTTTAAATTAAAAATTTTTCCAAACAAGGGAAGGGGGGTTTTGTTTCCTTTACATTCCTTTACTTTACTTTCCTTTCCTTCCTCTCCCCTCAATCCAAACACATTGTAAATGAACTAATAAGGATTGCATACCAATATTAACATAAACATCATCATTGACCTTAACATAAAACTCTGCATCCCAGATCTCTACAGCATGAACAAAGAAAGATTTTATCTTCTTTGAGCGTTCCTCAGGCGCCTCCACATGATCCTGTTGAGACACAAAGAGGAAAATTAACATTTGCCACTACAAGATCTAATTATTTGGAACATTTAGATTCACCAGCAATAACATACATAACATGTGAATCAAATCACAGAAGCTTTGCAGGATACAAGTATGCATATATACGCTAAAAGTTAGAATGACGAATAACTGCAGCACTAACTTCTAATGGCCACAATTCCAGTCAGAAGAATTTTATATAAGCTTAAAATTCCAGTATTCAAAGTAACAACCTCACTAGATATGTGAGAAATAGCTTCAAATAGCAGGTCAACATACCAGAATAATGAAGTCATTGGTCTGACTGTTTTCATTGTTGATCTCGCTGTCCAAACTATCTCCACGATTAGCACTGCAAGTAATTTAAATTTCAATAAACAGAATGGAGAAAGAAATACTTTATAAGCAAGGATCATCAATTAGAGACCTTCTTCCTATAACAAATCGCACAACGATTCCCTTCTCTTCTTCCACTTTTTTCAAAGCTGCACCTGCACATATTATATTTTCAGTTTAACTTCTAACTACCCCGGGAAATGGACAATTAGGTAGCAGGATATTTACAAAATATATGCATAATTTAATGGAGGGAGAAAGAAATTGGAATGCGAATATGAATCAACTATATTTGAGAAGGAAAAAATCATTTCAAGTTTCATTTGAGTCGAGATACATTAATATTACATTTATTCTCATCTGCTCAAATTTCAATCTTTGTGTCACATTTGATGCTGTTGATGTCAAGCCATCTGAACTTACAACAGAATAGCATTCATATGTAATTTGGTCTTTTAGTTAAACTAAAGCAAATCTTGGTTTTTAACTTACCATGGATATAGGTAGTAATGCCTCATTGCAGCCTTATAATTACAGCTAAACAAACAGAGTTGATAACTCCATTGCATGAATAAATTAGCAGTTAATAAGTTTGCATGTGACTTAATATTAGCTTTTGGAAGACAACACTCTCCTATGTGCCTGATTGAAACTCTGGCATCATAAAGCATTCATCTGCATTCTATTTCATGTGTTCTAATGCCATCCAACCTATACATATATATATATATATATATATATTGCTTGCTATCACATGCAAGAAGATTGAATAAATAAAAACCATTTGGAGCCTACCATACTGACGTGGTTCATTATTTTCAATCATCATTATAACACCCATAAAACTTGTCAAGATAAAGGAAGCATTACCTGATTGCATCCATGCTTTTCGAATTGCATCTCTATTTTTCTTTCGTCCAAATGTTGTGATGATTCCTATAACAGCTAAAAGCCTTTTCTTAGATCGAGTACCATCATTCTCCAAGTGCTCCTTTGAAACAAAACCTTCCTGCTTAGCATCTGCTAGATCCATCTCAAGGGCTGATAATTTTTTCTGTTGTTCCCTGGAATGTCATGTTTTATCAAATTAGACTTGATATGCAGAATATTAAGACACATCTAATGTACAGAAACACAAAACTAAAAAAATTACCTGCAGGCTATAATTTTTAACGTATCATCAACAGATATAGCAGAATGACCCTGAAAAGAGTTTCACAATTAAATGTCAATGAAATCTAATTGATTTGTCCAAAAAAGAGATCATCTTCCAACTCCTGAACATGAACATTATGAAAGCAACATCACGGAAAACAGGTCCCAAAAATCAATTTTAAGCTAAAGTATCAAGTTTGATAGAGAATACAACTGCAATGAAAATGTAGATCATCTTCAAAGTTCAAACCCTTATTAATGTGAAAAGTCTTTGAACAAAATGTTGCAAAGAAACAAGTCTAGGTGCTGCCAAAAACCAAATGAACTAAATTTTCAGGCCAAACCCAAGGAAAAAATTTAAAAGGCGTTGAGATCAAGAAAACGAGAAAATAAAATCACCTGACCAGTTCTCCTATCAAGTTGTTGAACTAAATATACTCTGATCTCTGCGTCCTGCCACATGCTACATTTAAACTCCAAAAAAAAAAAAAGCCTTCAAATTAAAATTTTCAATAAACCCACAAATAAAAACTGAAAAAGAACGAGAACTAACCGGCCCGCAACGTAAATCGTAGCCATGGTAGCGAACATGGCGAGAACCAAAGCGGAACTTCGAGAATAAAAAGCAGGGCCACCAGAGTTAGACGGCCGGTTACTCGATCCCCGGCTATGCATTTTCCCTTATTCGTTTTCTACAATCCTCGGTAAATAAACAAGATTAAATGGCAAACCCTTTTCTTTTTTTTTTTAAATTACGAAGCAGATCTGGTGAGATCAAACGAGGTTGACGATTAGAAAAAGCCTCGAGTTTGAATCGGCTTTTGAAGTGTGCTTTTTTTACTGTGTAGGTTCGAGGAATAAGACGTTCCACCCGATGAGTTCAAGGTAGGTTACGTTTGTTTTACGTTTTGTTTTCTGGTTTCTCTGTCTTTTTATCTTTTACAAAGGCTAATTAATTAATAAATATTAAAATCGAAAATTATTGGTTCTCCGTCTGATTAACGGTTACAGGATTAACTTTGTGGATTAGTCTGCTTTTATCATGCAACCCGACATTGTTTGGGCTGTCAAAGTCATAGCTAGTTTCCAAAGCCACGTGGCATCATCACCGACTCTGGATCTTTCTCATATTCTTGTACAAAATTATATACTTTTTTGTTTTTGTTTTTAGTAGTAATAATTTTTTAAAAATATCTGTTTTATTTTACTTAAATCAATAAATTTTCTTCAAAATAGACAAAGTTTAGAAAAAAAAAATGATCAATTATAAAATGCAAAGCATAGGGAAACTTAATTGATCAACAAAACTGAAGAAGGAAACCTTGTTTATATCATCAAGTTCTTCTATTGAGCATAATCATACTAATAAATTTTCAAAACTTGCAATCAGAAACTTAATTTAGTTAAAATTATATGAAACTCAAATGAACATAAAATATTCCTAACATGCATTGAAATATTTGATTTCATGATAATATATTTATATAATGGTTTGCTTTAACAAAATTCAAAATGCATATTTAAAATACTTATCATAATTTATATTGATTTTATACTTATTCACGAATGAAATTATCCGTTTGATTCGTAAGTTTAATTCGATTTAAATCAAATCATAAATATTAATTTAGAGTTTTAATTTAAATTGATTCTAAAATTATATTTTAATTTATATTTAAAAATAATAAAATATATATTAATATTTTTTATAAAATTGAGTTTTTTTATTCTCACTAGATTTTTTTAAAAAGTTGGATTACCTATTTAGGCCTAAAAGTCTATTAAGTTTAAAGATAATTTAGATAAAAAAAATTAAATTTAAATATAAGTTTTAAATTTATTTAAATTTTAAACTGAGTTTTAGATAAAAAAAATTTAAGTCTTGTTTCGATTATATCTAAATAAAATATATAATTAAAATATTATAATTATATAAATATATATTATTTTAAAATTTTTATTTTTAAAATTTTTTTATATAAATTAAGCTTAAATTTTGAGTTTAGAGTTTTTTTTTAATTTAAATTAAATTTTAAAAAAATTTGAGCTTCAAAATCTTACGTCAAATCTAAATAAATATATACACAGTTAATACTATATACATGATCTGACACAAATTCTATCCAACTTAAGCCAGAAATACTTTTAATCTTTGTCGAGCAAACTTTTAAGGAGAGCTTTTGAATAACCCACTAAACTTGGATCGATCCGACCGATAGTCAAGTTTACTCTACGTTTAACTCCTCGTCATTTTACTTGCTTGCCACATGCCTGGGCACCCATTGGCTTTGCTCTCTCTCTCTCTCTCTCTCTCTCTCTCTCTGTAGTATGTAAGTTTAGGGTAAGAGAGGATGACTACATGTCTTCATGGTCATGTATGTTCACTAATTGGTCACAATCTTTAACCAAAAAAAAAAAAGCTGACACTATTTCAAATAAAAATAAATATTTTAAAAATTGAAGCTTTAACAAAAAAAAAAAGGGGAATTTGATAAGGGTTTTATTAAGGAGTGTTTTTAAACCACGGTTTAAGATTATTTAAATTATTATTTTATAGTAATAATGTTGTTAAATGTAATAATTGATAATTTTATTCATAATTTTTAATGCATTGAGTGAAAAATATTACTTTGTGTATATAATTGAATTTGGTAATAGTTTAGTAATAATTATATCTTAAATTAGATATTAAAGTTTTTTATTTGAATTTATTATAGAATGAAAATTAAATATTAAAATTAAAATTTTAATATTTAATCAACAAATCACATCAATCACATCAAAATATGAGCAAATTAATTATTGAATTTTAAATATGTGACAAATGTTTTTCACATAATAGTGTACAACGGATTATGTAAGAAAATTTAGTTGAATTGAATTCAATTTAATTTAATTGATTTACATAATTAATTTTAAAAAATAATATTTAATATATTAAAATTTTAAATTTTAATATTTATAATTTTCACTCTTCTTTTCAAGCTTTGTTTTGTAAAAAAATAATTTGGTTGGATTGAAAACAATGAATATTGAATTAGTGTTTATCCTAGCATTGCCCACAAGATGAAGAATGTAAATTAATGGATTGAAAAATAAATATCCAAATATTTTACTTATAAACTTCATATAAAAATTCATTGGCCAAAAAAAAATTCATATAAAAATTCAATTAACCATAAATTTTCCCTAAAAAATTACCATAATGTATGATTAATTTTGTTAATGTTCACAATCAACTCACTAACTTCCCAAAATAATAAAAAGGTTCTCACTAAAATTTATTCTAGTGTATAATTGAACAAATTCAATTGACCACTAATATATTCACTAAAATTATCAAAATCAGACGGTTGTTAATTTGAAATTCCCAAAAATCTGACGATCAGGATGTCCCCGTCATTATGAGGATAATTACAAAGTAGCCCAAAAGAATAAACAAATGGGACCTGATTTTTTATCCCTCTTCACAACTCGTCTCAATTTTTTTTTCTTCCTTCGATCGAAATCGGCTAAAAAAAAAAAAAAACCTATTCTTCTACACTCTTCTCTGATCAGATTATCAAAAATCGAATCAAGATACCCGTGAAAATGAACGACGCAGATGTATCCAAGCAGATCCAGCAGATGGTGAGATTCATCCGCCAAGAAGCAGAGGAAAAGTCTAACGAGATCTCAGTTTCCGCTGAAGAGGTACTTCAATCTCCATTCACTTATTCACTTTTTCCCTTTTTGGGCTTGAAATTTTTGTGAGTCTTAGATATTCCGGTGAATTGATGGTTAAAGGATGGGTATTTTAGGAATTCAACATCGAGAAGCTCCAATTAGTGGAGGCGGAGAAGAAGAAGATCAGGCAAGAATACGAGAAGAAGGAGAAGCAAGTTGAAATTCGAAAGAAAATGTAAATTGAAAAGTTTTAAATTTAATTTATTTTCCCTTTTTTGTGCCGTAAATTTCAGTTTTTAGTTCAATTGATTTATCGTAGTTTATTGGATATTAAGTTGAAGTCAAACTGATATTAGCATTTCTACTTAAATATAAGCAAAATTTGGCACTTAATTTTAATTAATTGAAACGTAGTCATATTTGAAGATGGCACCGGTTTTGTTTGTTATCTAAAACTATAATGTGATTTGGGTGAACTTTAAAACATTGTATAAGTTTGATTGTCACGATGATAATTGATGCAAAAGCAAAGTCGCTTTAGATTGTTTTAACGAGAATTGGCACGTAGGAATTATTATGAATATACCTGTTCTTTTGTGAATAAGATTAAGCTTTAATTTTTTTTTTTTTTTGGTTGCAGTGAATATTCCATGCAGCTTAATGCATCTAGGATCAAGGTCCTTCAGGCTCAAGATGATGTGGTTAATGCTATGAAAGAATCCGCATCCAAGTACCTTCTGAATGTGAATCGTGATCACCATGTGTACAAAAAGCTTTTGAAAGATCTAATTGTTCAGGTCAGTGTATAGCAAGATCAGTCTTGAAAATTTCGGGAAGTTGCAAAATTAAATAAAATGTTTGGAGTTTTTTATTTTAATGATTTTTATGTACAGTTGGATTTTAAAAGTAATGTTGTTTTATTGCAGAGTTTGATCAGACTGAAGGAGCCTGCTGTCTTACTACGTTGCCGCAAAGAGGATGTGCACTTGGTGGAGTCTGTCCTGGATTCCACAAAGGAGGAATATGCTTCTAAAGCGAATGTTCATCCACCCGAGATATTCATTGACAATGTCCATCTCCCCCCTGCTCCTTCTCATCATAATGCTCACGGTCCTTTCTGGTATAACATTATTAATTCTATGAAAGTGCAAGATTACATGTTAGCAGTTATGCAATGCTTTGGCAGGAATTATTGATTTTTTTTTACCAACCTTCCCATTTCCTCCTTATAGTTTATCAGTGGGGAAGGTTGGCCTTTTTGGTGTTATGAAGTGATCGGCTTAAGTTTGTAACTAAGTGTTGACTAGTATGATTATACTATTTGTATGAAATAGTTGTAATATATAACTTATTTACATCAGGATTTTTTATTGGATTGTGCTGTTTTATAATCTTAGCAGCTCTCCTTGATTCACTCCTTCCCCATACCAGAAAGATGAAAAAGAACAATAATGGAATGTTAATACTCATTTTTTATATTTTTCATTTTGCAGCTCTGGAGGTGTAGTGTTGGCATCTCGAGATGGCAAAATTGTGTGTGAGAACACTTTGGATGCACGGTTGGATGTTGCATTCCGTAAAAAACTTCCAGAGGTGCGTTTGATAGTTTTTAAGATGCATTTAGATTAATTTCTACCTTGTTTCGCATGGTTATGCATTTAATTTTTCAAGAGGAGTTAGAAGATGCAATTGCATGTGCAGAGTCCATAGATTGCATGCTTGTGTGTGTGTGTGTATCGGTCTTATTTTTTGTCAGTGTGTATGTGTGATGGTGCAGAGTGCATTTTATGGATAGTGTTGTCAGCTGCTTTATGCAGAGTGGAATATTTAAGGTTTTGTAATTTGGTCATATACTTCCTCCATTTCTCATTTGCTTGATTTTTTATCCTTGAATTAAAATATTTTCCACCCTCTCTCCCTTTTCTCAACTTAGTGTGTTTCCTCTCATTGCAGATCCGCAAGTGGCTTTTTGGTCAGGCTGCTGCTTGAAGGGTAGGATTGTATTGTTTTCTCAGCAGCTTTGGTCATCGACCGTAGAGCATAGCGTTGAAGTTGTTTGTTCATGTATTCTCATTTTGTTCTTCCCGGAATCGTTTGTTTTCTAATGACACTGTTGTTAAATTGGTGCGTCTCTTATTTTTAGGGGTGGTGAAGTACTCTTTTTCTAAATAATGAATAAAATATGAAGTGTTTTGAGCACGGGGTGGGATGCTGTAGGTTCCTGGAAGTGCAATTCCTGTTGAAACTAGTGTTTGCTCCAAATCTGGAGCTAAAATTTTCCATACATCCATATTGACTTAACTTTTGGCCTCTTAAATCCTGCCGACGAGTTCCTCGTTTCAAGATTTCTTCCAATAAATTGGATTCTGTATAAGTTCGAGTTTGAAGACGGTAAAGTATGGTTGTCCCTTTCATTTCACTGAATTATTATATAGGCCAAAGCGTAGCATTTGAAGTGGCATGACGTTGTCAACTATCTCTCTGGTCTGTTTTTTCAACATTACGCAGTCATTATAGACTTTTGGTTCAGTCTGAAGCTTCCTTCTTTTATTCAACGAACGTTTCATTGAAGTTGGAAGACAACACTAAGGCCTTGCGTGGCTCATCCCACGTCTTTTAGGCCTGTGTCGGCCTACTCCGTTTAGGAAACCGTATAGATCATTCTACAATGTGCGTTATCAATTATATCCATTTCTTTTTTCGCAGTGAAGTCCCGTGCAAAAAGATGATGGTCCGATCAAGGTCAGTCCGCTAAGCAATTTATGATCCAGGTTGGATCACGTGTCACGTGTCACGAGATAAGATTTAAGTTACGAACGTGTCACGAGTTGAGATTTAAGTTACGAATTCGCACGACTTTGAGATTTGGATATTTGATATCTCGAATCAGTTTAACTGTTATTATTTATATTTTTATGAGATATTATCCGTTTTGAGATTTTTTCTTACAAAAAATATCTCACAACATAAAAATAAAAAAATGATGTGAATCTTTTTATATTTCAATCTAAGATTTAAAATTCAATTCTCCTTTAAGCCCGTGACACATGCAGTGTCCTCCGCTCTAAGAGCAACGAGCCACGAGACCCAGATTTTCCAATCAAGAACCATGACTCAGCTCTTTGCTTGTGACGGGCAAGCCAGAACTGAACCACTTGGGAACCCACTCAGGAAGACGAACTTGTGTTCCCCGCCATCTCAAGCCCCCGCTCAGGTTATAATCTTGAGTATCCGAACTTATCTGACAATATATAAATAACTAAAATGTCTTCTTGCCGATGTGGGATTTCTCTCTTACAAGGTGCTTCTTCTTGTTGAAGTGATGAGTTTGGGGACTTATTAAAAGCTTAAAATGAAGATTTGTGTAAATTCAAATAAGTTTTGCATCTTCTATAAAACGAAGCTCCTGTTTCATGAATTTATGGAGGATTAATTGAAGGAAAATCTCGAAATTTGCAATCAAACCTTAAAGTGGATTACTTTGTTTTCTCTCCTCTATTTTTCTGCTTAGTATTTTCTTCCTATATGAACATAGAAAATGCTAAATATTCTGCACAATAATTTTATGAGAATAAAAGAAACATCAAAGATTTCACCACACCGAACAAATTTGAATCAAACCATTTTTATTTGTGGATTTGATCCGTGTACCATGAACTATATAGTTCTTTAAACTTTCAATGTTCTAAAAGGACTAAGAAATGATGGTGTGAAGATATACAATTTTAGTAGAGATTTTAAACAAGCAAGCATCCTGAGACATATAGAATATGGCTTCCAAATTTCATCATTTTAGGGCTGAAAAAGGCAGTGCAAGATTTCATTGAACAGTGGGATATTACTTCATGCCATGGAGTATAATTTGTCATTTGTTCAAATACTTATAATTACTATTTTCATCTTGCTAAATTCTATCTATTGAAATACAGTGGAATCATTCCTCGATAGTTAAAAAAAATATATGTGATTGTGTTTTCGCATGTTCACTGTTTGATGCTTCCATTGAGAATAATGTGAAATTTTGAGAAGAAATTTGAGTTATAAAAGGTGATGGTTCGGTTGGATCAAACCCATAAAGCCATGTGAATCCCCAATTGGGGGGGCACCGACAAGCTCTTATCCTTCCACCGCTAAGAGTGGGGAGATTGCCCTCCACATAGGTCCCTTAGTTCAAACGCCTTTTGGGATTCAGGCTTCGGTTCAACTCATTGCTAGGGTAGGCAGGCCAAAATTAACCAACTTTGAGGACCCGACTAGGTGGATAAGAGCCATTGTTTCATTACCTTTTTGCCTTACAAACCTGCGTTGCCAGCTCGGTAATCACGTAATCAAGCTGTGGTCTCTATAACAAGAAAATCTGGGTTTTAAACAACGAGGATTGGTTTCTCTTTGCAATTTTCTAGTTTTTATATTAACCAACAAAACCAGGCACTTAAAGCCTTGGTCAGAGTTTCTTGGTTAGGGTAAATCAAAATGATTCTTTTACTATAGATTCTAAAATGAACGAAAAAATCCCACGAAAATGTGATGAAATACAGTTTTCAGCTGCATTATTTTCTTTTACACTTTCCCTTGAATCAAACAAATTGAAACAATGTATAGAATGTAGGTAACGGACGACGACATCCCACATGCGGAGATTGACCCACAATTCTGATTTGATGTCTCTGCTAAATTCGTTATCTCTTGAGTCACATCGTGATGGACTCTGGACAACGGACACATCTCCTTTTGGGATTCAGGCTTCGGTTCAACTCATTGCTAGGGTAGGCAGGCCAAAATTAACCAACTTTGAGGACCCGACTAGGTGGATAAGAGCCATTGTTTCATCACCTTTTTGCCTTACAAACCTGTGTTGCCAGCTCGGTAATCACGTAATCAAGCTGTGGTCTCTATAACAAGAAAATCTGGGTTTTAAACAACGAGGATTGGTTTCTCTTTGCAATTTTCTAGTTTTTATATTAACCAACAAAACCAGGCACTTAAAGCCTTGGTCAGAGTTTCTTGGTTAGGGTAAATCAAAATGATTCTTTACTATAGATTCTAAATGAACGAAAAAAACCCATGAAAATGTGATGAAATACAGTTTCCAGCTGCATTATTTTCTTTTGCACTTTCCCTTGAATCAAACAAATTGAAACAATGTATAGAATGTAGGTAACCGACGACGACATCCCACATGCGGAGATTGACCCACAATTCTGATTTGATGTCTCTGCTAAATTCGTTATCTCTTGAGTCACATCGTGATGGACTCTGGACAGCGGACACATCTCCCATTAACATTGTTATTTCTTTTCACTTTAGTGGGCTCCAAACCAGACGACAAAGCCATTGGAAATATATATATATATATATATATATATATATATATATTAACAGTGATCGATTTAAATATTTTTATAAAATTTTAAATTAATAAATATATTTTTAAATATATAATTTTTATTAATTTATTTAGGTTGAACTTAAACAACTATAACTAAAAATAAAATTTTTAAAATTTTAATTCCAAAAATATTAATGGTGATTGGTTAAAATATTCTTAGTAATATATTTTTATAAATTTTAATTTAAATGAGTTTTTTATTATTAGATTTTTCTTATAATTAGACTAAAAAGTGTGAAAATAGTTGACTAAAATACTCTTAATAAAATTTTAATTCCGAAAATATTAAAAGTGATTGATTAAAATGCCATCACTAATTTCTTATAAATTTTAATTTAAATGACTTTATTTTTATTATTAGACTCTTTTTTTTTATAAGTAGAATACTTTTTCATATCGAATGAAAATACAAATAGAATGATATAAAAACTTGATGTGTATAGGAATAAAACAATTATATGGAGTTTGTTTCTTTAGTTGTTGTAAAAATAATTAAATTTGTAATTTATGTTAAATAAATAAATTAAAAATAATCATAATTAAGTCATTTAAACATAATTATTTTTTATTTTTTGTTTTAATATATTGACTATATATGACTATTAATGATTTTATTATTTATATCTTTTATAGATTGATAATTTGATGATTGATAATATAATTAAATCTTTTTAGTCTCCTAAAATAATTTTTTAATATATTTTTCTTACAGTTTAATTTGATCTTTATAATTAATTTCTTTTTTATATTTTTTCTCCTAAAATTTTATAATTGTTATTCCTATAAAGAAAAATTAATATCAAATTAAATGCAAATCAATTGCACATCCTTCGCCAACAATTAGCATTATTCGATTCATTGAATACTTTAATTGGACTTTTCACTTGTAGAATTAAATTATTCAGGAGGTGATGGAGCTATCAGTAACTCAAGGATTTAGTCCTGTCAAATTATCATAAGTATTGTTCATATTGATTGAAACAATAATTGATTTAATTTTTTCTTAAGTTTTATCTTAATTTGCGTATATATGATTAATTTATATCTCAAAATTATTTAATCTTTCTCAATTTTATTAAATTTCTTGCTTTTTTTAGATTATCTAAGTGATTGAATGACCTAATATAAATTATTCTAAATAAAAGGTTATCAAGTTAAGTAAAATTAATTATTTTTGGTAAATTACTTCAAGATGTAACAAAATTTATTGTAATTATATTTTGAATGTGTTTATGCTGAAGTTACATTCATTTATAAAAATTTATGATTAATGCTGCAAATAAAATCATTATAAAATGCATAGGTATTACATAATAAGTTTGTTATTCTTAGAATTTGAAATTTCTTAAGAGAACATGAAAAGTTTCAAGATTAGAAATTTATTTTATTTTATTTTTTAAATTTTATATATTTTAAAATTTTCATATAATGAAAATTTATGTATAATAAAAATTTTTTAAATAAAAAAATTAAGCTTTCAATTGATAGAACGTACAATTATAATTAATTGATGGAAGCATAAATGGAAGATTATTCTAAGTAGAAAAATGAGACAAAAGATTTTTTTTTTTTTGAAAAGTGGAGATTTTCATTAATGAGAAACTGAGATACAGAGATACAAAATAATGACGAGAATAACAAACAACAAGTTGCATATCCTATCAGAAGAAAATTACAACTAAAAAGACTAAACCAACATCTAATTATATCATTCTATAAGGTTTTGGGTCTATTCACTCCTAATTTGGCAAGACTATCAGCAACATTATTTGCCTCTTTTGGTATGTGATGAATTTGCCAACTTTTTAATTTGTTTCTTTAAGGTTTCCAAATATATATGTGTTTCTTCAACCTCCAAAATGTAGTTTGGGTTGATTTAACCCAAGTGACCACATTTGAAGAATCGCTTTTAATCACCAATGTATGCGTATTTGCTTAAAAAGAAGTTATGTAAAGAATAAATGCCTCATTTATTGCTATCAATGCAACCTCACTTGCGTCTGCTATTCTCATTAATTTAGAAAATTTTTCTTTGACAACCCTAAATTCATCCCCAAGTACTCCACCTATACCCACAAGACCCTATTTCCCCACAGCTGATCCATCCACATTAAATTTCAGAGATTCAAACATAGGTTTTAACCATATAACTTTGTTTTTGTTTAACTTGCATTTCCTAGGAACAACCATTTCTTTTAGGGACTGAATTAGCTCACTAATTAAACTTTTAATTGTTGGCCATTTGGCCAAACAAAACCATTTTGCAAAAGACTTCCATAACTTAACATCCTGATTAGGATCATTTAAAACTATTTTGCAAAACGACTTTGTAGTATATATTCCGCTAGGGAAACCTTTGCAAATCAAACATTTTTTTAAATTACTACATAAGCAAAAGGCTGTTAAAGTCCTACCATTGATGGAGTTCCCAATCAAATAATCTTTTTCTGAGTGTAAAATTCCAATTCTATGTGTTGTTGTTTCAATGCCTGTACATATTGATTTGATTGGTTGTACATAACTTTATCTTATCCATATCACAAAAAAAGTTAGTGCTATATAATGTTTAATTGAAAAATATACAAATGTATTGATTTCAATATTTTTTAAGATTCATATGAAACTTTTATATTTGAAAAAATATTTTATACTCTTTCATTTTCTCTTTTATGTTAATTGAAAAATATTTACTGTTATATCAAAATTTTTAAGGTTACCATATTAGGTGATTTTGTTTAAAAGAATTAAAATTCATCAAATTAATTATGTATTACATTTAATAGAAAATATTATTATAAATTATAATTTAACTAAACTTAAAAGTGATTTAAAGGCATTCATTAGCAAAATTCATTTGATAAATCTTCATTTAATTGTGTATTTACTATTTCAATCATTTTGAATTTTTACTTTTCACAATTTCAAGTTAATTTTAGATTTTGAATCATCGACCAATTAGATTGAGTCAAGTTTTATCATCTACTTCTATTTATAGAGTACTCAATTATTCACTTATGTTGCTAAATAAATTTAACTCAATAATTGGTGCATAGTTCTCTTTGTTTAAAAAGTTGAATTCAAAACATCCTAAATCCAAATAAAAATGAAGTATATTCAATTATTTATAATTGCAATTTCACTTTAAAAATACTCTTAAAATTAATTAACTAATTTAATCACAAAAATAATAAAAATAAGAAATTGAAGATGAAGATGAGGGAAAAAACTTAAATAAGTAACTTTTAAATTATTATGAAAGATGAATAGAAGATATTGGATTTTGATTGAGCTACTATTTCAATTCGAATTTTAATTATGTTGAATTATTTTGGGTTTTAAATAACTACTAAATTGTTGACTTTTAAAATCAATTAAAATCAAGTCAAATTAGTTCGTTTTTATAATTATGTGTATTTTATTATTTTTAATTAAATTAAATTTTAAAATAAGTAAAAAATTTATTTATACTCAGTTTGAGTTTTAAATTATTTCAAGTTTGAATTGATTAATCTATGTTATTTTAGCTATACTTTTATGACATCAATAATAACTGTCAAAATAGAATAAGAAAACAGGACAAAAATTTAATTGCCAAAGTGATAGAGATAATAATAATAATTCTAGAAGAATATCATTATGTCCAAATTTTGCAGCGATTAAAAGATATATCTCTTTTTGAGAAATTTGAAATTCATATTGTAAAAATATTAATTTAGATTAATGAGTTTATAATTGTCCATTTATTGGTGTTATATGGGTCAAGGAAAATAATTCAAACATTTTATTTTGAAGAAATTTCATGGTTCATACTCATTCATGAAGACAACATAGAATTAAATATCATTTTGGTCATTATAATCCTTTATAATATTCTTTATTCTATTTAAATGAAGAAGTTTATTGGCATCAAAATATTAAAAAATGATTTTAAATGATGGTAATAAGAATAAATCAATAATTAAAAATGTAAAATCTTTTTCTTTAGTAGAAGAAATTTTTATAGAGAATGCGAAGGTAATTATTATGAATTAAATATTTTTTAAATTATTATATATTTAATTTTAATATATTTTATTTAATAAATTTGTTCCCATTACTTTTATCATATATAACAAAATTTTTACCCCAAATTATATATATTTAAATATAGAAACATAAAACAAAATTTATTACATTTATTGGTGATAGAACATTTCAAAATTTTTAATTTTTTATATGCTATTGTATTTTGCTAATAAGTATAAAAACACATATATTAATAATTCAGTCAAATCATTAATAAGCTTATCTTAATTGTATTATTTTACCATGAACTAAAAAATTTGAAAAATATCTTAGAAGTATTGACTTAATATATATTGTATATATTTATTTAATTTAGTTTTAACAATTGCATTAGTATAAAAAGTTATGATTTAACTTAATATTATGTGTTAAACTACTATTAGTAAATTAAAAATATTTACTCATTCTTTTCAAGTCATTTACAATTGAACTTTTTCTTCTTTCTTTCTCTACCTTACAAATTATATAATCTAACATAAATTGTGATTTTTTTTTTATATATACAAATTAATGATTACATAGTAGTAGATAATTAATATCTTAATAATTAATCATTGACAACTTAAATGTAATTAGTATAACTTAGTAGCAATCAATGATAACTTAATACTAAATTAGTGATAACTTAATAGAAAATGAATGATAACTTAGTAATTAATAATTAATAATTTTTAGTAAATCAGTAATAATACAATAATAAATGCATAAGACTTTAATGGTAAATCAATTATAATATAATTGTAAATGCATAGTAACATAGTATTAAATTAAGAATAGTTTTAAAAAAATGATAATTTAGTAGATAATTATTGATAACTTAGTAATAAATCAATAATAACTTAATAGTGAAATAATGAAAATTTAATTGTAAATCAATTTTAGTTTAATAGTAATTAATTGATAATAATAAATCATAAATAATTTAATAGTAAGTCAATTATAAATTAGTAATAAATAATTGATAATTCAGTAGTTAATTATTGAAAACTTAAAAGTAAATCAGTATAACTTAGTAATAAATTATCGATAACATAATAGTTAATCAGTGATAATTTAATAATAAATCATGCATAATTTAATATAATCAATAATAACTTGGTAGTAAATTATAAATAATTTAGTGATAAATTTATGATAATTTTGTAATAAAAAAAATTAAGTAGTAAATCAATAATAATATAGTAGTAGAGGTCTATTAAAAATTTAGCTCATGTATTAATAAGTCGTGTTAGACTAGCACTATTATTTAACGTGCTATGTTGGCATGGTCCATGAAAATGAAAAGTATGATCCAGCACGTCACATGACCAATAGCTTTTTGGGTTATGCCTAGTATGGTATTATTCTTTATGCAGTATCAGGCCAAGCATAACTTGTTAATAGTTTTTTAAATTTTTATCATTTTTTAGGAAATTTTCTTTATTTTTCAAAAAAACTAATATATGAAATTAATATGTGAAGCATATAATTCATTTGGTTTGACAAAATATCTATATTTACAGTAAAAGTTATAAAAATCCACCAAAATAATACATGGAAATTACCATATACTAATATTACATCTTTAAATTTAAAAAATATAAATACACATTTTTTTATTTCTTATTTTCTCCACATGATGAATCATTTATATCATGTATTTTGTTGTATTTTTTGTTTTTTCATAATCATTCTTTAAGTAATATACATGTCATAGTTTGTTTTAAATGATAAATCAAAATGAAAAGAATGATAATTTTATATACTAATAGTTTAAATATTATATAGTATATTTATTTATATAATTTAAATTTTATAAATTGCTAACATAAAGTATCAAAAGGGTAAAAAAAGTCCATCATATGATAAGAATAACATGTATAAAATACAACTAAAGATCAATAGACTAAACTAATTTATAACATTTCTAAGCTGACATAACACATCATATTAGTACTTATGTGCCATGTCGTGCTAATGCATCTGCCACGTGCTGGGATTGATCCTTAATGAGTCATGCCATAGTATAAGAAGCATGCTTGGCATGACCCATGATTATAGCAATGGACCGTGTCAAGCACGGGCCATACTATCAAATTGTGCCATGTCATGGGCTGCTTAATCAGTTTGACATTCTCTACATAATAGTAAATATATAAAAATATAATAGTAAATCATTGATAATTTAGTAGTAAATTAATAACTTAGTAGCGAATTACTAGTAACATAATAGTAAATTACTAATGACTTAGTTGTAAATCTATGATAATTTAGTAGTAAATTAGTTAATGATTAATAATTTTTTAATAAATTGCCAGTAAATCAATTATAACTTTAAAATAAATTATTAATAACTTAGATGATAAATCACTAATAATGTTAAATCATTTATAATTTAATGGTAAATTATTCATAAATTAGTAGTAAATTATTGATAATTTAGTAATAAAAATAATTAATAACTTAATTATTAATCATTAATAACTTTTTTGTGCTTAAAGTTGCTAGGAATTGAACCCTAGTAACTAGCAGAAACGAAGTCAAAAATTTCATTTTAGGGTTAAAATAAAATTACCATAAACCTATTCAATAAAAAATTAGTGAAAAAATTCTAAACTTGAATAAACAATAATATTATTATATAAAAAAATTATCTCATATATTATTAGTAGATTTTTAAATTTTATCTTTCATAATTGTAAATGTATTACAACATATTAGTAAATCAATTATAGATTAATAAAAAATAAGTGATAATGATAGCTTAATAGTAAATTAGTAATAGCTTAGAAGTAAATTAGTTTCAGTTTAATCCTAATTAATCAATAAACTTAGTATTAAATCAAAAATAAATTAACAATAATTCAATGATAATTCAATAATAAATCAAAAATAAATTAGCAGTAAATCAATGATAATTCAATTGTTAATCGTTAGAAACTTAAAAGTAAACTAATATAACTTAGTAATAGATAATCATAAATAATTTAATAGTTAATCAATGATAACTTAATAGTACATTATGGATAATTTAATATAAATCAGTGATAACTTGATAATGAAATATGATTAATTTAGTGGTAAATATGTGATGATTTTATAGTAAATAAGCAAAAATTAAATAGTAAATCAATATAACATAATAGTAAATGCATAATAATATAATAATAAATTATCGATAATTTAGATGTAAATTATTAATAACTAATACTAAATCACTAATAACTTAGTCATAAATAAGTGATAATTTAATAAGAAAAATTAGTTAATTATTGATAACTTTATAATAAATCATGATAAATTAATAGTAAACTTATTATAACTTTATAACAAATAATTAGTAATTTAGTAGTAAATCATCAATAATTTAGTAGTAAATTAATCATAATTTACTAGTAAGTCTTTCATAAATTAGTAGTAAATCAATGTTAATTTAGTAGTAAATCATTAGTAATTTAGTAGTATATTATTGATAGTTTAATAGTAAATTATTAATAACATAATAGTAAATTAATGATAATTTAATTATCAAATTATTGATAAATTTATTTATACTTAAAGTTGTTAAGAATTGAATCTTGATTACTAGCAGAAACAAAATTAAAAATTTTATCTTGGGAGACTAAGATAAACTTACTATAAACCTATTTAATAAAAAAATTTAGTGAAAATTTTAAATTTGAATGAAATAATAATGCTATTATATAAAAAAGTATTATCTTATATTAAAACTGAATTCACGCTTTCTTACAAAAATCCATTGTTAAATATATGATGATACAAATTTTATCAATAATTACCAAAAGTATATCATAAAATTACCAAAAAATTACTAAAATTACATCAAGTGTTTACTAAAATTTTATAAAAATTACCAAAATTGTATCAATAGTTATTACAATTATATCATAAGTTACTAAAATTGTGTCAAAGGTTACCAAAGTTTTATTAAAAAAAAATCAAAATCAAAATTATATTAAAAGTTATCAAATTTTATTTATATTATACCAAAATAAAAATTAAATTATTAGTATTTATCATTATTATCATAATATAAAAAATTATTTATTAAAATAAAATTTTAAAGATAAAAATTATATTAGTACACACACACACACACACACATATATATATAAGCTATTTATACAACTAAGCATTAATTTACATTAGAGAAATCCTTCTTCCATATTCATGCTATGTAAGACTTTTAATGTGGAATTTCAATTACTTGTTACTATAGATCTAGTGTAATTAAAATTTGAATCTAAATTAATATGTGAGTTTTACAATGGATTAATTAATAAAACAAAATTCATAAAGATTTGAGGGTCGAGAGAGAAAGATGATCAATCATTAGTATTTCAACTTTATATCAAAATACATATATATACACACCGAAAGCGAGAAAACACAGTATAAAGAAATCAAATGATTAGAAGTTAGAAGTTAGAAGGAAAGATTAGGTAGTGACAACTCTAGGGGAGCATCCTAATTAAGAGTCAAAGAGTAGTATAAGCAGCCCCCACATATGGAAAGAAAAAGATAATGTTTTCATGGTTGCAAGGACGTGTCTTGGGTGGGGGAAGAGATATATAGACAATGAATAAGGTTTGTTAATGAAAATTGATTGGCATCTTGTTGCCATTTAAATTTGCAGTTGGTCCCCCTTCCACCTAAAAGAAAATAATATTCCATTCAAATTCGAGAACAATTCCATTCACCTGTGACATGTATAAATTCTCTCAGGTTTTTTGTACACAAAGAAAACGTGTGTATACAGTGAAGCAATGTGAAGAGAAACTGTTTAAAAAGCAAAGAGATATATGGTACAATAGCTTATCTGTTAACCACGTTATTATTCCATTCTCTCATCAAGAACATTTTTTTTTTTTTGGGGGGGGGGGGGGGAGAGAAGGGATGGGGAACGGTCAGACTCTTCTTTATTTGCAGTTATTCATGTCATTAGCTGTTCATTATTTTCTTTTTAATTCTTTGATTTGCAGGGCTTAATCCTTTGCAATTCCTACTATACTGATCTTTTTAATACTTTGGCTACTTGTTTAAAAGGGTTCCTATGCTAGCTCATCTCTAGCTCTGCAATTCCCTTTTGTCATGAGTGCTAAAAAGATTCACCATTGAAGCATGTCTCTCTTTCTTCATAGTTTTCTAGTCAATTAGAATGTACGTACATTAATGATGTTTATACATAAATACTCATTCTCAAGTCCTCATGACTTGACTGGATGTGCACTTTTAAATATAAAAAAAAATCTCGAATTCTAAAAGTTGAAAATTTTAAAAGACTTGTTCTTTTTGGATATGCAATAATATTAACTATATAAGCGTGAAAAATGTAATGGATTATGGATGGGAATGTGAATGCATATATGGTGGAAGGAACTCCTCAGGCACGTAGCATGGCCCATATACATATATACTGTGCAAGAAAAGATGATTAATATCGTTTAATTTCCCAAAACAAAGGGAAAACGACATATTGAAAAGAAGCCACGTGGTCCTCGTCAGTCCATTTCGGTAATGATCAACAGGCTCTCACATGTCGAATTAAGCATGACCCAGAAAAACCCTTCTCTGCATTGTCTTTACAATGCAAGTTGCTGTTAATTGTCTGGTTAAATATTCACCCAAATAAGACTCCTTTTTTTCTAATTTTATAATCTCATTTTTTTTATTTTAAACAGAGACAAATTCTGACAGGCAAAGTTGGATTCCAGACATGTTTTGATACTTAGTTCGATCTTATCACAGGCAGGAGGGATGAGGCAACTTCTGATAGTGAGATATAAAATTATGGGTAAGAGTCAGAACTCAGAGCTAATCACCCACAAAAATCATGGTTTTTGTCTAAGTATGGGGAGAAAACAGAATAAAAACATCTGCAAAACATAGGACTGGACAAAACTATGGCCTAAAGATTTGTGCAGTACAGTTAGAGTTAAAAAGAGATGTTGGTTGGATTTAGCTGGCCTACCTGTTAATATGTTCCTAATGAGACCAAATGCCAGAAAGCTTTCCTCTCAAGATTGCATTCACATGGCTGTTTTCCTTTTGGGTTTTCACCCAATAAAGTCGTTTTTTTTTGTGACAACAACTACTAGTAAAACTACTAAACTCTCTTCTTTTGTTTTCACACACTCTAGTATCTCAAGTAGCTAAGGAAAGTTTTTTTTTTAGTTTGAGTTATCGGTATTTAAATTCTGATGATTAATATTAAAAGTTTAAGATTTTACCAACAGTTTATGCAGCCGCTGGAAATATTAGCTGAAACTTTATTAAGTTAACAAGCTTTTATCAATATTGATCAAGGATTGTGGGTTAAGAAAAAAAAAAGTAGTTATAAGTTAAAGAATATTGAATCAAATGGAAATAAAATAAAGAGAATGCAAAAGTTTGAAAGATGAAGACCCATTTCCAAAAGACAATAGAAAACATCAATTGCTGATATTTTGCAATAAAAGAAAAGATGCCATAAATAATGAACCGCAGACAAAGAGGCCAGTTATGACATATAAAAGAGAAGTAAGCATATATATGATTAAGATTCTTGTGATTCCCGTTGAGGACTCCATGGCATGGACACAAAGACAAGGAATGAGACAAAGGTGGTGGTGACTGGAGAGATCGAGCTCTTCTCGGTCGGGTGGGTGGGGTTGCCCCCCACATATAGGTGAGCTATTGGATGGGCCAATGGTTGTCTTGGCTGTATAGGGCATTTGTCAGAGTAAGATTGGCAATAAGGCCGCTAGGAGCTGCATGGTGTGGCATGAGCTCCTTCTACCCATATTGGATGGATCCACAAAATATTTAGCCATATTCTCCTCTCCTCTCTCGATGCAAACCCACGCATCACTTGGCTGGTTTGGTCAAGTACGCCTCGTTAACCTGACACGCCCCGTCTCCGCTAGCTCTCTCTCTCTCTTCAACCAAGTATTAAGCAAACCAGGATTCCTCTCATTCTATAAGTAATCATGGCCCCCATTTTCATGGTGTTAATTTGATGAACCACAATTCACAAACTTCCCGCTGTTGTAAGTTGTATATATATAATCAAAAAAAGGTGTCCTCTGTTAAGAAATTCATGACATTAAAGATAATCTCTCACATATTCGAAATCAACCCAAATTAAAAAGTTTTTAATAGAATGAAGATACATACAAGATATTATAGAGATTTCTAGTGAACATCCGAGAATCAAGTTCTAGAGATATTATTTTGATTTCCAATCCTTTTTTATGCATTAACAATTAGATTTTAATAAGCGAATATATGAACCATGTGGGATGGTTTCAATTAATATAAGAATCTTAACTTACATTAACTTCATTAAGAAATTAATTAACTTGTGATTATGATCACAAGACTAAAGTGATTGAAGAAACATTATCTTCAGATTTGGGGGAGAGAGAGGGATATGGAATGGACTTTAAAATTTTGTCTCAAATCATTCGATAAGGCCATTTGATGTGTTTAGTGGCGCTCCTATTTAATAAGATGGGACAATGACACATGATGTGTCAAATCCAATGTCAACCCCACTAGCCATAGCCCCAAAGGCTTCCCCACCCCCCCTCTCTTATTTTCCATCGATTTGTTGGGTTCTTTATTGCCTAGCTTGTTTTGTGGGCTTCCCAAAGGGATGATCCCCACTTCATTTATAGGGCATTTCAGTACCATGGCTCTTTTTTTCTTTCCCCTTTTCTGCTCGTTTGCATTATCTTACACTTTCAAGTTCAGTAAAACATTGATTGGTATATTGCATGCCAACTTTAATGAATCACACACGGATTAAGTGCTACCCATTAAAGAAACTTTGAAATGTATTGCATGCCACCCATAGGGTTAGGCAATCGAACTTCATTGATAATTAATCAAACAAGGAAATTTGATCCAATTAATTACTAACCCAATTTCAAAGGCGAGAGATGTAAATAAATTGAATATGTACGAATATTGTAATATTCATTATTCCTTCATTTAATTAACAAATTATAAAATATTATTTGTTATCAATAAGCAAAATAAAATAATACAAATAAATAAAAAACAAGCATGTATATAAATTATTCAACAAACGCTTTATTAATTTTTACAAATGAATCAAACATAAATTTTTTTTATTATATTCATAATTTATTTATTCAATTAATTAATTTTAAAATATATTTATAATAATTTATTAAATTTTAAAAATAAATAATTTATAAATATATTCGATTTTTTTTATTAAACATTTTTTTATACAACCCTATCAAAGACTAATCATAATAGTACTCTTTGTCACACTTTGATGGTACACACCTTTTCATTTATTAATTTTCGTGGACCCTAGTTGATGACATTGACAAACAAATTGCACATTGTCATTATTGATCATGCAAGCCCTTTTCTTTTGAATACAAATTTTTTGGGTTGTTTTTTCGTTCAAAAATTTTTGTTTGATTTACGTAATTATTTTTTAAAAATAACATTCAATAAAATTATATTTTTATTTTTAATAAATATAATTTTTTATCTCTAAATTATGGTTTTTTTATTAAAAAAATTAAAAATTTGAATGCCTGAATTTGTAAATTGTAATTTACAAATATATATATATATATATCAATAAAGTGCATAGATGTATAAAATTCCTAGGACTATGAAGCACTCAACCATTTTCTTAAATTTTCACTCTTTCGTTTTTTAATTCCATAGGTTTGGAATTATCGGTTAGCATTTTAATATTATGTAATTTTATAAAAAAAAAAAAAAAAGAGATGAACTAAATTCACTGCCACACAAACTTTTTACAAGGTGCATGCATTGAATTGGCTAATTTGGGGTGCGATGAAATGAACCAAAGATATAGTGGAGACAAGCCATCGGTAGGGGTCCCCAATTCCCCCTTCTCAGGCCTCTGCGTAACGTTTGTCTTGCCTTGGTGGTTGCTTCAACGCCTTTTCAATCTTTTTGAATTTTGCATTTGCTGTTACATCTAACATGCTTGGTCATGGGTCTTTCCCCTGTTAACATCATCAGTCTCCTCTTTTCTCAATTATTCATTTGGGAAATTAATCATTCCTTTTATTCTTATAAAAAACCTCACCCATAATTAGCTATTATTTAATCATTGTTGTTTACCTTCAATACAAAGGCCTACATATAAAGAGAGTATTTAAAAAAAAAGTTTTGAAATTTTCTTTTAAAAAAATATCTGTGACTAAATATAAAACAATAATTATAAATATTAAATTGCAAATTTTAAATTTATTAATGATTTATTACATCAATCAATTGAATTATATTTAAATTGATTAAATTTTTAATATAATCTTGAAATATATATTAGCTATTGAACTCAATTATAAGAATATATTAGTTTATAAATTTAAAAAAATTTATATATTTTTTTAATAATTGATTTTAATAGTTCTAATAAATGAAAAGATAAATAAAATTAAAAATGATTTAATTTCATCTTTTAAATATAATAAAATTAATAATTAAAAAATATATTAAAATTTTTTAATTTTACATTATGTAAGTATATTTTTTTATTTAAATTATTATTATTTTTTTGTTTTAGCTTTTAAGTGGAATGATTGAGTGATTCAAAAGTAAAAATGAAAATATAATTATTTTACCTACAAGAGAAAGTTTTATTTTATTAGTCTATTAATATTTATAAGTATTGTTAGAATGAGACTAGTTGTTAAAATAAATAAATAAAATGAAGCTTATCAGGTGGCATATCCAAAATAGTAATTTCACTAGCAACTCTCTATATAGTCACTCCATGTCCCTTCCGGGTTCTCTCTGTCTTTCTATCTCTGTTAAACATAAATAGAAAACCAAACCAAACTGTCAACAAACAGAAAGCAAAAAAGCAAAGCTCATCTCTCACTTTTTTTTTTTTCAACAAAAGAAAAAATGGGTTTCCCAGTAGGCTACTCAGAGCTTCTCCTTCCAAAACTTCTTCTCCACGCACTTTCTCTGCTCTTTTACCTTCGCAAATTCATTTCCACCCTTTTTCTCTATCTGGGTCTCCCCGATTTCCTCGAACCGGACATTCCCTGGCGTGAAACGGCCGATACCGAAGCTTCCACCTCCACCTCCGCCTCCTCTTCTCCCACTCGCCACCGCATCCCAGTCTCAGCTCTCCTTATTCGGGAACTCCTACCCGTCGTCAAGTTCTCCGACCTTGTCGACCCGCCTGACAGCTGCGCCGTTTGTTTGTACGACTTTGAAGGGGAGGATGAGATCAGGCGGTTGACGAATTGTCGGCATATATTCCATCGGAGCTGTTTGGACCGTTGGATGGGATATGATCAGCAAACATGTCCACTTTGTAGAACGAGTTTTGTTCCTGATGATATGCAAGACACATTTAATGAGAGGCTTTGGGCTGCTTCTGGAATCCCTGAATTTTTTGGTGACTATTCTCAAATTACTGCTTTGTAGCTATAGCTGTCAAATTTGAAGGAAAAAGAAAAATGAAAAAAAGATGGCTTTTTAATTATAAAATTGTTTTCTTTTTTTAAGAGGGTCGGTGTGTATATATACATGAAAGATCCAAAAAATTACCACAATAAAGAAAAAAAAATGAAAATTGAGCTATTAAATCCAGAGATTTTTAATTTTTGAGTGAATGGTTTTTTATATTTGTTGCTCTTTTCTTTATGATTTTTTTTTGGATTTGTGGTGTTTTGTTATTATTTTTTTGAGTTTGATGATAAGTGTGGCTTTTGAATGTGATAATGGTAGTCAAACCTATGGTATTGGTGTTTGGTGTGTGAAATAATATCTGTGGTTAGGTTTTGCGAAAGTTTTTTTTTTTTTAATTTAATCTTATGGAGGAATGAGAGTGACGGGATTAATTGTTGGTTGGGGATTGGACAAAATCTTGGTCTTTGAAGAAATAAATGGGGGTTTTGTTTTCACTCTTAAGTGGGGTAATGCTAGATCTACCAGTTGTTGTCGATGCATCATGTATCCAATTAAGCAAATAAATATCATATTGAAAGAAAAGAAAATGAAAAGGATATACAACTAAAAACACTTTGATTAAATCCATTTTTTTTTCTCTTTTTATGTATTTGGGAAACAAAAAATAACTCACCTTAAAAATTTGTGTTTTGAAAGTTAAAAACTTTCATTTCACTTCCCCATACTAAAAGCCAAGTATGGGAAATTCTATTTTTGCCATTTTGGCCTATGTTGGTAAAATTTGATGGGTGGATGGTAGATTCTTACGCTTTTCTTTGGAATATCTTTATCCAGCAGTAAAATTGATCATAGTCATCATGTATAAACTTTACTAGCAAAATCTTTTCCAATACCATTTTCTAAGTCAAAATTTATAGTATTGGGATGAATTTTTTTTTAAATACATTTAATATCATGTTTGCAATCCAAATCACAAATTTTTATTTTTTATTTGAGGTTATCAAACTTTGATTGTTAAATTAAAAGTTTAATACAATAGAGTTTGGAACACACAATTATGTGATAATTTTACAGAATCAGTAAAAAATTGATGAAAAGAGTACTGTTTTGGAATTATGTGATTAAGAAATATGGCCAACCTTGCTTTACAAATGAACTACCCAATTTTACATTCTAAGTCATACTAATAAACTAATAATACTGATAAAAAAATTATAATGAAAATGAAAAATATTTATTATATTCAGTTTTCAAAACTCGCTTTCAGCTTCTGCTTTTTTCATCTTCTAACCACAATCATTAATTTATTTAGTAAAAAAAAAAAAAAACAAGGGAAAAAGAGAAGGTAGAGGAAGCGTGTGGGATTTTTAAGACCGCTAAATATTAGGAGTGAACAGCTATTATTATTATTATTCATTCTATTTTGAAGGGGATGTAAGAGATGCTTTAGACGGTGCCAAGTGACAAACACTGAGATGAAGACTGCTTGTGTTTAATTTTAAAAAATGCTGCAATTGATCCCACACGGTTAAGGTTTAATTATAAATTATGTTATACAAATAAACTATAGCCCACAATCCTTTTATTTTGGATGAGTCTCATCATTTTTAATTCTAATTTTATTTTAGGCATAATAATTTATATATTTGTATTATAGATATCTTGTATTAAATATATAAATAATATAAAAATTATTATATTATAATTCATGTTAATACAAAAATATAAATTATATATATTTTATTTTTATCAAAATCATATAAAATTTTTATAAAAACTTAAATTATTTTTTTTTATTTTTTTATATCATGTTTAAAATTATCAAATCTATTCTAATTCTAATTAGATGGCTTCATTAAGATGCTAACTAATTAATTAAGCAAAAGGTCTCCTATTCGATTAAAGAAGATATGATAATTACTAAATCAAACTTAGCTATCTATCACAAAAAAGAAGCTTCCAATCTCCATTTTAAAGTAAAAACCTTAAATCTATATAACGGGGTTCCACCTAATGCATTTTTGTTCTGGTTAGGAGCGATATTTTTTTGCTTCCTTTCATGTTTGTTACAAAAAAAATATGTTATGTTTTTAACAATTTCAAGATTCTGGAAGTAGTGCTGGACAACGCTAGTAGTCGCTGGTGACAGAAGGCCTGACGCGAGGTAGTCAAGACTTCAACGGCAGGTGTAAATGTAATTCTTAGCTATAAGAGAAGATAAGAAACACTTCACTGGTTACATCAGACTGAATTAGGTTGGTTGTGACAAAACAAAGCCCATCATCACCTGTGAAAGGGCGGTCGGTGTATGGCTAGGTAGGTTGAATTTAGGTTGCTGAATTTTTTGAAAAAGTCCCAATGGAATCCCCATATTCTGTGTGTTTAAATTTGATCACAAATCATCATTGTTCTGTTCCTTTTTACAAAAACTCCTTTTTTTCAGATTGATGTAATATTACGTGTGTATAGCTTTAATTTACTGCCACATGGTCCTCCTACATTCTTTTCTTCCTTGCCACTTTCTTCAAGCTCTGTTAACTCGATGCCATAAGCTTGCGTAAATCAAACATAGAATGAAACCAAATAGTAGAGTTAGCCGGGGAATAAACTCCATCTCCTCAGCTATTGATATCTAGTTACGTATTTATTTTCACACTCACGAAGTACTGGGGAAAATCTCTTTTTTTTTTTCTTTTTTTTTTTCAAAAGCAATTGATTCAAACTCCATTTGCATTGAAATGAAATTGATTATAATGAAATTAAAAATAATAATAAAATTAATTATAATTACAATTGAAAAAAATTTATTATAATTACGATTAAAAAAATTTTTCAACAAAAAATTTATGATGAATAAATTTTACTAAACTTAACATTTAAATTTAATTAATAATGTGATGAATTCAATCTCACTGCACCGGAGGTGTTGTGAAATCCGCACTCAATCAACAACATTTACTGGATAAGCAGATATGGGCCAATTTAATCTAATAGATGTGAACATGACTGTTCATTTTTTCAAAAGAGAAAATACCCGGAAATCAGATCATCAGAAGCTTTGACAATAATGGTTTATGTACCTTTAGAAGATAAAATTTACAAATTTACATAAACTCCAAAGTTAATTAAGTAAAAGACAATTATTGAGGGCAGACAAGATAATAGTATCCAATTTTAAACCTTTTAACTGTTTAAATCAGCAATGCTAAAAGCAAATCACACAAAATATACCGCAACAGCATGCAAGTCATATTTTATAATAAATACCAAGCTCTATCGATGTCTCAGTAACCCAGACTCTGGTGCTAGCAACCAACAAGCAACTCAGAGAAAGATCACTTAGAATAACCAGATGGTGGGTACCCCGGTGGTGGGTAAGCAGCTGGAGGATACTGAGCAGGAGGATATGCGGCTGGCGGATAACCTTGCGCTGGATAGACAGGTGCCTGAGGTGGATAAGGCTGTCCATATGCTGCTGGTGGATAGCCAGCTGCAGGAGGAATTGGTTGATCAATGCGAGACATCTGCTGAACAGGGGGTACGGCCATTGGTTGTGGACCAAACATGCCATCCCGTTTGTCCATTTCAACCTTATGTTGCGTCTGTAACCACAGAAAATGTAAGGGATGGTTCAAAATAAGGATAACAAAATTTCCCATTTATACGTATTAGAAGAAGTTCATACCTGCATGCATGCACAGACCCTGCAAAAGGTAAAATAAAATAGAACTGTCAGTATAGTATCTTATGCAAAAATTAGATAAGAGATAGATAGTGAACAGAATCATTTACGTGCAATAAACCATATCAGCCAAACAATTCAGTAACTGTGACGCCTCTTGAATCTCATCACTTCCAACAATCATTGCAACTATGGAAAATATGCAGGCAAGTTGTTGTAGGCAGAACATGAAACCCTGTATATCAAGTGGCGATAAGTTTATCAAAGGCCAAGAAGTGCAGATATAATTAAAGATACATAGATGTAGAAAGAGATAAATTACAATGATGCAATTGTCACATTTTGTTGTTTGAATGTTGAATTCATCTTGCAACAGAAATCGGGTAGAGGCCACTGAGTTTCCAAAGCAGAGGAAAACCTGGAAAACGCATGATAAAGAAATTAATGACAAAATAGAAATGGAAGCTCACCACAACTGCCGCACCAAGCTACAAAAATATTCAGAAAAAGAACCAACCACACAATAAGTTACATGCATTTTACCACAATAAGGAGAAATCAGCATGAAATAGGTTCTTTAGACAATTTAAATACTACACTTTCCAAAGAAAACCATGCCCCTTCTTCCTTCTCCTCACTGCAAACCATGCTTTTGGCCTCAAGACATCATATAAAGATTTTTGTCACAGCTAGATTTTTCATCACTTCTTTGGAATTGAATACGGTTATTTTTAAAGACCAAAATTCCCATTACTCCTGATAGGAAAATAACTTGTATATACAGCAAAATCTGTACATCTCTAATATTCCTATAGTTCTTGGTAACGCAACCCAGTATCTCACCCCATAGACATTCTGGAGTTAAAAAGCAAGCAGAATACTTATAAACTAAGGCACAAGTACAAAAAATAATACGAAGCATATAGACAAACTTCCTACCTCAGTGCAAAGGCAGAACTCCGGGCATTTACTTTCTCCACACTTACCACTACATGGCATATAACCAGCACAACATGTATACCTGCCAAAAACAAGAGGCTATGTTTAAACCAAGATGTTACATCATTGACTTGTGCTCAAAGAGGAATCAAATGCATCAATTACCTTGACATGTCGTTATAAAGCGCTCGTTTTCGGAGCATGTAGGATGCACATGGCCCACTATAACAAGAAAAAGAAAAATAAACAATGTATGGGTGAACGAATCTACGATTAGATGGTTTTAAACTAAGAAAACAACAAGAAAAGTGAGGGAAGTAGAAAATTCATCAGCTTATGCACAAACACAGCACATCATTTCCTAGTAAAGAGCTAAAAGAGGAAAAAGGCAATAAGTTAGTAGTTTGCAAGGTGAAATTATATATTCAATTATACATAAGAAAAGTCAAAATACTAGAATAAAAAATTAGGCATTCTTGGAAAGACATTTTGTCATCCAATTTAGAACAGAAACATGAAATCAGATAGAGTGAACGCTAGGGTCACTCCAGTCACCGGCGTCTCGATCTTCAAACCCTAAATCATCATTAATAAGAACCCTAATTGCAGCTAATTAAAAAAAAAAAAACTAAAAAACACACAATTCACGAGACAAAGTTACGAGCAGATCTACAACACACGAAAAAATTTAGTAAAAAAAGAACAGATCCAGAATTACTTACCACCAAAAAGCAAAGCAGCAATCTGAAAAAAAAAAAAAACCAAACAGGAAAGTAAAGAAACGATCAATCAAACTAAAACAAAAAAAAAAGGAGAGAGAAAGCCAGAAAAATGAAAACAGGGGAAGAGAAGATTACAAGGAGGGTCGCGTTGAATGGTGCCCATGAGATCGGTGTGCCAGAGATTTCGATAGCTCTGGCGGACCTGCATCTTGTCCATGTATTCTTGCGACGGCATGCCTCAAAAGATCTCGAACAAAAAACCTTTTTTTCACAGAGAGAAACAGAGAAAGGAGAGATGGAAGGAGTGAAAAAAGTTGACGGAATTGGGAAGTCGAATGGGCCTATGGGATTGCTGTGTTTTTAGGCTTTTAAAAAAACGCAAGTCATCTAGAGGAAAGGCTTTTACTATTAAAACCAGAAAAAAAAACAAATGGAAAACAAACTCCAATCTAGAAGGGAGAGGTAGACGGAGAAGGCCAAGGAATGGAAAAAGTAACGCAAATTGCGTTGATTTTGACTTCGATGACAACATTAACTCCCGCCGCGTGAATCAGATAATTATGGTAATTTTGTATGTAATTTTAATTTATTTACTATTTTCATACTTCCAAAAAGTATCAGTGTGTATTTTTCCAATAATAAAGAAAAAAAAATAGAGTATTTGATTTATCTTAATAGAAATAAAGGTCTTTGCGGGCCGATTCGGGCTAAGCCCGATTTTTGTAGGATTTAAAAGGTTCAAATTTTTTAAAAGAATATTAAAATATTAAAATATAATATTTTTAAATTAAAATTAAATTTTAATAATATTTTTATTAATAATTCAATATTTGAAATCAAATTAGACCGGACTTAAATTTGAATATCCATTTTTAATACTGGATTCAGATTTACAAAGACTTATAAATAATAATATTGATTTTCAATTTTTTTAATATTAAAAACATCATGCATATTTTAAAAAATAAAAAAAATAAGAATATAAATATTCATGAATAGAAAAATAGTTTAAAAACATCTAAAAGGAGTAATTAGTGAAGTAATTCACAATTATTTTAACTAATAATAACTATTATTAGAATAAAAAATTAAAAATAAATAAGATGGGGTCTCCACCAAACACAAATTTAAATGGGCTAAGGAACCCATGCATGCAATTTAAGCATTGTTGCAGTCCAACCCACGGGCCACGACCTTGTCCGCACGCCGAGGAACTGAAGACAACGTGAAAGAGACATGATGTGATGATACGAGGATTTAATTTGAACATCGTTTGTAAGTTTTACTCCCTCGAAAAAGGATCCAAACTATTTAAATGGCCGAAGTCCTTTTCTTCACAAACGAACTTTGAAATGAAAAATTGAATCCCCTTCTTTCACTTCTTTTCGTTATTAGTTATTACTGTCCGACCCTTTAGATAAAATCAGTCGGATTTTGTTACTTATTACTCTTTCCTGGTGCTTGTTGCAGTCCAAATCTAACCTCCTCATGTCAAGCTGGCGATGGTCGGAACCAAATTTAGCCTCATGGCACCAAGACGACGATGCGACTTGGTTCACTTTACGTTTAGCTTCATTGTATGCTAGTAGCAATCATTAATTAGATTAACGCCCATATTTAAGTTTCTCTTAGCAATTTTACCTAATTAGTCAAATTGAATAAGTTGATACTCTCAATTAATCAAATCAATCCTACATTTTAAAAATTTTATGAAGATTAACTTCGATTCATATTTATTTATTTAATAATTTATAAATGTGTAAAATAAAAAATTGCTATATTAAAATTTATATTAATATATCAAATATAAAATATGTTTTTAAATTTTTATCAAATCAAATTATGCTATTGATTCTTATATTTTGATTAAAATACAAATTTAATCTTTCTACAATTATTTTAATATTGATAGTACCTTTATTTTTTTAGATTTAAAATTTTGAACTAATTGTATCCATGTTTATTTTTCTCAATTAAATCTGTTGACGTGGATCTTGACTTTCTGATATGATGTTGACCTTGCTTACGTGGTCAAGCTTCATCATCAAATTGTAAGAAAAACTAATTACATGGAATTTTTTTTCCACATAGGCCAAGAACTCATTGGTTGCATAGCTCATAATAACCAACGCAACCCTCAATAGCTTTCCCAACAGTTTTAGAATCAAATTAAGTAATCAACAATTTCGCTTTCAGAATGTGAGAAATGATTTAAATGTATATCACATTTTTCTATCATTTTTAAGCAGTCAAAAAAATCCAAACACAGAGATTTACCAAAAAGGTTTTTGGTTGGTAATGAAGGACAAGAAACCCAGAAATAAACATCATCACAAAATTTTCTTCACCTTCATAAAACCCAGAAGTAAACCTATAGATTTACCAATCTAACTTCATCTTGAGTAACATTGGAAGCTCATATTTCTTCATCTTCACAAAATTTTCTTTTGAATAAAAATGATTAACAAATAAATTTTTTTTTATTAAATCAACATCATCTCTCTCTTTACTCCAAAAAAAAAAAAATCAGAAAAATCAATAAGAAAAACAAGGATAAGAAACCCAAAAAAAAAAAAAAAACTAGCTTCGGATAAACCAGTAAGAGAACTAAGATAAAAAAAATAAATATCCGCTCATTTTTACCTATTCGTGTAAGCATAATTTTAAAATTCAAGAATTGTATATGAATATTAAAATATCAAATTTCATCATATTATATATTTGTTTGGATAATTATAAATATTAAACAAAAGCAACATCAATTATTTACACAATTATTAAATTATACTAATTTAATAAAATATATAAAATTTATACGTAAATTATCACAATTAATTATTTAAATTTTTATATTTATTTTTTATTAAGATTAAATTTATCAATATATTTTATTAAATATTAAAACTACCAATTAATAATAATTCATTTATTGAAAAATTTTAACAATTCGCCACCAAAATCCAGAATTTAAAGTTGTCGCCTCCTTTCCAAGCCTTGTTCCTTAAGCTCTAGATTTATTTACGCCAACCCAATTTAAACACGAAATTACGACCATGTTCATTGAACCCAACTTTCCTTCCTCCGTGCGCCCTATTGATTTTGATTCTTCTGCTGACGAAATTACCACTGGGTATTTTCTTTCTCTTTAATTAAGGTTTTCATGTTGTTTTAGTTGCTTTTGGCAACAGTTTTAATGCAATTCGGCTTCTTCTGTCGTCAAATTTTCTATTGTATTTGAATGGAGTGCTATCCAAAACAAAAGGAACAAAAAATTCTTTGTAATTGATAAAGAAAGGAGACTAGACAAGTGGAATTGGGGATTAAAGAAGTAAAAAATAAGGGTTTGGCTTAGATGAAAAATATGGCGTGATGAGTTTTCAACAAATAAGGATTTGATTTAAAAAAAAAAAAAAAGGAATCAAAGGGAAAAAAACTGGTTCTTTTGATATTTGAGCAAATATTTTTTCAAATGAAAAATTTTTTTTTTCACTTTTCGATCGCATAGGGTTCCAAGGAATGAAAGTATGAAAGGAAAATGCCATGGTCTTTAGTTTTCTTTTTTTTTTTTATTGGTAAATCACGCACCCTTTTGCCACGTGGATAAAAAGAAATTCCCACCATCAGTTGTCAAAACAATCTAATGATCAAGTTCGGTCACGCAAGCAAGTTTAACGCTACACCAATAAGTTAATAGTCACGTCAACAGATTTAAGGGAAAAAAAATACGGTTAATAATTGGATTGAAAATTTAAATTTCTAAAATAGAGACACTGTCAATATTAAAATATTTGTAAAGAAATTAAATTCACATTTTGATAAAAAATACAAAGATTAATAATATAATTTTATTAAATTCATATATAATTTTATTAATTTTAAATCATATTATTTTTATATTATGTTATTCTATCATTAAAATTATAAGGTATTTTATTCTTTTAAAAATTACAAAAAGCTTCGGATGGTGCCACAAATTTAGGATCAAAGTGTTTTGGCCAAAATGATTACCGCAACAAATGTTAAATCCCATTACTTTAGGGGCATGGTTGCAAACTAAAGCTCAAATGATGTGTCTTAGGCTCATAGATGGTGAAATTAACTGAGATAAAATTAAAAAAAAAAAAAATTACTATAACAGTTATTGAAAAAAAAATACTATAATTCTGATTAAAAAATAAAATTTTATTAAAAAATTTATACTAAATAAATTTTATTAAAATCAATATTTAAATTTAATTAAAAGTACAATAAATATAATAGCGCCCCATCAAAGATTTGATTGAATTCAAACGCATACTAAGTCTACCTGAGCACAAGCAAAGGAGAAACTCGTCTATATAATGTTGGGGGCGAGACCCTTTGTCTTGTTCTTCCATGTAATGTCAAATCCTTTAATAAACCAACTCAGGGCCCGAGCGTGTCACTTTGTGCTTTCTGGCCGTTTCAAGGCCGAATAGAAAAATCAACCCAAATTTTCTCTTTGTTTTTTTTTTTTTTGGGTGTTAGAATTGTTTATTTCCTTTTGAGTTCAATTTCAATCAAGAGTTGGTCAGTTTGGTTTCAAATGTCTTATAATCTTTCTGTTTCTGATGACTCTTCGTACAACCGTTATGCTGAAATGGTTTCTTCTGATACTGATTATCAGATATGGTTTGATCATCCTTTCTCTCCTCTCAACGATTTATCTTCCGATTATAATCTTCAAGCTTTGTTGAACAGCAATCAAAACCAACAAAACCCAGTTGATCAACCCACTTGTCCAGACCAATTGGTTTCCTCTGGTTTGCTTCCTTTTTCTCCTCCAACAGACCAGCTTGAAAATCTCAGCCTTTATCAAACTACCCAGTTTTCGTCTCTGTCATTTGGTCCAAATTTAGAAAATGGGTATGAAAATTTCAACAGCTTGAATTGTTTGGAAGTTAAAAATGAAGAATGTCAAGTGGATTTTGACTCTGCTTATAGTGATGTTGAGAATGCAGCTAAGTACTTGCAAAGGAGCTTTAGCAGCAATTCCTTTGAAGGAAAGCCTAACTTTTCATTCCAACCTCCTTTTGATTCTCTCATGGAATCACAGAAATTTCAAGGCCAAGCCTTTAACATGCCTGAGAACAACATTTTTGCCGGACAAATGAGGAAGGTATGCAGCACTGGAGATTTAGAGGTTTGTTTCATCTCTTTATTACCTCAACTACCCTGTTTTTTACTCTTTATTATTATTATTTTTTTTTTTTGGAATTTTATATGTAATGGAATGTTGTTTTGTTCCTTGGCTTTTAGAATATGAGAAACGTTCATACAAACCAAAGGTCAATTCCAACCCCTTCGGCTATAGAAAACTCGTTCATGGAGGAAACACCCTTTAAAGTAGGACGTTACAACCCAGAAGAAAGACAGGAGAGGATTTCGAGGTATAGAGCCAAGCGCAATCAAAGGAATTTCAGCAAAACAATTAAGGTTTCTTAAATTTGTCTTTTGCTTAATCAAATTTCCATTTTAGTAATTGTACATTTGTTTCTTTTTTGGTACATCTCATTTACTACATTTGTTTGATTGTGTTCTAACTTGTAAATATGGTTTGGTTTTTTATGCTTGTTGATGCAAAGTATGCATGCCGTAAAACACTAGCAGACAACCGTCCTCGTATTCGTGGCAGATTCGCGCGCAACGATGAAAACGTTGAGATTCCCAAAGTTGCATGTTCAACCAGAGATGAAGACGAAGATGATTTATGGGTACTTTATCAGTTCAATGTAGTATAATAATCGCTTCAGAGTCGATATCATTAATCAAATTATAACTGATTTAACATGTTATTTGGATTATATTATATTTTGATAGAATTGCATATAGAAAACATTTCTCATTTTAACACGTTCTTTTTGCAGGCGTTGCATGAGGTGGAGAATGAAACAATGGCAAGAGGAAATTTTATGAACAATACTTTCAGCCAACATCAGTTTCAATACCACCATGGCTGCTTCTGATACTTGGGGAAGGCTTCTAATGATGAGCATTTCTCAGTTTAGCCTTTAGTATCATAGTAAAATAGCTATATATGCCTTTTAGAGCAAGAAATAACTGTAATTCTAAAGAGTTAGAATAAACAGCTCAAATTTTTGAAGTTTCTTTCATCAAATTGTAAGAAGTTTCCTTTTTAAAAAAAATATATCACCAATCCTTGTACATAATAAGGTGATCAATTATAAAAATTACGACTCTTAATTACCTTGACCACGAATCTTTGACCTTATGGTAAGTTCCATTCATGATCATGGCTTTATCACAACATTTATTTTAATGCAGTTATGCTTTTATTTAGGAAATGCACATACTTTAAGATTAAACAATGAACTTTATGCCATTATTTTGGTCTCACCAATAATAATAATAACAAACAGAAAACTGATTCAAGGTAGTAATAAAACACACAGCAGTACCATGCCTGCTGGCTGCTGCAATCATGTTGAGCTTGGAATCTTTTACATAATATGAAAGCATTTTCAACCCATGACTTAATTCAGTTGATCTTATGATATTTAGTAGGCTGAAATTTAAATTATAGTACCGGCAATCTTTTTCTCTAATGTCTATATTGCGGCCTCCTTTATAAAAAAAAAAAAAAAAGAAATATTTTGACGAATTCACCAATGGGCCAACTCTGGTCATTCTTTGAAATATATTCATAGATCTCCTCCATTCATTAATAAACTTGACTTTTTGCTGTGGCAAACTCTCTTCTGGTTTTGTAATTTTCATCTACTACAAGTTTATTACTACCATTAGGTTTTTGGATCAAAACCTGAGAGGAGAAAAGCTTGTTAGATTGATGATAGCAAAATGAAAAAAAAAAAAATCTAATTTCTTCCCAACTCATCATTTAAATTATTGTCATTGTTAACTTGAGATGCCAACTAGAGAATATATTGGAAATAAGGGAATTGTTTTACTTGCTGTGTCTGTATATATAAAATATAAAATATAATATATAATATATGGCCGCAGGTGAGACTTTAATTTCATTCTTTATGTGAAGTGCCAGTAATCAATTAACACTTTGAAAAGTTTAAATAATATATTTAATGATCATGTCAAGCAACTTTACTTGTTAAATTGCATTTATTAATTAAAAAATTTAAGCAAAGGACCAAAGATGGAAGAACTTCGCAAGAAAAGAGAGCAAATTCATAATTACCAGTTGCCTACTTATGTTGGTGGTTGAAAATCTGTGTTAATAAACAATTTTCATGTTTCAATGGTGTTAGAACCAAAGATTTAAACATGAAAGAGTAAATTACAACCTTTAAAAGAAAAAGAAACAGCAATATTACAAGTTTGCTGGAAACGAAAACAGAAATTTTCTAGCTATGAAGGTCAATTACAGTAAATTTTCCTTGGAACACAGCTGAAATGGTATGATTATATCAGGAAAAAAAAAAAACTGAAGATGAATTGGTGTGAAGTCTCAAATTCCATAGGTTTCTGCTATTGAATTGTGCTTTTTGTTTGTTAATTATTTTAAAACTATTGTGGAGCTTGTAACCACTTGATGAAATCTTAATTTAATCTTACGAATTTCTATCAAAATCAACACAAACTGTTGTGCAAACTTTTCTTTCTTTCCCATAAAAAAGAATTACCAGTGATTGGTTACCAAAAAGGGAAATCTCCATGGGAATATTTTCTCAACTCTCAGTAGATTTTTAGAAGGGTTATTCTACATTTTGGTCTAAATGCTTTTAAAGAAAAATGGCATCTTCCTTGCTGTGCATTTTTATGCCCTTCAAAAGATGTACATCACAAATTAGGTATTGACTAGTTCTCAATACCATGAGAAAAATAAAATCAAATGAGGGAGGATTATTTACCAACAAAAAATGCCCATAATTTCTTTTGTTGTGAAGTAATTGATGGAGTTGAGAGAAAATAGCTAGATAGCTTGGAGCCAACCACAAAAATATCATGGTTCATGGAATATATGTTTTTTCTTCTTCTAAACACAGATTCATTCATATATGGATTGATATATCAAATTTTACTTTGTTTTGTCTATTGACATGGGTTTTCTAGGCTGGACCATTCTTTTTTCTTGATTAATTACTCTGGCATCACATATATACTTGAACTGGAAATTAAGGAATTGTGCAGAAATAAGGAGCAACCCCTAAAAAGGGTCTTGAAAAGGAAAGACGTATAGTTTTCCAGAGTAGAGAACAAAACCTAATGCATCTGCCAATCAAATAACAGTCAAAGCAGTTTCCCAGGCTAGAGGATTAATTTATGTATTATATGTTTTAACCCCTTTTAGTGTTGTCAAATCCAGGGCTATAATGATGGCTTAGCACAAACATCTCCAATGGAGAGAGTGGATCCCACGATTCAGTCCATGGAAAGCCTTTGATTATTATAAATTCTAATTCATATACTATATTTTACTAAATTCTGTTCCTAAATGGGAAAAAGAGTTTAAACTTTGAACTCTAAATGAAAATATAGCACTCAGTTCTCTTCAATGACTGATGGAATTTTGAAAATTAATCTTATTGGAGTCCAAATTATGTAGCTACAGCTTCAAAAACCCTTAAGCAAATTATTAATTCTGGCAATTTATTCCTCCCATTTAATTATAAATATAAAAAGGCAATCCAAAGAGATTAGACCTGTTGCCAGCCTACAGTTTCTTGTTTCAGAAGCTAGAAATTAAACTGATCTTCTTCTTTGAAGTCATCAAAGGCTTCTTCTTTTCTTGACACTGCAATAAAGGTTCTTCCATAGTGCTAATTTGTGTGTATTTATGTATGTATATATATATATATATCATAAAGATGAAATCAACAGAACCAAAAACCAATAAAAAATAAAGCTCAAGCAAAGCAGATGTAAAGTGAAAGTGTGAAACTCCCAGATGTCAAGCTGATTATCAAACTAATCTGTATTCTTCAGGAGACAATATTTATCCATGCTCACTGGAAGATTTAGTGCACATAATATGAAGATTTAGCACATAAAAGAATATATATATATATATATATATCATGTCTGTCACAACATTATCTTTCCTACTATATATAAAGTTCCTGATAGAGGTGATCAGGAGTCAATAATTTTGTATTCAATTTGGCAATGGAAAAAGAATATAATGCTTTCCTTTAATGTTGAGAGTCTATGACCGTACTGCTGAATATTTCCAAGTTCAGTTAATCAAAGGCATATATTTGACCGCCTCTATGGAAAGAAATTAACATGATCTGATGTTAAAAACTTGATAGAAACTTTTAATTTCATCTTTAGATAGACTTGACAGCCAATATTGGTGGAACATCCAATCTGGAAATAGAAAAGCCGGTTCAAAGAAGAATAATATGAGCATATTGAGTTAACCATTATCATAGTTGTTTAAAAACTTGACAGCCAGAAGAATCCAGAGAGGTGTGATCATAGATGGCAATAAAGAGAGAGAGAGAGAGAGAGAGACTGAATCTGATCAAACATTTGCCTTTGTCCCAAAATTCTGCCTCCCTATATGAACATGCATTCAGGTTGCAGGATTTGGGTTTCGGATCAAGCATTTCCTTGTAGGATTAAAAAAATGAGTGAAAGATCAGAGAGACAACTAACATTAGTATAATGGGGAAAAAAGAAAAACAAAAGAAGCACTAAAACAAGAAGATTCGAAGCTTATTTTTGACCAACTCAATATTGGAAAAATGATTCTTAAAAGCTACTTCAATTTCATATAATTTCAGGCTTTGCAGTTAATATGAGATGATTGGTCCGCGGCCTTATTAGAAAATTAACCCCAAAAAGACCTTTCTTTTTGGACGCTGAGAATAGAATCAAGTGATTCAAGTTGTCCCCATTACTCGTCCTTTTATCAGTCCAGGAAAAGGGCTTTTGTTGGCTACATCGAAAATTCCAAGTCCTTTAAAAAAAAAAAATTTCCCACAATAATTAAATAGAATATCATATCACAAGTACGCACACGAATGGGAGATGATTGTCAACTGGACCTGCACCAAAAAAGAACCCATGTCATTGATGATGAAAGTAACTTTCGGTTAACATCATCCAATGAAAGAAAAGTGAAAATCAAATGATAGAGTTGGTTTCTTTGGGTGTGAAAAACTTATATCAGAGCTAATGCATTGCTGGTGAATTCTGTGTTCAGTGTTGCAACTTGCAACAATTAAGCTGAGAAATAGTTATATGTTCATAGGAAATTGGATTGTCTTCCAAATTGTCGATGACTTTCCGGACCGAATAATTTTTTTACCAAGAGAAAGTGGTTAAATAAAGTCTTGAAACCAAAACCAGGTTCCATTGTGCTCTAATAAGTATGAACCGAACCATGGCATCCTGGATTGAATAGCAGCTAATCTTGGCCATTGAAAGGCTTCAAGCTGACTACATAGTGATGAACAGTTTTTTTTTCTTTTAATTTCAGACTTCCAAATGATTAGTGCCCTTCAGTTATACTTTACTGCATATTGGTATTTAAATATTGTTCCTCTCTCTTGATGTCTCCACTACAGAAGGGATCTTGGGTGATGGTCATGTAAAAGCTTAGAGGAATTTGTTATTTCTTTTTGAGTGATGTTTTTTTTCTCTTTTTCTTTCTCAGTCTTCTGTTGTTTATCTTTTATCATGAATATTAGTAGTTCTATTTCTTTTTCCTTGACTGGAGATTTTTATGCCCTGTTTTCTTTGCTATGGAGAATCAGAATCGTACTTTTCTACTTTGCTTTGTGTTTGTTTTGCTGGGTTATGTTATATAATGCCACCTACCATATCAGTAGCCTGATGCTTAATAACAGATCATTCTAATATTATAAACTCAATAATTTCCAGCTGAATAAGATTATGCCAAGTATGAAAAATATTAGTGGTACATCCAATTACACTTCCTCTTTCATTGCTTATATTCCTGTTTGATACTTAAATTTCTCAGATGCTTGCCTTTTCAAGAAAGATAAAACATGTATGAGCAGGGCAGGGTCCATGCTTTTTGACTTCGTGATGAAGAAACAAGAAAGCTTTTCTTATTTTTGCCTTGCTAGGGGTGGCTTTTGTTTTCTTTCTCTAGCCAATACAGCAAATAGTCCAATAAATATAGTTGTAAATTGTAAATAAGTAATGAACTTCCCATAGATGGAGCGAGATTCATCATCTAGGCTACAAGGGGAAATGTCCCTAAAAAAGTAGTCAAATGCTAGAGCCCCTAGGTCTTGGCAAGGTTGGGAACAGAAACTACTTTTTTATTTGGATTGTGGAAGAATCCACCATTTCTTTTTCACATCAAGACTTAAAGCTGCTGTTTGTAGGGTCTCTTACCAACTTCCAGATTGTGACAGCCACCAATTTCATGCCTCCGAAAAGAAAAAAGTGTTCCTGCAGCCAACGTGAGTCCCAGTAGCAAACCCAACTTGCTTTGAACCAAAAGTAGCTATCCAACATGTTTTGCCTGGTTTTCATGCCACTTTGTATATCGTTCACCACTACGAAACATTGTTTTGTATGCAAGAATTATTTGATTGTGCCTGTTTAGGAGTTAATGTCCACTTTAAAGGCCTGGCTCCCTGTCTCTTGCTTCTGCCTTTGAGTGAATGCATCTCGGTAAGGGAATGATAGGTTACTGCTTATAAGTTACAGTCTAATCTTTGGTTATTAACAATATGGGGTTTGTTCTCCCACAAATCTAACCAGTAAACCCTAATCAAGGATGTGCATTATGTTTTTATTGAGGATCGGTTTGATTTTCCACAATTCCAAACTTTCTTGCTTCATTCTTGGTATTCAAGTGGGTTTCCAGGACAATAGGTTTCCAAAAGAGAAAGGAAACGGAATTTGAGTTTAATTAAATTAATTTATTCAGTAACATTTAATAAGTTTAGAATTTAATATTTTTAATTTTTTCATTCCTAAAATTTCTTTTATATATATATAGTATGAGAATAAAAAAATTAAAAAAAAATTAAATTTAAATTACATATTTATCGAATGCTGATGATATAATCGATTGAATTAAATTTTAAATAAAATAAATATCGTATACATATAAATATACCATACAATTTTACTTGATTTAAATTATCATAACATTTAATGATTAACGTTAACATTATCTTTAATTATCTCCAAAACCACAAAACGAATATATTAGGATGTATAGACTTAACCCTCTGTCTCCTCCTCTTCTTCATTTTTTTTTTTTTTTTTTTGCGTAGAGGATGAATGAAAATGACATATTTGACGGTCTATTTTCTTCGCCGGGTACAGTAATTGTAAAGAAATGTTCGTACATGTTTTCGAATTTGATACTTACTCTTCGTGTAATTATCTCGATTCTACAAATATGGGCATCTATATATATTAATATAATTAATTTTTGTTTAAAATAAATATTTATTTGAATATAAATTAAAGAATAAAAATTTGTGTAAGTAAAATAATTTTAAAAACTTTTTTAATATTTTAACTTTCAATTTTCAACTTCCTATATTAAGAGAGCCAACAACATATAAATTACTTGGTAACTTATTGATATTGGTGAAGAAATATCACTGATCGCTATTGATCAGATGGTGATTAGTTGGGCTCCAGCAGAGGCCTATGCTTGACTCTACCTCAAATTATGCTATTGTGTTACATTTGAAACCGCATTGCCTAAGAAATGAGATAAGATAAAAGCAGTCCTTTCTGGTTTTCATCCTCTTTTTTAATATTTTTATTTTCAGTCTGTCTTCTTCGTTTGATGTTTCAATCAGCACAGCCCTCATTTCGTTTAGAACTTTTATAAACAAACTAAATTTTCAAAGGGCAATAAAATTCAGAAATGTTGGGATATGACAAGCTCGTGCGCCAGCCTTGTTCATACAGTGAGGTATCAAGCACATACACAGACACTGAGTACAATTACGTACTTATAAGCGTTAATTTGGTAACAGTTAGCAATATATTGACGTCTGGAAGATGTCACGTGGTCTTCCTTCTGCGTCTTGTCACTACTTAATTTTCAGTTATTTATTATAAAATCATCGTAGGTTTATTATTAAATTAATCATAATTTATTATTAAATTATCATTAATTTATATTAAATTATTTATAATTTATTATTGAGTTATTTAACTACTAAGCTATTGATGATTAACTATTATTAATTTATATTGATTTACTTTTAAGTGTTCAATGATTGTCTATTAAATTATTATTAATTTATTATTAAATTATTTATGATTTACTACTAAATTGATCAATAAATTACCACCAAACTAAAACTAATTTACTATTAAATTATCACTAATTTATTATTAAGTTATCAATAATTAATTATTAAATTATTAATGATTAATTACTAAGTTATCACTTGTTTTTATTAATCTATCATTGATTTACTAAATAGTTACTATGCATTAACAGCTATGAAACATGAAATTTAGAAAGTCCATTAATAAATATGAGATAATTTTTTTTATATGTTAATATTATTATTTTATTCAAATTTAAAATTTTTTCATTAATTTTTTTTATTGAATAGGTTCATGGTAAGTTCATTGTCGTCTTAAAAATGAAAGTTTTGACTTTACTTTGGCTAGTAATTAGGGGTTAATTATTGACAACTTCAAGTATAAAAAGTTTTCAATGATTGACAATTAAGTTATCAGTTATTTACTATTAAGTTATTAATGATTTACTACTAAATTAGCAATTATTTATTTTTAATTTATGAATGATTTACCATTAAATTATGATTGATTTATCATTAAGTTATGAATAATTTCTATTAATTGTTAGTGATTTATCACTAAGTTACTGATGATTATCATAAATTTATAATTAATTTATTACTAATTTATTGATGATTCACTAAAAGTTATCAATGATTAACTAATTTATTACTAAATTATATTAATGTACAACTAAGTTATTAGTACTATATTTTTTTACATAAACTGCTAAGTTATTAATTTACTACTAAATTATCAATGATTTACTATTATATTATATATATTTACTATTATACTATCATTGATTTACTACTTAATTTTTTATTATTTATTACAAAATTATCACCGATTTACCACTAAATTATCTCTAATTCATTACCAAGTTATTACAAATTTACATTAAATTATGCATAATTTATTATTAAGTTATCATTGATTAACTATTATGTTATCGATAATTTACTACTAAATTATACTGATTTACTTTTAAGTTTTCTATGATTGGCTACTAATTTTCAATTATTTACTATTAATTTATCATTGATTTACAATTAAATTTTTAATTATTTACTACTAACTTATCATTGATTTATTATTAAATTATTTATGATTTACTGCTGTCACTTAATTATTATTAAACTAAAACTGATTTACTATTAAATTATTACTAATTTATTATTAAATTATTATTGATTTATTGCTAAATTATCAATAATTAACTATCAAGTTATTACTTTTTTTTGTTAAGTTATCCTTAATTTAATACTATGTTATTATGCATTTACAACTACATTATAATTGATTTACCATTAAGTTATTATGTATATATTATTATATTATTACTAATTTGCTAAAAAGTTATTAATTATTTACTATTAAATTATCATTCATTTATTACTAAGTTATCACTAATTTACTGTTAAGTTATCGATGATTACTACTAAATTGTATTGATTACATTTAAATTTTTAATAATTAATTACTAATTTATTAATTATCTACTAATATGTTATCATTGATTTGTGTATATCCAAAAAGAAATTAACCACAACATATGCCAAATGATGTTATTTGTACAATGAAAAAAGAAAGAAGAAAAAGTTCAAGTTTCAATGACTTGAAAAACATGAGTAAATACTCTATTTACTATTTGTAGTTAAATATTTAACGATAAGTTAAAATCATAATTTTTTATACTAATACAAATATTAAAACTAAATTTAATAAATATATACAATATATTAAATCAATATTTCTAAGATATTCTTCAAAATTTTAAGTTCATGATAAAATAGTACATTTTAAGATAAGTTTTATTGATGATTTGATTGAATTATTAGTGTATGTATTTTCATACTTATTAACGATACAATTGCATATAAAAGATTGAAAGTTTTGAAGTGTTATGTCATTTATGAAAGTAATAAACTTTGCTTTATGTTTCTATTTTTAAGTATACAATTTTGGGTTAAAATTTTATGGGGTATTTTGATAATTTCATATTTTTTTGGGTGTTGCTGTGATTTCAAATACACAAAAAATCATGAGATATTATGAAATTAAGACCTAAAAAGTTTCATAAAAATCGAAATTCAGGAAGGTGAAATTATGAAAATATCTCTTAAAATGTATTTTAGTAATTTTGTACTTCTCCCAGTACAATAAAATTTTTTAGTGTTTTAAAAATCATCAAATTTAATTTTAAACCACATTGCTTCTAATTAGGTTGTGAACTTTGAGGATTGACCTTGGTTCTATTCATTTTGACTAAGTTTTGTGTAATTTTGACCAGAATTGACTTTAAGGTTTACTCATTTCATTTATTCTTTATTTCATATACATCTGTGCAAAAAAGTATCATCTATATAAATCTCATGCAAAGGAGTTTGACAGTAACCATAGGATCTCACTTTTATTTGTTTATTAAGCCTAAATAATGATGCATTTTATGAGCTTTTTAAGGGGCTTTTTTATGGGTTTCAAATGAGCTTTGTTAAATCATGCTAAAATGTTTAAGATAAATTTTGGTGTTTACAGCCTTTTCGTCTAATTTTTTTTAAGCTAAGACTAATTTTTATTTTTTTACTTTTATTTTTTACAAGAAGGCTTGGCGTTGGGTTTCTGTCTCAATGGGGGACTGTGTATTTTTTTTATTTTTAATTTTTTGTTATTGTTGAATTTGGTAGTAGGTATTTTGGGTAGTCTAAGAAGGCCAGTGCTCAAGTCTGGGTGAATGAAAGCTAGCAAAGGTGTTTTTTTTATAGAGATTGGAGGTCTAGGTTGGGGTTGATGTTTGTCTAGGCCAGAGTTTGGACACAGAGGCAATGCGACTAGGGTTGTAATGATAAGGAAATGCTAAAGTTTGGGTTGGTCTTAGTGTAAGGGTTGTAAAGGCACGAGATAAAGGTTCTGGTGCGGGTTTTAGCTCTTTGGTTGTAGGGTGAAGGCTGGGTACTAAGCCAAGTTAGGGGAGTCTATTAAAGAGGGTGTAGCCGATTTGGCACGTGCAGAGGCTGGCTGAGACTTGAAGGGCTGATGAGGTTCAGATGAGGCCTTGGCAAGGATTAGTGAAGGTTGGGTAAAAAGAGTTTTGGGTGTCAGGTGCATGATACGGGACTTATCAGAGGAGTGTGAATGTTGGTCGTGGTGATTGATTGATGGCCTGAAATATGGTGAAATGAGTGCTTCCTTTATCTGAAATGGGTGCTTCTTTTGGTTTTTTTAATTTATAAATTTTTTGTTATCTTACAGGAAGAACCAGCTAGAGATTGGCCTTTTATGGTATGGAGTGGGCAGGGACTTGTGAAAGAATGGCGATGGTTTGGTGTGTAGGGCAGTGGAGCAAAAGAGGCCCCTAACACTATCAGCCACTACCCTTTGTTGTTTTAATTCTTTTTTTTAGCATTTTTTTAATTTTTTTGTAATTTATTTCTTTGTTTTATCTTTAGTATTGGATAAAAGGGTTTTGATTTGAAATTTAATAATAATTTCCTTCATTTTTAAAAAAAATAATTTTATTAAAATTCTTTATTTAGAAATATCAAAGAAATCTTTAAGTTATAGAATTATCTTAAAATTTTTCAACGTCTAGGTAAAATTTATGGATAATTTTTTTCACCTAAGATTTGCCACAATATTCCTCAGAATGAAAATAATATTATTTGTAGATAATAATTATTTATAACTCCCCAGCATTTAGGCAAAGTACCAATAATTATTTTCTTTATAATGTTAATTTAGTTTTATTTAAAAATCTATTTTTTGAATAATACTTTTCATAATAAACATTTTATGCAAAAAAATCGATGATGCTACAATTAACTAAGAAACAATAATAAAATACATAAACATATGAAATGAATACAAGTAATAATAAATAGATGCATATTTGCCAATAGATGATATGCATGATGATGAAATACCATTTGAGATCTTGTTATTAAATATAATAAGATCACCCAAACTCTTCAACATCTAGACAGAGTTTATGTGTGACTATTTATATTTAAGATCTTATTTTTTATTTTTTTTATTTAATCTTATTATTATTGTAGGTTAAAGACTCATTCGAAAAAACTTGATGAAATAAGATTTTTTAAATACCCCATCCTTTAAGTGATATCTGAGAATAGATTACTTCATATAAGATTTTCATATGAATCCTTAAAATTTTGGGATGGTTTTGGGTGTAGACTTAGGTTAAGGTTTTTAGGGTTCAAATGATTTTTTGGGCAATGATTTGGGGTTGCAAGTTGAATTTAAGGTTTGGCTTAAATTTAAGCTATTGGTGGATTTTTAGGATTTAGGTCTCGTTTTAGGGTTTCAAGATTTTAGGGTTTCAAAGTTTTAAGATTTTGAGATTTTTCAGGTTTTAAGGTTTTAGATTTTAGGGTTTTAGATTTTAAGGTTTTGAGATTTTGGGGTTCTGAGGTTTTGAAGGCTTTGGATTTTAAGGTTTAGATTTTTAAGTTTAGATTTTTAAGATTTTGAGATTTAAGGTTATATTTTTAGGTTTTAAGATTTTTTTGGTTTTAAAATTTTGGATTTTAGGGTTTCGAAGTTTTGGATTTAAAGGTTTGAAATTTCAGGATTTTGAGATTTAAGGTTTTGGATTTTAAGGTTTGGAGTTTCAAGATTTTGAGATTTAGAGTTTTATTTTTAGGATTTTGAAGTTTTAAGGTTTTGGATTGCAGGGTTTTAAGATTTAGAATTTTGGATTTTAGGATTTTAGGATTTTAAGGTTTTGAGTTTTTGGATTTTAAGGTTTGGAACTTCAGGATTTCAAGATTTTAGGGTTTGAAGTTTCAAGATTTTGAGATTTAGGGTTTTATTTTTAGGGTTTCGAAGTTTTAGGGATTGAAATTTTTAAAAACTAATATAAGTATCTCTAAAAATTTTTAACATTTAAACAGATTTTTGGAGCAAACTATTTCCCAAAAATTAATACTTATATATATTTATATTTTTTTATAAAAATATTATTATTTATTTTTATTATTTAATAATTTTCTAACATCTAGGTAAAATTATTTATTATTATTTTTAAAAAGATTTCGAATTCCTTTCAGCATCTAGGTAAGATTTTCAAAATTATTTTTTTTACTTAAAATATCATTTTATCTTTGTTTCCATAAAAATATTTTTTCTAAAGAAAATCATTTTCAAATCATGAAATTACTATCTCTTACTTTTTATATAATATTTATTTTTAATTTATTAATTATCCCTAAGCAAATTAATTTTCAAAAAAGTATTTGCATTTTTATTTATTATTACAACCATTATTATTACTATTTTTCACAAGTGTTAAAACAATGTTAACAAGCACAAACAATGATTAAGAGCTCATAAAAATAAATGAACAAAAAAGAAAAAGAAATATACCCAAATGAAGCATTTAGAATTGAACCCAAAACAACAACAAAAGGGCTCAAGCCTAGCAACCTAACTCTAAGAAGTAAATTACGAACTAGGTTTGGGCCAAGGGAGTAAACAAGCCGATCGGATTTCTTGTCAAGTTTAACAAGGTCAACCTTTTAAAAAAAAAAACTATAAATGTCAATTTTTTTAAAATTCATTTCACATTTCCCTTTTTACAAAAAATTCATCTGGTTAAAAAAACCAAGATATCCCCAAGCCTCTTAGATTCTGATCGAGAATTGTCACCACCGGCCAGTGGCCTTTCCTTTCCAAAATTTAGCTACGGTTTCCTCTTTTCATTCTCTTCACAAATCCATGCTTTGTTTTGCATAAATCTAAACGAATTGTCTTAGATCTACAACCAAAGTTTACAGCATCTTACCGTTTTTTCATTGTATCCCATTGTCTAATTTGGCTAATTTTTTACTATGTTGTTCCATTCCATTCCTTTTTCATTTTCAACAGTTCAAACTGTCCCAAAAAATCACTGTTATGAATCCACTTAAGCTACCACCACCGTTATTTCTTAAATCGCCATTGCTTTTTCGTGGCTTATGAACTCTACCAACCCGACCGCCATACTTTTCTCTTTCATTTTTTTCTTTTTTTTTATTGAACAACCAAATCTGACCCTTTTTTTTTTAAGCGATACACTTGGTGTTGGGTTCCTCATGTATTAAGGACTATGGTTTTTTTTTTTTGTGTTCTCTTTTTAGGGCTTTGGGAACAGAGGATGAAAAGGGTTTTTTGGTAGTTTTTTTATTTTTTTGTTAGATGGGGTGGTGTTAGGGGGTTATGAATGGATGGTCATGGTGGTAGGGTGGCTTGTAGGTTGGTGGTGGCTGCTGGCGTGGGAGCATACGAGACCCAAAATTTAGGCTATTTCTGGTTGTTTTAACAATTTTGAAATGGGTTCTAAGTGGTGGATTGGCAGTTTAGGCTAGTTTAGAGCGTTGGCAATGTTCTTTCTACAATATAATTTGGCTGAGTTGAATGTTGCCTGTGAGGGTTGATTGTAAAAGTTTTTTCTTGTATGGGGTCTTGGCCTTGGATGTGTATAGGGGTCAGGATTTTGGTGAGGGTAAGGTTTAATAGGTAGAGGCTTACGAGTAAAGGCTTCTATTTTTTAGTGGTCAGGGGTAATGGTGTAAATGATACATTAGTACTCGTAAACTACTCGGATTTGATTCGAATAAAACTTAAATTGAATTCGATTATTATCGAGTCGAGCTAGAGCTCGAGTAGTTCGACTCATCAATCGAGCTGAGTTCGAGTATTCTTATACCTGGCTCGAGTAGCTTGCGAGCTTAATCAAACTTTTATATTTAAATATATTTTTATTATTTTAATTAATAAAATATCTTGAATTTGAATTTGAGCACAAATAATCAAACTCTTGTCAAGTATACAAATCGGGCTTATTTTTATATATTAATCGAGCTTAATCAAGTGAGCTCGAGTAACTCGATTTCGGTCACGAATCGAGCTCGAGCTAGAAAAATAAAACTCGACTGAGTTCGAGTCGAGTATCGAGTCATGAGTTAGGAGTCGAGTTCGAGCTTCTTACTGTATCGGCTTGACTCGACTCGATTATACCTCTAGTCAGGGGACTAGTATTCTTTTCTTCAATGTCTATGAATTCTCTATTTTTTGTTGAACTAGCCCCCTATAGAAATCAGAGGAACTGATTTGAGGTTTTTGGATCCTAGTTGCAATGGGTAGTGACTTGCTGCATTTTTAGGTTATGGAGCCTTTAATCAATTAAGGGGTAAAAATAAAAGTGAAAATGGAAAAGCAAGGACTGGTGTATGCAATTGAGAGCAGGGAAAGCCAGTTGCCATGGTAGACTAGCCTCAAGCTTTTCCACTTTTTTTCTTTTGCAATTTATCAATTAATGAAGGTAATTGAATCTAAATATATATATATATAAATTAATAAATTTGGGCCTTAAATTGAAATGTTCGAATCACGTGTAAAAATCAAATAAGCTTGAAATGATTAGATAAAATTAAGTGTCTACAAATAACATCTTTTTAATTATTGCTTCATTCTTATTACCATCAATGAAACTGATATTTCTTTTTTATATTTTGATGCCGATCAACTTATCCATTTGTAAAGTGTAAAAAATATTGTAAGGAATCATAACAACCCAAATAATATTTAACTCTATGTTGTCTTCATGAATAAGTAACTTATGATATGATCTCTTTCAAATGAAATGTTTGAATTATTTCTCTCAACTTATATAACAGTAATTTGATTTACAAATAAACAATTATAAACTCGTTAATCTAAATTAATATTTATGTAATATGAATTTCAAAATCCTCAAAAAAGAAATATTCTTTAATCTCTATAAAACTTAGGCATAAGGATTTTTTTAAAAATTATCATTAATATCTCCATTACTTTTGCACTTAAATTTTCATTGGATTAATAAACTCAAATTTGAAACAATTTAAAACTCAAATTGAGTATAAATAAATTTTTGACTCATTTTAAATTTTAATTTAACTAAAAATAATATAATACATATAATTATAGAAATGAACTAACTTGACTCGATTTTAATTTATTTAAAAGTCAACAACTTAGTAGTTATTTAAAATCTAAAATAATTGAATATAACCAAAATTTGAATTGAAATAATAATCCAATCAAAATCCAATATTAGTTATTTATCTTTCATAACAATTTAAAAGTTTTTTTTTTAACTCTTTTCCCTTAATCTTTAATATTTTATTTTTATTGTCTTTGTGGTTGAATTAGTTAATTAATTTTGAGAGCATTTCTGAATTGAAATTATAATTATAAATAATTAAATATACTTTTTTTATTTAAATTTTAGACGATTTGAATCTAGCTATTTAAACAAAGAGAAGTATGCATCAATTATTGAATCAATTTACTCAAGTGCATAAATGAATAATTGAGTACCCTATGAATAAAAATAGATAATAGAATTTGATTTAATCTAATTGATTGCCGATTCTAAATCTAAAATCCAACTCAAAATTATAAAAATTCAAAATTCAAAATGATTTAAATACTAAATACACAATTAAATAAAGATTGATCAAATGAATTTTGCTAATGAATACCTTTAAATCATTTTTAAGTTTAGTTAAATTATAATTTATAAAAATTTCTATTTTAGATGTAAAATTATAATTAATTCAATGAATTTCAATTAAATTATAATTTATAATAATTTATATTTTAGATGTAAAATTATAATTTTGATGAATTTCAATTCTTTTAAACAAATATTACCTAATATAGCAATAGTGAATATTCTTCAATAGATATAAAAGAAAAAAATGAATGAGTATATAATGTTTCTCCAAATAAAAGAGTTTCATAATAATCCTAAATAAATTTGAAATCAAGATATTTGTATATTTTTCATTGAAATATCATATAGCACTAACTTTCTTTATTATATGGAGAAGATAAAGTTATGCATAACTGATAAATCTTTCATCTTATTTTTCTACTTAGAATAATCTTTCATTAGTGCTTCCATCAATTTAATATAATTGTACATCCTATTAATTGAAAGCCTAATTTTTCTTTTATTTGAAAATTTTTATTATACATAAATTTTATTAAATAAAAATATTAAAATACATAATTTTAAAAAATAAAATAAAATAAATTCTTAACCTTGGTACTTGTCATGTTTTCTTAAGAAAATTCCAATTATGAGAATAACAAATTTGTTATGTAATACTTATATTATTTATAATGATTTTATTTTCATCATTAACAACGTAATTTTCATTAATGAATATAATTTTGACATAAACACATTCAAAAGATAGATCTAATAAATTTTATCACACCTTGAAATAATTCACCAAAAACAATTAGTTTTACTTCAATTGATGATTTTTTACTTATAGTAATTCATGTTAGGTTGTTTAACCACCTAGATAACAAAAAAAATGTAATTTAATACAATTAAAAAAGATTAAATAATCTTAAAATTTAAATTAATCACATATATATGTGCATAAAAGTTAAGAGAAAATTAAATCAATTACTGTTTTAATCAAGGTGAACAATTATTCTAGTAATTTGACAAGACCCAATCATAAGCTATTAGTAGCTCCACCTATCTCTTGAATCATCTAATTTTATAGGTAGAAAGTCTAATTAAAGTATTCAATGAATTGCATAGTGCCAAATATTGGTGGAGAAGATGTAGTTAATTTGATATTAGTGTTTGTTCATAGGAATAACGATTATAAAATTCTAAAGGAAAGAAAATACAAAAGAGAAATTAGTTATAGAGGTTATAGACTAAACTGTAAAAATGATATATTAAAGAATTATTTCAAGAGATTGAAAATTTTAATTTTGTTATCAATGATCAACTCATAAAATATTTAAATAATAAAATCATTAACATACATAGCTAATATATTTAAACGAAAAATGGAAAGGCGAAAAAAAAATGCTTCAATGACTTAATTATGATTATCTTTAATGAATTTATTTATTAACATAAACTACATATACAACTATTTTTACAACAACTAAATAAATGAACTCCATATAATTATTTTATTCCTACACACTAAACTTTGATCTCATTCTATTTTTATTTTCATTTGATGTAAAAAAACATTCTACTGATAATCAAAACATTGTTTTGTATGCAAGAACTATTTGATTGTGCTTGTTTAGGAGTTAATGTCCACTTTAAAGACCTGGCTCCCTGTCTCTGGCTTTTGCCTCTGAGTGAATGCATCTCTGTAAGGGAATGATAGGTTATTGCTTATGGGTTACAGTCTAATCTTTGGTTATTAACAATATGGGGTTTCTACTCTCTCAAATCTAACCAGTAAACCCTAATCAAGGATGTGCTTTATGCTTCTATAGAGGATGGGTATGATTTTCCACAATTCCAAACTTTCTTGCGTTATTCTTAGCAAACCCTAATCAACGAGGTGCATTATGCTTTTATTAAGTATGGGTATGATTTTTCACAATTCCAAACTTTTTTGCTTTATTGGAAAATTCCAAACTTTCTTGTTTTATTCTTGGTCTTCAAGTGGGTTTCCAGGATGGTAGGTTTCCATAGGAGAAAAGAAACTAAATTTGAGATTCATTAGGTTAGTTTATGCAGTGACATTTAATAAGTTTAGAATTTAATATTTTTAATATATATATATATATATAGTATGAGAAAAAAATATTTTAAAAATTAAAATTAAAATTGCGTACCTATTAAATGTTGATGACAGTATAATCAATTGAGTTAAACTTTAAATGAGATTGATATCGTATATATGCACAAGTATGCTATGTAGGTTCTACTTGAATTAAATAATCGTGACATCAAATAATTATCATTGAGATTATCTTCAATTGTCTCCAAAACCACAAAAAGAATATATTAGGATGTATGGACATTACCCTCTGTCTCTTTGCTTTATTCTTGGTCTTCAAGTGGGTTCCAGGACGTAGGTTTCCAAAGAAAAAGGGAAACTGAATTTGAGTTCAAGTAGGTTAGTTTATGCAGTGACATTTAACAGTTTAATATTTTTAATTGTTTTATTCCTAAGACTTCTTATATACCAGAAACAAATCAGTATGAGAATAAAATATTTTTAAAAATTAAAATTAAAATTACATACTTATTAATACTGATGACGGAATAATCAATTGAATTAAACTTTAAATTTAATGCATAAGCATATTATTATTCATACGAGACTAATGCCATATTTATACATACATATGCCATGCAGGTTCTACTTGAATTTAAATGATCGTGACATCAAATGATTATCATTGACATTATCTTCAATTATCTCCAAAACCTCAAAACCAACATATTAGGATGTAAGGACTTAACCCTGTCTCCTTGCTTTATTCTTACTCTTCAAGTGGGTTTCCAGGACAGTAGGTTTCCAAAGGAAAAAGGAAACTGAATTTGAGTTCAATTAGGTTAGTTTATGCAGTGACATTTAACAGTTTAATACTTTTAATCTTTTTTTATTCCTAAGACTTCTTATATATCAAAAGAAAATTTAAAAATTAAAATTAAAATTACATATTTATTGAATGCTGATGACGGTATAATCAACTGAGTTAAACTTTAAATTTAATGCATAAACATATTATTATTCATGAGACTAATATGATATATATATATATATATATATACACTTGAATTAAATGATACGACATCAAATGATTATCATCGACATTGCAGCCTCTGGGCACTACCATGCATGTCCTCATCTTTCTCATAAGCCTCTTGAGCCTGTGCCTACTTCCTACGCATCTCTTCCTCGATGTTAACATTGTGTAGAGTGGTTTCCTCACACTCATCCACCTCCATGTCAGTCCGCTGGATTGAGGTCCTTAGAGGTAAAATAGTCTCCAGTGCCTTGCACTGGTCCGGGGTCAATGAGTCAGGAAAATCAACTGTGAAGTGAATGTACAGTTTACTCTTCATGAATGGCCTTTGATACATAGGCATTCCTTCATCATTTCTGGCCTTAAATTGATCTATGTTATGCAAAGAGGGAGTAAAGATCGATATCAAATCCACATAAAATAGGGACACCAGCTAGAAAGATCACTATCCAATAAATAAACACCAATAGGGACAACAGTTAGAAAGATCAATATGCAAAAAACATGAAAATGGTTGATTTTAAATCAATAAAACTCAAAAGCTAATGATACAATCCAAAAGTAACAAAGGTATACAGTCATTGATCATAAAAAAGAAAAAAAAAGGTGCAGCTTATGCAAATTGGCAGAAACTCCCCATTTACCAGGCTTAAGCACTTCCTCAAGTTGTGACTTAATGAGTTGTCTGCCATCTAGGTGGGTCAGTACAAACTGGAAGCCGCAAAGTGTTTCGATAAGTGTCATTGTATGCGCTACAAATAAGTCATCACCCTTTGTTTTAAATTTAACATGATCTTTCTGTTGCAGGACAAATACAATGTCCCCAGTGACTGTGTCAGGCTGCAAAAGAGAAATTTTTAGCAAACAACCAAGTTAGCAACAACAAGAAAGCTGTATTCAAAGATATAAAATAAAATGCCAAGTTTGTAATTAAACTGAAAAAAACAAATTTATCAGCCATACTATTTCATCAGCTTCTCCTGAAAAGTATTCTTTTGTCCATTCTGTATACCTTTTTCAACAATAACCTCCAAGACTTTATTCTCTTGCACAACCTGCTCACCTTTGCACTGTGGGCAGCAATCCTTGTCATTGATGGTGTCACCAGTACCCTTACAATCATTGCAAGACAACCAGAACATTTCATTGATGCACCTGACTTAGACCCTTTACTGCAAAATTTTCAAGTAAAACAACTTCTGTTAACATCGACCAAAGAATGAAGCAGTCTAACCACTATCAATGCCACAAACATTACTTAATTAAAACACTAACCCTTGAACTTTGAGCAAATTATGTTGCGTGAAAGAGAAAGCTTTTTGGACGTTCCATTGTAGAGATCTTCCAAAGAAATCATTAAGGTACAGATAAACTTCATTGCTACCTCTAGGTGCATAATTCGACAGACATCTAATCAGTTAAAAACATTTTTTTTTTCTAAGAGCAGTAATGGTGTTCGAGTACCCAATACAAAAGAGCACATGATAAAATCCACCTATAACCCATTAATAACCATTTTCACTGTAAAACAACTGTACCAAATGATCACAATAATCTGCTCTAGAATTTGTCTTTCCCTTCATATTTTCCTCCTCCAAACTCATTAGATCTTGACAAAGCTAATTTAAGTTCAAAAATAAGAATATACAATAGATGTAGTATGCCCATTGTGAACATCAAAAAGAAAATTGAAAATAGGAGACCATTAAAAAAATTAGAAACCATTAAATCAATTAGAAACCAATACATTTGTAACTTAAAGAAATATTATAGAAAAGCTCCACTTTTAAAGAAACGCAAAATACAAATAAACAGAATTCAACATTTATCTTGTATATGAGATTAAGTTCCTAGGACAATGCAAAGAAAACTTTAATAGCAGACAACGGACGGTAAGAACCTCATAAAATAAATTTGTATAATTTTTTCAATAACAGGGTTGAACAGTAACAAACCCATAAAATAAATTTGTCTTACAAACGAAATCAACAAAACCCAAAAAAAAAATACGCATTCAATTAAAGAAAAAGAAAAAGAACAACAAATTCAACCAAAAAATACCGAAGAAACATCTAAAACATCAAACAATTCAATCTTCATAAAAAATTTGAACATGCAAAGAAAAAAAAAATCACAAACAACATGCAATCGAGAAAAAAACACCTAAAAAAACCCCAAAAAAGTAGAGGCTCGATTAAACAACCAAAAAAGAAGAACAAATTATAGTAAAAAAATTCGACAAAATTTAAAGAGAAATAAAAAAGAATTGACAGACCACATTTTTTTAAAAGCTCAGGATAACAATGAAAACCCATAACAAAAATCTCCCAAATGAAAGCTTAAACAACACAACTCTTCAAGCCAGAAACAGGTGTAGAAAAAAAAATACAAAAGACACCTGTAACAATAGAAACTAAAAAGTGAAAGAAACAGAGAAAACTTCCGTGACCCTTCTCTTTTGCCTAAAACGACACAGCAATAAGATTTGCATAAAAAAACACAAGGAACGTGTGTCCTCTTAAGGAAGCCCAGGAACACTTTTTATATAAGGTTTATAGATTCTTCGTGTAATTATCTCAATTCTGCAAATATGGGCATCTATATATGTATATCCTCAAGCTCAGGTTTATGAAACTCCTTAACAATCTGTAGTATTTTTTCACTTTTGACTAAAATAATAAAAAAAATCCTCTTATTTTATCAATTTAGTTATTTAAATTTTAAATTTTTATTATTTTCAGATAATTTTTTTTTAATTTATATTCAAATAATTTCTTAACTTTTGAGGGAAAAAAAAGTAAAAGAATATAAAGGAAACAAAACATTTATTTTTTTTGTGTAGATAAATTTTTAATTTAAAAAAAAAGAGATGAAAATAAAATAATTTTTAGTTTCTTTTATAAATTTAATTTTTTTAATATCTCAATTTAAAAGAAAAATTAAGGAAAGGAAAATTGAAAAATATTTTTTTTATAAAAAAACTATTATGTCCATTGTTTTATTAATACTAAATACATAATAAAAACACTTAAACAGCCTTATAATTTTTTTAAAGTTATTTTTTTTAAGTAAGTTTCACATATTTTTTTAATATAAAATTTTTTTATAATTTTTTAATGATTTAATTTAGATAAATAGTTGAATATAAATAGATATATTTTTTAGGATTATGAGATGATAAACTAACTCAAAATCTATTAATACATATTTATAAAATATCTTTCTGTTTCACTTGTTTAGAAACTATTAATATAGCAACAATTGTTAAATTAGACAAGATAATAAATATATTATAATCCAAAAGTACTCTAAAATTATAGGTAATGAAAGATTATAATTAAAAAAAAATTATTATAATGAATCATTTTTTTTTTTCACTCTTTATTCAAACAATGATTGTTAGAATTCATTTTCTTTCATTTCTTTTATTAATTTTAATTATCTAAATAAGGGTTACATGTATCTTTTCATTTCATTTGAAAAACTTTATTTTCTATTTTTTTCCTTTCCTTTTCTTTTTTTTTACTTTATTAATATTTATCCAAACATAACGTAACAATCTGTAATATTTTTTTACTTTTGACTAAAATAATAAAAAATCCTCTTATTTTATCAATTTAGTTTTTTAAACTTTATATTTTTATTATTTTCAAATAAATCTTTTACTTTTAATTTATATTCAAATAAATTCTTAACTTTTAATTTATATTCAAATAAACCTTTAATATAATCAATTTTTGTTAAAATAAATACTTAATTAAATATAAATTAAAGAATAAAAATTTATTTAAATACAATAAAAATATAAAAATTTATTTAAGTAAAATAGTTCAAAAAACATTTTTTGATATTTTAACTTTCAATTTTCAATTTCCTATATTAAGAGAACCTTTAAAATATAAATTACTTGGTATCCTGTTGATATTGATGAAGAAAGATCAATGTCACTAGTGGTCGGATGGCGATTAGTTGGGCCCCAGCAGAGGCCTATGCTTGACTCTACCTCAAATTATGCCATCAAGCTGCATTTGAAACCGCATCGCCTAACAAATGAGATGAGATAAAGGCAGTCCTTTCTGGTTTTCATCCACTTGTTTTTTTTTTTTATTCATTCTGTCTTCTTCATTTTATGTTCCAATCAGCACAGCCCTCATTTCGTTTAGAATTTTTAAGAACAAACTATATTTTCAAAGGGCAACAAAATTCAGAAATGTTAGGATATAACAAGCTCATGCGCCAGCCTTGTTCATACAATGAGGTATCTAGCAGATACACAGATACTGAGTACAATTACGTACTTCTAAGCAGTTTGTTAATTTGGTAACAGTTACTAGCAATATATTGGAGTCCAGAAGATATAACTGTCGTCTTCCTTCTGCCTCTTGTAACCTCCTAGATGGTATAAAACAATTACCATCTTGCATGGTTCGGTTTTCATCTCAACCATAGCGTCTCTTAAACAAATAATGCCGCTTGGCTGGGTCCTTAGGCTTACTCTTGTTCTGGCCATGCCCAATAAGTTTCTGCTTTCCAGTACTGCAAAGGAAAAGGATTTGTATATGCTGATTAACAAGTACAACATAATGACGGGTTGTTAAATGGAAATTAAAGTAAGTTAAAGAGAACTACAGAAATAGGTCTTGCTCTTAGCTACCTTACAGGCCAGCTAGACAAATAAGTAAAGCATGAGCAAAAAAATGAAGATATTAACCTGTATTCCATGTAGACCATTCCATTTGCACCTGACATTGCACTCATGGATCCCATAGAGCGACGAGCTTTATGAAGGGCTATATCATCTGCGTCTTCTTCTAACTGCTCTAAACCAACTGCATCATCACCAGCAGTCAAGACCTGATATATAAAACTTGTCAGCGACTATATCTTGACAATGTTTTGAAAATTAGAAGTGAGGAAAAATAAGCACCTTTCCTAGAAGGGCCAATTGGTCATCAAGATGGTAGTAACTCAAGTCAGCACCAGCATCAGGAGGAGGCAAGCTTGTTATCACCTGTCAGAAATATTGGTCAGTTTTGCTAAAATATTTGCTTCTAAAATTTTGCCAATTCATTCACCTGTTGAATCGTTTTTACAGCAATAAAGCTATAAGTCACTTTCAAGAGTAGCATATACAAAGTTTTGTATTACGATAGACTAGACGGTATTAAGCACATACAAATTACATAATTAATGATATACCTTAAAGCTATAACCTTGATCAATTAGAAACTGCTGCCTTTTAGTTGAGTAGTACATTTCCTGCATAGAGTACCAATTAAACATTTATTTTAGTCAAAGAAACCAGCATTTACACAATGCTTGAGAAATAAGAATAATCTATAGCCTTGTAAGGAAAATAGATGCATGCCTGTGTATCTGTAGAAACAAGGGAATAGAAAAATGCATTATACTCCTCTTTACCACCTGCCATCCTATCTTCAAGTTTACCCTGTTGACCCATGTAAAAATTTCAAATTTATTCTTGTTGCAGTTATCGATGGATTTCATTGCCAACATAGCTTGCTAACTAGAAAAGCAAAGATGAAAAATTTTAGATGCACGATAAAATTGTAACACCAACCTTTGCCCTAAGAATACGTCCCAATCGCTGGGCTTCTTGACGTCTTGAACCAGCATGTGATGAAATCTGAATAATCACATTTGCCTCAGGAATATCTATTGAATTATCACCAACCTGTCAATCGAAAAACCAACAGAAGATCATTTTCATGGGACATGAACAAAAGAACCTACTCCGAAAAAAAACCAACAGTCTCCAAGCGTCAAACACATGATCAATTTTCAGTTGTCAGTTCCCTAGTAGGTGTAATTGAAACCAAGAGAAGAAGAAGTTAGAACACTACTCAAAACAAGAGACTGACTCTCAGCAGCTTAAAGCAGATGATGTTAACTATAATAAATAATTATTGCCACATTCATTCTAGACTTGCAGTTATGCCAAGTATTGCCTCCCACCACCCCCTCCCAGAAAACCCAACATGGAATGTTCACAAGAGGGAAAAGGGGAAAAAAAAGTAGACTTGTTTTTTGATGGGGTGCAATATCCGTTCATAACACTCAAAATTGTCAGGCACTGTAACATTCTCTACGCTCACCTGCAACACTGTAAGCAAAATATAATGTGCTGAATACCTTTGAGAGGAAAATAGTGTTCACATCAGGGCTAGTTTTGAATGCCTGGAGAATTTTTGTCCTCTCGAGATGGCTGCACATCACAAGGGCAGATTGCCACTCAATAATATATATAAATACAAAAAAGATAAGACTTCAGTAAGCAATTGAAGTTCATAAACAACCTGGTAGCACCATAGATCATGGGCTTGCGTAGTTTCATTGCATACTCAGTCAGTGCAAAAAGATTGTCAGCAAAGACAATTATCTTATCACCACGCTCCCGTTCATGGAACCGTATGAGAAACTCACATGCCCTGAACTTGTTAGGATTCATCACATAAAGCGCCTGAAATGCAACAGAACCATTAGAGTGTAACAAAAGGAAGGAATTCACTAGCTCATGAGCCCTATATAAGATCAATAATGTAACTGTTGACTACTTGAAAAGCAATGTCCAGGTGTTTTTATTAAAAAGAAAAAATAAAGTGAGCAAATTAATATATTGAATTCCAAATAAGTACTGTCAGAACAGCAAAACTCATAAACAACCAACAAATTAATGTGAATAATTTATATAACCGAACCTGTTTCTTCTTGGAATTTTCTTTCTTCAAATATTCAGCAAAAAACTCCTTTGTCATTGGGCACCATACTTCAGCGCACTGAACATTTGCTATAAACCCTCCTTTTACTAGATCCAGCCAATTTGCTTCATACAATTTGGGACCAATAAGGAAGTTCAAATCTGTAATTCTTTCATCCTCTCTCACAAGTGTGGCTACAGAATATGATTCAAATATTCACAAGAAGCAGCTGAGAGCTAAGATGTACAGAAGCAAAAAATTTTTTTTTTAGGAAGTACCAGTAAGCCCCAGTTTGCAGTGGGATTTTGTGAGACTGATAACTTTCCTAAACATGTGAGCAGGTACAACATGCACCTGCCCAAAAGAGATTGCTTTCTCTCAATGCATATAAAGTCAAAAAATTCCTTATAGGTATGGAAACGAAGTGAATAATGAGAATTAATAATTACCTCATCCATGAGCAGCAGTCCCCATTCTCTGTTTCTTATCTCTTCAATGATCTTTTCAGATTCTTCAGACCGCTTACCACCAAAAGCAACCATATTATATGTTGTCACAACCACTCCAGCATTGCCACGGAATCTCTCTTTGCTGTCAGATGTAAAACGACAAATTTGTTCATCCCGTATGGTTGACCACAGCTTAAACTGAAAGGCCCACTGATCCACTGAAACCGCATTCGTTGCCAAACAAAGGCAACTCTTCTTTATTCGGCTTGCTGCAGAAACACCAACTAGAGACTTTCCGGCACCACAAGGTAGCACAATAATACCGGATCTCGCTCTACCTGCACGATAATATCGAAATTCAAGGGAAGTTGCTCAGGTCCAGAACTTAGCTTGACGCCAACAAAACAACAATGAAAGTTCCTTTGCTTTATATTTTTTCAATATATAACAATAAAAACAAGTTATAGTACTTCAAGAATTTTAAAAAATAGGATGCTAAAAGTGCTCTATCAAGCACAACAACAATCAGCTGAACAAATTATAATAACAATAATCTCACCATTTCCAAACATTTTACTAAGACTCTTTTCCTGATAAGGTCGTGGCTGTGCATGAGGCTTCAGTTCCATGTCAAGGTCAGGATTGACCTACAAGTCAAAGGAACAATAAAAACTCCAAGTAAATATCTGGATCCGGATAATATGAACTCAGTTGCCACCTTAAAAGCCACTTTATTATTAGTGTCAAGAAAATGATAATGTTACTCACGGTGTCATTTCTGAAATCATACTCCTCTAACATTGGATAATTTAAAGCATTTGGCAAGCATCGTTGCTTTACATTTTCAACCTGTCAAAGTACAAGGTAAAATATTTATATATAGCATAATCTCATACCATAAAGATCCAGTGGAAAAACTGCAACACTACTAATTTTCATCAACCTATAAGCAAAGAATCTTCTAATCATACGGTCCCTCTAACAACATTCATTTCAGCATCACCAACTTATTTCTACAATAAATAATAATAGATATGCACATGCTAAAAGATGACTAAAGAGAACTCAAATACCAACATAGAGGTTGGCCTTAAAAGCAATGAAAAAAAAAGGCAGCCCCTGCAGGCATGCTCTACCTAAAGTGTTTTACTTCTAATTTGTTGAAAGCTTAACACGACTAACAATTGTATCCTCAACAAAATCATGCAACATGAACTAGAAATATGAAGTAAAATAATTCAAAAATAAAATACCTGAGAAGGATCAATTTCAAATGCATGGGTTTCTTTCTCTTCAGCAGCAGCTGCCAGTTCTGCTTCGTTAAGCAAACCATCATGGCCAGTTTCAATTTCACCAGCAGTTTTGCTGATTGTAAATCCATCACTTCCATGTACCTTCTATACAGTACCCATTATGGATTGATTAAAGACACAATCCAGAAGGGGAAAAATATAAAAAGGGATAATCGAACATCTCCTTAGAAAGTAGTAAAAGAAAATGAAAGCTAAGAAAATAAGTGACAAGCATCTAGAAGAAATATGACAATCAACAAAACCAGCTAGTTAACAATAAACAATCCCCATAGAAGCCCTTGAGGGGGCCACCTCCAAATAGAAGAGTGGATCAAATGGATCCAATTGAGTCTCAATGTTTATCCTAAATCATTATTCATGGTTGGCATTGAAGATAACGCTATAAAGAAGTAGCTTGAGATTTTAAGTGAAGGACCAGATTGCTGTACAAAGCACGGCAGAAACTGATTTGCATAAGAGGATACCATTTAGACCAAAAGCTTGAGCTAAACTTGGAAGATATGAATAATAGAATAACCGCTAAAAGAAGGCTGAGCTTATGACTCATACGCAATTAAACAAAATAAATCAATAAACTCAATTCACATTATGTAACAAACCTCAGAAACAATCCTTGCTCGAGCTATAACCTCATCTTGAAGCAGCTTCTTCAGTACCTGCAAGGATCAACATCACCAAATAATCAATACCATAAATTCCAATAAATTACAAAATTTACCAAAAACACAAAAGAACAACAAACTAGCCTCTGGGAATGGAGATTCAATAAAGTAACGATTCTTCTTAAGCACAAGCTTCACTTTGCCATAATTAGCAGTAGAAGCATGTATGAAATCAATCATTTCCTTAGGAAGCTTAGTCTTGGACAATTTATTCAAGACAGCAATAATAGTTTCCGTTTCCAGCCCCACAGATACCGCAGCATACAAGGAATGCGGTGTTAGATTGTACTCGTGCATTGACTCTGGCCTATAAAAATTGAAATTTCACATCCATATAAAGCTACACAATAAGCACACAATAAAATTTAAAATCACATTTTGTTTATGGAGTCAATACCTGCAAACGGGTTCAGCTATAGCAATGAGAAAATCATAAGCTTGCTTGTACAAAGGAGAGGATGTCTCCAAGAATATACGGCCATCAGCACAAGCCCACAATGGCCGATTAGCGTGATCAGGTTTTAGTTCTAATTTGCTAAAATCCCTTTTCTTTCCTTCCTTTTCACCTTTCAAATTAATCATAAAACATCAGGCCAAAACAATTGGAATTCAATCCAGATAGATTATAAGTAAAAAAGAACAAAAAATTGGGTACCATCACGAGAATCTTCATCCCCTTCAGGATAAAAGGAATATTCATCTTCAACAGCTGAGCTTCTGTGATCATCCTGCAAAAAAAAAAAAAAAAGCTTTAGTAAAGAAAAAGAAATAAATCACATAAATTTCATACAAAAAATTGAGGACTTCGCTGACCTTGACAGCAAACTTACGCTTTTTGCTGGGTCGACCCTTTTCACCTGGGAGAATCATTAAAATTTAAAACTCATACAAAATGTAAAAAAAAAAAAAAAAAAATCAGAACAGAAAATTTTGGGAATTTTTGTTTTGCTTTATTACCATGTCCCATATTTGCTTTATATAGGTTAGAAGAACAGGTTATATTTTCGGGCTTTAGTCTTTCAGAGATCGAAACAGTTTTCTGCTTGTTTTTCTTTTATGAGCTACTTCTGTTGGAGAGAACAGTAATATCTGAGAATTCTGAAAAGAGATCACAAAGGTTATTTGTTCGGCTTTCAGAGATCATAAAGCGCCTCATTTATTGTTTTCAAGGGTTGGGTAAACTCCAAACGCAGCGCTTTGATGCGGACTTTTTGTTACCGTAGGTCCAATAAAGGTTTGGATTTCATGGCCCATTAATGGGCCCAATAAACAGCAGTTAAGTCGGTTTCGAAAAAAATAAAAAGGTACTGCAACAAAAAGAATAAAATAAAAAGCAAACCCCAATCGCAGCTTTTTGATAAGGATCTTTTTGTTACAGTTGGTCCAATTAGGGTTTGGATTTCACAGTCTTCATGGGCCCAATAAACAGCATTTAAGTTGGTTATTAAAAAACGAATGAAAGGATTTACCATTCCCAATCCAAACCCTAACCGTAACTCTGATTGGACTAAGGTCTATTATTAGGGGCTCGAAAAAAGGCCGTTTTCTTTTCCCTTTGTTAGCGGCGACTCACAGAAGCCCAAATGTGTTTGGAGTTAACGGCTCCATAAATTGGCCCAACAACCAGTCCAGTTACCAAAAATTATACAGCGATTAAATTCAGCTTTCCAATTCTTTGAAAAAACATCGATCTGGTTTTCTCTCTCTTGCGGTTGTTTACCATTGTTTCTGTTTACTTTTTTTCGTTTGTCGACTCCAATCAACAACAACAAGAGGAGATCTCTGAGAGTGAGGAATGAGCGGTCACGATTCCAAGTACTTCTCGACGACGAAGAAGGGAGAAATCCCTGAACTCAAGGAAGAGCTCAATTCTCAGTACAAGGTACCTAGTTATTAATCCATCCACCTCTTTTTTTTTAATATTCCTTTCTTGATCTGCTCTTTTTGTTCGTTAGGTTTTCGATTTCATAGATCTTGAGTGGATTAGTTCGTGTTTTTTGTTAGATCTGTTGGATTTCCTTTTAGATTTGTTCTTTGAAGTCGTCTATTTGCTGTATTGTGTTTTATTTAGGTAAGTTTTAGGCTTTTATTTGGATCAATTGCGAATTATGAAAAATAGCCCGAAATGGAAAGAGAGATTCAGTTTTCTTGATTAGGATTAATGATACTTTTCATTGGGATTAGATTTATAAATGAGTCAAAACTGAATTTTAACTGGAATTTTAACTGTAATACAATTTCAATTCTCTTGATTTTGCTGTCGTTAACTGAGTTTTCTGAAGAATTTTTTTTTTTTTAATCTTGTAGTTCTTAGCATGTCAAAGGTGTAGAAACTGTACCGATTGGAATTTGAATGCGTATTTTAGCATCTCTAGTTTTCTCATCTTATAGGATTGTATCATGCCTTTTTTTTTTGTGTTATGAAGGATAAAAGGAAAGATGCTGTGAAGAAGGTAATTGCTGCAATGACAGTTGGGAAGGATGTGTCATCGCTTTTCACAGACGTGGTGAATTGCATGCAAACAGAGAATTTGGAGCTGAAAAAGCTTGTTTATTTATATCTTATAAATTATGCTAAAAGCCAGCCCGACCTTGCAATTCTTGCAGTAAATACCTTTGTAAAGGTATGCAATTTGTCATGCCCTTCATCTTTACAATTTATAATGGCTTAAAAGAAAGAGTGTCTTTTTTCCATTTGGCATGGATGTCGAATGATATGGACATGTAAAATCAGAAACATATACGTTGACTAAGATACTGGCTTATTTTCATGCTCTGTCTATGTATTCTCAGCTTCAAACCTTTTAGGAATGTAGTGAAGGATTCCTCAGAGTTTGAAAGTGATTGTAAATTATTTGTGTGAAACTGATTTCTCACTTACAGGGGGAAAAGATGTCTCTTCTCCTAAAACAGTGGTACATGATTATGTTTTATTAATTTCATAGTCAAACAAGTCCGTGAAGTGGCAAAGGAAAAGGGGTCACATAGATGAGTAAATAGCTTATAAATCTTTAGTCTTTATGGTTCATTTCCCTTCTTCACTTGTGTTGATTTTCATTGATTTTTAGGGGAAAATAATGTTGATATCATTCTGGAGTTAAAATAACAGCGCTGGTAACATGCTTATCAGTTATCATAGCATTCCTTTTCTGATACAAATACATGTATTTGTTCTTTTAGCATTTATTTTCTATTACACGATGTCTCTTCTGATGTGAGCACATTAGGCAGATACAAAATTTGTAGCATATATATTTGTGGTTGACAGTGTCTTTATTATGGAAAAGAAGTTCAAAAATCGGCACTTCTGACCTACATATTGTCATCATTTCTGCCTCAAACGATATAAAGCATAATAAGGAGTTAGGATTACATGTTATGTTTTATTTGGAGTCATGTTTGTGTTATGGTTTTTGCTGATGATGCTTTATAAATCTCCAATGAACTTTTGCTTTATGAGTATATATGCAGGATTCACAGGATCCAAATCCTCTCATTCGTGCTTTGGCTGTTCGGACTATGGGATGCATCCGTGTTGATAAGATCACAGAATATCTCTGTGATCCCCTTCAGAGGTGCCTCAAGGTTGGTTCCTGTTATAGTATATACTACTAATTTTTAGCAATTCTTTCCTTTTTTGGTTTCCAACATCATAGACTTGCTTTATGCAAGTAACACCCTTTATTATTTATTTCACTTACCGTATATGACATTTTAACAGGATGATGATCCATATGTTCGGAAGACAGCTGCCATATGTGTTGCTAAACTTTATGACATAAATGCTGAGTTGGTTGAGGATAGGGGTTTTCTGGAATCTCTCAAAGATTTGATATCTGACAACAATCCAATGGTTGTAGCTAATGCTGTGGCAGCTCTTGCTGAGATCCAAGAGAATAGTAGTAGACCAATATTTGAAATCACTAGTCACACGCTTTCAAAGCTTCTTACTGCTCTTAATGAATGCACAGAGTAAGTTAAGAGGTTTGAATAGGATGGTGGTGCTTCACCACCCCCCCCCCCCTGCCTAATTTGATAATTGAAAATGATTACTTACAATCAGGCCTTTACTATATGGTTGACCTGTCTTTCTAATTGCTGCAAAAGGCAGATCAATAGGATTTTGGTATTTTAGATTTTCCATTTCTGGATGTTATGATTTATTTCTCAAAAGTGAGTTTATATGTAATTAGCATAGTTTTTGAGATATGTTGCTGACGTGTAATCTTCCGACATGATAGCTTGAGCAAGTCACTAATCTAGTGGCTGTTTATATTTGTTGAATTTTGTCTGGGAACCTTATGCTTTACCCATCTCATTCTGACAATGGTGCATGTCAGGTGGGGTCAAGTTTTTATACTTGATGCTCTCTCTAGATATAAGGCAGCTGATGCTCGTGAAGCAGAAAATATAGTGGAGAGAGTTACGCCACGACTTCAACATGCTAATTGTGCTGTTGTACTTTCAGCTGTTAAGGTGACTTTTGTTTCCCATTCAATAATTTGCTTCAACATCAGTATTGTCCTTTTATCTATCTACTTATGAGCATTCAATAATTTTGTGCCTTCCAGATGATTCTTCAACAAATGGAACTTATAACTAGCACTGATGTTGTCCGGAATCTTTGCAAAAAGATGGCCCCTCCTCTTGTGACATTACTCTCTGCCGAACCTGAGATACAATATGTCGCGTTGCGGAATATTAACCTTATAGTACAAAGGCGGCCTACAATTCTTGCCCATGAAATCAAGGTGGATTGATGCGGGATAAAACATGTGCACGCTTGGCTGTACATATGCATCAACACTTTTGCATGACAGCTTGATTTGTATGCTTCAGTATCAATTATTAGCCTTGAATGTGTGCTTATCAAACACTTATTCTTGCTAGGTATTCTTCTGCAAGTACAATGATCCAATTTATGTGAAGATGGAAAAGTTAGAAATCATGATCAAGCTTGCTTCTGACCGAAATATAGACCAGGTATCCAAATTTGGTGTGATGGACTTATTGATATTGGTAGTTTTTTCTACTGCATTTAAAACATATTATTGTTGGTATAAAGTCATAATGTTGAGATGTTCTTCGGTGGATATGTTGTAGGTTTTATTGGAGTTCAAAGAATATGCCACAGAAGTAGATGTAGATTTTGTCAGAAAGGCCGTTCGTGCCATCGGTCGCTGTGCTATCAAATTAGAGAGAGCTGCTGAACGGTGCATCAGTGTTCTGCTTGAGTTGATCAAGATTAAAGTAAACTATGTTGTTCAGGAGGCTATTATAGTTATCAAAGATATCTTTAGAAGATACCCTAACACGTATGACTCATTTTTTACACTTCTATTTTGTGTTGGAATATTATCCAAAATATAAAAATCATGTCATTACATTTCTTAACAGTAACAGAAACCTCATGTTTAAACCTTGAAAACCCTGCTGACGATTTCCTACTAACCTTCACAGGTACGAATCCATCATTGCAACCCTCTGTGAGAGTTTGGACACTTTAGATGAGCCCGAAGCTAAGGTACCTTTGTGTTACAAGTTGCAAAAAAATTAGTACAATGTTTTCTGTTACTACTGTTAAATTTTTTACTTAGCTCAAATTTTTCTCCTCTTTACGCCCTCTCTACTAAGGCATCAATGATATGGATAATTGGAGAATATGCGGAAAGAATTGACAATGCAGATGAGCTCCTTGAAAGCTTCTTGGAGAGTTTCCCTGAAGAGCCTCCCCAAGTTCAACTTCAACTGCTAACTGCAACAGTCAAACTTTTTCTTAAGAAGCCAACTGAAGGGCCACAGCAGATGATTCAGGTCTTGTATTGCATTCTTCATGCATATTGTCAGTTATCTGTTCTGGCTTTATCACTTTTGCACATGCAAATATTTCACTAACGGTTTTATTATCTATGATTACACATTATTATCTTACCCAAAAACATTGTCTATCTTTCTGTATTTGCAATTAACTATTAAGAAAACTAGCCTAGAGGGATGCAGGTTGTATCATTTTCTATGGAACACACAAACATAGTATCTTACACACAACATAGCATTCTTTGCCTTAATTATCTGGTTATACAAGTTGCACTAACTGCTGATCGTTGTTTTGCTAAAAAAAATGCTTATTGTTGATGTAATTTATGGAACATTTGAATGTCTGGAGAGTTAGTGTATATATTTTTCTTGACCATTTATCTAACTCTGTTCCACTGCAGAGATTGATTTTTCTGGTAAACAAAGTAAAGTTTGTGATTTTCAAAATTATTTTACAGCTTGTATATCCCATTGTCAATACAAGATCCTAGTTGTCTGAAATGAAAATTGCATAATTATTATGGTTAGAGTTATCAGCATTGTACTTGCCATAGTTTTAGTAGCATCTTTCACTTGCTCTTACTTTGCTATTTTGTATCATCTTTGAGACATCAAGTTCCAGCTAACTTTCATATTGTTGGGTTTTTTTATAGGTTGTATTGAATAATGCTACTGTGGAAACAGACAATCCTGATTTACGGGACCGTGCATACATTTATTGGCGCCTTCTATCAACTGATCCTGAGGTATGGTTTTATTCTAACCAATTGTAGTTCATTATTCTATGAATCTAATTTCCAAAATTTGAGGAATCATTTTTCACTGTGGTGACATTTAATTTTCATTGCCTTTTCTTGCCTTTGAGGGGAAGGTCTAGATAAGTATTTTGCTTGAAGTGCCTTCATCTCAATTCTGAGTACCGCTTTTAAAACAGGCATACTATATGATTAAGCTTAGCTTTAGGATGCCTTTCACCATAGCTGCATGAGTAGCTATGTGAGTCTTTCTATTTAAGGATTTCTCCTCTCCCAATGCGATGGTCTTATCTCAGAATCCAGCCAGAACCCAATGTCAGGGTAAAGGGGGTTGCAATAGATAGCATTGTTGAATACAGTTATCATTGTTGACATGACTGTGTCATTACAGGTACATCTAGACCGCGTACCAGAAGTTTTAATTTAGTTGTGCCTTTCTATTTGTCCTCTCAGGCAGCTAAGGATGTTGTGTTAGCTGAGAAACCCGTGATAAGTGATGATTCAAACCAACTAGATCCATCTCTTCTTGATGAGCTTCTTGCCAACATCGCCACATTATCTTCTGTGTATCACAAACCTCCAGATGCTTTTGTAACCCGCATGAAGACTGCAACTCAGAGAACTGAAGATGATGACTACCCTGATGGAAATGAAACAGGGTATTCTGAATCACCTGCTAATGCTGCTGATGGTGGATCATCACCGCCAACTAGTTCAAGTAGTGTCCCGTATGCTGCAGCTAGGCAGCCAGCTCCAGCCCCAGCCCCAGCCACTCCTGCACCTGCTGCTCCAGTTCCTGATTTGTTAGGTGATCTGATTGGCCTTGATAATAATGCAATTGTCCCTGCTGATCAGCCAGCCACACCTTCTGGGTAAGTATGCTGGAATGACTGAATTCTTTTGCTAGGTTTTCAGATAAAATTCTCATTTTAGCTGCCAGAATATTTTTCTACAATTGTGATAAATATTTTTAAAATATTTAAAGTTTTTAACACTAAACAAGTTTCTAGCTTTTCACAGATTTCTTATGTTGTTGGAGTTATGCATGTAGGTTATGCATACATATATATGTGCCTATATGTTGCACTTACTGTATTTTTTTTTTTTTTTTGGCCTTGATTGCAGCCCTGCCTTGCCTATTTTACTACCAGCATCGACTGGACAGGGTTTGCAAATCAGTGCACAGTTAGCACGACAGGATGGTCAAATATTTTACAGTTTACTGTTTGAGAATAACTCACAGGTCACACTTGATGGATTCTTGATTCAGTTTAACAGGAATTCATTTGGTCTGGCAGCTGCTGGACCTCTTCAGGTAATTACGAGTTGTGTTGTCTTTAGTTAGTTTGTTATTGTGTTATTGGGGTTTAATCTATACTGTCTATTAGGTACACCCATTGGCACCGGGAGCATCAGCAAGGACATTGCTGCCTATGGTATTGTTCCAGAATATGTCTGCTGGTCCTCCTAGCTCTCTTCTGCAGGTTGCTGTGAAAAATAATCAGCAGCCAGTCTGGTACTTCAATGATAAAATCTTGTTGCATGTGTTGTTTACCGAAGATGGGAGAATGGAGCGAACTAGTTTTCTCGAGGTAAGAAGTTTGATCCATATTGCTTTGGTTTCTTGTGGTACAAAGTTGTCAAAGCCCCCTACATCTGAAGGATGTTCACTGCTGAAAGGTTGATTTCTCCAAGTCCCTTTGGAGCATGGCTGGCCATCTGTCATGTCTCTTGATCTTCCCTCCCCAAATTTCCAAAGAAGGTTTTCTTTGATGATGTTGATTCTAGCAATTGAAATTGAACAATTTCTTCCCCTTATGCAGACTTGGAGATCGCTACCTGATTCAAATGAGGTCCTAAAAGAATTTCCAGGCGTTGTGGTGAGCAGTGCAGAAGCAACCCTCGACCAACTAGCTGCATCAAATATGTTTTTTATAGCTAAGCGCAAACATGCCAATCAGGATGTATTCTACTTCTCGGCCAAGATCCCTCAAGGGGTACCTTTCTTGATTGAACTTACAACACTAATTGGAAACCCTGGTGTCAAGTGCGCAATCAAGACTCCAAATCCTGAGATGGCACCACTATTTTTTGAAGCCATCGAGACACTGCTGAAGGCTTGATTCTTTTCCTCTTCGTGATTTTGAAATAGTATTAAATTGTCATTGTATGTAAAATTCTTCTCAGCAACCGAGGTTTTGGATTCACATTCTTGCTAATCTCCCTCTTTTGCCCCTCTCTCTTAGTGACAAAAAGAAAGTACGGGGAGAAAGAAAAAGAAAACGATCCCTGCATGTCTCTTCCAACTTTAGTTTCTTTGCCTCTATTAATTGTAAGTGTTCTCCATTTTTAGCGTGTATTTAATGGCTCAACTGTTCGATCTTCATTTCTTTTTGAAAAAAGTTGAACATATAATTGACTGAAATCGAGAATACAAAATTTTGACGTGGCAGCTGATCAAGCAGCGATTTCATTTTTTTTCCCTAGTTACTTGAAGTTGAAAGAAGGATTTGAATTTGAAAAATTAGTATAGATGAGTGATAAAGCATTTGTAATTTAATTTTCATGATTAATTTTATCAAGTTTATGTAGTTGTGAATTTGAATTATTTATATTTATTTATTTATATATGAATTTGAAATTCATGGTTATACTTTTCAAATATATAATCGTATTAAATCTAACTAATTTGTGTATAATACGTGTTTTTCACCCTCATAATTTATATAATAAATGAATTTTCAAATTCATTTTTTTAAAATTCATTTATTCGAACATAGCATTAATAAATTTCAATGATTTTATTGAGATAAAATTAAAGTTAAATAATTCAAATGAAATTTTTGACAAAATTTAATAATTAATGGTAGAATTTACTCTGATTTTATGGGTTTACTTATGAGAAGGAATTACAATTATTTATTATTTACAACAAAAAAGCCCCTGCATGATGTAAATCAGAAATCGCAATTTGAAGTGGTGATAATGCGAAGATGACATTTATTGTTATTTTACGAACTTGATTCTTACACACGGATTAATTGCTGTCTGTCATTTACAAAGAGAATTTTGTAATGGGTTTGTTGAATTTAAAGTGTGTTTTCTTCTTCTTTTATTGGCCAATGGTTCTTGCTTCGTCTTTTTTGGTTACTATGAAGTAAACGTAATGTCTTCAAATTTGGAAGCTTCTTCAATGTGTCTTCTACAAATCTCTGTCCTTATACCTCTATGTTTGTGTTGAGTTTCAATGTGAAGATATTTCAAAAGGAATAGAAAACAGAAAGAAAGCAGTCAAATGTAAAGATAGGGAGTGATCCCTGTATTTATATTCTAACATGCAAGTCAAAAATCAGGATGAAAGAAGTCGAAAGAAGAGAAAGGAAAAAAATTTAAGATAAGATGAAACTTAAGATGATAATGCTTTGATGTCTATATTTATAAATGAGAGGTGATGGATCAATAGAGGACAATAATGACGTGATAGAGCTTATGTGATACTAAATGTATCATATTGATTTGACATGTCAAGTATGTGCAAATGTTTGAAATGTCCCTAACAAGCCCTAATGAAGAAAAAAGTCATTATACATTTTAGACTACTAAATGTCCATAACATTCTGTCCCTTTACCTTGCAATATGAATTTTAGACTATTGGGCGTGCTATTAGTTCATTTCATGTAGGTCAGTTAGCTTAAAAAAGGTCACGAAAGATCCAATCTCCTATGGTCAGGGTCTACACGAAAGTCAGCATCAAGAGACAATTAACCTTTTACTACAACCCAAGGTGATGTGGTGTAGGCTGACTTGGTGTGAGTCCGATCTTACACGTGTACTCTAAGTTGAGTGCATGACTGATTTGAAAGTTGCCAAAATGTCATTTGTTTGTTATGATCCGATATTAAGATGGGAGCTTGCCTAGTCGATATGGGACTTAGACGTTTTTTCAAAAGTTTGGATTTAAGTCTTTGTTTTGAATTCTGGTGATGAACCAACCATCGGTTCACCAGGCTAGTTTGGTCTATAGAGCTGTTCGATCTTATCGAGTCTGGTGGTTGAGGTTACATTAAATGAGGAGAGAGATAGTTTATGCAGTAAATTTTAAAACGAGGAAAGTAAAAAAACATCTTCAAATGGCACTCTGACACGTGGCATGATTTAGGCCATTTATTTTTTTCTAAGGTGCAGCTATATAAAAGGTTATTGAGGCTTTCATTTTTCACCTTTCTACTTTTTTGCTCTCTATCTGATCTAAATTTTTCGACCTAAGAAGCTTTTATTCTTTCTAACCTTATTATTCTCTTCTTTTCATTAGCTCTCTCTATTTTTCTTGGTACGTTATCTCTTCATCATGTCTTCTAGTTTTAATTCTAGAGAGACTAGGGGTTTTAGGATAGACTTAAAGGGTCAGCTCTAGTAAGACAATGATGACCTAGTCCCACTAGTTATCGGAGGTCAGGACTATCATAACTGTGCTTATTGGCTCAACCTAATGTTCAAAGAAAGACAGAAATAGAATGATGAAAATGCTCAGGCAAAAGAAAAGCAGGTCTTGAGCACGGAAAAGTTATGTGCTCAATTAAATTTTGATTTGAAGAATCCACTTCCTTTCCATGTCTCTTAAGTCAATCCATCTTCTATGGCTACCTTTTTTTATCTTTAGTTCCTTCCCATTTAGGGCCCAAGTCCATCAATTTTCTTCTTTTTGGCTCTTCCACCCATAAATGCCCTCGTTGTTTCTTCTATTCCTCCTTAGTCAACTCTTATTGGCATCACTTTTTTCTTCGAAAGGTCTCATCTTCCTCTTTTTTCGCCTGAGGTTGTGGTGCTCTCAATCACTCCTTCATCTCTACTCCTACTCAGAAGTTTAAGTCTTCTGACAATGAAGACTCTAACGACAAGGAAGGTTCTGAAAAAAAAACAAGAGAAATAGGGTGCCCCAATAGGGAAGATGGTGACGAGGAAGGGAATTCCTCAAGGCAGGACAAGTTGGTCGAGGTTTCAGTATATACTCCTTGTGACCTCATTTATAAACCCCAAGGACACGATAAGGGAATTGAAAGGCAGGGTCAATCCTGAGGACTGCCTTAATATGTGTTCAGCTTATCATGTCTATTCTCTAGTGACAAATTTTCATTTTCCCAAATAGAGGTATAACATATTATTGTCGAAATCTTCAAATCGAATCACCAATAAATTGGAGTTACATCGGCTCTAAGTATATTGAGATTTGTTCATGGCCAGTATGAGGTTTTCACTTCATTCTTATTTGATTCAATTTTTAATTTTTATAATTTAACTATCAGTTATACGGTACATAGTAGATTTTATTATTCTTTGTCAACACTTAAATATTTTTCTTAATCTTCATCTATTCAAAAAAAATTTTCTATTAAGCGATAAAGGTAGTATTATGTCACAGCTCGGCCCAATAAGAAGCTATCCGCTAATTGCTCGAGCTCCATCAAAAATTGGAAGTAGCTTTTTCTCTACCTTCAAAAATCAAAACAAAATAAAGATGACTAGATCGAGGTTAAGGTCGAGACCAAGGTCGAGTTAGAGGCTTGGAAAGTAATTAATGAGCCCGACCAATTTGTAGATGTGCCTATTGCTCTCTCCATTCTAGACCTATCAGATCAAAATAAAATAATAAAAAACACCCATATAGGAAACTCATCATAAATGCCCATGAGCTGACCTCTCCCAAAATAATAAATAAGATGAAGTACTGAGATAAGTGTGAGATAACCTCATAGGATCTTTGTTTCATTTTTTTTTTTATCTAACTCTTAGCTTAGTTTTACAGAGATATCTTCTTCTAAGAATGTAGGGATGTCAATAGGTAGGGTATAGGTAGGGTAAAGCATTTTTCATCCCCATCTCTAGATTTTTATACTATACATATCTTCATACCCATACCTACGAAGTATTTTAAATTTATCCATATCTCTATCCTCATGAGTATTTAATGGACATAGATAACCCTCCTTAATCCCATAGCTTTTAACAAAAAACTAAAAACTAAAATTTTTTTAACTTTTTTTATTTTTATCTTATATATTTAGGTAATTTTTTCTAAATATATATTAATATATATTTTTTCAATAAAAATATATTAATTTTAATTAATCTAAAATAATAATTTATATTATTTAATAAAAAATTTATATACTAAATATATATAAATATATATGTACGGCATGGGTACGGGACGGATGCTATATTACCCATTCTTATCCCTATTCTCATACATAATAAAAATTTAAAATCACACCCATCCCATCCCCATACTCACAATGTGATACCTATCCCCATCCTTATTTTGGTAAAAAATTCAAGTTTTCCATTAGATATGGATAAGATTGACATCCCTACAAGAAATACTTTAATTTTTTCCTCTTTTAGCACAAGCCCAGACCTAAAAAGGCTAAGAGCAAAAAGATCTAGCTTAGAGCCCCTTTTCATTAGGGAATAAAGTCATCAACTCCCACAGTGGGTAAGCCATCAAACTCCTTAACTCAGCACTCTCCCACCAGTAAAAAGCACAAAATCACAACCCACCCGAAGCACTCCTCAATAGCTCTCCCACCTACAAATAAGCCAAAGATCGAGCCCTTCTCTTTTACCCTAGAGAATTTAGAGTCCGGGGCATTAAAGCCCAACTTGAAGAAGGTTTGCACAAGGCTAGAGTATACTCCAGTTGATAACCCCCTTGAAAACTCTGATGTAGTTAGAAGGTTCTATAAAGCTGTAGTTCTTCCTAGCAATAAGTATCGTTTAACCTTAGCTCAACTCATTATTATTCTATTTTTTATTTTACTAAGTCTAAGTTCATCCTATGCAGTCTTTTAAAAACCCCCTACACCTATAGACAACACCTCCGAAGCTCTCCATCATGCATATCTAGCCATGATCCACCTACTCAAGGTCGAGAAAAATTTAATCATCTTGAGTGAAAAACACCAAAAAAGCTCAGATGCCTTAGGCAGCGTGAGGTCTAACCTCAATGCGTCTTACAAAAAAGAGGTCAAGTAAAGGAAAAAAATTAACTACCCAATGGCCAGGCTAGAAAACGTTCATATCAAGAAAGCCTCAGTAGAGTCTATAAGGGAACAAGCTGTGTTAAAGCTTAGTGATGCTTAGGTTTCAATAGCGAGGCTAAGGTCTAAACTAGAGGCTAAAAAGAAAGAAATGGAAAAGATGAAAAAGAAAGTCATTAAAGAGTTCAAAACCTATGAAAAATTCCTCAAGCTCCAAGTGGAATTCTCCAAAGAGAACGTGATCAGTACCTTTGAGCTGGTGAAAAATAAGGTACAATTTAAATTTGCCAACCTCAATCTTGATTTCTCTGATATTAACTTGAACAATATCATATCGAGGCCTCCTCCAAATCAATTCAATGAGAAAAAAAAAGAGAGAAAATGAAAATGACACACTGGACGTCGAGCTCAAAGCTGCCTTGGGCACTGAAACTGAAAGGGTGCAACTAAAAAGGAATAAGCCAATGTCGTTACTACTGCTAGTGCCACTGTTACTGCTATCTATGCTGCTAATGCTTTACTATTCTTTTTTTTTCTTTTTTATTAACTTTTGCAAAACTTTCATGAATTTTTTTTGTAGATGTATAAGGTCGAGTTTTTGTTATGACCTCGATAAAAAGTCACTATGAAAAACTTTTATAAAGTGTTCATTTTTGTACTAACCTACTAACATTAATGGAAAGCAAAATTATTTTGTTCAAGTTGAAACTCCATTTTACTTTTTCTTATTTAATTTAAATTTGATGTTTAAGCTCAGTTAACTATTAACAAGATGACGTCGTGACTTAAGTTCTGTAGACTTAGCTTGGACTATTCAAAATAATTCAGCCAATAGTTGATTTAATTCAGTTTAGTTTAAATGAGCTAAGAATTCACCTAAGTGTTTAGGAATATCTCAAATTAACTTGAGAATCCATCTTGATACAAGTTTCAGGTCAGATTGCATTAGGTCGGTTGATACCTGAGTCCAAAGATTAAAATAAAATAAACATTGTCATATTTTAACTATTTTAGGTCAAATATATCAAGTTAAGGGCACTATTTCAGGGCTGATAATGAACATAAGCGATGTCAAGTGAATATAATCATTATGACTTCATTGATTTTTAGATTACAAGTATAAGATCGATTTAGTTCGAGCTATTGATAATACACCTTTAAGTTATTTGAGTTTCATGTCCTTGAAATGATATTGTCATTCATGTTCTGTAGTTTATAAGTCATATTATGGATGACCTTCTTAACTATAAGTGGTCATTCCCAGCTCGGAGCTAACTTGCCACTTCGATAATCAACTCTTGATGCTTTAATGTTTCTTAGTATCAGGTCACCATTCTTTATGTTTTTACATCAAACCCATTTGTTATAATAGATAGATACCTTTTGTTAGTAAGCTGTTATTCGTGTTAGAGCCACGTCTCTCTGTTCTTCAACTATATCTAGGTCGGCTCTTAGGGATTCTTCATTTCCTTCATTCATCCCTAACTCGACTCTTAAGCTCAATAAATCGATCTCAATGGACACTACGATTACTGTTTCAAATGCTAGGTGGAATGAGGTTTCTCTTATAGGTACCTTAGTGGTTGTCCTCAAGGCTCATAGTATCTTGAGGAGTTCGTTGGCCCATTTTTTCACTGTTTCATCCAATTTCTTTTTCAGGGCTTTAATATTATCTTGTTTGTGATTTCAGCTTATCTGTTGGACTAAGAGTGGGCAATTAATGTAAATCTTAGATTTATGTAAAGGTTCGAACACCATTTTTTAAACCTTGAATTTTATAATTGTTTATCATTATCCGTTATTATGGATCAAGATAGGCCGAACCTGTAAATTATGTTATTTCATATAAATTTTTCAACCAGGGCCTCTATTGTAATAACTAGGGCATCAACTTCTAACCATTTTGTAAAGTAGTTTACCACAACCAGAACCAAACCCTTTTGGCCTATAGTTGGGGTGAATGGTCCTAGGACATCTATTTTTCATTGCATGAAGGGTCAAGGGCTGATAATAAAAGTAAGCACAATCGATAAAAAATGTTGCATATGAGTAAATCTCTAGCAATTATCACATTCTTTCACCAGGTCAGTAGTATCCCTTCTGATAGTGAGTCAGTAATAACCCTACATAAGCCCTTTATAGGTAAATAATTGAGGTCCGATATGGTTCTCACATATTTCTTCATGGATTTCCTTTATGATGTAATTTGCTTCTCATTATCCACACATCTCAGATAAAGCAAGTTGTCAGATCTTCTGTATAGCTTTACATTGATCATCATACACCAAAGAGCCTTCTTCATTAATGCTTTAGCTAGGACCCTATCTTTGGATAGCTCTCTCGTAGTCAGATATGCCTTGATCGAGATCATCCAAGTTTTTTTTTCCTCGATCTATCCTATAAGCTTCCCTTTAGTGCTTTTTTGTACCAATTCTTCCACTAGGATTTAATTTGAATTTTCTGTCATTATACTTAAGCCTAATTTAGGCAGGGCATCTACCATCAAGTTTTTGAATCTCAATATTTTTTTACCCCAACTTTTTATAAACTAGCGATGAGAGTGAGTGCTTTATCCAAATATCTTCGAATTCCCTCTTTTTAAGCTCTGAACTTACCATTTATCTGACTGACCATTAGTTAAGAATCGTTATATATGATTATATGCTGAACATTAAGCTCAATTGCCAGTCTTAAATCGACTATCAATACTTCATATTTCGTTTCATTGTTGGATGCCTTAAATCCAAACTTCAAGACGTATTGATACTATAATTTTTTTGAACTTATCAAAATGAGGTCAGCTCCACCACCATGGCTTGTGGTTGATCCATCAATAAAAAATTTTTAGCTTTTTTTTTTAGCTTCTTTATTTTTTTTAGGCTGTTTATCAGGAGAGGTTGATGTGAACTCTACAATGAAGTCTGTCAACACTTAAGACTTTAAGGCTAACCTGACACATGATACTTGAATTTTTTTTTGTTTGCTTCTATCCTCTTCTTATTAATCATATAACCAAGAAATTTGCCTGACTTAACTCCAAAAGCGCATTTGCTCGAGTTGAACCTCATGTTGTATTTTTTCAATATGTCAAAAGTCTTCTTAAAGTCTTTCAAGTGCTAGGCAAAGCTTTTACTTTTAACTATCATGTTGTTTATATATACTTTCATATTGTGATTGATCTTATTTTTAAAGATCTTGTTAACCAACCTTTAATAGGTTGCCCTTGCATTTTTCAAGCCAAAAGGCATCACCTTATAGTAATACAAGCGTTTTTCAGTGATGAAAACCATTTTCTTCTCATATTTCTTCAACATCTTGATTTGGTTATAGCCAGAGTAAGCATCTATAAAGTTGAGGAGCTCATACTCGACACTGTCATCCACTAGCTAATTTATGCTAAAAAGAGAAAAACCATCTTTTGAGCATATTTTATTAGGTCGGTAAAGTCAACATATATATTCTATTTTCTATTATGTTTTTTTTACTATGACTACATTGGCTATCTATTCAATATAGTAAATTTTTATGATAAAGCTCGATTGTAATAATCTATCAACCTCCTCCTCAATAGCTTTTTATCTTTTGAAGGTAAAAATTGTCTTCTTTTATCAAATTGGTTTCATTTCTGAGCTAGTGTACAGCTTATGGACCATCACCTTAGTATCAATCCCAGGCATATCAAATAGTTTTCATGCAAATAGGTCAACATTATTTCTCAACAGCTTAATTAATTGTTCTTTATGTTCAAGTTTAGTTTCAATCTGTATATATTTTTTAAAAATATTTTTTCAAAATAGTACAGTCATAAGGTTCTCTGCTAGCTCAAGTCGATTTTCATCTGGATCAGGTCTTTGATCAATTATTTATTTCTATTTAGTTAGGTCGAGATCATTTCCTATGAAGATAGATCCCGACGTGACAATCAGTATACTATTTGATAAGTGATCTAAACATATGGTTGAATAAAATGTATTTCTTATTTCAATTTTTGTTTTTGGTCAGTGTGCTAGCTCTGTCCAAATGACATGTAAATATTTGTGCCAACTTAAGAGCTCGATCATCTTCAAGATCATTTCAAAAGTTTAAAAAATGAAACCAAAGATGTATTTTTTATTGGAACTATTAAAGCTTAAGAGCTTACAGTGGCTTAATAGTGCACTTCTGTCAAGTCGATCGTATGTTATAAGTTCTTACTCTGTTCTTACTTTTCTTCAGTTTTTGTTGCTTGTCTTTCTTCTTTAGCATTTTTGGTCTCAGCCAGGCTGTCAATCTACTACCCAATCCTCCATCTCATTATCGTGATACAATACTGTTGCACCATAAACTAGTTTTCTTTCATTTTTTCAACTCCTTGAGGTGTTAAAAATTTTATCTTTAAATGGAGAGTTGAGCCTATGAGCCTCATAACATATTGGCTAAGTCGACCCAATATCATATTATAGGTAGATATGACATCTACTACCATGAATTCTATGATCAAAATGATTATCTTTAGTTTCATTCCTAAAGAGATCAATAATTTTATAGTCCATTCCACTGGTATCTGCTCGTTCTCAAATCCTACCAAGATTGTGGTGGTCAGTTGAAATTGATCTTCTTTGATACCTATTTTCTTCATAGTAGAGTAGTAAATGATATCGATTGAACTCTCATTATCGAATAGACTCTTCTTGACCACATAATTATTTCGTTCAACCGTGATTACTATAGCATCGTCATGGGGATGTTGCATTCCTTTCAAATCTTTCAAACTAAATGAGAATAGCTCATCATACCAATCTTTTTCTTTCTTTACTGAAAAGCCAATGGCCATGATCATACCTAAGTTAGACTTTTTTTTTATCGAGGTCGAGCCCCATCTAGTAATCCCATTAATCATTCCAGCAATCGACCTATTATTTTTAGATCAACCTTTTTTTTTTTTTTTGCTTATCTCCTCGAACTTTCCATATTTTATTTTTCTCTAGCCTACCTTCCTTGTCCCTTGTGGGGCTTTTTTTTATCTTGTCTGTAATATAATATATTTTACTATTATCTTCTTTAGTCCACAAACCTCTTTAGCTGACCTCTTCTGATCAGAGCTTTAATCTCATTTTTTAGGTCAATATAGTTCTCGGTGTTATAGCTTATGTCCCTGTGGAAAGCATATATTTTGGTTGGATCCATCCTCGTATTCTACCTCAATGGCTTCGACCAACTGAGCTCTGAATTTCTCTTTATTTACATTAGACTCCTCTTTCAAAAGGTATTCAATGCAGTATAATTTTTCTCCACTAAAGGTTCAAGCCCTATGTCATCTCTCTCTTAGAGGATGATCATAAAAATCTTTATCTTTCTTACAATCGAAAAGAATGAATGAACCTCTTTCTTACAATCTTTAGCTACAAGTAGAATGTCGGCAAAAGTCTTAGGCAACTTTAATGATAAGATCAATTTTAGGTGGTATTCTCTGCCATTGAGTCTACTTGTCAGGGTGCTACAACAACCATTTGTTCCAAGTCTTTTACCTATAAAGCTTTTGCGTTAAAACGCGTGACATAATTTTTTAAGGATTCATTACAGCCATGGTGGATCTACATCAAGCTTAATGTCATTTTCTTCATTCTTCAACTACTTACAAATCGAGATAGGAAGGAATGACTGAGCTTTTTAAATGTTGTAATTAACCTCGATTTTAAACTGCTATACCAAGATTGAGCTACGTTTTTTAGGGTAGTAGCAAGGCCTTTACATATCAGAGCTTTATCTGTATCATGTATCATTATGTTAATTCTACAAAGTTTCAAATGATCGAAAGGATCAGAAGTACCATCATAAATTTCTAAAGTTAGCATTTTGAACCATTTTAAGGGCATTGCACTTTTGATCTCTTAAGTGAAGGGCAAGGGCTTTAAAAATTTGAGCTCATTTTTGAAAGCCACTGCTTTCACCTTTAGTTTTTTCTTTATAACTTACTTTCGAGATTTTAAGTCTTTGTTTGGTTGGGGTTATGGACTAGTTTGTTTTTACTTTTGGGTCATGACATGTGTTGAGTTATGACTAGGATGGTGGTGAGCAAGAGTGTCAAACTCTTTTTCTTTGGAGGCTGAAGACACTTCGACCTCTTTATAACTCGATTGACTTTCCACCGCTTCTTTGTCAAAGGTAACTAGGTCAAGAACATTCAAAGCCTGAGATGGAGTTATAGTTTGTAACATCTATTTAAAAGCCTATATCTGCTCGATCAAAGCCTGGAATTACTCCATGGTGGGACCAACTTGTTGTAGGGTAGGTCGATCCGAGTGCTGGCTGTTGTGTGTCTTCGTTCCAGTCGAAATGGCCATCTTTCCTTCCTCCAAAGTTCTTTTCCTAGGTGGCATTATTTTGTGCTCAATTAATGAATGGAAAATCCCTTACTTGGTGCACCAAATATTTGTGTCGAACTCCTATGTAAAGATATTCCTAGAAGAACATAAAGTAAAAAGAAAGCAGTCAGATTTAATGATAAGAAGTGATACTTGCATTTGTACTCTGATGCGTAAGTCAAAAATCAAGATTAGGGTCGGTAGCCCAGTCGCAACCGACGGGTTCCGACCCGACCTCCTAAGGTTAGTTTTTTTTTTTAATCGGATTTCGGGTCGGGTCGAGTCAGATATTATTAAGAAAAAATTGAGTTCGAGTTTTAGGTAAACTCGACCCAACCTGACCCCTAATGGTAGGTTTTTTTTTTTAAATCGAGTTTCAGGTCGAATCGGGTCGGGTATTATTAAGGAAAAGTTAGGTTCGGATTTTAGGCAAACCTGACCCGATATTATATAAAAAATTATTTTTTAATTTTTAATATATATATATTTTTTTATATTTTAAAATAATATTTTATATTTTAAAAAATAATATTTTATTAATTTCGGGTCGGATCGGGTATGATTTATATAAAATCGGGTAGAGTCGAGTTCATGTATAAAAAAATAAAAAAAAATTTCAGTTCAAGTTCGAGTTTTATGATTATAAAATTGGATCGGATTCGAGGCGAGCAAAAATCTACCTCAACCCGACCCATTACCAACCCTAATCAAGATGCAAAAGATCAAAAGGAAAGAAAGAAAAAAGGTTTAAAACAAGATGGAACCTAGGATGATAATGCCTAAATGTTTATATTTATAAATAAAAGGTAGTGGGATAATAAGGGACAATAATGACTTAATCAAGCTGATATGACACTAAATATATCAAATTAGATTTAGTTGACATAAATATTCAAAATATCATTAACTATCTACCAAAAACCTCTAATGAATAAAAAAATCATTATATCCTTTGAAACACTAAATACCCCCGACACTCTCTTTCTTTGTTATGTTTGATGAACACTTTATTTCAGTTTTTTTATTCTCCTTTCAAATTTTCTTTTTTTTTTCTTTGTTACTTACTGGACAAATATTTGTTTAACCTTTGATTAATCATATACTGCAATTTTGCTCCATTTATATTTCAAGTTTTTGAAGAGAGATTTATGAATTGCTAGTTGGTTCTCAGTTCATGGACTTTTGGCTCTGTTTCAAGGCCGTAGTCAGTGTTTTCGTCGATCTTGTTATCATCAATGGGGCAGCAAAAAGAACAGTTCATGCAATTGTAACAATAACTACAGCCCTCCTTGCTGCAACTTATCCAACCATGCATCAAAAAATCATAACTCCGTCCTAAGCAGCCAATAAAAAGTTTCACCTTATAATATATTAGAAAGTACTTGCCATTTCTTCTAATTTCTTTGAATTCTGCATTCTTTTTTTTTTTTTTTCCTTTTCAGTCTTGGCATGTGGCTGTATACATATCTGCCTTCCTCTTCCTTCTTTCCAAAGCAGCCATTAAAGGTAAAGAGTAAAGACGACAGTGAAAATGAAGTAGCAGAAGATGGAATTAATCATATGCAACATATGAATTTTCTCAGCTGAATTCTTCGCGGTGAAACCAAAAAAGATTTTGCTGAAATGCAAAAGTGGATCAGTAACTTACTTCAAGCTTTTAAGATTTTTTTTTTCTAGACAAAAAGACTATACATGGATTGGACAGTCATCTACACATTCTTTCTGAAAAAAAAAAAAATCAATTTACTATATAACTATACCATAAATAATTATGATGTTAATGAATTAGTTCAAACTTTGTTAAACAGTGTCTATAAATCACTTGCTAGTATTATTATTATTATTATTATTATTATTATTATAAAAAACATAGATAATAAATATGTCTTCGTCAAATGTACTATATTAAGATATAGTCACTTTTAATATTTTAAATACTATTGGCTCGCATACAGAAATTTTGATTATTTTGATAAAAATTAAAAGAATTAAAAAAAAAACTTTATAATTATCTTAAACAAAAAAAAAGAAAAAATGGATTTTAAAATTGGATTCTCTACTTTAAAAGAAATTAACCTTATTATTACATATTTTATTGTTTATCAAAATTTTAACCGAATTTATGTCATTTGATTTGTGTTCAAAGTAAAAAATAATGGAGTACATTTACAATTGCCAGTAAAATAGGTATTCATTTACAAAATTCTTCAAAAATTCAATATATTTTCATATTTCAGCAATTTTTCATAATCGAGGGTCCAATTCAAGCCCGTTACAAGCCCAACCCGTCCGGTGATAAACACGAGAACTGCACGTGCCATATTGTTTAAGCATTAATGCTCGCTTTTTCCCTTTTTGGTTTCTTTTAACCATTGATTAATAGTCGATTGTCTTAGCAGAGACAAGCTATTACCGAGTTAGGGCATCTGAGTTGACTCAGGCAATTCTCTGACAAGCTTCTTCATTTTTTACTTCGGTTCCTTGTTAATTTTAGGGTTTTTGCTGTTTTAAACATCTCCAGTTTAGTAAAATAGCGATAATTAGACAAAAAAATTGTACCCTATTTTCAAAGATTTTCAGTGTTTTTATGGCTATGGATCTGATTTATAATTTTCAATTTTTTTCGTTTTTGTTCTAATATCAAGATTCAAGTAGCAAAACCCATGAATTTTATGTTATTTTAATGGAAAATCATGGATATTTTATTGTTATAACTTAAAACGCTGAAATTGATATGTTTGCTTGCTGAGAAAATGATGAAAAGAAACAGGATGGGAACTTTTAAAGGTTTTGCGTTGCAAAAGAGTGCATATTTTAGTGTTGAAAATCTGAAATATATTTCAATGGAAAATCATGAATATTTTGTTGTTATAACTTAAAAGGCTGAAATTGATATGTTTGCTTGCTGAGAAAATGATGAAAAGAAACAGGATAGGAACTTTTAAAGGTTTTGCGTTGCAAAAGAGTGCACATTTTAGTGTTTAAAATTTGAAATCTATTTTTCTGTATTTGCAGATGTCGTACTTAAGGGAAGGAAGGTGAGCATTTTATTTTTAAATATAATCTCCCTTTCCTAATGTAAAAGGTCAGTTTCTTTCAATGGAAGTAAAATGAATTTTCTTTCAAACTGAAAATTTCAGGTCAGTTACAGGGGGAAGAGGACGTCGGTCAAGGTCATTGTCAAGGTCCCGACGGAGCTGCTTCAGGTCTAGGTATACTTAAGCTTAGCTATTTGTTTATCTTGATATCTTGGTTCCTATAACATATTAGTATCATGTTTTTGTTGTTTATTCAGCAGTTCTTTTTTTTTTTTGTTTTAATTTAGTTTTTATTTCCCCAGGAGCCGCGACTCTCAGGATGCAGCCAATCTAGGAAATAACTTATATGTAACTGGCTTATCCACAAGGGTTACCACCAGTGATCTTGAGAAGTATTTCAGCAATGAAGGAAAGGTATGGAATGATTGTTTATGAAGACAACACATTTTGTTCTTTCAAGTGCTCCTATTTCTTTTTATGTCTTACTATAAGGAGATAACTTTCGGGTTATCCTTCAAGTTGCAATATGATTTACTGAAAGAAAAATAAACATGAAAAGGGTGTTGGATTTTTCTTTTATAGGTGGCTGAAGTTAATTAGGTTCTTGTATGTTATTGGGCTTGACATATAGGCTCTTTGCCGTAGGTACAGCTGGTACTTTGGCAGTTTTTGAAAGCACAAAACTTGAAACTATGTTTTGGTTTTTCTTTTAGTGTTGCTCCACCTTGTTTAAGTTAAGGGTGTAGCTGGTTTCTCTGCCTTTATAGAACCTCCATGGTAACAGAAAAGTTTAAAGCGTTACAATAAGACTCACCTTAGAACTATAAGTGGTTGTAGGTTGTCCTAGCGATCTGTCTCTAGAGTTATGTAACCTGAGTTTTGGTTCCAGGTTGTGGAGTGCCATCTGGTTACAGATCCTTGCACCAGAGAATCTCGTGGATTTGCTTTTGTGACCATGGAAACCATTGAGGATGCAGAACGCTGTATCAAGTATTTGAATCGCTCAGTGCTTGAAGGTCGATTAATTACTGTGGAAAAGGTATTAATTTATACCAAAGATGTAATAGTTAGGCCATAGTAAGGCTAAATCATTTATGTGGAATTTTATCTAAAACTCTGTTTTCTTTAGATGTGTTGCCTGATAAATTTTGGCAGCAGGTCTTGTATGTGTAGCTTCATCGAAATCTAAGCTCTTAACAGTTCAACCTGTACCCTCTCACGACAGGAGTTCCGCATTGACATTTCAAACTCATCGATTCAAACTCGACTATTTTGCTTAGGGTTGTATGCCCTTTTTTCCTTGTTTTCATCAGTAATGGTATCTGGAGAGGCTGTTTATTATTTGTGTCATTTTTGAAATACCCTCAAGACATACACGTTACATCAATTTTTTGGTCTTTTCATGCTTGTTCTTTGAAGGTGAATATCTTATCTTATTCATTACAATAAAGGTTGGTTTAAAAGATCAGTCAGCCATAGTTGAAATGCTTGCCGTAACAGCCCAAGGCTTGCATTGTTGTTTAATATTTTAGAAAATTTCTTGATGATTGTATAGACCTGTGCATATGTCTATATCATCTATGTGGGCAACTTACTGGATCTTCTTATAATGCAAAAGTTAGTTTCAAATTTTGCATGTTCTGGTGACAATATAACTATTTTGAGTAAATTACCGGCTTGCTTTATCTGCCATATGTAAACTTACTTTTGTGATAACAATGCAGGCAAAAAGGTCCCGAGGAAGAACACCGACTCCTGGGAGGTATCAGGGGTTGCGAGACAGGAGAGGTAAATATACTAGAATCACTCTTGCTATTGCATTTTTGTCAAAGTTCTTTATGATGTTTTCAAGTTATGTTGCTTTACTTTGAGTTTGTTGAAGTTTTTGTTTGTTTTTGCTTTATAAAAACTTTGTTAACTCTAGAGCTGGTAGGGCATTTCAACAGTGTTATCTTTGTTGATTATTCTTATATATTAAACAACATGCTAAATATATACAGGACAAGGTCGCAGACAGTCTCATAGTTACTCACCTCGACGACATGATAGAGATCATTATGCAAGGGGTAGGCAAGGAAGATCACGTTCTCATTCTCCATATGGTAGGAGATGAGATTGATTATGACTCATATAGGAGGCGCAGAGAATGCTCCTTGTCTGGTGCTGGCTGAGGTTATTGCAGATGAGAGAAAATTATTCTCCATGTGGTAGGAGAAGGGATGATTATTACTCATATAGGAGGTGCAGAGCATGCCCCTTGTCTGCTGATGGCAATGGTTATAATAGATGAGAAGTAATCATTCGAGTTGCAAGCGATCGTGCCACCACAGTTCAGTAGTTTCATACTTTCAGTAGATGAATTAATTCGGTTTTCCTGATTAATATGGTATCAATATAATTGTTACCCTTTTATCTCATCTGTATTTATGATGTACCCTAAACATTTGTATGACATTAACTTGGCTTTGTTTTTGCAACTAGCCATGATGATAGGTGAACAATGTGACCAGAAACATTAGAAAATGCTGCATTTATCAAGAGATGAAATTCTGGGTTTGAGAGGATCCTGGTATCCAAGGCTTATGATGACAGATTGTGCACATGTTGGAATCAATTTTGGAGGGAAAAAACCTTGACGCAAAAGAATTTTTGTTAAATTCATCGAAAGCACCAATGCTTGCCCTGCTTTGGCATGGAAAAAAAATCCAAAAGAAACAAATTTGAGCAGGTAAGTTTGAAATTTGAATATTGTATTTGAAGCAACTCTCTTTAAATGATTGGGAAATGGGTAAAGAGAAAAATAAAATATATTGACATTAAATTTAAAAAAGAATACGAAAAACAAAGAGGGAACATGTGGGGTTAGAAAAAGGCCCCACACTTTGAATCCTAAAATCTGAAAACGGGGATTGGACTTTAGAGTGCGTTCCAGCTGCCACAGCGGACTTCAAGTCAAATTTCAAATTTATTCAATATCTCTTTTAGTAAAATAAAAAGGTTTTTTTTTTTTGGCAAAACATATTTTATGTATATAAAAATTTTGATAATTGAATATTGTGTCACCAGTTAAAATATTAATTTAATTAAGTAAGTTACTTAAATATCAAAATCAATTTACGTCATAAGTAGCTTCATTCAGTTAGTGTTCTTATTTTTCATTTTTCAATAAAAATATTGAAAATGAAGGATAAATACTAAAAAATAAGTAGAAGGACCAATTACATAAAGTTCATAATCTATTTTTTCTCAAATATTTAGACAATTGCAATTTTTATCTAGGGAATGTGAAAAAATTACTAATAATAAAATAAATTTTGTTAAAAATATCTTAAATATTTTTTAAATTACTATATAAAAAAATTTTTCATCCAATATATTTTATTAACTATTACATTTTATTCAAAATATTATTATAAATAATATTAATTAAGTTTAAAGCAATTATTAGCAAAATCTTAATAAAACAGCTTGATAACTTTATTATATTTAATGTATGGTATGTAATAGTATAAGTGTTATTGTACGATTTTTCCTTGCTAAGATAAGATCCGACAGCTGGTTTACGACACGTGTACGTTGTTGGCTCTCCTTTGACGAAGCAACCGGTCATCGGCTTGGCTCTGTTTGGGCCTTGGGGATAAATGAGCGGCTTGGCCTGGCTATTAGTTACTGCTAAATGACAAAGTTGCCCAGTGGTGGACGCCGGTGTTGGATATGATCGGGTGAATCCTTGCCGTTGAAAATCGTTGTCCCCTCGGCTCTGAAGTTAAAATTGAGAAAAAAAACGGTTTTTGTTCAACCCATACCTTGAAACGAAGTTGAAGAGTTTACCATAAAGTTATGATATTTTTAAATATGAATTAATGATTAAGCCCATGCGTTCAAAATATGGATTTCGTTAATATTTTAAGATATTTTTTAAGATTATCATATAATTTTTTTCTTAGCATATACACAAAATTATTATAAAATAAAATAATATAATATTATAAATAAGATTAAATTAAATAATAACATCTTATTTTATATTTAATGTGTGTAATTTAAGATAAGATAACTTATTTATTTGTTAAAATTATTTTTTTAATTTATCTAATTTAAATTAAATTAACTCAATTTAAATTCTCATTATTCAAATTTTAAGACATGAGATTGAAGTCATAAGTTTAACATCTCCAAACTATATCAATAGTTAAGATATTTATTCATAAAATAAAAAAGATATTTTTATATCTGTTTATGAATTAAATTTTCGTGATTGTGATTAATATCATGATTCCATCATAAGTTCATAACACTTATGAAATCAAATTCATGAAATAGAAAAATCTATATATATAGCCATAATCCATGCATATAAGAAGTAAGATTAAGTTAAGATGTGTTTAGTTTTGACCTCTCCACTCAATAGGTATGAAATAAATTATACAGTTGAGATGAACTTGAAAGCCAAAAGTTACTATCATATTATTAAACTTAACTTGGATTTTGTGCGGTGGTAAACTATCCAATCAAATTGGTTTAATTCAAATTAGAATGTGATTGAATTTATTTTAATTTTTCTTTTTAATATTAAATCGATGTAAACTTTTTTTGTAAGTGTTGAGGGTTTAACTCTCAACATCTTTAACAATCATTAATTACCATAATCAAACTAGATGTTGTTGTTATATGTTTATTGCATTTAATACGTATTTAATCTTAAAAATATATATTATCAACAATAAAAGCACCCTTTAATCGGATCCATAGATTCAAGCTTTGTTTGATTATTTGAACATTGATTTTTTAATTGAATAATCAACTCATTTAAACAAAACAAAGTCAATTAATAAAAGTTGATAAAATATATCAAACAATATACCTATATATATTTTTATCATACCTTATGATCATGTTAGCAATATACTATCATTTTATCAATATCTTATATATAATTTCAGATAAATAGATACATATCAAATTAATTACATCATTTTTCATAATGAATAAAAGGAATGATCGGCCAGATAAGTAACACTCTCTACTTTGCCTTTATTTGTTTTTTTTTTTTTTTTTTAATTTGATTGACTTAAGTTTCAAAGCGTTATCATGAGATCTTTTTATCTTATTCTCTGTAATAAATTTGATACATTCTCCCCCTTAACATCTAACTAACTCCACTTATACAAGATCATAAATTACATCAACAATATTTTTATATATACATGCATAATTGAAAACATTCAAAATAATAAAAAATAATATTATATTACCATACAAACAAATTCAAAAATCGCTTAAAGAGCATTCTAAACTTTCAAATTCCACTCTATCTATTCTTTGAGTTAAATAAATTATATGATAAACTTAATTCAACATTTATCAATACATTACTTTTTTACAAAAAAAAAAATCAAAATTTGAGATAAAAGATAAATATTTAAATTAATTTTAAATAAATTAAATATTATTTATTAAAAATAATTATATAAATCTAAAATTTCTAAACCTCAGTTCCATGTATAAAGTACTCAATTATAATTAAACGTTTTCCATGCTTTTACCTTAGTACTGCTTGCTAAAATGATTGATGGATCGACGAGGTGACAAAATTGAGAGAGAAAAAAAATGAGAAACCAATATGCACTTAACACAATCACGAGTCACGAACAGTTCGTGTTCGGTAAGTGCGCAGAAAATACAACCATGCAAAACAATTTTCTCAACAAACAAGAAATCCAGGGCCCCACAAGATCATTATCCGCCTAGCATTACTTTATTCCGGGCCCCGCAGCCAATAGTTACGTACGACAAAAAATCCCATTACTAACGCTCCCCGCTCATTAGCAGTTAGCCGAGCCATCATCCCCCAAAGGATTTAGCAGAAACCGAACCGGGTATCGCCGGTTACAAAAGAAAACGAAAGCAGTGACCGTACGGCACATGGCAGGTCGTTTCCATGGCAGTTGGTAAGCATTTAGTGTGCTTTCTCTCTCTTCAGTTCTTATTTCTTTGTATTTTGAACTGCATTTTTTCATGGATTTCAATTAAACCTTTCTCTTTTCTCTTAAAAGCTGTGCATTTTCCAGTTTCTCTCTGCTCAACTCCCAGCCGTTTTTTTTCTCATCCATTTAAAAAAAAAAAACACATTCAGTTCAGATCCGTTACAAACCCGATTTTCTTAACCTGAAATCCAATATCCCTGACCCGGAAATTTTTCCTGGTACTCTGTTTTATTCCTTCTTTCAGCTGTTTGGCATTTTTCTCGTGCTCGGCAGGTACACCAGATTTTTTGGGTTTACTTTCTTTTATTCAATTCAAGATTCTTTTATAACATAATCTTCATGTGTGAATGGATTGCAATGCTAAAAAAGCTTCTTAATTCTCGCTTGGGTTTTTTTATTTTTTTGGTTACATATTGAATTTGAGCAGAATTTTGACCTTTTTCAACGTTTCCCTTACTAATTTCCCGAAAGAAAATGCAGCAAAGAGAATTTTATCTCTTTCTTTTGCTCTCTCTCTGTTTTCTTCTTAGATTAATGGGATTTTTTTTGAAGCGTAACCGGTCTTGATTTATTGTTCTAAGTTTAAATTTTTTATGCTTACCTTATATAGTTAAATGGGTTTTTTCTTCACTATAAACATTTTTTTTTTAAGTTTTTGTTCTGTAGTTGGGATTCATTATGTTTCCTTATATGCTTAAATTCTCTCAGCAACCAAACACAAATTTTCTTCCTTGGCCAACTTTTGTTGGCTATTGATCTGCACAATTCAGCTTTAATTTTTTTTTTTCACGGGTTGATGATTAAAAATACGGCAGCTTTGATTGTTTCAAGTTCTTACTACTTAAAGGTTTTAACTCAGTTGCGCTTGTTTCAGGTGATTATCAGCATACTTAAAAGCTGAAGCTTGATTATGAGATAGCATCGTCTACTTTGTTTTTTTTTTTTTTTTGGGGGGGGGGGTGTTTCATTTATTGAGATCAATCCTAGTCCCGTGAATCAGTGATTGGTTTCCCCAAAGCTAAATTCGCATTCAAATCTTACTCAAAATATTGGTGTCAGTGACCAATCTTTCTCTTCTCTGGCTTCAAATTAATTACCCTTTATATATTCTGGGATTCTCTTTGTACTTTCTTAAAGCCTTTCATGTCTTCTTTTTTACAGCGTCATAAGCTAAAGCTCAGAATCTTCTATTAGAAAACAAAATTAATTTGAAGACAGTTGGGGCTGATGAGTTATTGATTAGCAAGTCAACTGCGTTTTTGAGGATCTGGGCATTTGGATTGGGGTTAAACTAAGTCTTGACAATTGAACTTTGGGGAGGAAAATGTTGGAGCATGAGCTGTGTTCATCTCGGGTCCTGTCGCCGTTCAGGGAGGAAAGCGGCGATGAAGAGCTTTCAGTTCTACCGAGACACACAAAAGTTATTGTCACAGGAAACAATAGAACAAAGTCTGTATTGGTTGGTTTGCAAGGCGTGGTCAAGAAGGCTGTGGGCCTTGGTGGTTGGCATTGGCTGGTATTTCCCTTTATTTACATTATTATGGGCTTTTTTTTAATTAACTGTTTGATGGAAATTCTCCATAATTAATGATGAAGTTGCTTTAGCCTTTAGTGTGTTCTTAAGATCGCCTCTAAAAAGAATTAGGTTCACACAAAGTTTAAGAACACCCTTGACCGTATTATGAAAAAAAAGAAAATACAAATAAGTTGGTCTAAGTCCTAAACAAGTGGTTTTTAATTGATTTGGATTATTCTCTGATTGTTTTAATTTTAATTAATTTACTTTGTTTTTTCACAGCCCATTGTAATTGGTTTACATGTAATATTATACTTGTATCTTACATGTGATTGGTTGTATTTTTAGTTACTACTAGTACTATTATTTACTTTATTAAGGTGAGATTTTTTTTTTTTTGCATGCAGAAATTACTATATAAATCCATGTATTTCGGTCTCGGTTTTTGTGTACAGTTTTGCTCGTTACAGCCCCCCAAACTCTATGACTCGCTCTGATGATGCAATTAGACGCTTTTATGTATATCTGGCAGAGATGATTGACTTTTTCTTTAAACTCAAATCTGTTTGATCTAATAGTTTGATTCCAAAAAAATTTTAAAAATTCTGATAGTTGGACCACATAGATTTTGATAGAACACTTTTGTGATCCATCCAGTGATCAAATTCTGTTTTCCTCAATCAAGGAAAATAAAAAGAGAGAGCTACTTTTCCTGTTTGTAAATTGATTCTTAACAGGTTATTCAATTTGTTTTGCATACTGATTTGTAGCTTTAACTGTTGCTTAGCTTTTCCTCTGTTTCTAGTTGGACAGATGGACCAGACATCAACTTAGTTTGTGATGTTTTTCCTTAAATGAAATTGTTCATGATAAGATTGGGTCTTTTTCTTGATAACTGAAATTGACGTGTGATTTATTTGTTGCTAAACCCTGTTATAGCTAGATTGCACTTACTCTGTCAACTTTTATATTATGGAAGAATCATATTTTGTGACACTAGTGCTGCCGTTTTTTAGGTTTTGAAGAATGGGGTTGAAGTTAAGCTGCAAAGGAATGCATTGAGTGTGCTGGAACATCCTACAGGGAATGAAGTAGATGATGATCGTGATTTTGATAACTCAAGCAGTGGCTCTGACATTGGTGAGAAGGACCATGATTTCTGTAAGTCAAATGATTTCATGCCATAAAAACTTTCGTAACTAAAAATTATTCACGTTGCATTTAACATTGTGATAATCTCCTTTTTTTTTCACTTTGGACAGCTAGTAGCATCGTGTTCCACAGGACTGCCAAACCAAGAGTACGACATACAAAACCATGGGTTCCATCTGCATCTATGAAATCAACAAATCGTAGTGGTTACAGATATGTTCGATCCATTATTCATGCACTTGAATCGGTTAGTTTTGCCGAATGTTGCAGTGTGCGTCTGATTAGCCTTTGTTTTATAATTTTGTACTTTACATATTTGGTGCCCTAGTTGTGGGAACTTTGACTATTGCCTTTTCGCCGCCTATAATTGAGCAAATAATTCTTAGTGCGTTTTATCATCTGTTTCCCAATTCTGAAGGTAAAGTTGGCAAGACTTGACACCGACTCCTTGAGAAGATATTGCAGGCACTTTAAACTTGTAGGTCCTACTAACTCTCACCTTGATGAATTTTTTTTGAAGATCTACATGAAATTGTATTTATCTAATTAAAGAAGTTATTTTATTTTGAATTGTAGGAAGGCATCAATGCTTATTCGCCAAGGGAACTAATGCTTTTTACTGTGCAGCAGCATTTTGTGTCACAGGTCAATCATCTCTGAGACTCATGCACATACACACAAACGTGCCATATTTTCGCACCTTTGCATGGATCTAACATACGTTCTTTGATACAGCCACCACTGAATGAGGCACAAGTGATCTCAGAATTCATCACCGCAGCTAAGAGACTGAAAACTGATGACACACGGAGTGAGCAACTCTGAATGTTTTCAACATTGTGTAATTACATACATATTTTAGCTCTAACCTTAGATTTGAACTAATTAAAAGACTAATTGGGAAGAGTTATCGATTGACCAACCGGATTCTTCTAACCTTGTAATATAGGGCTTGTGCCCTTTGTTACTGTTTTCTTCTAGTATATCTACTATTCCAATAGTTCATCATACCCAACCCTTCCGTGAACTTCAGTGGAACCACGAGCGAAATCTTGGATATGTTCTGAAACTTCACCAATGGTGGCATGATGTAAATCAAGACGTTTTGGAATTGAAATAAACCAGCCCCCAACCTCAATTATATGATGGTGATTGCACAGAAGCCAGGCTGGCATTTGGTGTCACGGTATCTGTGCAACTGTGGGTAGTGGGGACGTATATTCCCGACCTGCCTCAAGTTTCAAATCAAGGACTCTACCTTCTTTAATTATTTGCTGGTGATGGTTAAAAGTCAAGTGGATGTGTGACCCTGACCGACCGCCTTCAGGCCCTTTTTTGTCCGGTGATGGGCATGGCAGTGTCGCTTAACAATTCCCGGCTATTAAGTATTGCAAACTAGCCATTCGCTTCTGATTGGATCAGCCTCCATATGCTTAAAAGGTTTGTAATTAGCAGCTAATACCACAATAAAATTGAGGCAAGGCTGCGTTTGGGAGCAAAATGCGGTGACTGGAGTGTCGTTTTAGCACTCCAATGCGATATGGGAAGCCTTTCCAATGGCACTTAAAATGGGGGCCTAACATTATTTTGTTGAATTTTTTATAATTCAATTGTGTCCATCCATTTGGCAATGATAAAAGCTTTTCCCGATCTGTTTCTGGCAATGAGCGATTGACTAATAAAAATAAGGTCTGTGTCTTAAGACGATGCTTAAAAGATAAAAGGGAATAGACATGCAAACTATATAAAGAATTTGGTGCATAGAAATTCATTTCGATGAATGTTTTGACAGCATGGTGCCGTGTGACTTGAGTTACATTTGTTCTCTATGTATCATTATGACTGGATAACCACGACGTTATTCTGCGATATTTCATACCTATGCCTAACATCTTTGACGGGAAGGAATTAAGTTAGGCCGTTTCTCTTTCCAATATGGGCGTCATTTTCCTTGTTTTTGCCTTGTAAATCTCATGTAAAAGGGATTTCATTTCAATCTTAAAATCTTCTGTTAATTATAGTTTTTTGAATTTATCATATATTTAAATTTAGATATTATTTTGACTGTAAATTGATGGACCACATCTAATTAACCTTAAAATATTTAAAAGTTTTTAGGTGTTGAGATTTAAACGTTAAGCATATAGAATATTATATTTTAAAAGTAATTATATAAATTTTAAATAATTTGTTTGACTTTTACGCAATTGTGTTTTCTTGCCTAACGAATGTCAACGTCTCTTGTATTTTGTCAGAAGGTAATCTCCCTCACTAGTTGTCTTTGTTAGCATTGAATTTTAGGCCATCCCCATCAAAATAAATCTTCCCCATTTTTTTTGGTCGTAACAGAGAGCCAATCATGAAACGAACCTAATCCAAAAAAGGCCATTAGAAATAAGAAAAGCCCAATTATGAAACCCAATTTCCATCAGCCCAGCTCTGTTTTAACACTTACAGAAATTCCAATCGCTAGTAGCATGGCCAGATGTCCATCTGCAAAATAAAAAAAGTCGAAAAGACTTTTCAATTTTGCTTTTGGAAAGGGAAGGATCAAATCAAAAGAGTAAAGTCATGCTTATCTCATCAATTTTCAATGTTTTTTCCATTTTTAATATGGCGCGTAGAAAAACTGGAGAGGTTGGCGCGTGGAAAGAATCCCAAAAACACAATTCAGTTTTCATGGAGTCTTCCTCTCTCAGGGAAACCTGATCTCCCACGCAAAAAGAAGCATAACAAATTACACTGAAAAAAAAAAAAACGTAATTCTCTTTTTTTATTTTTCTTATTATTGAATTTTCACTTGGAATTCTTGAATTCATTTCCAATCGAAGTTTCAATCAGCAGGTAATTTCATACCCTATTCAACTTTTTTTTTTGGAATTTAGCTCTCTATGTATTAATCAAATTATGGTTTCTCTAGGGTTTTACTAAGCATAAGTTGATTAATTTTTTTTCTTATTAGCTCTTAAATTGTTGAATTATTGATAACTTTTACTGGGTTTTTCCCATCCTTATGAAATTTAGTCCTTTAGCTATAGCTTTTGATTTTCTTTATTTTATTTCTTATTTATTCCTTTCTATTATTACATTTATCATTTTTAGCTATTTCCATGCTAGTTGGTTATCCGATAGAAGTCTGTTGTATTGGTAGTTGATGAAGAGTAACTTAAGGCAACTCAGTCTTGGTTGATTTCTTATTGAATTTACCTGTTTTAATTGTTATTACTGTTGTTTCAGCACATGGGTTAATTGTAGTTTGTCAAAAAAAGTGTGCTTTGATAAGAAGTTCTAAGACCACCAACCGTGATTACTCGAGGAGTGGAAACTTGGGCATTTTATCTTTCCAGTTATCAGAATCTTGTTTAGTTTTCTGTTTACTTTATTCGTCTATTTGGATGAATTTATGTTGAAGTTCTTGGTATGGAATAGCAGGAAAATTGAATTGAGTAGGTTTCTAAACTTGGTTCGTGTTTGACAATCAGTAATGGATGTTGCTTTTGGTTTTACATCTATAATTCTGTTACTACTTGTTGTTCAGAACATAGAAAATTTTGTAGTATGTGCTACAATGAGTAGAATACCTGCCATGTTGGCTTTCTTTTAGGGTCTTATTCATGTTTCTTATCATCTATTTGTATGTTGATGAAAGGTGTATGCTAGAAGCTACATAATTTTGTTACTTTCTGTTGGGTTTTACTTTTGCTCCAAGAACATTGTGCTGTTGGTTATTTTTATGGAACTTTCTATTTACAATATCTTTCACATTGTCATGCGGCATTTGGCATGTATATAATTTACAGAGTTAACTGGATGGTATATTATGCTGTTTATATCTTCAAGAGTGATTTTAGTCTTTTTCTTATAACAGATTTTCTCACATTGTGGTAGTGTGGGATTGTAATATACCAAGAACCAGTAGTGTTATATGGGCAGTGGACATAAGTAAAAGGAATGGGAGGTTGCTGCTGTTGCTCTTCTGGACGAGTTGAAATAAATAGTGCACCATCATATTTTTACGTTAGTATCATTTTCTTCCTCCATGGAAATGTTTTTCTGTATTTTTTTTCTTTTAGTTTTATCAGCCTAATCTTCTCATCCTCACTTCTCATGTTGCAATTGACTTCGTATGTTTTGAATTCGGTGTCAACTGATCTCAAGTTCAGTGTAGAGTACTGTCTGTTTATATTTTATTAGGTGCCACACTGCAAAATTTCAGGGGTGGATGCATGATGTGACTAAAAAATAAGTTACACTGAACTCTCTAGTGCACTTAGAGGATAAAAATGTCTTAAATTCGCTGAAATGCTGGAACCCCTTTATTTTTACTGCATGTAACCGATTATAATGTTTCCAATTGTTAATTCTCTAATCACCATTACTAAGTTGCTCATGAATCATGATTTCTGCCCACCTACACATGATACTAAAATGGGTCAGAGTTAAACTGTAGAACAACCTGAAAACAGAAAATGAATATTCAAAATTTCTTGTTGACCTGTCCATTCTCATACTTATTATTTATTAGAAAATGGATTACTTAAATACTTATCCAGGTAAATTGAACTAATTGTTTATCATATTTAATGCATTTTTGTTATCTTCATTTGGGTTGAACTTCTTTCTTTTAACAGTACCCAAGAGCGTCAGATGAGCATGTACCTTTATCTTCTCACAGTGGTGCTGCCTCTGCCCTCTCAACCGGGCTCCTGGTTGACACAAATCTGGTGGTATCTGTTCCTGATGCTTATAGACCTCCTCCTGCTCCAATGCCGTTCGATGCAGTTTTAGGACCTCCTCAAACTCCTTCAGTGGCCCAAGGAATTCATAACAGTAAGAGCAATGAAGCAGTGCAAACAACAAATGTCGATTCAAGTCAAGAAACAGTTGCTGTCAATACCCTAGAGACTTCTATAAAATCTGGGGACATAAAGGAATTGGTCTACAAAGTGGAGTCCAATACCGAAATTGAGTCACCAAAGGGGCTAGAAGTTGAACTTTCAAAACTAGTTGAACCGATTGTGTCTACAAAGGAGGAGGAGGTGGATGTTTGTCCCACCTGTTTGGAAGGTATGTCTTCCCCTTGCCATTTTTGAACTTTTTCTCCCCCCACTGCCTAATAGGTGTTGCATTTTTTCTGCTAAGCCGTATTTCAACTTTCAAGTAGAAAGGTTGTTGATAGACCCTTTTTCTGTCCTTTCCTGCAGAGTATGATGCTGAAAATCCTAAAATTATCACAAAATGTGAGCATCATTTTCACCTTGCATGTATTCTTGAATGGATGGAAAGAAGTGACACATGTCCTGTGTGTGATAAGGTTTGTCTCAAAACTATTTTCGTCTGTTATAAGTCAAAAGGAATTATTCTATGTAACCTATGGAAATAACAATCTAAGTCTCTTATGTTGCAGGAAATGATATTCGACCTAGCCACTGATTAGGTTCCTGGTGGTGGACTGAGCTTTAGCTGCTTGAAATTAAGTTTGTTGCAAAGGTTACAACTTACCACACATCAACATTTCAGTTTTTTACCTTTTCCCTCATTCGTTGTCATATATTTCGTGGCTGCTGCAAATTTGGCAATAGTTTGGTGGATTTCTGTTTCTTCATTTCCTTTTTCTGCTTGATTTTATAAGAGAGTCATGCCTATTTGTGAGCATAGTGTCTTTGTACTTTCATCCCTTGAACCTTGAAATATTTGAAAATGAATAGATGAAAAGAAAGGAGAAAAATATACAGTAAAAACTAGACAGAAACAGGTTTGATACCATTTCAGAGGTTAATGTTTAATGGACTATGCATTCCCCTAAAATGTTTAGATGAGCATGTGATGTCATAGTTTCTCTACCTTCAGCATTAGATGAGTGCCCGAAGTTGCGTAAAGGAGGGAATACGATGCTGTCATGCTGATTTCTTGTGCCTTCTTTGTCCAGAAAACCTTCCCCAAAGCTGCACGTTAACTCTTTCTTCTCGCATACATACATACATACATACATACATACATACATACATATATATATATATATATTCCATGAACCTGCAAACTCAGATCTTTCAAACAGATGTTTCCCTCCTTTCATTGGATTTCTTCTGTTAATGGCTTGTATGGTTACGTGAAATTGTTTGATGGTGGTGGATGTGCTTTTGTTATGAGTTTATGAATTCCTTAGAATGATGAGAATCTTATTTGTGTAAAGAATTTCCCTTTTTTTAAAAAAAAAAAAATGCAGAAGGGATAAACTGAATAGGCATTTTGTATATTAAATGATTCATGTATATAATAAAAGTATAATTTTCACATCAAAGTTTGATCGTTGCTCTTATTTTTCATTATCACTTTTTCCTCTTATGCGCCTAAGGGTATGAAACTCGGTGGCTATTTCCGATGGTTGATTAATTAAATTACATTTCATTTTCACTTGGCAACTAACCATGATTTACAGGACTTTATTTTTACTTGTTATAGTTCATTATCGTCAGAGATATTTTACTTTTAATACCATGACTAGAAAAATTACGTGGCGATTACAAATTTTTTAATTTTGATGAAATATAAATTATATAATTTTTTTATTTAATAATTAAAATTTTTTTAGTATTTTGTTGGTTTTCTTTTTTTTTGCAAAATATAATCTTTTGAAAAAAATTAAAAAAAATTAATGCTCAAATTATGTCACTCAGTCGTAATTGATCGAGTGTCGGTGGCTTTTATTTTAAATAAGAGATTATTTTTAAAAAATTATATAAATTAACTCAACACACAATAATATATATATATATATGAAAATTCAAACTATTGATACAATATGTACTTATTATCAGTATTGATCAATTATTAAATTTAAATTCATTTATCTAAGGAATCAAAGCCTACTAATATCATATGTTCAACTTAATTTTTTAAGGGAAAATCAACCAATAATTTTAATATGATAAGAAAGTTATTATAGTAATTTTGATCCATGATGATAGGAGGGTATTTTTATAATTATGATTGTAAAAGCATTATAATAACTTCAGCTAAACATGGTAAAAAAATGCATTTTAGTAATTATTTTTAAAAAAGTATTATAGTAATTTTAGTCAACATAGAATGAGGGACATTATAATTGATTTTGATGCGCGTCATTCAATTGTCCAACAATTAAATGAACATTACGATCATTTCTAAATGAATCACTTTTATATAATTCTATTAATGTTAAAATTTAATGTATAATTATTAAGCAATCAAATGGTTATTTTCGTAATTATGCTTAAAGAGTTTTATATAGTAATTTTGGTCAATTATAATATGAGAAGTATTTTCATAAGTATGGTGAGAAAGGCATAATTGTAAATTTGACATATGATGGTATGAAAGCATTTTCGTTATTATGATTGTAGGATATTATAGTAATTTTAGACAATTATGGTAAAATGAGTATTTTAATAATTATGTTAAGAGGGATATTATAATAATTTTAGTTAATCATAAAAATAAAAGCATTACAGTTAATTTGGATGCATATAATTTAATTGTCTAGTAATTAAAAAGGATTATGATCATTTCTAAAGGGATTAATTTCATATTATTATATGAGTGTTTAAATTTAATGAGTAATTATGAAGTATTCAAAAAGTATTTTCATAATTATGCTTAAAGGGTATTATAGTTATTTCGGTCAATTATAATATGATGAATATTTTTGTAATTCTAGTAGGAGAGACATTATATGAAGCAATCAAATTTTTTTTTTTTTTGTAATTATGGTTATAAGGTGTTATTGTAATTTTAACTAATTATAATGAGTGGTATATTCGTAATTATGATTAGAAATATTATAATTATTTTGACAAATTATAATATGAGGATATTTTCGTAATTATGGTATAAGAGGCATAATTGTAATTTTGCCATATAATGGTAGGAACTGACTTTTGTAATTATGATTGTATGGATATAATATTAACTTTGGGTAATTATAGTAATAAGGGTATTTTAGTAATTATGTTAAAAAATCATTATTGTAATTTTAGTTAATCATAGAAAAAAGGGTATTACAATTAATTTTGATGCAAGTAATTCAACTGTCAAATAATTAAAAATGTATCATAATCATTTATAATGGAATTAATTTCATATTATTTTTTGAATGTTAAAATTTAATGAGTAATTATGAAGCAATCAAAAGGGTATTTTCATAATTATGTTTATGAGGTATTATAGTAATTTTAATCAATTATAATATGAGAGATATTTTGTAATTATGGTATAAAAGGCATTATATAAAACAATCAAAAGGGTATTTTTTTTGTAGTTAGTATTATAGTAATTTGAACCATTAGAATATGAAAGGTATTTTTTGTAATTATGTAAGAGGGTATGCTCGTAATTCTGATTAGAGGATATTATAAAAATTTTGGTAAATTATAATATGTAGGGTATTTGCATAATTATGGTAGAATAGGCATATTATAGTAATTTTGACATATGATGGTAGAAAAGCATTTCATAATTATGATTGTAAGAGTATTATAATAACTTTGGATAATTATGGTAAGGGATATTTTTATACTTATATTAAGAGATGTATTATAGTAATTTTAGTTACTCATAAAAAATGGGCATTACGGTCAACTTGCATGCATGTAATTCAATTATCAAGTAATTAAAAAAGTATTATGGTTATTTCTAATGGTATTAACTTTATATTATTATACGAATGTTAAATTTAACGAGGAATTATGAAAAAATCAAAAAGATATTTTCGTAATTATGCTTAAAAGGTATTATAGTACTTTAAGCTAAGTCAATTATGATATGAGGATATTTTCGTAATTATGATAAAATAGACATTATATGAAGCAATCAAAAGAGGTTTTTTGTAATTATAATTAGAAGAATTTATAATAATTTTAGCTAATTATAATATGAAAGTTATTTTGGTAATTATTGTAATAGGGTATTTTCATAATTATGATAAAAGATATTATAATAATTTTGATAAATATAATATAAGAGGTATTTTTGTAATTATGATAAGAAAGGTATTATAATAATTTTGACAAATGATGGTTGGATGGTATTTTTGTAACTATGGTTGTAGGAGTATTATAGAAACTTTGGCCAATTATGTTAAGAGGGGGCATTATTGTAATTATGTTAAAAGAGATATTATAATAATTATAGTTAATCATAAGAAAAAGGCAATATAATTAATTTAAATGTATGTAATTCAATTGTCTAAGTAATTGAAAAAACATTATAATCATTTAAAAAATGATTGATTTCATATTGTATGAATATTGAAATTTAATAAGTAATTATAATTAAAAAGATATTTTTGTAATTATTCTTAAATGATATTTTAATAATTTTAGCCAATAATAATATGAAATATATTTTCATAATTATGTTGGAAAAAGTATTATACGAAGTAATTGAAAGGATATTTTTATAATTATAGTTAAAGAGTATTATATTAATTTTAGTCAAATATAATATAAAAATATTTTCATAATTATGATAAAAAAATTTGATATATGCAAGTCTCAAACAAAAAAATATATATATATATAGTTTTATAATTTTTAAAAGTATTTATTAAATAATTTTTAAAAAGAATAAACAAATAAAAAAGTAAAACATAAAAAAATGACATGCAATAATCAAAGAAAGCATACTATTCAAGTGTGCTAAAAAAGAATTAAAAAAAATCTTAACGACATTTTTTCATTTTAAATAAGAGAAACCAAAAAGCGTAAAAAAAAAAGTTTAATATAATAGGTTCCACATATAAAAATACAAAATTTACAAATATATATATTTTTATAATTTTTAAAAATTTATTAATTAAAAAAAAGAAAAGAAACAAAAAAATATCAAAGAAACAAAAAAACCAAAAAAATAGAAAGGACCAATGATATGGTGACACATGGCAAATCATATGGTAAATGCAAAATAGGACGAATAAGATTATGACACGTGGCATGATGAGGACAATGCCTATATGCAGCATTTATATGACGGGTTGTCATGAAAGGCAAATGAATTTTATTCATTAAATTATGTCATAAAGCATTAAATTTTTTAATTTTTTAATTTTTGATAATTTTAATTATAAAATAAAAATAGTGTAGTTGATAGGCTGATTAATTTTTAATTTTCGTAATTAACATTAATTTTTGACAATGTTAATTAGTTTTCATGATTAGATCTATTTACGATTATCTCAATTATAAACAAGATTATTGTATTTTAATATACATATATATATATATATATTTGCATACTTGATAGAAAACCACATTTATAACTTTCTTTTATAATTTTTTTTTCCAATGAAATAATGACTTTAAAGTTAAAACAATGATTAAGAGCCAAAAAATAATTCATATTGACATTTAACATATTCTAAAAGCTCTTAAAGTCTTAATAATTTGTTTTTTATATTTTATAATCGTTAAAGTTAAATTAAATAAAATAAATACATAAGAAGTATTTATAAAAAAATAAATATTACCATAAAAATAAATAAATAAATAAGAAGTAAAGTTTTTTAATAAAAAAATAAAAATAAAAAATGATAATTATTTTTACAGTCGAATCATTCAACTTTTCATATCTTCTTTTCATTTGTTTCGTTTCCATTTTCTTGTGGAGCACTAACTTGAACGTTAAAATACAAATATTGAAAAAACTTCGAACATTTGCTATTAACTGATCTTTTATCCTGTAATTTCAGGTTTTGGCATTAATTAAGATTAGGGTTGTAAACGAGCCGAGTCGAGTCGAATAGTAAGAAGTTCGAGTTTGAGTTCGACTCATAATTCGGGGCTCGATACTCGGTTTGAATTCAATCGAATTTTATTTTTCAAGTTTGAGCTCGATTCGTGATCGAATTCGAGCTACTCGAGCTCGCTCGATTAAGCTCGATTAATATGTAAAAATAAGCTCGATTCGTATACTCGACAAGAGTTCGATTATTCATACTCAAACTCGAACTCGGACTCGAAATATTTTATTAATTAAAATAATAAAAATATATTTAAATATAAAAATTCGATTAGGCTCGCGAGCTACTCAAATTAGATATAAGAATACTCGAATTCGACTCGATCGATAAGTCGAACTACTCGAGCTCGAGCTCGACTCGATAATAATTGAACCGAATTCGAATTTTTTTCAAATCAAATCCGAATAATTTGCGAGTACTAATGTATCATTTACACCCCTAATCAAGACAGCTCAACACCGAACAACCTTTTAATTTGAGATTATATTTAGAGTTGAAAGTTTCTCCCATACTACTAATTAGAGGGATATTAATGCTGTATATTCCAATCTTAGTAGAGAACAACATACACTCAGATTCTGCAGAATATAACTAAATATTAAATGAATTTATATTATATAAAGAAAGATAATTTTCTTAACTGTTTAAATTTAGAATATAGTATTTTCCAATAAAAGAAAAAGAATAAAGCATTTCTCTAAGTTTGTTAAAAGGAAATGTGAAACCCCAGCGGAGCACTCACAAACTTTGATGCCAAATTCTCCAACTTTTTTCTTTTGGAAATGGAAAACCCGTTAGGCCAGACCATGGCCAGGCTATGGCAATAAGTGTGAGAGCAATACAAAAAAGGTCTCTATGTCACCCAACTTCCTATAATAAAATATGTTATCTGTTCATCAAAACATAGCTTGTTCTTCATAGCCCCATTCAACCCTTTCCAACCTCCTCTAGGCGATTTCTAGACGATTTTTGGGATGTTTCCATCATCATTGATTTTAATCTCTTCATTATAATATCTAATATCACCGTTATAATAATTAATATTATTTTTATTATTATTTTTAATCTTATTAGAATTAATCTTACTATCTATTAGATTTTTAAAAGTTAAAATAATGATGAAGAGCCAAATTATGTTGACTTTATGTAATTTTCATTCAACCTATTCTTGAAGCTCTTAAAGTCTTAATAATTTGTTTTCTATATTTTATGATTGGTAAAGTTAAATTAAATAAATAAAAATAAAAATAAATAAAAAGTATTTATTTGAAAATTAGTAATATAAAAATGAGATAGTTACTATTACAAAAAACCAAAATTGGCAGATTAATAAAATTTGAAAATTAATCTAAAATAAGATGCTTATATACAAAATTTTTGTTGTAAATGAAATCTTAAACATGTTTAAATTATTTAAAATTTTATGGAATTTATCTATTTAACAAATTTTATCAATCTATTAGATTTTAAATTTCTTTAATATTTAAAATTATAAAAAATCAACTATTAATCACTAAAATAAAAAAGTTAATATTCTATAAACAAATCAAATAATTATTTATTACATTTTAATTTTATTTAATCATTTGTATCAAATGGTATAAATAGATGAAATTTATTTTTATGTTATAATCAATGGTAAGAAAATGTCCTAAAAATAATTTATAAGACTATTTTAGTACTATAAACTTTTAATAACTACTAATAATAATATAAATATTACTAAAAAGGAAAAATATATAATTAGTGGCAATAAATTTTAAGTTCTAATATAATTGATTGTTTCGAATCACCTTTTTTTTTTTTGGGTCTAAATTTACCAAAAAAATCTACATCTACTAACCCTGTTATTAAAAAAATGGGATTCAAAGCCGAAAATAAAAGATTGAAATTTTTTTGGGATTGGTTTGCTTCAAAGTCCATTTGGAATCTTCTTCTTTGTTTTTGAATCCATAATTTTAATTATAAAATAAAAAAAAATAGTGTGGTTGATAAGGTGATTAAATTTTAGTTTTCGTGATTAATTAATTTTTGACAAATTTAATTAGTTTCATGATTAAATTTTTCTAACAGTTATCTCAATTACAAACGAGATTATTGTATTATAATAATTGTTTTTTGTTAACTTGTTAGAAAACCACATTTATAACTTTATTTTATAAAAAAATTATTAATTGTTTCAATGAAATATCGTCTTAGGCTCAATTTTGACGCAATTGCATTCATGATGAGTGCCAATTGCATGCATCCTTAAAAGCTATTGAAAATTCATTTGGGAGATATGACGACGGTTCAACTGAATGTGTTGATGACGGTCTAGTGGAGAGAATAACTATCAACTTTGGATTTTTTAATTTTTTTACCCTTTACATTTGTATTATATTACAAAGATAATAATATTTTTATAATTTAACGTTTTTATTTTGATTTTTATTTAAAATTTATAAAATAATTTTATTAATTTAATATAATAAATTTTTATTATTTTTAACTACTTTTTTATTTTTAATTTTTATTAGCAAAACTATTAATTTATTTAAAATATTTTAAAATTTTTAATAATTTATTAAATTTAAAAATATTAAATAATTTAAAGTCTGTATTAATATAATTTTTACTCTAATATTTTTAATAATTATTTTTTATTACAATTTATTTATCTTACTGTTGTCATTACTTTTACATTCAAATATATATATATATATATATATATCACAAATTAATTTTAGTTACACCTCTACAATATTTAATTTTATTATTATAATAAATATTATTATTATTATTTTTAATTTTATTAAAATCATCTAAATCAGACCCTTAAAAATTAAAATAATGATAAAGAGTCAAAAAGATAATTATGACTTTTTACAATTGACATTCAATATATTCTTGAAGCTCTTAAGGTCTTCATTATTTTTTATATTTTATGATTGGTAAAGTTAAATTAAAATAAATAAATAAATAAATCAAAAGTAAAGCTTTTTAAGAAAGGAAGTGAAAAATAAAAGATAATAATTACTTTTACAATCGCATCCACGTGATTCAATTTCCAATTCTCAATGCTTCTAATAAATATGAATATTTTTCTAAAAATACGATAAAATGTAAACAAAATTTCTCATGTCGAGGTTGTGGAGTTTTTACGAAAATAACCGAATAATAATTACTAATAAAAAAAATCAAAATTGGTAGATTAATAAAATTTGAAAATTAATCCAAAATAATATGTTTATATACAACATTTTTGTTGTAACTGAGAGAGTGAAATCTTAAAACATATTTAAATTATTTAAAGTTTCATATACTCTATCTATTTAACAAATTTTATAAATCTATTGTATTTTTATATTTAAAATTATTAAAAATTAAATATTGATGACGAGTTTAATATTTTATAAATAAATTAAATTATTATTAGTATCATTTTAATTTTATTTAATCATTTCTATCAATTATATAAATAGATGAAATTTATTTTTATGTTATAATTAATGGTAGAAAAATGTCCTAAAAATAATTCATACTACAATTTTAACATTGTGAACTTATAAAAACTAGTAATATAAATATTAGTAAAAATGAAAAATATATAATTAAAGGTAATAAATTTTATGTTCTAATATCATTGATAGTAATCACCTATTTTGTTGTAAAAATTCACCAAAAAAAAAACCTACATCCGCTAACCCTGTTATTATCAAAAAGAGATTCAAAGCGAAAAATAAAAGATTGAATTTTTTTGGATTGATTTGCTTCAAAGTCCATTTGGAATCTTCTTCTTTGTTCTTGAAATCATAGTTTTGCTAATCTTTAATTGCCCCCTCTTTCTCTCTCTCTTTTTTTTTTTTTTCCAAATACCCACTGATCATTTTTCAAAAATCCCAAAACAGAACAAGCTTAATCTAGTTGTCTTCACTCTCTTTGTTTTGTTTTTTTTTTTTTTTTCCTTTCTCTACAACTTGTAGATTTTATTGGGCGGCTTGAAAGCAAATACAATCAACAAAACCAAATACCCAACAAAATATGAGGTAATAACTTTGGAGACAAAAGGAGCAGAGGATCTTCCTTATGCCCACTTGATATTTCAATTTTCTTTTGTTTGTATTTTGTTATTTGTATTAATCCTTTCTCACCCATAAAAAAGAACCGCTTTTGATTGTAAGATTGAAAAGAAAGGGAAAATTTGTAACTTTAATGGCAGGATGGTCAATTTTAACAAATGGGTCTGCTTTAGATTCTGTAGGACTTGTAAATAAGTGTCAAAGTAATGGTTGTCACCTAGATGTTGGTCCTGTAGCAGGGGATAGTGTTGAAAAGTTTGGGGATTACAAGGATAGACTAAGATGCTTGTTTGATCTGGTTCTTTCTGGTTATCTGAAAGAGGTTGCTGGTAAGGGTTTTGTTAGGCCTATTCCAGCAATGCTTGGAAATGATGGGCAATCACCAGATTTGCTCAAGCTTTTCCTTGTAGTTAGGGAGATTGGAGGGTATGAGTTCGTGTCGAAAAAAGGGTTATGGGCTTCTGTAGTGAAAGAATTAGGGTTGGATCTTGACGTTTCAGCTTCAGTTAAATTGATATATGCCAAGTATCTGCATGAGCTGGAAAAATGGTTGAGGAATGGTTTTGGAGATAGACATGGGGAGGGTAAATGTGGTGGAAATTTTGGGTTCTTGTCATTGGAGCAAGAGGAAGAATTTAGAGGTTTGTTTACAAATGGGGTTGATCAAAAAGTGGTGGTAAACAGAGTGGCTCTATCGGAATATATAAAACATGACAAGTTCATTGGTAAGGATACTCATAATGGATTGAAAATTTCAGATGCCAACGATAGGTGTAGATTGCACAATGGTGTCGAGAAACTGTTTGGTGATGATGACGAAAAATTATGTAGAAATGATCTCTTAGTGCTGGATTCACCGGTTGCTAGGAAAGAATATAGCACTCGGAAGAGAAAAAGAAAATCTTTATTAGGTATGCTGAATTGGGTAATCCAGGTTGCAAAATGCCCTGATGATCCTTCAGTTGGGGCAATATTGGACCCATCTAAGTGGAAAGACCATGGAGGCAATGAATTCTGGATACAAGCCATCAGGGCACGTGAAGCTTTAAGGCAGAAAAGGGATGATCATTCAAACATTGAAAAGGCTTTCTTTCAGGTAAAATTAATATCGTCAGTTAATTCAAGTTGTGGAATAAAATAATATTAATTGACTATGTAGTTGAAAGATTTTGAAATTTCATGTTCGCAAGTTTTAAATTTTCATTATAAAATTTTGCTAGAGCATCATTAGACCAACTTGGATGGTATAAACCTTACTTAGCTGTTTGAAACATTAATCAGTGCTTTAGAAAGGAGTTTTTGAGATCAGAATCTGCAAAGTAAATGAATTCTCAATATATGAAAACTTAAGTTATCCTGGAAGAAGTTTGTAATGTGGATTTTATGCTCTCATACTAGTTTGCATGTGGAATTCGGTTAGTTGTCAATATTAAAGACATATTGTTGTGTAATTGGCAGAATAATCAAAAGATGCATCCATCCATGTATGAGGATGACTTTCTTAGTCACCCTTTTACACATAGGTTAAGATGCAATGAGAGACTTCCTACATCGAAATCTTGTTCGTGCTCTTGTTGCTGTGCTGGTTCAGCCTTAGAGAACAACTTGATGTGTCTCCACAAGGCACAATCTGAATATGGTCCTAATGAGCAATCCCTTGTAGCTGTTGGCTTATCCTCCTTAGATATGAGTACAACTGCAGGGCCATCTGGGGATGATTCTTTTAGAAGACAAGTGTCTGTGGGTCCCCTTTATCAAGCTGAAGTCCCTGAATGGACTGGTATGGTTTCTGATACTGACTCTAAATGGCTAGGCACACGGGAATGGCCCTTAAAAGGTAGAGAACATGATTCCTTAGCTGTAACAGATCCAATTGGTAGGGGAAGACCATATTCATGTGGCTGTCAGATTCCAGGCTCTGTTGAATGTATTAGACTTCACACTGCTGAGAAGAGGATGAAATTAAAGCTTGAACTAGGTTCAGTGTTCTACCGTTGGAGATTTGATGGGATGGGTGAGGAAGTCTCACTTCGCTGGACGGCTGAAGAAGAAAAGAGATTCAAGTATATGGTACAATTAGAACCACCATCTTTAAATGAATTCTGGCCTAATGCATTCAAGTTTTTTCCCTGGAAGACTAGGCGAGACTTGGTAAGCTATTACTTCAATGTCTTTCTTATCAGGCGTAGAAGTTATCAGAACCGTGTCACTCCTAAAAGCATTGATAGTGATGATGATGAATCTGAGTTTGGATGCATAAGTGACAGTTTCGGAAGCGATGCCCTTAAGATTCCTGGCTCAAATATGTTGACATGTTCTCAAAATAATCAGTGCATTGACTGGGAATCAGATGAATACTGATGAAGACTTATCATGTTGATTAGATCTGGCGCCACTGTTTGAACCAATAGTTGAACCTTCTCTTTTTTTCTGTTTCTTTGCAACTTACCATACAGCATCACTCAGTTACCTCAAAATCTCCATGGGATAGGTTAATGACACTGATGATACAGTTTTCAAATGTGCCTGGGTGGAATTTGGACCTTGCTTGGTTCCTTGGCTCTGGTAAAAGAAAATGTGCTAGTGTACAATACCTGTTTTAGGATAGCTTTATACTTTGCTTTTGCATCTGTGAATACTGTTATATTCTTAAGTAACAACTTTGGACAGAGGAAGATGGAAGTGGGAGACAAAAGATGCAGCTTCCGCTTCTTCAATTCTAAGTTTTAACTTTCATTTTTCTCTTAAATGATTTATACATTTGCCCTAATGAATTCATTCATTTGTATGTCAAGGTTGTGTTTGGGTGGTTCTCTTTTCTCACCAATGCTGCCATCTTTTTATGTTTAATTTGCCTGCAGGTTTGATAGAAAGTCACCATAAACAGATTCTTCTCCCGAATTTTCTTGTAGACTAATGTCTAAAAGCCAACTTCTGATGACTTTTATACAACTTTTAGCACATTTCACTCAGATATTTTTCATTGATTCAATCTTTATTATTGATCATTATAAAGAATTTTTGTTTTTACTGAAAAGCATACCTGTTGATGGCTTGTCATATGGAAGTTCATTTGTGTATCATCAGATAAAAACTTCTGTTGCAGAAGTGAGAAGCCTTATTCCGTTCCCACTATGAATATTATGATATATATATATATATATATATATATATATATATATATTGGTTTTTTCTACTACTCTTTTTATCATGATTGAATCTTACAAGGATAAAAGTGCATTTTGTTAAAGTGGTATTATCTCATATCTAATAAATATCTAATTTTTTATAATCTTATATTTAGGTTGAGTTTTTATACTTACTGTCAATTGATTTTAGGTTGGATGCTTAACATGATACCAAAGTTATAATTTTTTTTTATTGCCTTTTCTAAGTCTATCATGTGATAAATTTTTTTTATTTTTACTTACACATGATGGATGCCTGTTGAAGTGGTGTTATTGCACATCTAATAAATATATTTCTAAGTCTGTCATGTGATAGATTTTTTTTATAATCTTATATTTAGGTTGAGTTTTATACTTACTGTCAATTGGTTTTAGGTTGGATACTTAACATGATATCAGAGTTAAAATTTTTTTCTATTACTTTTTCTAAGTCTGTCATTTGATAGATTTTTTTTATTTTTGCCTACAATGATGGATGTCTGTTGAAGTAGTGTTATTACACATCTAATAAATATATAATTTTTTATAGTCTTATATTCAAAATGAGAGTCTATTAAAATGGTGTTATTTCACATTTAATAAATATCTAATTTCTGTAGTCTTATATTCAAGTTTTTTTCATATCTTTCTACACGTGATGTGAATCTATTAAAATGGTATTATCTCATATTTAATTGATATATAATTTTCTGTAATCTTGTATTCAAAATAGAGGCATGTTATTTGTTTTAAGTGAGATACTTAATATAATATCAAAGTCAGAGTTAGGTTTCATGGTGTCAGAGTTAGTTATGCTTTCCAAATCTGATACATTATAGGTTTCTTCTATCTTCGTTTAAACGTGATGGGAGCATATTAAAATGGTATGATTTCACATCTATTAAATATTTAATTTTGAACATGAATATAACGTTATAGGAAATTAATTTTTGAATATAATAAATATATAATTTTTAATTGGTTTTAGGTTCGATACTTAACACATTTGTCTCATACTTCAAGCATGGATATCATATTATCTTTCATTTTTCATCCTATATAAAGGTATTCATTTGATCAGTTTAGTTAATTTTGAATTAAATTATCTAAGATTGAATTATATTATATTTTTTCATTAACTAAACAGAATTTCTTAACTTCAAAAATTAATTGATCAAAATTAATTTAGTTGGTTCGATTAATTTTTTTGGCTAATCGAATAATAAAATACATTAAGTTGAATTATATTTTAAATTTTTATTTTCTCATATATGAAATAAATTAAGTAAAATCATCTAACAAAAATATTTAAATATCAAAGTATTAAGTTGAAAACTCTAATAACATTAAATAAAATCAAAATTGTTTTAAAAATTATTTTTGATAATTAATCAAAATTAATTCAGTGATCAATCAATTAAAATTGAATTTATTCCGTCAATTAATTTGATTAAAATCGAATTATAAATACTCTTAATCTCTTGTCACACTTTTTTAAGCATTAATACATAATTTAATTTTTTATTTATACAATTTTTAACGCATTAGTATTTATTAAAAAAATCATGATTAAATATTTAAATTTATTTTTATTAAATATTTTGTTTTATTAACAAATACTAGTAGTCAAAATATTAATGTGACAAACACTACCAATATAAATGTGTCACGTAATTTTTTTTTTGTCACACCAATTTACCATTAGTAGAATTAATGTGTGGGATGAAATGAGATAAAATATTTGATGAAAGTAAAGTTTAGATATTTAATTCTGCATAATTACATGTTTGAATGTTTTATACATAGTTAAAAATAATTGTTAACAAATCTATATTATTTTTTATGTGAAAAAAATACCGTTAATATTAAAATGAAAATAATAGTAACATATACAAAAATTAAAAATAATTTTTTATAGACAAACATATATAATTAAGAACTTAAGATAGAGAGAAAAAAAATAGTTTCACGTTAAGTTTAAAAGTTTAGAGGATATATTAAAATTGCGAAGAGATCAACTTGCACTTGTGTAAAACTCAAAAGTTTTACAATTTTTTTAATAATGGATTTTAATAGATTTGAAGGATGAAAGAGTCAAGTGAAAAAGAAAAAAATGGATCAACCTAATTTCTTGAATTTATTAAAATAAAAAACTAAAAAAATATATAAAATTTTTTTATGTAAGTTGATCACTTCTCAAAAAAAATTTTAAAAAACTTTGAAGAAAAAATAGAAATTAAAACAAACAAATCAAAATAAGCTCAATTTACAGCGTTTTTGTTTCTTTTTCTTCGAAAGGCTTTTGTTGTCTAAAACTTTATTTTATTTCTTTCTAATTTCCACTGTTATGTATCCGTCTCTCTAATTGATCTATCTTTTTCATATATTAATTCCACCCATCTCAACTCAAGAATAGTTAAATCAATTACTAATGAATCAAATTTTGTCGGTAATTTTGTTGAAATCTACCAACGAAATTATTTTTGTCGGCAAAAATTGACATCATTTACTTTTAGTGCTCTATTTTTTACGAAAATTTTGATTAATTTTGTGGAAATGAGAGTATTACTATCAAAATTTTTGACAAAATTTTGTCAGTATTTTCTCGTGAAAAAAAATTAAAATTTTTATGAGTATCTAACAATACCAATAGAATTTTTTTTTCCAAAAATTACATTAATGAATTTTTTTTATGGAAACTAATCAAATTATTATTTATTTTCATATATTTTTTAATATCAATTAAAAAATTATTAAAAAAACTCATAATATTTACCAACTTCTCTTCATAAATTAATAAAACCTTAATCCCTTCTTTCTCATTTCTCATTTCTCATTTCTCATTTCTCTCCCCGACGCCTTCTCTCCAAGCTATCTAACTAGGGACGGCGATCTAACCCATCTCCGACGGGTTTTAACTCGACCCAACCTTATGGGATCATTTTTTTTTTTTAATTCAAGTTTTGAGTAGGGTAAAATTAAAAAACAATCGTGGTCGGGCCAGGTTCGAATTTACCTAAAATCCAATCCGATATTATATAAAAAATTATTTTTTTTATTAATTATTTAATTTATATATATTTATATATTGATATTTTTAAATATTTATATTTAAAAAATAATATTTTATTAATTTCAAGTCAAATCGAATCAGGTACGGTTTACATAGTATCAGGGTCAGGTTGGGTTTGAGTATAAAAAAAATAAAAAAAATTTTAAGTAAGATCGAGTTCGAATTTAATAAAACATAAAATCAAATCGAGCTCAAAACAAGTAAAATCCGTCTCGAACCTGATCCGATGATAACCCTACGTCTGACGGCGCCCCTAACCCTACTTACTATCACCTCCACGCCTGCACCACTCTCAACTTAGTTTGAAAGGCCTACAACTTTCCATGTCCAGAGAGCAACATTGAAATAAGCACTTTGATGATTTCCCAAATTGTCACTGTAATTGCTTTGTCCTTATATTCCTTTTTACATTAGATTATTCATTTTACTAGTGGGTTTTATTTGTCTCCTTGCATCGCTTTAATATTTTACAACTTAGTTTGAAACATTCAAATCTTAAAAGCAATGTTCCATTACAAAAGATGTCAGGTTTATATTGTTAGACAATTTACAATGCTTGTGGACATAAAATTCTATCTTACTAAGACTCTTGCTTTTGGCTTCCAGGTTACTCTTTTTTACAAGTAATTCTCCTATTATCCAAAAGATCTCATCAACCTTAGTCCGAGTTTTATATTCATTCTTTCAAGTTCCTTGTACTATGGAATATTATTGTTTCCTTGCTGTAGAGCGAGATTACGTTCAGAATTCTTTTATTTTACTACTTTAGGAACTTTAATTATTATAATATATTTTAGTATAAATGTATTGTAAATGACAATAATATATATTTTAATATGTTAATATTAATTTTCTTTTAAATGAATTCGGTTTTTTTTTTTAGATTGAATGTTGATTTCTATTAATAATAAATATTTAAACTATCGATTCTTTGATAATTTATCATTTTTGTAGGAAGGTTATTTGAAACAACAATATTGATTACTAAAAACAATTAGAAACGATAAATTATAGTTTGTAAGAACTTTTGACAATGATTATTGTAATTATTAAAGTAATTATTGCAATAACAAATAATCGTTGTCAAAGACGATTTGTAATAAAAAAAATATTGCATTTTGTAAGAAACTTTGGCAATGATTATTGTAATTATTAAGGTAATTATTACAATAACAAATAATTGTTGTCAAAAACGATTTGTAATAAAAAATATTGTATTGCAAAAATAATTAAGCAATCAGTATAATATTATCATGTAAAAATTTTAGTAACAAATATGTAATTTCTGAAAGAAAGCTTGGACAACTATATTGAGTCGCTTTTTAAATATAATTTATTTACTAACAACAAAAAATCGTTATAATAAATATTTTTTAAATTAGCTTTTAATAAGATAAAAATTATTACGTATACATTTAACAACGGAACTTTTTTTCTCGTTGCCAAAAAGTTTTTACAATAATAAATCATTATTTTGCAATGACATTAAGCATTACTAAAATAATATTTTAGTGAGTTAAATCACACGTTAAATTTTTTTTTTAATTTGATCGGAAAGTGAAGTTGAGAAACGTGGGGTAGGTGGCGTAATTATGTAAGAACAAAAGGAAAGTCGATTACGGAACTTGAATGATTAATTGGTTGGTTTCAACCACAAATGTGCGGAGTGAATGAAACAAAAAGGAAAAGAAAAAGAAAGAAAGAAGTAAATATAATTAAAAGGGGGAGGGGTTGTAGCTGGCAATGGTAGGCAGTCGGTAGCTTTCGGTGTTTCCAGCTTCGAACAAATAACAAGAAGATAGCGTGCGGGGGGGGATGAATCTGACGATGCTCACTCAAGCATCAGGGGGGGATGAATCTGACGATGCTCACTCAAGCATCAAATCTCTTATTTAATATTCGGCAATGAAATACTAAAAATAATTGTGTGGCGGCAAAACAGCAACCAACGGATAAAAAAGAATTTTTAAGTACAACAAATATGGAATCTTGGTGCTCCAATCGATAACCTTTTTTTTTTTTTTTTATCATCTTATTTTCTTATTTTATTTTAATTTTATTCAATAATTTGCAAAGCAAATTAATACTACTATTACTATTAGTACGTTTCTTCTACTAAATCTTTGTTATTTTTTATTATGTAATATTTTGATTAAGAGTATAAATTACTCAAGTTGATATTTAAGTTCGATATGAATATTTAAAATTTAAATTTGATTAAATTTTATATTTTAATATAAGATAAAAATTTTATATTTAAACAATTTGAATTCAATTTAAAAACGAATAATAAAATTTTTAAATTTGATTCTTTTGTTATTTATGTTTTATGAATTCGAGCTCGATAATGAATAAATTAAGTTTAAATATTCACAAAATAAAATTCATATAACTAATAAGTAATTTAATTTATTTACATCTTTAATTTTGATTTATAGCATATGATTTTTTTAATATATTGTCTTTATTAAATTGAAGGGAACCATGATAATAATAAATAAAAAGTATATCATTGTATTTTAAAAACACATCCTCATAAAAAATATTATTTTTAGTTTATTATTAAATATTTGAATTTAAAATTTAATTAGATATTTCATATAATCATTTTTAAAAAATAATGTTCAATAAATTTTAAATTTAAATTTTAATATCTATAATTTTTTATTTATTCTTAGGTTGCATCAACTTTTATATAAATAAATGTATGCTGGATAGATTTTGAGGGGTTAAGAATTTAAGAAGATTTAAACATATAATATTTTTCTTGAATGAGTTAAGTAGATAGATTTTTAGAGGTTGTCGGCGAGTTAAATAGATTAAACTTTGGAAGTTTAGGGTAAATTTAAAATTAAAAAAAAATGATGATGATGCCATTTGAGATTAGTTTCCATTATTATAAGTGAATTTTAAAAGTATCAATTATTGGTCCAATTATCATACCAAACAAATAAAAGTAACGAAAATACCGACAATTCATGTAGGTGGTAGCCTACGGATGAGGTTAAAAAATTTTAAAGGTGCAAATGTGAATACACTAAGCTAGTTTCAATTCAAGTCCACATCCCAGTTTACTTCACGCTTTGGCAACAATACCGTGTTATGTGTCAGGGAAGGAAAGCAATAATGGGGATTTCCCTTTTTTTTTTTTTCCCTAATAAAATGGTTTTCAAAAAATAATTTTTTTGACTAAAATTATAAAAATTTTATGAATTTTATCACTTTAATTAGATAATTTTTTATATTTTTATTGTATTCAAATAAATTTTTAATCTTTAATTTATAGATAAATAAGTTATTAAATTATAATTTATATCCAAACAAAAATATAATGTTTTATTTATATCTAAATCAATCTCTTACATTAATTTTATTTAAAATAAAAATGTATTTTGACATAAATAAAAAATAAAAAATTATTTAATATAATAAAAATATAATGATTTATTTAAAAGAAATAGAATAATTCAAAAGTTTTTTTAATATTTTATTTTTTCCGTCTAGAATGAATTTGTCAAAGATTTGCATTAAAGGCAATTTGATTTTGTGGAGGAAAATTTGAATCCAATGAGGAAGTAAAAAAACAAAATAAATAACATAACGTAACATCATATTTCTTCCATTACATCAAGAATTCAGGAAGCCACTGCTTTTGCCCAATCTTTTCGATTGTTATTTTCAGAAAAAAATATCATTAAAAATTTGATTCACGGATTAATGTTCATTCTATCTCCATAGGAATAATTTTGAAATCGAAATATCATGTCTTTGAGTGCGTATAATTCTAAAAGTTTAAAATCATCAGATCATAACTCTTATAATAATAACAACTAACTAATGTTATATAGATTAGATTTTTTTTTATATTTTATATTTAAAGCAATTAAGAATTAAATTTTAATCAATAAAATAAAAGATCTAATATTTTACCTACTAATCATATAATTGTTGGCCGGCTGATTTTTTTTTTTTAAATTTATTATGTCAAATAAAAACTTCTCATTTATCTTGTTCTTAATTATGCCTATTAGATTAAATGTAAATCACTTTCCTATATTTAGATATTGAAAAATCAAATTACAAAAAATAAAAAATAAAAAATACTAACATACCATTAGAAATCAAAATCGATAAAAATGGGGTAAAGGTTACAAATCTAAGTTTATTGTCTTTCAGCAATAAAAATGAGAAAGTTACTGCAGTTAAAATTAGAATTACGGCCGTGACTACACATGTATATAAACTCCTGGATTCACTCTTTGATGTCCGAACCACTTTTTGGGTTGCTTTTATTTGTGAAGAAATCTCACTTCTCTTCACTTTTTTTTTTTTTCCTTCCCTCGAGAATCCCAAAGAAAAATGAAAAAAATGTCTTCTCCAACCAAACGCCGAGAGATGGACTGGATGAAACTGTAATTGCTTTTTCTTCTTTTTTATTTTTTTCCCCGAATCGTAATATTTATCTTTATCCTTGGTTTTGTTTATTGGTTTTTTTTTTGGTCATTTGTTGGATTGATTTTTGCTAGGATGATGAGTGACTACAAGGTGGAGATGATCAATGATGGCTTGCAAGAATTTTATGTTGAATTCAATGGACCGAAAGACAGTAAAAATCATTTCTTTAACCTTTCTTTCTTTCTTCTTCTTCAATTCATTTCTATGATCTATCTCTTTACTTCTGCTGAAAAATTTAATTTTCTTTTATCTTTTCTTTCTGGGTTTTTCTTATTCTTCTCAAAAGTTGATTTTTTTTTTGCTTGGAAGTATGTTGACCATTTGGTGATTGCTATTGGTTTTCTCTTTTGATGATCTTGATATTTGAAGATTAATATCTATCTATATATTTGTACTTTTTGGCCAATTAATCTAAAGTGATATTTTAATTTATTTGTTCATACCTGAGCTGCCACTTTTCATTTATTTGTTTAGTTCATTGAATTTTCTGAATGAGGGTGGGTTTTGTTGATAGATTTTGCTTCTGGGTATTTTTAGTCTAGAGCCAAATAAGGATATATATATATATATATATATATATTTTTTTTTTCTCACAGATTATCTTATATGGTGTATGACAGGTCCTTATCATGGTGGTGTGTGGAAGATAAGGGTGGAGCTCCCAGATGCTTATCCTTATAAATCTCCTTCAATTGGCTTTGTAAACAAGATCTACCACCCAAATGTTGATGAAATGTAGGTTTGTGGATGTTAAAAAGTTCTAAATTTGGCTGTTTTAGCTTTGTCTTAGCGGTAGTATTAACTTGTGTGAGGTAATTTAGAATGAGTAAATGGTTTATTATCATTAATTAAAATATACTTGAACTATATATGAGTTTCAGGTCTGGCTCAGTTTGTTTGGATGTCATCAATCAGACTTGGAGTCCCATGTTTGGTAAACCTCTCACATTCTTTGTTTTCCTCATTCTTTTTTTTTTTTTTTTGTTTTAAAGTTGCTGTTATTCCACTTGGAACCTGACAATCAATTTAACTTCTTTTTTTTTTCCACCCTTATGTTCAATTTCAGATCTGGTAAATGTGTTTGAAGTGTTTCTTCCTCAACTTCTTTTGTATCCCAATCCATCAGATCCATTGAATGGGGAAGCTGCAGCCATTATGATGCGTGATCGTACAGCCTATGAACAAAGAGTGAAAGGTAGCGTTTCTGAATAACTTTTTATATTTTATTTGTCCATTTTTTTCTCTTAAGAATGCTCGGCTGAAAAGTTAAGGTATTTATTTGGATTTCTTGCTTCTCTAAAGCCAAATAAGTGAAGTCAGACAGCAGTAGGCTTACAAGAATTTTCTTGACCACCTGTGTTTTTGAAAGAAATTACATGAGGTCATAAATCTCAGATGTTGGGAGTACGAATTATTTTATAAGTGGCATGCAACTATTAACCCTGCTTAATTTGTACTCAGTTGATTAATGGTCTTAAACCTTAAGAATTGCTTCTGAAAGCAGTTGACGAGGTCTATTGCGATCTTGCCAACAGTTTTTCCACTACTTAAAGGGACCCGAAGCTTGTTATCTATTGTTATTGGCAGTCATTTGTTTGCAATTTCGCTACTCTTTGGCTTGGGATTAGAGAGTATGCTAGAGTTCAGAAGTTTGTGTGTTTGTAGTGGGAAAGGAGAGATTGCAGCTTTAAAAGTAGGCCATTTTCAGTCAAAATAATATTAATAGTAGCTGGCAATAGACCCACTTTACCTCTTTGTTGTGGCCATTCCATTTCACCTACTTTCTCCGTTCTTCTTTAATATAGATATAGATATTCTCAAATAGGTTAATGAATTCAGCTTACTAGTAACAAGTTGTGGCAAAGTGCTTTTATCATCATTGACAAGATGCTACAAGGTTTACTGGCATTGCAATTATTGTTCTTTCCAAAATGTGGTCTGCAATTTTACTTCTGCGGCATCATGCATTGCTTGTCTCTTTCCATGTCGTTTTAAGGATGCGATAATTGAAATGTTATGACTTTTTTCATTTCCCAGAATATTGTGAGAAATATGCCAAGCCAGAAGATGTCGGAGCAGCGCCTGAAGAGAAGTCCAGTGATGAAGAGCTAAGTGAAGATGACTATGCTGCCTCGGATGACGAGGAAATTGCTGGAAAAGCTGATCCTTAGGCACACAATATGCCTATTCCCTAGACAATTGTTGTGCTGTACATCATATTCAGGTCCAGGAAAATTTGAACTTGACAAAACTGGGGGCATATGGAAAACTTCCTTCTCCTTTGTGTCTTTATTTTCCATTGATGTTGTGTAAATTAATCTACTGTTGTTTAATATTTCAAGTATTCATCCATTGCTGAGACTGAAAAACAGTTTTCTCATGCTCCTGCTCCTCCTCCTCCTCATGTGCACGCATCAACTAGACTTTACAAGTGTGAGTGTCTTTGTCCACACAGGAGAATGCATTAACACCTTGATTGAGGTGATCTTTCAATATTCCTATCTTTCAAAAGCTGATCTGACTGCATAGAGACATTGTTACTTGAAGGGGAACTATTAAGAATTCAACTTTGTGATGGTTGGCCGCCAAGGGAATTCATATACCCCACGTCTTCTCCCTCTTTTCCAATGATGGCGAAAAACCATTGGCATGGCACTTGATTTGCTCTAGAAATTGTTGGTTAGTTAGGTCAATCTGATGTTTTGGTGAATAATTAGGCAGTTTGAGAATGGTTGGACTTTTGACACACTTTCCATGAGTATTTTGTGACACCAGGAAATGGTTGGACTTGGCGGTGATAAGAAACTATGACACTCAGATGATTTATAGTATTTAATACAATGTTTCCGTGAATAGGTGAAACCATCTGCAAATTCTGTGAAAATAATTATCCATTTTCAATCAAAGGTGGAAGAATTGGATTAAATGATTAGAGTTAGGTGTTATTATACATATAAAGTATATACTATTTTGATCATTGTGCAGCCCCTATAGCTCAGTGGTAGAGCGTCAGTCTTGTAAACTGAAGGTCCGTAGTTCGATCCTGCGTGGGGGCACATTAATTTTTTTCTTTTTTTTTGATTAGTCAGTGGATCTTATTATTCAGATCTGGTCACTTTTCTGACAACAGTGGGGTCAGTACAAAACCTGTACAAAAGCCTGAAAGTAGAGTAAGCAGCAGTAACATCACACACGACACTGTCCTTACTTACACTTCACCCAAATCAATCATTGCAGCCACCAACCTCTCTTTTCCCTTCTCTCTCCTCATTTTCCTATTTTCTCTCTTTCCTTCCTCTTTTTTTTTTTTTTATTGATAACCTATCATTCCGTCTATGATCAATTAATGAAATATTTTTGTGCATTTGTTGTCACAACTCGATTATAAATTATTTTTTATATTTTAATTTATATATTACATGAAATTGACAATTTATTTATCCGAGAAAAAATAACCATTTGAAATTTGCTTATTTAAATTTTTGCTATACTTTTTGCGGCTTCAGGGTTGGTTGGACCTCCTCAACAAACCCTAAAACTTGAAGTCCATCTCAAATTTGGGCCAAAATTTCAACCCCATTTAAGCTTAACCCAATTTCTGGCCCGTTTAAAAAGATCGTTTACCAAGAAAAAGCTCCGCCTTTTTTTTCTTATCATCAATCTTAAAAAACACAGACAATTCGACAGCGAAAGATCCGCTGAATACGCGAACGGCTAAATACTAAACAAGTCCACTGTTAACCAAATAAGATAATTACACGTATATTTTTAGAAAATTTTTTTTAACAATAAATATCTTGGTTGTGGGACAGTGGCTCTCCATTCTTTGGTTTTATCCGACATTTTTTCGCTTCCTGAAATCCTGATTTCCTCTTCATCTGGTCATCAAAATAGGTAAAATCACTTCAATTTATTTTCTTCAAGTTTTAATTTAATTCAATTTCCTAAGCATAAATTTCCCAGAAACCTGCCTTATTTTATTATTCGTTCACTTTCACATTTTTTTCTTGAATTTTCTTGTCCATGTTTTTGTTTTATCCATATATCCTTTTTATAAAAATCCTCCGCTGTCCTGTCTGACTCTGTTTCAGTCGTCTGTTTTTCTCTTGTGGGCTACATTTAATTTAGGGTTTTGGGCCTCTGGGTATCTATTATTTCAGTCAAAGAAGCTCTTTGGAGATTAAAGTGTAGTTTTGATTATTTTATCTTATAGTGAAAACGTGGAGTTTATAAAATAAAGGGGGGATTGTTGATTTTGAATGGCTCGGTTGATTCTTCCTTGCAAAAGCTCGTGTTTGGCAAGGACCAGTCTTTTGGGTTTGATCTCTTCTGCTCCTGTGATTATCCACTCTCGATTTCTCCTTTATGAATATCTCTTTGTTTGCTTCTATGGGTTTGAGTTATTTCCCATTGAAAGTCTTGGCTTTTAATTCATTATAACTGATTCCTTTGCATGATGCTCAAGTTCAAAGTGCATTTAGATTGTTATTTTTGGTGGGTGGCTTGTAGGAGATTGTATACATTGCACAGTTTCTTTACACGTTTGCTTTTGCATATGTAATTATGTATGCATATACCTACATGGATATACTGTTACTGATAGCTTGAAGGGTGGTTATGAACTGCTAATTATGGCAGGATCTATTGTTTTAAATATTTTTCTGTCTGACTGTTTGCTTATTTTGCACCTTCAGGTTAAAAGTAGTGTTAGTTCATTTCAAGGTTCACTGAAGAATATCTCTCGGTATAGGTGTTTTTCTGCTTTAGAGGTTTGTGCATTTTGTTAGTTCTTTATTATCAGAGTGTACTAGGGTCCCTAGTTTGTTCGGAATAATAATTTTTGGTCTTGTCATTATGCATTTCTAAATGAAAATTTTCTTTTTGTTGTTTGGTTTTAGGCTGTCTCTAGAAGGAATTACAGGTTTCCACATTCTTCACATTATGTAAGTTGCTATGTTTTGTATCTAAATTCTAACAGTTTTTGCTCTATTCCATTGACACATGCTTACATGCATGCATTTATATGAAGGTCTATAATTCGTATAGTATTTTCAAAATATTCATGGATGTTTCTATCATGGAATATGATGTGGTCTCTTATGGTTATATTTGTTATTTTTGTTGATTTGGCAACACTGTTTCAGAGGGCAAGGGAAGCCGGCAGAAGGCTGCTTTGTTCGGTTGCAGTAGAACCTTTACCTAAGCAAGTTGAAGAATCCAAAATGGATGCACCTAAAGAAATCTTTCTGAAGGACTACAAGTCCCCTGATTACTGCTTTGATACTGTATGTATGGCAATTAATTAAATTAGACTATGCATAAGCTGGGATTCTGAACCTTTTTATATGGCTTTGGCTTGTGCTTTCTTTTACTTATGAAAATAGCATTTTCAGGTGGACTTGAAATTTTCACTGGGTGAGGAGAAAACAATCGTTGCTTCAAAAATAACTGTGTTCCCCAGAGTGGAAGGTATTGTTTTCGTTATTCTTTGCTTCTAATACTCGAACTATCGTTAGTAGACAATTTCGTTGTTTTTGATACTTTTTAGCAAGAAGTATCGTTCACGGTTAAAGGGTAATTTACTTCTTGGCTCTGCATTCTTCTTTCATGAGAACCTAGTGCTCAAGTTTTATGTTGAAAAACTCTGGTTGTCATTATTCTTTTATTTTATACTAATGTATCTTCTAGAGCAGGTTCTTCTTCTCCATTGGTTCTGGATGGGGTTGATCTAAAGCTAATTTCAATCAAGATCAATGGCAAGGAACTGAAGGTATACCATATATCATACCTCTCTCAACGTAGGCTTGGTACCATAATTACTCAGTCGTTCTGAAGGTATAGTATTTTAATATGTTTATTTTTTCATTCTTAGGAGGGAGATTATTGCTTAGACTCACGCCATTTGACACTTCTATCACCACCAAGCGGCAAATTTTCTTTGGAAATCGATACTGAGATACAACCTCAGAAGAACACATCATTGGAGGTGAGACATTATTATTATTTTTGGTTCCAAAATGTACAGTATTATTTGCCCTAATAACCATGTTATAAATTTATTTTTCTCTTTAGGGGCTTTACAAGTCATCGGGGAATTTCTGTACACAATGTGAAGCAGAGGGTTTCCGGAAAATTACTTTTTATCAAGTTAGGATGTTGAAACAATATTGGCTTTTATTATTATTATTATTATTATTTTTCATTTTGATGCATGAATCTGTTTTATACCTCCTTGACATGTTTACTTTGCTAACAGGACCGTCCTGATATAATGGCAAAATACACATGCCGTATTGAAGCTGATAAGTCATTGTATCCAGTATTGTTATCTAATGGAAATCTCATAGAGCAGGGAATCCTTGAGGTAAGCTTCACTTATTATGGTTGTCTCTTTTTGGTTAATGTTGACTGTTGTTCATTGTTTTTTTCCTGGATCCATTGCAGGGTGGTAAGCATTATGCTGTATGGGACGATCCCTTTAAGAAGCCATGTTACTTGTTTGCCTTAGTAGCTGGCCAGTTGGAGAGCAGAGATGATATATTTGTTACCCGCACTGGCCGACAAGTGGCCCTAAGGATCTGGACCCCAGCACAAGATGTACCCAAGACTGCACATGCCATGTATTCACTTAAAGCAGCTATGAAGTGGGATGAAGATGTCAGTCTTTATATCCTTAGATGTTTTTATTGTGGTATTGAGATTATTTTATTTCTTTATTAAAAATCTTTTTTTTTTGGGGTAGGTTTTTGGTCTTGAGTATGATCTGGATCTCTTCAATATTGTCGCTGTTCCTGATTTTAACATGTAAGATGGTTAAAGGAAACCGAACATTTAATCTACATGTGCTATCTTTTACTTCTTACCTGGTTATTATGCAGTATTTATATCTGTTAATACCAATGTACTTTGTTCTTTTTTTTTTTTGGATGTAGGGGAGCCATGGAAAACAAGAGTCTGAATGTATGTCCTCTGACTTATCTGGTCATCTATATCAAATATTTTTACTGTTTCATCTTGTTGAATATGTTTCTGTTGCACGTCTTAGATTTTCAATTCAAAGCTTGTTTTGGCTTCTCCGGAAACTGCTTCAGATGCTGATTATGCTGCAATTTTGGGTGTTATTGGTCACGAGGTTTGTTGTGGATATCAATTGAAAATGCCTTTTCTCACATTTGTTAGACTTATTGATGGATCTGATATGTTATGCCTTGATTTTATTTCTTGCTTTCATGCAGTATTTTCACAACTGGACTGGCAACAGGTTGGTTTATTTCCCATTTAGGCATATTGTTTGTTTAAAAATTACATCCTTTTCTATTTTTCCTTACTGTATTGTTATTTGTTTTTTGAGATCTGATCTGCCATAAATGTGTTTGTTGTTATTAGTGTGATGTTTAGATCTATGTTGTATGTTTAATAATTTCATGAAGGTCATGAAATTATGTGTTGCTCTGAAGACATGTTTATCAATTTAAATCTATTTAAAACTACAAGGATAAACAAACTTCAATATAATATTAGCTGAAACACTGCAGAGTGACATGCCGGGACTGGTTTCAGCTAAGCTTGAAGGAGGGTCTTACTGTTTTCCGTGATCAGGTATGACTCGTCAGTTATCAAGAGTGTAAATGAAGCCTTGTTGCGACATAACTGTGTTTATGGTCAAGTAATCTTGGGTTGTTGGCAGGAATTTTCATCTGACATGGGAAGCCGTACGGTGAAGAGGATTGCTGATGTTTCAAAGCTTCGAACTTATCAATTTCCACAGGTTTTTTATGTTTCTTGCATTACTTGATAGTGACCTTATGTGCGGTTATATGAGCAAGTATTATTGCAACTATTCTAAAATCTACAAATATATCCTTCAGTGTGTGACATACTTGAGGGCTCACTTGCCTCTGTTTCCCTTTGTTCAGGATGCTGGTCCCATGGCTCATCCTGTTAGGCCGCATTCTTACATTAAGGTCTTAAAGTATCTCCCTTTTTAGTGGCATTTTCTTTGAGTTTTCACTTGCGCTTCTAAGCTGTGTTAACTATTTCCCATTTTTCCCTTTGACAGATGGACAACTTCTACACAGGCAAGTTTTTGTCATGTTTAATAGAAATGTGTAATGAGTGCATGGATCAGTTTCCTCTTATTATATTTAATTTGATATCCCTTTTTAATGTGTGATTGTTTGGTTTTGTTGCATGATCTTGTTATATATGAATGGAAATGGGGTTATAAACAACTGCAGTGACGGTAAGGACTAGCCACTTGCATTTGCGTCTTTATCTGTTTGATTTTCTGTTTTTCAATAACAAGGCGTCTAATTTTCCTCTTGTTTTACTTGGTCTTCTTTGTTTTCTTTCTCATAGGTTTATGAAAAGGTTTGAATATCTTAACCAGAATCTCTCTTGTTTATGTGTGTTTGTGGGCAAGAGCTATATTGACGCGTTAATGAATTTTCCTTATGATTCAACTTGCCAGGGAGCTGAAGTTGTCAGGATGTACAAAACACTCCTAGGGACTCAAGGGTTCCGAAAGGTAAAAGGTTTAAGCACGTTTATGAGTCTGAACTTATGTCTATGTATGGGAAGTTGCTTATGTTGGATAGATTTGTTAATATGATTTGTTGATGTTTCAGGGCATGGATCTTTACTTTAAAAGACATGACGGGCAAGCAGTAACTTGTGAAAACTTTTTTGCTGCCATGCGAGATGCAAATGATGCAGATCTTGCTAACTTCTTGCTTTGGTATGGATCAGTATCTTATTTTTTGAATTACTATGTCTATCTGGTAATTTTGATTCATATGCTTTTGAAACTCTCAGGTATTCACAAGCTGGGACTCCGGTAGTAAAAGTTACTTCATCCTACAAAGCCGATGCTCATACTTTTTCTTTAAAGTTTAGGTATACAAGCTGTAAATTTTGTTCCAAGAATGATCAGCGATTTTCTCCTAAAGATTTTGTAGCTGACTTTTATGCCTGATTTGGGATTTTCAGTCAAGAGGCACCCCCAACTCCTGGGCAGCCTGTTAAAGAACCCATGTACATTCCTGTGGCTGTTGGTCTGCTGGACTCAAGTGGAAAGGACATGCCTCTGTCCTCTTTGTATCACGATGGTACACTGCAGTCTGTTGCAAGCAACAATCAGCCAGTCTTCAGTACTGTTCTTCGAGTAACTAAGGTCAGTTGAGCATCTTCCTGTGCTCCATCTTCTTATTTCTAAGATACTTCCATCATGGAGGAGAAAAAAGCAATGAACTTGCACTCTTCTTGAGGATGTCTACAGACCTTTCGGAAAGTGAAAGACCATGACAATGGGGGCAAACTGTTCCCAAGCTGCCATATTTACATATAGGCAGATAGCATGTCTGTTGCATATCTTTATGTTTTATGAATTTCATTTATGCTTCTTGGTGCTGGGCAGAAAGAAGAAGAGTTCGTGTTTTCTGATATATTTGAGCGACCAATTCCATCACTATTGCGAGGTTATAGTGCTCCTATCCGTCTTGAATCTGATCTCTCTGACAGTGATCTATTTTTCCTCCTTGCACATGATTCGGATGAGTTCAATCGGTTGGTCATTCTTGAAGCATGAATATTTTAATTTAATTTAATTATTGAGGAATATATGAGAATTTGTTAACTTGATGGTTTTCTGTTTTAGTTGGGAGGCTGGGCAGTTGTTGGCAAGGAAGCTCATGCTCAGTTTAGTTACTGATTTCCAACAAAACAAACCATTGGCCTTGAACCCCAAATTTGTGCAAGGTCTCAGAAGCATACTCAGTGATACAAGCTTGGATAAGGTATGATGAAATTTCTCTTCCTGGAAAATATGAGATCCTTAATGTTTAAAATTTCCTTCTGTGTTTGAATGGAGAGTGTGTGTTGTGCGATATATAGAAATCAATGCACGATTCATTTTTAACTGCCCTTTGTTATCCAGGAATTTATTGCAAAAGCAATAACTCTCCCTGGTGAAGGAGAGATTATGGATATGATGGAAGTTGCTGATCCTGATGCTGTTCATGCTGTTCGAACCTTCATTAGAAAAGAGCTTGCCTTACAATTGAAATCAGAGTTTCTAAGCACTGTATGCCATATTAAGTTGACTTATATAAACGCATCTTTATTACTTTTAGACCAGTGCATCTTTTGCAAATGAACTTGATTTTCCTTTTTCCCTCTTGGCACTATAACAGGTTCAGAACAATAGAAGCTCAGAAGAGTATGTATTTAACCATCCTAATATGGGCCGACGTGCACTTAAGAATATTGCTCTTGGTTTGTATTGCATGACTTGTATATTTGCAAGATGTGTGGCAAAATTTACTGTCATCTGATTGCCTTACATTTGTATAATTCCAGCATATCTTGCATCCCTTGAAGATCCAGAGATAATGGAGCTTGCACTGCATGAGTATAATACCGCTACAAATATGACAGAACAGTTTGCTGCTTTGGCAGCCATTGCCCAGAAGCCTGGTAAAACTCGTGATGATGTTTTGGTCGATTTCTATAGCAAGTGGCAGCATGATTTCCTGGTAAATTTCCAACTCAACTTCCCTTTTCCTACCTGAATGTATTTTGAACTCCTTATCTTGGATAGTCTCATTTTTTCTTCTTTTTTAGGTTGTAAACAAATGGTTTGCCCTTCAAGCCATGTCTGACATTCCTGGTAATGTTGCGAATGTTCGGAACCTCTTAAATCATCCAGCGTTTGACCTGCGCAATCCAAACAAGGTGATCTCTCTCTCTCTCTCTCTCTCACATGTATGTGTGTGGGTGTGGGCATAAACATAGTGGTGCCAATTATCTTCAGCTTAAATTTGAGCGTTGCAGTGACTGTGGGTTGTTTTTTTAATGTAGGTATACTCACTCATTGGAGGATTTTGCGGATCTCCTGTGAATTTCCATGCCAAGGACGGTTCCGGCTACAAGTTCTTGGGTGAAATAGTATTACAACTTGACAAGCTAAATCCTCAGGTTTGTTAATAATCCCATTCTGTCTTCCTTTGTTCTTTTGCATGAAACACGAAAGGCCAATTTCCTTTGTCAGGTTACTTTTCATCTGGTCATTTGCTGTTCTTCAGTAACTATTTTTCTCCTTATATGTTGTAGGTGGCCTCCCGCATGGTGTCAGCCTTCTCAAGATGGAGGCGTTTTGATGAAAGCAGGCAAAAACTTGCCAAGGTAAATGATATGCTGGTAGCTGTTATGTCTATGTAATTGCCTTGGTTAAAGTTAAATGTAGAATGTTTTATTCATGTATATCCAGAAATGGCTTAAAAGTGTCTGATGCCTCTATCATATCTACCATTGTGAATATTGTTTTGGTGTCGGCATTTATCATTTACATGGGATGTTTTGATCGAAAAACTTAGTGGACAAATTACAAATTGATTCATTTCCTTGTGCTATACAGCAGGATTATAATACTAAAAAGTTGCATAACATTTTACAGGCACAACTGGAGATGATCATGTCTGCCAACGGGTTATCAGAGAACGTATTTGAGATTGCCTCAAAGAGCTTAGCTGCTTAAATGTGTCAATTGACTTTTGCTGCTGTCCCATGTGTCATAGACACAAATAAAATAGCTTTCAATGGATTTTAATTATGATATCACCGAATGGAGTTTTTTCTGTTATTCAGTGATTGGAGTTGGAAATTGGATTTATTATGTCTTACTCGGATGAGCTTGGGTTTGAATATTTCTGTCCAAGCTGCGAAATTGTTTCTCTTAAGTTATATTTCATATTTGACTGTATAACTCAATTGTCACCTTGTTAGTGTTAATATGACAAGCAACTGGTTCAACTTGGGATCAGATCTGACGAAGAAATTCAGCAAGTGGATCTACATCTAATATTAATAACTGTTGTTGTAAAGTTGTAATCTGAAATTGACTTAATGGTGAAACTCTGTTTGCGGCAAGTAATTTCTACAGTAACTGTGGGTCAAGTTTAGAAGCTTATTTCACCTGACACTGAGGCCTCATCGGAGCACAAGGAAATGTCTTCCACAGCAGTCAACAATCATGTGTAAACCCATGCTCAATCCAAAATCCCCGTTCACTTCTCTCGTGTATTTTATTACAAGACACAACCTAAGTTACAACCTCGGAGGAGATAAGCACGAATCCTAACAACTGCCTCTTATAAAATATAAAAGCACATCCATCCACCAAAGCAGCAATTAGGTGGACAACCATAAACTCAAATTACTCACCTATAAATGCCATATTTTGATGTCTTGTATGTTTGTATGTGAAAGCCTGTGAAAGGCCTAAGCCCTAATAAGAATGGCATCTACAGTGAAACACATGAAAGCACAAGCCATAGAACGATGTTGAGACTATTGCTGATGGCCTATAAAATCGTAGGGGTCAACGCACTAATCCAGATTTAAAGATTTGCAATACTACCCCTAATTGGGTCCCACTTAGTTCACCTAAAACTTTTCTTTTCAACCCATCCATCCCAACAATAGCCATCGCCTCTTTTACGCATATGCTAAATCACACGTGTCGAGCAAAAGCTAATGCATGAAGGGTTCAAACTTCAAATTTCACTTTCTCTTTTTTTTTTTTCCTTATTCACCAATTCTCTTCACTTTCCCAAGTCTTTTCTCTTTGCCTAAGTTAGGTCTCGTGTCTTATCTTCATCAACATCATCATCATCTCTTTAGCTTTGATATATACATTTTGTCTACTACTCTATTAGTAGTTAATATACTTTAAAATTTTCAACTTTTTTATTGTTATTTTTAGGAATTTTTTATTCGAGATGTTGAAAAATGATCTTTTGATAATTATTTTATATGAAAAAATTTTATTCTAAGAATTAGATATCATATTGTATAATAATATTTAATAATATCACATTCCAAACTTTGATCGAATAAATATTATTTTAAACTTAAAGTTTAAATCAAATAGTTTTTCAACTTCATTTAAGAGATGGATTTCAATAAAATTCGTAAATTCTTCTTCTTCTCAAATTATTAGTGAAAGATTAGTTGAGAATGTGATCATATTAGTATGTATACGTAACATTTTGAATATGGTCAGAGAGAAAACCAAAGAAAAAAATGGGAGAAATTTGAATATGGCCCATTCAATCTCACCCATCAAGGGGTTGAAAAAAAAAAAACACAATGGTGTAGAAGATTCTTCTTTAAGATTATTGAGAATTCTCTAATAAAAATATCTTAAACCAAGCTTTGACAATCAAGTTTCTTGCTTATCTACAGGATGCAGTGACCCTTTTTTTCTCTTTTCAAAATGCTCTTCAAATCTGTCCACCATCCAATACCATGAAAGAGAAAAGAGAATATGATTGTGCTTGAGACAGTAAAAGATTACAAGAGAGAAATTAATTCGGCCTTTGTTTGACCTAAAAGGTTTGGTTTAAAAGGTCCAATAGTAATAATTGGGAAATGACAAAATGAGCAAACTTGATGAGATGAACTTTGAAGTCATGCTTACATACTGATCACGATCATGATCATGGTCATCCTGCATTGCATTTTTCTGCTTGGTCAAAAGTAGGGCATTGCTTTTCAGCTCAAAACTTCGGTTCATTCTTACCTTCTTTATCAAGGCTTCATTTTCTCTACTTACCTTTGCTTTGCCTAATCAAGCTTTTAGTGAGTCATGATCAATTAATTTAAACCTTGAATAATCAAACTCTAATTACATATCCCCAAAAGCACTTTTTAGTAAGCTGCTTTAATCATTTTTCCTTCCCTCTCCCCTCAAATCATTCACCAGCCACGGCATGTGGGGCTCTATTTCAAGGCAAAAGCCTGAAGAACTCAGAAAAAAAACTATCCCTAAAGCTCAAGGCTTTCATTGTGTGAAACATCTAGCTTTTTTTTTTTTTTTTTTCACAATTTTTGGGGCCCTCGAGGTAAGCTTTGGTTGATTAGGCTAGCTTTTAACAAACAGATGTAACTCAACTATACAGTAAAGCCCTTCAACAATGAATGTGAAAGCAATACTCAAAAGCTAAAGATCCCCCAATGGCCCCCTTGTGTGAAATCTAGTACTACCAGTATTATAGTGAAAATCATACATGTAAAGTGTCAAAGCTAGCTATAGTTTTACAACCAAAAGGCACTTTTCCCCTCTGTCGAGTGTCAATGCAGGTTAAAAGGAATGAAGTAAGGGGAACTTTGGGGGCATGAATTTCACAAAGATTAAAGAAAAAAAAGGGTAGGTAGCTAGGTAGCATACATATAGTGAAAAAAGAATCATCTTTAAAGAGTCAAATCAGATTAAAAGGGGCTCTTTTGCTATATGTTATAGAAATGATACTTCACAAAGATCAATGAATTCAACTGTCAAACTGTAACTATACATGGTCAAAGGAACATTAAAAAGTTAAATCTTTTTGCCTTAAAAAGGGATAAATCATTGGATTGTTAAAGAAGATTGGCATAAAATCATACCATTAACCATCTCAAAAGAAGGTTAAAAGGAATAACTCTTTTGGAAAAGAGAGTTAATTTCTTTGAAGAAAGGGTCACAATGAATAATAAAAATTGTTCTAGAAGGGTTGACCGTTTCAATTTTGAATGTTAGACCTAGTAATAGTTCATGTTGTTTACTCAAATCTTTAAGAAGGGTCATCATCATCTCTCAATCTAAGTTTTAGGTAAGAGCTAAATATAAATTTATTCTATCAAATATAATTTTAAAGAAAGTGATTCATTATCGAATCAAGTTTTAAATAATTTTTAGAAGCAATCAAGTGAACATGTGTGTTATTTTATTAATAATTTTTTATAAAAGTAAAACGACAACACAAAATTGACATTCGGAGTGCAACAATTCACAAAGATTAAAGAGGAGTGGGAGATGTTTATTTTCTCCATTCCAAAATATTTGCCATATATTAATTTTTACAAAATTAAAAAAAAATAATTTTAATATATTTAAAATTAAAGTTTTATGATTTTTAATATCAAAAATAAAAAGAACATAAAAAATTATTTTAAAATATAAAAAATAAAATATAATTTTAAAATATCTTAAATAAATAAATGAGACAGAAAAAATATTAAAAAAAGTTATACAAATGTGAAAGAAAAAAAAAAAAGTGGTAACTTGCTTGTGTAGGTGAGCCAAATTTTGGGGGCATAAAAATTTTGCCAAAGAGAAAGAGGGAAGGTAAGAGGAAAGAGGGGGAGGGGAAAAGGAAGATGGGGCCAATAGTGGGAGTTAGTTGAAGTGGCGGGTAAAGGGGAAGAATTTAAGAAGAGAAGATGGGACCCATTTTTTCGTTTCTTTCCCTATTATTAAATGGAGGTGCGCATGAAAGCCATCAAGGAAGTGGATGTGCACACGTGCACAACTTTGACAAAACACTTCATTACAACAATCTACACCCCCCCCCTTTTTTTTATTTCCTTCGTTTCAAAAAAGAATTACAAATTAAAATAATATCTCAAAAACTTATATTAATTAGTTTCGTTGGCAATGAGAAATTTTTTTTATCAATTAAGATTCGATTTTATGAAATATTATAAGTTTAATTTAATTGATATACAAAATTATTATTAGAAGATGATATTTAATAGATCATAAGGTTAAATTTTAATATTTATAATTTTTTTAATTTTTTATAAAAAAAGGGTTTGTATCATACAAATAATATATTTTTAAAATTATCCTAAAAAAATTAATTAAGACAAAACTTAAAATTTTTAGATATTATAAAAAATCCAAAAAAAAAAAGATAGAAGTATCTTAATTTTTTTGGTTAGTAATAAAAAGTACCTTACCTAATTAACTATTTATTTTTATATAAATTTTTTTATAATTAAAGGAATTTAAATCTTATTATAAAATCTAAGAATCCAACACTCTATTAACATATCACACATTTATATATATAATTTTGATATAATATTTGTCCCTTTCATTTAACTAAATTACTCTTTTCATCCTAAAAAAATAATATTATTTTAAAGTTTATAATATATAGTAACATATTTGACATGGATTTTCTTATAAGAGTGTAAGTTTAATTAAATTTAAGAAACACAAAATTTATTGATCTAAAATTAGAGAAATGATTTTCTCCTAGTTCTTAAAAGCATTTTTCACTTTTTTTTCTCTAACCCAATTGAAAATTCATTTGATTGTATTGCAAATGAAAAGGGCAAAAAGGTAAAATAGTGCAACTAATTTAGGTCCTGTTTGAATGGCCAGTTGCTGCCAATTAGATGAGATTATACCTTCCAACTAGACTGATCATTCATTTAGATTATAAAATACATTGTGTTTTCATTGTACTAATTTTTTTTTTTAACTAGAGTTCAAGGTTCTAGTGAATACACTAATCGTCCATCATACTTTTTTTTTTTTCCAATTAAACAGTTACTTTCTTTTTGTTTTACCTTTAAATCCTTTTTTTATTTAAAATTTTAAAATAATTTTATTAATTTAATATAATAAATAAAATATGATAATTATATAACAAAAATAATTAATAAATAATAATAAATAAAAATAAAAACTAAATTTTATAATCAAATAAATATTTAACAAACTAAAAAATAAATATTTTATAATTAATATGAGTTAACAAAAATATATAATTAAATAAATAATAAAATCAATAAAATTTAATATAATATTTTTAATAATTATTTTCTTTTCATTTCTACGTTCAAAATTATATTTTACTATTAATTTTATTTTATTATTACATTACTTAATTTCATCATTATAAAAAATAATCTCGTCACCATCATTAATTTTAATTTCACCGCCTAGGATGAAGTCATTGCCGTGTTTGACCTCTAAAGCATTTGCTTATGCACATATTTCTCGCAACTATTAGTAAATATTCAAACCCTCCCCCAAAAAAAATGAATTTCTCATTGACATAATAGTAAGTATAAAAAGGGAATTTAGATTTAAGAGTTTTTAAAGATTTGATTTTTTTTTTTTCATTTCTGATTTCACTACGGAAGCTTCTTCTATAAATTACAGCTTCCTTCTTTTGTCTTTCTCTTTCTCTCGAATTGTTTTTTTGGTATAGGGGAAATTTGACATTTTCCGAGGAAAGAAAGTTTTGTGCTGTTTGTTGCGCGAGAAAAAGAAAAAAAAAAAAGTAGAGATGAGAGGCGCAAATGGAGAATCCAGAGCTATGAATAACACTTTGGAGACCATACATGCTGCTGCTAACGCGATCGCTTCAGCTGAGAATCGTGTTCCACAAGCTACGGTTCAGGTAAATTTTTATTTTCTTTATATATTTTAAAATTGCTGTTTCATTTATTTTTTTGTTTGTTTGTTGTGATTGTTTCAATTGAATTTAATTCAATTTGGTTGAGTTTCGGAAGTGTTTTTAAGCTTCTCTGAAATTCATTTTGTGATCTGTTTTTGCATGATTTTTGTTGTTGTTTTTTTTTTGTTTTGGTTCTTTGATTATGTTATGGCGATTTAGTAAGCTTTTGTTTTTAACCAAGATTAGGCTTTTTTTGTTTTTTGGCGTAAGAATATTGTACAAGTCATTTTGTTGTGATTTTACATTTTAGGGTTAGATTTATTAAAGGTTGACTTATTCCAGAATCATGAATCTTTTAACTGTTTCTTGTTGTTAGATTTAGAAGATCAAGCTTTTGCTTTTATAAGTTGTTTTTTTTGGTACTTCAAGTTCAATACATTCAGGTTTTTACCTGTTGAACTTGGCAATTCAGGAATCTGATGATAGTCTGTGTTGATGAAACAGTGTTTATCAATAATTTTTGGTTCCTTCTTTACCCAGAAAACATCATGGACTTAGGTGATCTTCCTTACCTCTTTTTTCTATTTTTACTCTCATTCGGTAAAAGTTCCTAGATCAGAAGTAAAGAAACAAAGGAAGAGTAAAGCAGAGCTGATATCGTACAATTTGGAATTTAGATAACAGTTGTTAATTGGACAAGTTTGTCTTTGAATTTGTTTGTATCATGCTCTTTTTGTGGCCATGATGTGAGAATAGTTAATTAGAAGGTTTCAGATTCAGTGTGATTTTGGAAAACTAGAAACTTCTATACATCCTATTTAGCTGACTAAGATCAGGTTAATCCCATTTCAACATCCAAATTCGAGATGGATAATCAGTGGTTCTGAATAATGGAAAGTTGGAAACTGATTTGTTCTGTCTGTAGATGTGATTTCCCTTGTACTGGAGGTCTAGTTGAAGACTAGTCATTTATAACACCTGAGGAAAAACTTCAGAAATATTTAAACAATGGGTATGAAGTGCTTCTGCTCCTTGACCTTAACTTAGATGGTAAAGGGGTGAGATTAAATTGGGTTATCTTCTAGGTTAAAAGCTTTCCAACGAGAAAGAGAACAGCATGCCCGTACTCTTTCTGCCAAAGAGTTGGAAGCACACTTGTAGCATGATATCCAATAAGTTTTGAGCATGTGTATTCTAATATGTTTCATTACTCAATACACTTTGGTAAAGATTCAATGAGGTGTCGTATTATTGGTTTGATATATCTTTATGTCTTTTTAGGACAAAAGTTTTCATGTAATTAATTTTGTTGTCAATTATTTGATATCTTATTAGCCACATGAGAATTTGGTGTAATTTCCCGTATTAATCCATTTTATCTTAAATTTGGTGGCATCCAGAAGAGAAGATGGGGTAGCTGCTGGAGCATATATTGGTGTTTTGGATCTTACAACCAAAAAAAGCGAATTGGGCCTGCTGTTCTTGTTTCTGAAACGAGTGCTTCTGGTGTTAATGTGCCTACTGCTGAAAATCCAACCCAAGCACCCACCATAGCGCTTCCTTTTGTTGCACCACCCTCCTCTCCTGCATCTTTCCTTCCATCTGAACCCACCTCCGCTACACAGTCTCCAGCTGGTTTAGTGTCTTTCACCTCTATTTCTGCTAATATGTACTCTCCAGGGCCTGCTTCTATTTTTGCAATTGGCCCTTATGCACATGAAACTCAGTTAGTTTCACCACCTGTTTTCTCAACCTTCTCCACTGAACCGTCAACTGCTCCTTTTACTCCTCCTCCCGAGTCAGTGCACTTGACTACACCTTCCTCACCAGAGGTGCCATTTGCTCAGTTCCTTGGCCCCAACCTCCAGTATGGAGTGGTTGAACAGAGATTCCCAATATCCCACTATGAATTTCAGTCTTATCAACTTCATCCTGGGAGCCCTGTTGGTCAACTGATCTCACCAAGCTCAGGAATCTCCGGTTCTGGCCCCTCATCTCCTTTCCCTGATGGTGATTTTGCTGCTGGTCTATGCTTTCCCGAGTTCCGAATGGGTGACCCTCCCAAGCTCTTGAACCTTGATAAACTTTCCAACCGTGAATGGGGATCACATAATGGTTCCGGCACTTTAACTCCTGATGCTACAACATCTACACCTCGCAATGGTTTTCTTCTGGATCATCAGATCTCTGACATTGTGTCACATCCATATTTGGATAGTGAAAACCAAACTGATCAGGTTGCAGTTAATCATAGAGTTTCATTTGAGTTGACTACTGAAAAAGATTTAAGATGCGTGGAAACTGAGACAGCAAAGCTGTCTGAGGCTGTGTCAGAATCTCTACAGAATGAAGCAACAAAAGAGAGAGAAGAAACCGCCACTAAGGTGGTGGATGATTATGAATGTCGTCTTGGTGAAACATCCAACGAAAGACCAGAGAAAGCTCCAGAAGATAAGGAAGGCAAACCACAGCACCATAAGAATCGATCCATCACTCTCGGGTCAGCTAAAGAATTCAATTTTGACAATGTTGATGGAGGTGATGCCCATAAGCCTATTGTTAGTTCTGATTGGTGGGCAAATGAGAAGGTAGCTGGAAAGGATGATGGTGTCCCCAGGAATTGGTCCTTTTTCCCCATGATGCAGCCAGGTGTAAGCTAACTTGGTATGCATTTTAGTTGATGCCTTTTGATTTCCCTATCATTCTAGGAATTTAGGTGTGGCTTTGGGGATTCAATTAATTTGGTAACAGCAACAGAGCGCAATTATTCAATCAAATTATAGATAATTTTAGGGTTTTGACTCAGATGGCATATTGCATGATTGGCAATGCATTAAGGCTGTTTTTGACTCCTTCGTGATTAGAAAATAGGGTCTTATAGGAATGTTTCTTTTGTTACAATATGTATTATATTTCTAATTTTGTCAGATAGATGTCAAAACAGTCTTTTTGATTTTGTGCCCTTAATCCTCATTATGTAAAATATTAATGATAGAATAGAATAATAGCAGTGAAGTTAAAGATTGAAAAATAAATAAATAAATAAATAAATATATATATATGATGATCATGTCTACTTATGCCGTCTGCAAATTGACCAAGATTCTACTCGTGACAATGGTACTTAAAGATGTTTTGCTGTGGTAATGGGATAGTTGGTGTTAGTTTTACATTATTGTAGGGTAATATTCAGGCAATTGATGCCATGCTACCATGGAAGCCATTCATTTGTTTCTCCATGTAACTATTGCTTTGGTTCACTCCGAGGGACTATTTGGGCAGACTTATAATTGATAAATACAAAAACGATTGTTATTTCTAACCTCTTTCTTGTTTCTTGCTTAAGTTTAGGGATGTTGAAAATTTTTAAAAAATTTTTGAAACCAACGGAAAGTTGCAGCTGGAAATGAAATGAATGATCCAGAAAGCAAAGGGTGAGTGGAAAGTTTTGCGAAAGCCGGTTTGGGCTGATGGGCTGTTTGGAGTCCACACTAACCCACAAGCCGAAGGGCCATTCATGGATCGAATTTAAACTCACTGCTAGAAGCCGAGAACGTTAAACATCGCTGTTAATTTTGGTTTTCAGAAACTATAATTTCATTAATAAATCACTAGCATGTTCAATGTTACTAAAAGAATTGGATGAATGAGAGGTGTTAACGCTTTATGTTGTCCTGGTTCGTGGGCAAGACGCTTGAAGCCCAGAACCAATCCGAAACATTATTTTGTTAATAAAATATTATTCTTTATTAAGTTTTTAATTTAAAATGTTATATAAAAATTAACATAAAGATTCTTTTTAATATTTAAATAATATTTTTAATATAAAGAAAGCTTAAATGGAGGAGACAGGCCTGCCCCGGTCTTGGACACCCAACTCACAAGCACGACATTTATTTTAAGATTATTAAATGTGCATGTCGAGGTTAACCAAATAAACATAGATAATAAAAAATGTTGCAATGGTTACTTAAAAGCTTCAGTGGTTATACAAAATTGTAATAAAATTACTAAAAGAGTTTCAAAGATTATAAAAAAAATATTGCCATGCGTAACAAAAAAATTTATAAAGCTATCATACGTTTCACTAACCTTGTACTAAAGAATACCTAGGGAATTTTTTAGCCAAAAAAAAAAGGTTTTTTCATTGGCTCCGTAACCCACTTGGTCAATGGCCCTAGCTTAACTTGGGCAGGTTCTTGGACAAGACTGAGCTTAACTCGGAAACAACCAACAGCTCCACTAACAACCGTCCATGCTTACATACTTACATATATATATATATATATATATATATGTATATATAATGGGCATAGTTCATGAAAACGAGAAATTAATATTTTTTTAAAATTTAATTCGTATATTTATATTATATTTTATATAAAAATTAAGTATTATAACTATATTAATATAAAAATATGAAATATAAATTTTTTATTTTATTAAATCTGTAAATAATATTATTATAATTTTAAGTCATTATTTTTATATATTATTTTTGCATCATATTTTATTATGTTATCGTATTATATTTTGATTATCAAATATATTTTTTTGCTTTTTTAAAGATTATTTAATCATTTGATCGGACACCATCCATGTTTATATGATGTGTGAAACTATTTTTCTACAAAAAAAAAAAATAATTCAAGTTTTCTTATTAAATGAAGAGGACATTACCTCACACTCTCTTAACATTAATTCCAATGTAATACCAATTAATCTAAAATTCAGTGGGCTTCAACTAGTGAGTTAAGCAACATGCTTTTTTTTGGCCCAAAGTTAAGCACCATGTTTCATTGCCGCCAACTCAAAACCTGCAGCATGAACTCTTGTGAAGAATCCAAATCAGGGTCATCAATCCTAAAGTTCCAACTTTGTTCACCCAACGACAGCCATAACAAGAATCAATTTTTTCTTTAAAAAAACACAATTACGAACTTAGCCTAGCGGTATAAAACTTTTGTCTAGTACAAAAAAAATACACCCTTTAAGATCCTCTATTAAAATGGTGACAAAAAAAAAATTCTCTTGTAAAAAAGAAAAAAAAAAACAAAACAGCATTCTCTTGAATTTTCTTTCTACACAAATTCTTTAGTCGATGTTGGGCGGGCGGCTTGTTTAGCCATTGGTTCATTAATCATCATAAAAATAAAAGTTGAATTAGTGTTAATATATCCTTTTTTTTTTTTTTTAATATCCATTCGAATCTGAGATTTCTGTCACTGTTGACCGCTAAACCTAACGACCCTTTGACTTCTATAACACCACAAATAAAGCCCTTTCCTTTCTAGTCTTACTGCTCTGATTTCGCTTTCCTCACCGCAAAACTAGGGTTCCTCTCTAAAAACTAGCCAAAAGCTGAACATTTGCCTTTTTTTTTTTTTTGCTTTTCTCTTCAGGTTCAATTTTGGAAATTTCACTGAAATTTTGCCACCATTTGAAATGCAGTGTTTGGAAGCAGTACCGGAGTTAAACAGCAATGTTGTGACGATCAATGTCGGCGGCCAAATTTTCCAAACAACAAAACAAACCCTAACCCAAGCGGGCCCCAAATCCCTCCTTTCTCAACTCGCAGAAACCACTTCCAACCGTTTCGTCGACCGAGACCCCGATTACTTCTCTGTCCTCCTCTCCCTCCTCCGCACCGGTACCCTTCCTTCCAAAGTCAAAGACTTTGACCTCCGCGACCTCATCGAAGAATCCAGATTCTACGGCCTTGAGCCTCTCTTGACGAGCTCTTTGACCAACCCTTCTCACTTTGATGCCTTTGCTCTCCAAAAATCGTCAATATTGCCCTTGAACGGCCGTGACTTCCCTTCCGTGATTGCCACGACGCCGTTTGGGTCCTTGCATGTTTCCCACGGGAGCAAGATCACGTCTTTCGATTGGTCGTTGACAAAAAAGTCAACGATTTTGACCCAATTCACAGCCATCGATTCCTTACTTGCCATATCCCCAGATATCGTGGCCGCCGGTGCAACCGACTTTTCGGGCCTGCAGATTCTTGATCTCCAAAACGGGTCCATCAAACAAGTTCTCAATTGGGAGAATGTGACCCGGTCCGGTTCAACAGTTCAAGCCATTGGTTCATCAGGCGAGTTCTTGTTTACTAGCTTCGAATCCAGTAGGAGAAACTCGAATTCAATAATGGTTTATGATTTGAATACCTTGAACCCTGTTAATGAGCTTGGTCATAATGAGATTTTCGGGGCTGATCTTGATTCAGCCATACCAGCTACAAAGCTGAGATGGGTTTCGGGTTATGGGTTAGTTATGGCATCCGGGTCACACAGCGGGTTATCGGGTGTGGCAGGTAATATTAGGTTTTGGGATATAAGGTCTGGTAACATGGTTTTTGAATTGAAGGAAAAAGTTGATTGCTTTTCTGATGTTTGTTTTTCGGATAATTTGAATGCCATTTTTAAGATTGGAGTGAATTCTGGGGAGGTTTTTTATGCTGATTTTAGGAGTTTAGGGAGTGTGAATGATAATAGTGATCCATGGATTTCTCTTGGGGATAGGAGGAAGGTTGTTAACGGGAAGAAAGAAGGGTATGGGTGCAAAATAGAGAGTCATGGGAATCAAGTGTTTTGTAGTAAAGGAGGGGATATAGAGTTGTGGTCGGAGGTTGTTATGGGTCCGGCGAAGAGTAGTGAGGGTCGACTGAAGGAAAGGGATTTTAGGAAGAATTTGATGGGAAGAGTGAAGGATATGGGAGGCTTGAGGATAACCAACTTGGCATTTGGTGGGAACAAGATGTTTGTGACCCGGAAGGATCAGCAAGCTGTTGAGATTTGGCAGGGTTCCTCGACACGGTTTTGATCTTCGGACGGAACCTTTGGTTAGATGTTGCATGGGAGAGAATGTTGATCAAACTACAAGTCAGTAACCTATTTCATAATTCGGTACTGTTGTAAATAGGACTGTATTGTATCTTGTAATTGTTTATAGATTTGGTTCTTGGTGGTTGAATTTATATCAACAATTGATACTGTAATATTGAATCATAAATGAGAAGATTCACGCCTTTGCTGTTTAGTCTATTAAATTTTATGCCCTATTCAAAAAATGTGGTGAATTGACATTATTTTTGTTGTTTGTTCTTACCTTAGGTTCTTGTTTCTTGGTTGTGATTTGCATGATGATTTCTTGCAAAACTATGCTTTGATTGGGGAAGTAACATCCAAAAATTCAGAGGATTGCTAAGAGTAATATAAGACAGAAGTAAAATGATGCAGCATAGGCAGGATAAATCGAGAGCGAATAGAGATGTTAAAGAATAAGAAACAGAGGAAGTGGCGGGGAGATTCAGAGAGACAAATGAACAAGTCTCAGTAATACTCAATTCATCCATCTACCTTTAGGACCTGGACAAGTCATCCAGCTGAATATGGAGCAAGCTTCAAATCATGGGATTTCGAACCTATCAATTGGTAATGACATCCTTTGCTAAAAGAAAAGGCCTTTGAATAAAACAAAGCCTTTAAGATGACATTAATGTTGGGAAATAGGATACAGCTTTCTTGATGCAAAAACTTCTTTTCGATATATTGTTGCAGGTTATTTCTAAGCTGGTGGAAGTAGAGTAGATTGCATTTCGGCTTTGATTACGAATTCAAAATAGATCTGAGGATAGTTTTTGATATTTCTGGAATCAAGCTATGAATATATCGTCATATAGTAGATTAAGCCTGCAATAGCCAGAGACATGTCTATAACTTCCAAAAGTGTAAAGTCTTTTATTCCAAAATAGAGCAGCAACATGGAACCCCTTTCTTAATTTTTACCTAATAGACACATAATATGTGCATTTCTGAGATCGTCAGAGAATATTATGGCAGAAGAAGGATTGTGAAGAAATACCAGGCCTGTCGGTCTGCCAATGGGTTAAACCTAAAAGGTTGCTCTTTGGCTATGACACTAATTAAAGTAAGCTTCACTATGCATGCATACTTGATTAAGAATGGCAGTTTCAGCAGCTACTATATTCCAAAGATCAATTATCTAGGTATGGCTGAGAAGTGAGAATGGTTGCCTCAAACCTGTCAGGCTGTCGCTGTAGGGTTCAATTGCAATCAATTATTTATGAAAACCAAGGTCGTGATGCTGGCTGTTTTAGACTTTGGCTGTACTTGCTCCTTTTAGAGTCATTTAAAACTCGGTGTACTCTCAACACCTATTGTGACGACAGTCAGCCTGACACTAATTTGGGGTCGATTAATTGTGTGAATTAAGAGCTGTGTAATTTGGTTTCCTTTTGACCTTGTAAATCTTTCTAGACAGTCGATGGAAACCGTTAAACTAAAATGCATTTGGAGTAATATCTTGTAAATTTTTGAATCTATTTTCTTCCATGCTTTGACATAGGAAATCCATGAGATCGGTAATGATGAATAACCAAACCATGAGCTGGGCACGCTTGAAGATGCAGTCCCGGTTTGATCCTGCAAATCAACGCGGCTGGACCAGGAGCTTGCCTGCCTTGTCTAAAGAGGCACGATGCCATTAAATGCATGCTAGTATGGGGTTTTAGGTGGGTTAAGCTTGAAATATACGTAGTCCGACAGCATAACAACATTATGCTTTGCTTAAGCTTTTCTCATCCTTCTTTTTCAAAACCATATATTCAAAGACATTAGGTGATACTAGTCAGTAGCAGCAGCTTTTTCATTTTGAAAGTAATTAATTTTCTTGCTGGGGATTTAAAAACGTTAGGAGATTAATGATTTTTAGACAGTTTATGTTATTTTCATCAAGAGACAATGTATTCAGCAAAAAAGATCATAAACAATGACACCCAAATCAAAGCCCATAAACTTAGGTTGAATCAATAATGCAGCCTCCATCGATCATCAGCAAAGAAGTTAAAGAGTTGGCTGCATTAGATACTTCAGAGACTGCTCGGCCTATCAAGACCTTTCATCACATTAAAATCATATCTCGATTTCTCCACCACTAATACAAAAGACATTAAAATTCATTAATATAGTCTGAGGAAAACATGTCAAAGTTTTGCAGAGCAGATTAGCAATGCCCTCCATCCCTTCTCAAATAAGAAATTCTTGCATTGTTCTGACCCCCTTTGGCAGTCCATTAATTCTTGCTGTCTGCCTCATATATCTGGTCGTGAAGCTCATCCAAAGTCAAAATCAAAAGTCCCCATGGCCACATTAAAGAAGGTAGTAGGATCCGTTAAGAAAGGGATTTGGGCTTGAACTTCTGTGAACTAATTAAGTCACATATGTCATGTTCGAAACTGTTGTCAGACAGATGATGTTGATCATCCCTCATGCGTGACCTTGAAAATGTCATTCATATTAATTGCTTGGGGTTGAACTTTATGTCAATGGAACAGGAATTAAAGTTACCAAAAATTACTTTGTTCAACAAAAAAAATTGGAAATTATCCCAATTCCTATAACAGTTATGAAGGTTTAGCTATGTCATTGATATGTACCTTCTCTCTAAAAGAAATCGTAATTTAGGTCTAAAACCACAAATCTAATGTAATTTACTTGACATGTGCAAGATATTTTACCAAAATAAAGAACTTGACATGTGCCAGATGCACAAATTGATTAATCTCCCACGTGTCGTTGGACGATTGGATAATAACAGTAATAACCCTTAAATTTTGAAATGCAAAGATATGATGAAAGTAGTAAATATAAACAGTTCTTTGGGTTCATATTTAATATATATATATATATATATAATGCAATTTAGGGATGAAAATAAGAGGAGCAAGCTTTTTATTAATCCAATTTTTAAGTTGAATAATAATATATAGTTAGACTAAACATGATAATTTCAAATGAAATAAGAATTCAAATAATACTTGAATGATAACTGTATGTTTTTTCTACTGAAAAAATTAGATTTGAATTTCTCTTTTAAAAAATAAAAATAAAATGATTATGATCTAAATAGCCATACAGGGAGTATACTTGCTGAACCAATCTTTATTTACGTCTACATCTTCATTCAATGCAGCCATAGTGGAATTTAAGGAGGAGAAGCTCTTTCCTGAAAAGTTAGGTGAGCCCTTTCTTCCTCGAGACACTTCATTTAGAAAACAAATAATCTCAACCAATAATTTTCATTTCTTTCTTTCTTTCTTTGTGATGAGCTAGTGTGGGTTAATTTTATGTACTTTGTTGCAAGGTCGTCTCTCGTGGGATTGTTTTTTTTCCTTGTGAATTTCCAACCACCCCCGTCGACCATTAATGGCTATGCTTATAAGCTGAGTTAATCAGGTCCATGCATACAATTAAAAAAAAATTGAATCTCATGGAGAGAAAAAAAAAAGATGTTAGGGGTATTTGATAATCAAAAGGGTATAGTGATATTTTTCACTCTATAAAGCCTTTAACAGATAATCAAAGATATTTTTATCATTTATGTTAATTTGATATGTCAAGTTAGTCTAATATGTTCAGTGTTACATCAATTTGATATTATCCTTATTGTCTCACAACGATCCCCTACAGCTTTCCTATAAATATAAAGGTTCAGGCACCAGTAATGTTGGTTCATTCCACTCATTTTCTCTCATTCCTAATTTCTTTCTTTTTTACCAGATTCTTTCTGATTTATGTGTCGGAGTGCACACGCATGAAACACACCCTGTTTTTGCTTTTAATCGTACCATTCTTTTTTTTATCTTTCTAAGAACCACCTTAATGTTAAAGTTCGGCACAAACATTTGGCGTGCAAGGTAAGGGATTTTTTCTTTCATTAGCTAAGCATAAAGTGATGCCACCAACGAAAAGAACTTTAGAGGAAGAAGAGATGGTCGTCCCAGCTAGAAAAAAAACCTACCATAGTCTGCATTCCATCCAATTGGCCTAACCACAGGTGAGCCCGACCATGGAACAATTCCAAACCATGATCGAATAAATATAAGCTCTCAAGCAGTTATTACAAACCATAAGCTTACCCCAAGTTTTGAAAGTGTTTGACTTAATCACTCCAGGTCGAGGAGCTACTGTTAGACAACCAAGCTAGGAAGAGGTGAAAGCCTCATTGGCTTCTAAAGAGGAGGAACACATAATCCCAGCCTACCATTACCCTAGCTACAATTCAACACAAGCTATAACCCATAAATCCAAACAAACAAACCCCAAATCCTAACTGAACCTATACATATTACCCAAGTTAGCCCTAAAATCACAGATATTGGTAGACTTTGTAACAGAAGATATTTTGGTACCCCCTGAAGATAACTCAAGGAAAAAGAGGAAACCTTAAATAAAGATGATTGAAAACTTTATGTTGATGGATAGGCCACAAGCCACAATGGAGAAGCCAACCTTATTTTGAAAAGCCCGAATAGGTTAAAGTACCATATGCCTTCAGATTCAAGTTCAGGGCATCCGATAATGAAACAGAATATGAGGCATTGATAACTGGTTTAGAGTTAGTAACTGAGTTGAACATTCAACATTTAATCGCATACTATGATTTCCAATTGGTCGATCAAATAAATGAAGAGTTCAAAGCTTGAAAAGACGGGACATAAAAGTATCTTCATAAAGCATTGGCCTTGGTGGTTGCCTTTAAGAAAGCCAAGGTAAAAAAGATACTGAGGTCATAAAATTCACTAGGAGACTCTCAGTCTAAGTTGGGTTCAGAAATAAAGATAAAAAGTAAACCAAGTTCTGATAAATGAGCTGATATATAAGAGTATTGGGGACAAACCCGTGGGATAGTTCATAGAGAAAGAAACCTGGATAACACAAATCAAGGCATACTTGATCACGGGGGCACTATCTAAAAAAAAAAATTTAAGCTAAAGCATTGATGAAAAAGGCTCCTTGGTACATAATAATTGAAAAAAAATTATACAGAAGATCTTTTAGCCTACCATACTTAAGATATATTGATGAGGAAGAGACAGACTACGTTTAACAAGAAATTCATAAAAGAATATGTGAAAATCACCTCAGACTTCGGTCATTGGCCTACAAAGTGCTTAGACAAGGCTATTATTAGCCCGGCATCAAAAGGGATGCAACTAAACTGGTAAAGAGGTGTGACAAGTGTCAAAGATTAGCACACCTACAACATCTTCTCTCGACCGAGCTTACTCCTATCATTAGTCCATGGCCCTTTGTACAATAGGGAATAGATGTCTTTGGATCATTCACCTTGATCATAGGTTAAATGAGTTTTTTTTTAATAGCAGTAAATTACTTCATAAAATGGCTTGAAGTTAAGGCTCTGGCTACTATCATAGAGGTTCAAGTCGAGAAATTAGTGTTAAAAAATATAGCATGTAGATTCAACTTACCTCAATTTATAATAACGAACATTGGCAAACAATTCGAAAACTCATGGTTCAAAGAATGATGTTTAAACCTTCACATCGACCTTAAGTTCACGTTGGTTACCCATCTTCAGTCCAACGGACAAGCTGAAGCTATGAGCAAGACAATGTTAGAAGCTCTAAAAAAGAAACTCGTCGCAACAAAGGGAAAGTAGGCCAACGAACTACCAAGAATGCTATGGGCCTTAAGGACTACCATGAAGGTACCACTAGTGAAACCTCATTCCATTTGTCATTTGAAACAAAAGTTGTGATACCTGTTGAGATCGACCTTCTAAGCTTAAGAGTAAAATTAGAGTTAGAAAAAAAATGAAAAAGTGATTGGGGATGACCTCGACCTTGTGAAGAAAAAAGAACATAACCTTAACACAGATAACAACTTATCAACAAAAAGTGGTCACTTATTATAATAAAAGGGTTAGATGTAGGCATATTAAGAATAGCGACCTAGTACTTAAAAAAGTATAAACCTAAAGAGGAGATGATCGAGGTGACAAATTAGCCACGACGTGAAAATGACCATATATTGTTAAAGGGATCGTTATGATACGACTTATAAACTATAGAACCTGAATGACTACACCATCCCAAGGATATGAAATGTAAATAGTTTAAAGGTTTATTATCAGTAGCTTGGTTTAAACTGAGTTCATACTTGTATTTTGTAATTGAATACAAAAATCAAATTATCTTCAATGAGCTTACAACTGCTAATTTAACAAAACTCGACCTGAAACTTTGATGAATTTTTAAGTTAATTTAATTTAAGGGATTATATAAATCCTTAGTTCAATTAATCGAGCTTAAATTTTTTTAATTAATCATGTTTACACTTATGTGAATAAACAAAAAAATTATGATAATAAAGCTAAATTGAGCTGAAGTTTAGACTAATTTGAATAAAAAGTTGTATCGATTAATTGTTACAAAAATTACTAGCAAATGATGTCAGCAAATCGTCTTTAGCTAAGGTCATTACAAAAAACCAACCCTGTACATTAACAAAAATTTACAAAAAGTAAAAAATAATAAGTTAAAAGAATTATTCATCAACAACATCGATAATAACAGTAGTAGAGTTAGCATCCTCATCAGCAGGAGTGGCAATGATAACCTTACCTTTCTCGATTTTCTTAACCTTATGCTCAGAGCTACCTCTAATTTGGCCTTTAAAGCCTTATCCTCATCCTCTTTTTTTTTATTTTCATCCTTTTCGAGTTAATTTAGACAAGACTTTGATATGATATTATTGATATCAATATCAAAGAGGTTGAAGTTGAGGGTGAAAAATTTAAATCGCACCTCATCTTTGGCTAATTAAAAGGCATTGAGCATATTTTTTTCTAAAAAAATCCACTTTCATCTGAATGTACTCATTGGAGGCCTTGAATTCATTCATCATCTTTTTTTTTTAGGTCCTTCTTCCCCTTTTTTCTGGCCTCAAGCTTGGATTTCACCTTAGCTATCTCAACCTGAGTGCCATTGAGTTTAAGCTCGACTTGCTCCCTCATTGAGTCATTTGAGGCTTTGTTAATCAGGACGGCCTCCAACTTCCTTGTCAGCTCATCAATTTTTTTTTTTACTCATCTTTTTTTTGTAAGATGCATTAAGGCTAGATCAAACATTGCCTAACATGTCTGAGCTTTTTTTTGTGCTCCTTAACCAAGGTAGCTATGCCCTTTTCGACCTTCAATAGGTAGGCCACCGTGAGGTAAGCGTAATGAAGGGCTTCACTAGTGTTCTCTAAGGATTGAAGGGAAAACTTTTGTTTGACTATGCAGAATGACTTAAATTTAACAAAATAAAAAATACTGATAAAATTGAGCTGAAGTCAATTAATGCTTACTAAGATGAGGGATTGTGACTTTACTGAATCTCTTTGTCACCATCAGATTGGTGATAGGTTTGTCAATAAGAGTGTACTTGAAATTGTTAGATATTTTTTTTTAGTTGGCCCTTAATACCTTACCCTTGAAGTTTTTGAGGGTGGAAGAAAAGGTCTACACCCATGGCTTTTTGGCAGAAGAATGAAGTGTTGGTGCCAACATTGAATATAGGTCTCAACTACCCTTGACTTTTATTTTTTAACTTATAAGAGAGCGGTGTAGTGATGTATTGAGCACCTTGTCTCCTTTGTGAGATAAGGCCCCGAGTTGAATTTTTTTTTAGTCCTTTTTAGGCTTAGAGGTATGTTAGTACAACTAGAAGTCAAAATTATCGTTGCTGGCCATCTTTGTAAAATTGAGCTAATAGTTAGATAAAAATTAAGTTAAAGTTAAACCTAAGATGTTTTCTTAAACCTAACTCAATACTTTATCTCGTTTATTACTTTTGGAGAGGTCAGTTTGTAGGCATCAATGACGACCTCCCCCCGATGGGTATATTTTTAAATTTTATTCTAATCTGATAGATTCATAATGAAAAAAACCACTAGTGCATCCACAAAAAAATTAGACATACTTCTTATTTCTCAAGCCTTAACCTTAAAATTAGCCTCAACCTCGAGCTTACATCTTTATTTATTTTTTGCTTTTTGAGACACAAGAAAAGTAGCTTCTAATTTTTTTATTGAGCTCAAACAATTGGTAAGTAATTTTTTATTAGGTTAAGCTATTATGTAGTACCACCTACTATCGTTGAGGTACTTTTTAAGAGAAATAATTTTTTGAATAAAGGGAGAGAAAGAAGAATATTTAAGTGTCGACAAAGAATAATGAAGGTAACTATGTACGATATAAAGTTATGAGTGAGTTGATTGATAGTCAAATTGTAAGAATTAAAAATTAAAACAAATAAAGAATAAAGTGAGAACCATAGGCCAACCACAAAAGAATCCAGTACATGTAGAGCCAATGTGGCTTTAGTCTATCAGTGACCTGATCTGAAGAGTTTAGTATTGTTATATTATACCCCTCTATAAAAAAAAAAGTTATAGCCAAAGTATGAACATGATAAGCTGAATACACGTTAGGATAGTCTTCAAGATTTACCTTACTTTTTAGTTCATTTATCACGTCCTTAGGGATCATGCTGAGGTCACAAGGAGTATACATGAGACCTCAGCTAGTTCGTATTGCACCACAGAGTTTTTTTCCCCATCGTCATTTTTTTTATCGAGGTATTCCCTTCTTCTTGTTTTTTCTTGGAACCCTCCTCATCAGAATCTCCACCGTTAAAAGACTTTGACTTTTAAGTAAGAGTATGATTTTGAGGTGAAGTAGTAGTTGAGAATAATTCAATCCTGAAAAAAAAATGAGATAGAGACCGCTCAAGAGAGGAAGAGATCTTAACAAAAATTGACTGAGGGGAAATAAAAGTGGCAACAGGAGCATTGATAGGGAGAGAATAGAATAAGAAGAAAATTGATAAGATTGAACCCCAAAATAGGGAATAATCGAGTACGAATGAAGGTCGACCATATAAAATGGATCGACCTGAGAAATAAGAAAAGGTGGTGGATTTTATAAGTCAAAGTTAATCTGAGCACATAGCTATTTCATGCTCAAGACCCATTTCTCTCTTGCTTAAGCATTCTTTTCATTTTTTTACTACCCTTTCTTATACATTAGATTGAACCAATAGGCTGTCCTTTCATAATCATGACCCTCGATAATTGATGGGATTAGATCATCATCTTGCTGCTCATGTTGACCTATTCTAGGTTCTATCCGATAACCCTTGACCTCTCCGTAACTTATACTAGAAGACATGGTCAAGGATATGTACCGAAGAAGGTGTGAAAAAACTTTAAAGCTCAAAAAGCTTTTAAGATCAGAAAGTTCAGGTTGGATTAAGAGCAAAAGAAATAGAAAGGTAAAAAATTAAAGCCCCAATAACTTTTTATATAGACGTATCGTAGATCAAATAAATGACACAAGCTGTGCCACGTGTTGGAGAAAAGGCGGGAATATGTCTTTTCATCTTTTCACTTTAAATTTTTTTGCTCAGACTACCTCTTTCTTCATTTAATATTGTTAGACCGACCTAACTGAATGAATTATAGGTCAGACTGACTAAATCGAACGACTCTCTAGAGTAAATCAAGAGCCTGGTTCATTGTTAAAGTTCAAAGTAGAGGCTCAAATCCAAGTTTTTGAAATAAAATAAAGTCCCACTACAACCAGACGAACTCTAGCACTTATCTCGAATCATTTCGAATAATTATCACATTGGCAACCTTTAAGTTGGTTATGCACTCAACTCAAGACACACATACGAGATCAGATAACCATAAGGTCAGACCGTGACTCGAGGTCAGTTATCCCTTAAGACCAACCTCCTTTCATAATGTCAACTTCGAAGAATTAAACTTCCAGGTTATCTCCTTTTACTCATCTACCTAATATTAAAGGCATTGATCATACTTCAGTAATCTAATACTCAAATTGCTTAATAGAAGAATAGAATGTTAGAGGCATTTGATGGTAAAAAAAAATATAATGGTTTTTTTTTCTCTATAAAGCCTTTAGCAAGAATACTCTTATAATTTGTGTTAATCTGATATATCAAATCAATCTAACATATTCAATATTATATCAACTCAACACTATCCTTATTGTTCCATGACAATCTCATATAATTTACTTATAAATATAAAGATTTAGACATTATTAATGCAAATTTATTCCACTCCCTTTCTCTTCTTCTTAATTTTTTTTTAATTTATGTATCAGATTGTAAACATAAAAAATACATCATACCTTTACCTGTAACCATACCTCTTTTCTTTCTTGTCTTTTCAAGAATCACCTCAAGATCGCTGCCCGACACAAACAAAAGAGAAAGAGAGAGATATTCTCAACAAATCTGGCTGCGCATATTAATTGCTTTGCCTTTCTGACTTTCTGTGTTATTTCCCTCTATATAACCCTTTTGTCTTCTTTCTTTTCCCTTAACTCACCGACTTCTCCTTCCACTCTTTTATTCTCCTTTCCCTCCAAGAAAAGTCTGTTTCTTTACTTCTCTCCCCCTTTCATCCTCCATATTCTTTGATCCTGTTATCAATCCAATAAACAAAACCAGTCATTCTTTCCGAAACAGGATCTGGGTTCCCTTTACTGTTCTCCATTTTTTGTTCAAGGGCTCAAGAATCAGTAGCTTCAGTTCAACGTTGAATGTTACGTTGCAACAATTGCAAATATTTCTTTGCGTTTCTACGCAAAGAAATTTAAAGTTTCTTGTTTACGTGCAAAAATTTTCTTAGTGGGGTCGTTGATCACATGGATGCATCGACGGCTTTGATGATCTTATCAGCCATCGTTGCTTATTTAGTGTGGTTCAAGTTCATCGCACGATCGCTCAATGGTCCACGTGTCTGGCCTCTACTGGGCAGCCTCCCCGGGCTCATTGAGAACTCGAATTGCATGCATGAGTGGATCGCCGACAATCTCCGCACGTGTGGTGGCACTTATCAGACATGCATCGCCGCAATTCCATTTTTCGCCCGGAAGCAAGGTCTCTTGACTGTCACGTGCGATCCCAAGAACTTGGAGCATATTTTAAAGAGTCGGTTCGATAATTACCCCAAGGGACCTATTTGGCAGGCTGTGTTTCATGATTTGCTCGGTGATGGGATCTTCAATTCTGATGGTGACACGTGGCTGTTCCAGCGTAAGACTGCCGCATTGGAATTTACCACCCGGACGCTGCGCCAAGCCATGGCACGGTGGGTTAACCGGGCCATCAAGCATCGGTTTTGCCCCATTCTTGAGACAGCTCAGCTGCAAGGGAAGCCGATTGATTTTCAAGACCTCTTGCTTCGGCTCACTTTCGATAACATATGCGGTTTAACTTTTGGCAAGGACCCTCAAACACTATCTCCTGGGCTTCCTAAGAACGGCTTCGCAATGGCTTTTGATCGAGCCACGGAAGCCACGCTCCAACGCTTTATTTTACCTGAAATCGTATGGAAGCTGAAGAAATGGTTTCGACTTGGGATGGAAGTCAAGCTGAGCCAAAGCCTTGAACACATGGATAAATACTTATCCGAAATCATTAATACAGGTAAGCTTGAATAGGTGAGTCAGCATCAAGGTGGGACGCCACACGATGACTTGCTTTCTCGTTTCATGAAGAAAAAAGATTCCTACTCAGACGTATTTCCTCCAACACGTGGCACTGAACTTCATCCTAGCCGGACGTGACACATCATCGGTCGCGCTGTGCTGGTTCTTTTGGTTGGTCAGTCAAAACCCAAGGGTGGAAGAGAAAATCCTCATCGAAATTTGCACCGTTCTGATGGAGACACGTGGTGCAGACACTTCCAAATGGGTAGGTGAACCCCTAGTGTTTGAAGAAGTTGACAGATTGTTATACCTCAAGGCAGCATTATCAGAGACACTAAGACTCTACCCTTCGGTGCCACAAGACTCAAAGCATGTAATAGCTGATGATGTCCTGCCTAATGGAACATTTGTTTCCTGCTGGATCAAATGTGACATACTCAATATATTCAATCCGTCGTATGAAATTCATATGGGGTGAAGATTGCCTAGAATTCAAGCCAGAAAGGTGGTTATCCGAAGATGGCATGAAATTTGAGGCAAAAGATTCATACAGGTTTGTTTCGTTTAACGCTGGTCCTAGAATTTGTTTAGGGAAGGATTTAGCTTATCTGCAGATGAAATCAATAGCGGCGGCGGTTTTGCTGCGACACCGGCTTACAATGGCGACAGGCCACCGGGTGGAGCAGAAAATTTCCCTAACACTGTTCATGAAATATGGACTCCTGATGGACGTACACCTAAGAAATCTGAAGCCAATCCAGGAAAAGACGTGCAAAGCTGGTGAAAACTCTGCTGCTAATGGCAATGATGAGGGACTAGCAGGAGCAGCTGGGGTGTTGTAAGGGTACGTTTCAATTTTGATGAAACATTGTCAATATATATGCCTGATGAAGAAGGGATCAAGTAAGAATTAAGATAGTTTACCTTAATTTATTTTAAGTTATCTATAGATGTTGTTTGCAAGGGAAAAAAAATTGAAAGCAAATTATACATCAACCTTCCCAAAGATTGAAATTTGTACAATGGAAGAATGATAGCATAGCCATTGCTTCAGTTGGTAATTTTTGGTGTTTTTAGATTTGATTACTAGAATAAAGATAGTGATAACTTTGATTGGAATTATATATCTTTTCTTCTTAGCATTTATATCTCTCAAGTTGAATGTTTTTTAAGTTAATTTCCTTCTTAAAGGTTCAAACCAATTCATGGCAAAATTTGAGTTTTTATCAATAGGCATGTGATTCATAAATAAAATACTAAATTCTTAATTTCAAGAATAGATATTTAAACTCACAAATTCAAATATAAAAAATTTACAAATGACGTTTTCAACATTTTTTCCTTTAATAGTTAAACTAAGCACTTTATTGATTGAGATAATTGATTAAGTTATAAATTTTAGAGTTTATATTTAATTTATAATCAGTATATAAATTTTATATACTGTTATTGAATCAAATGATGATAATTTATTAATAAATAATTATCAATTTTTAAAATAAATATTTATAAATTAAAATAATTTAATTATTAATAAAATATTATCATCTTATTTATTTCATTAATGAATTATTTTTAGCTGATTTATTAATAATAATAAAATTTTTATACTGATAATATATTAAATATAAACTTTGAAATTTTGATCTACTTTATCCTTTGAGCAAAGGATATTTTTATCTTGGCCTGTTACTTTCAGTGAAAATTTCTAACTATTTCTAGTCTTTATCTTTTCTCTCTTTCCTCCACTGAAAGCAAAATATAGATGGTGAACTAAAGTAAAAAATGTTAACTAGTTTAAGTATCTGTCATTAATAATTGCTCTACATATAGAGTTTACTAAAGCCTATGATTTTGGCGAGCAACTGAGACCTCAATCAAAGAGTTGAAGATTTAGTTGTAACCATCCCTATACTTAATAGATCCGCTGGCATGTCTACGGCTGAAGATTAAGACAACTTTTTAGGCATTAATGATCATTACCAACAAGTTTAGAGGCTCAAGTCAACGTTAGCATTCAGTTCATGAATCTTTCTAGAAAACCTTCGAGCAGTATAATTTCCTTCGATTTTATACTATTTGCAGATGCTACATATTTCTATGCTCAAAATGCTTGAACAGCGGTCACCATTTATAAATGCTATTAGTTTCTGTGCTCAATTTTCTCATGTTGCTTGAGAAATGATCATACAGATAGTATAAGGGAAAATTGCAAAAAAACAAAAGAAAAAAAGGGAAAAAAATAAATATCAGGCGAAATAGGATCCAGGACAGAATTCAATTGGCGTGAAACCATATAGTTAATTCCCATTGAATTATTGCGTGGTTATGTCTTTTCTATTTTCTGTTTTGAATATCCAAGTAGCTGCCTCAACTCAAACCAAAGGTTCAGAAAAATCTTGCTAATTTGTACCGAAGATCCTTCATTCGGTTGCAAAATTCCAGTAAAAAAAAAGTTTCCTCATATCCCTTTCGTTCCATTCTTCTCCCTCCTCTGAATCCAGAAAACTAATGGTCCACACTCTATTGCCATTACTAGGGAATGCAAACTCCATCATGGAACAATACAAAGGCTGCCCTGTCGAGGATATATATATATATATATATATGTATATGTATATATATATAAGGCGGTTATATTAGAGAAGTCACTGTTGGGCATAAAGAAAATTGGAGACAATCACTTCGAGCCAAAGGCTAATTTCATTATTTCTTCTAATAGGGTCAACTATGGTTGATGGATCATATATATAAGAGAAAAGAGCAATTTTGAGGGTAGGGGTTATAATTATCCTTCACCAAAGGCCCACAGCATATGTTTTGATATCCTATTGAGAGTGTAAACAACCCGGAACATGCCAGCTAGGTGCATTCATTATATGTCCAAAACTTCAAGGATGAATGATTTTATTTGTTGATATCACTAGTGTGAAGCTCAGAATTAAACTATTCGAGTTGTTATCTTCAATTTGCTGAGAAAAAAAAAGATTGTTCTTGTTTACATGGGTCCACTTTGGTCCATATAATGAACCATCTCATGGAGTTTTCTTAATCCTTCTCCAAGAAAAATCCTTCTAAATTCAAATTGAATCTTGAAAAGTTATTAACCTTTACAATAAATTTTGTTAATCAGTAACTGAAAAATAGTCTTTAAAACCAAATATTCTCCTAAATACTAAGAAAAGGAAGAAGGACAAATGGCAAAAATGACAAGAACTTCATTTTTTGTGTGTAAACCCACGTGGATGTTCTTATAATTCGCAACATTAAGTAGGCCTTGGGCAGTCTGGTGCAGAAATTGAGATCTAGAATTCATCCATGGCACCTACAATTATCAATGGCCTTTATCAGGGCTCAAGTTTGATGCTTGTCCCATTTCTAGTTCTATTTTCTTTGTGTTTCTCTATAATCGCAAATGGATCAGAATGGCAGAAAAGTTTTGAAGATCTTGATTTAGAGAAACAGGTCTAGATTCTCAAGAAACCCTTTGTCAAGAGCATTGAGGTAATAATTTGCTATTTCAATGGAAAACAAAGTTAATCTTATAAAAAAATTTATGAATTTGTTATCATTGAGTGCTAAAGAATTAATGATCAATTTTATCATTTTAACAGACTGATGAAGGTGATATATTTGATTGTGTCAAGATCAAAAAACAACCAGCATTTAATCATCCTTTGCTCAAAAACCATAAAATCCAGGTAAATCACCCCTACCCCTTTATTTTTAGTCAAGCTTGAATGGTTGCTCAATCATGCATGGTGTATGGTTAGAAAATAAATAGCTTCATCAATGTCACCACTTGCACATAATTAATTAAGGTTTTGCTTTTGCTTTATAAATGAAAATAATAGCATAGATGGAGCCTAGTTTTCAGAAAAGATTGAAAAGTGCAAGCTCATTGCCAGCCAAGTCACTGAAAATTGGAATATTGGAGAATGGAGGCTGCCCATCAGGTACAGTTCCAATCAAGAGGACCAGCAAGGAAGACTTAGTAAGGGCTAAAATGTTTATGAAAAGTACTCAACCAACTGCTGTACTTGCCTCTCCTGGTTATCATGTAATTATTTATTTATTTTGGTCCGTATTTCCTTTAATTTTTTTTTAATAAAGTGGTTAATTTGATTTACAATAATCTAAAGAATGCAATAAGATTGCTACAAACTGGTGAGAATTTTACCGGAGCCGGATCAACATACAAAATCCATCTGTTTCAAATACCCAATTCAGTGAAGCATTTGTGAGGGTTCAAAGTGGATCACAAAATCAAATTGATAATATTCAAGTTGGATGAATGGTAATTCAGGATTTTCTATTAGTTTGCCTTTGTTTATTTCAAATAAACTCACGCAGCTCACGTTTACTTTTTACAATCAAACTCATCTGAGATAAATCCAGCATTACAAGGTAACAATTACATTCGAACTTTTGCCTCTTGGAGCGTGAGCTCTTTTAGTTTCTTTTGTTTTTGGTCATCAACCATTGACTTGAAATTAGAACTTAGAATTTACATGTCAAATTTCTCTATGCGGGCAGGAAATAAAGGCTGCTATAATTTGTTCTGCCCTGGCTTTGTGCAAATCAACAAGGATATCCCTCTTGGTGCAATTCTCCACAATGGTTCTGTCTATGGAGGGCAGCAATTTGATTTTGTATGTTTTATATCTTGGGTATGCTTTCAACATCTTCTAAAAGCTTCTCACCGTGTAATTAGAACATAAGAATTTATTTCTCTCGAAACAATTCGAAGTTTCACTCAATGTTGTGCTTGTAGGATCAAGATACAGAAAATTGGTGGCTTTCACTTAGTGAAAATTATGACCAGAAAATTGGGTACTGGCCAGAGTCCTTATTTACAAGTTTATCAAACTTTGCTACACAGATTACATGGGGAGGAGGTGCTTTCAGTAGTAATGATGCAGATAATCCTCCCATGGGAAGTGGCCATTTTGCTGAAGAAGGAATGAATAAGGCAGCTATATCCGAGATATTCAAATTGAAGAATCCGGTTATTCAGAATATCCTATTCCAACACGTCTCCAGTACATCGCAGATGATCCCAAGTGTTATAACATTGGTCCTATTGAAGGAGATGTTCATGGCTTCTTTTATGGGGGTCCAGGAAGGGATTGTTGAACTTAATTCAATGTGATTTAACATCCTTGTAATCCTGATTCGGCATCTTTGATTCTATGTATGAAATGAATCCCTTTGAATGGATGGTGGCATGAATTTAGTTCCATTTTTATGTCTCTGACTGATTGAACTTAGGATTTGGTATCATATATGAACTCCTGTTTAACACCAGCAAGTCAACTTCTTAGTAAGCTCTTCCTTTATTTGACTTTGCAGAATGAACTAATTGACATCCCAAATCTTTCTTTTTTCTATAAAGAAGGCCATAACATGGTCTAGAGAAAAGAATTGTAGGTGTTGAAATTTTAACTCCGGACCTGCTGGATGCTATTTCTTAAAGACATGATTGCACGAATCAATTGAGCTAAGCTTCAGGTTCCATATCCCAAATCTTTCCAAGTAGGCACAGTTGATCTCTTCTGTTCCAAATCAGGAGTAAAGTTGATGTGTGGTGATATTATATTTGCCACCAAAAATCCTAATGAAGCATTCAAGAATTTAGATACATTCTCCCCAAGACTTGACTCGAACCAGTAAAAAGTTCACTAGCTAATCTGTGGCCAACCTGACAGTCTATTTGGTGTAATTACCCTCCCCGGAGAAATCTTTGTTTACTGTTAGGAAGACTCCTCAGAATCGCGTAAGTAGATGAGCTCCTTTAGCCTAAATGTCGATCCAATAATTTCAAATCAGTCCCTAAATTTCCAATTCTGGAATCATTATCTTTAACTTCATAAGTATAATGTTTCCCTTATAACATTCCTGTATCTGGTATCCCAAACTATCAGTATTCAGTTTTTTTCTGTGCTTAATATAGGATCAAAATCAGGAAATGAATGGCTTTCATTTGGTGACAAGGATCAAATTGGTTACTAGCCATCATCATTATTTAGTAGTTTACCAAGCTATATATGCAACAGAGATTGCATGGGAAGGATCAAGAGTTTTTCCTACTAATAATGAAGCTATCCTCCCATGGGGAATGCCCATTTTGCTGAACAAGGTATGACTAAGGCAGCCTATATCAAAGAGCTTCAAATTGCAGATGCATCCAGCAAAAAGAAAATACCAAGTTTTAATTGACTTTCGAACCTCAATTGAAAAATCTAGGCATCGTTCCTTTGGGTTTCTGCCTCACAAGCCAAGGCCAACCCTACCCTTTCGTGGCTTGTCTGCTAATAGACGTAGAAAAGACTAAAGCAACAACGAAATGACAAAAAGTCCAAGCATGAAATTCTTCCCATGTCTCCCGACACTTCTTAAGTTCTTATTTACATTTGACTGTTAGGTTCAAAGTCGTTTTAGAAAACCATGACCAAATATATATATATATATATATATATATTTGTTTCAAAGATTCTTTTGAGGGATCAAACAGAATATTTGATATCCTTTTCAAAAGAAACCGGTGGACGACCTTAATTCACTTTCGATGGCTTGACATAAGAGTAAAAGATGTTGGAATTTTGTAAACAAATTCAAGAACCTCTCGTTTGTATGATAGAAATTGTTGACCACGTCAACAATGCTTGAAAAATATATACTATAAAATATAAAGTAAAACCCCGAAGGAGACTAAAATAACACATTGTGCGTAATACTGTATATGTGAAAGTAACCCAGAAGTTGTCAACAAGATCTTATTTCAATGGTCAAAAAATTAGAAAACTTTCATGCCTCAAGTTCAAGCATAAATTCTTTTCAAACCTGTTGAATTTAATTTGACTTGACTTTAATTGATCTTAATCTACCAATATTTATAATTGTACATTGAAGTTGTATTAAATAATTTTTTTTTGTAAAAAAAATTTAAAGTAAATAAGTTATTAAATTTTTCAAATTAAAATAAAATATATCGTACTTGATAATTTAAAATAAGTGATTATAGATTATGCATTCGATATGATCTCAATAAGTGATTATCGACAAAACTTAAATCGAAAATTTTTTCATAAAAAAAAATAAATCTTAACAAATTGAACAAATTATTTGTTAGTAAAGTTGAGTTAAATAATTTGAAAGTTAAATAAAAGAAACAAAATAATGCATGTAAATAATAATATAAATTTTAATAATTTTTTACAATTTATATTGTAATTTAAATAACTTTTTTACTTAAAAAATTAAGATTTTATGTTTTAAAAAAACCTTTATACGTAAGATACGTTAGATGAGGAAGGACAAAGATGAAAACAAAAGAAATTAAGGTACCAATTCCAAATAATCCAAAGCAAGGTATCTTCAATTAAAAACCAACAAACCTCCGCGTAAAAGCATTTGGGTTAAATGATAATGGGAATATATTTTAAGTTGCCGTTAAAAATAATTGAGAAAGAGGATGGGGGGGGGGGGTAACCAATCCAACGCATCTCTTAGCACGATAACCACAAAACACTCCACTTTTCTATAACGAACTTGACTGAAAATCAATAACGATGCGTCATCGAAGTCAAATCGGACGGTCCTGATCTCATGTCACAACGTGGAATCGAACAGCAGCTTTTTCACGAGAGTGTTTCCCAAAATTTTCAAATAATTTATTTTTTTCGGTTCTTATGACACAAATTAAACGCGGAAAGACGGCACTCTATTATTTCGCTCACTAAAACTAAAAGAAAAAAATAAAATAAAATAAAATCGCTCTCCCTTTCTCTCTCTAAGGAGCTTGCTCTCATTTACTCTCTCTAAAGAGCTTTTTAATTTAATTTTCTTCCTTTCTCTCTCTTTCATTCATTTCAGAGCCTTTTGAGTTTTCTCTTTGCGGTCTCTCTGGAAACTTAAAACTTCTTTTAGACGGGGATATGCTTGCAGTCTTGCACTTCACTGTAAGTAATGATTTGGGTGTTTTGCTTTTATTTTTGGTTTAAAGTCTTTTTTTTTTTTTGGGTGTTTTGGGCTGAAAATTTTGGATTAATTTGATGACGTTTAAGGGTTTTCAACATTTGATTTGTTTATTATGTTCAAGTTTTGAGTTAAGTGAAGTGTGGGCTACTCTACTTTTAGAGTTTAATTTGAGCGTGTCTTTCTTCATTGTGGTTGAATTCTTTTCATTAACTTATGGGTCCTTAGATTGTGTTGAATTTGGAGATGGGTTTTTGATTTGAGTTGTTTTGCTGTGTAACTTGTCAGATTTTGAGTTCTTATTTTTTGTTAATTATTGTAAAGTGATGTTTTTTTTTTCTTTGTTGGATATATGAAATGATTTAATTTTTAGATCCTGGTTAAAAAACTGAGTTTTGGGTTCTTGAGATTGAGTTTATATGTCACTTTATGTAGAAAACTGGGTACCAATATCTAGGATCTGTTTTGATAGTAATAAATTGAATGGCAAGGGCCCCTTTTTTTGTGCACATATTCGATAGCTGCTCTACTTTTTGCTGTAAAATTGAGCTGGAATGCCCTATAGATTAATTAGAAGTAGTTTTGGACTAAATGGTCAAGCTAGGATGCATCTTCTGGATGTGCACCAATGATTAGTTAGATAAATTCAAAGTTATGACTTTTAGATGTGAAATTTGAAGTTAATGCATCTTGTATGTCTGCTTTTTAAAGAGGAAGTTAATGCCGAAAAGTTTTTAACATGATTTTTGCAGTCTTACCAGATTCTGAACTTATGCTGTCTGTGTGCTTATGAAGGGTCCTTTCTGCTTTTCCATTTGCATGTTATCATTTATCTCCCAACCTGTATATTTAGTATAATTCTTATTTATGTTTTTCCTTTTGCTATATCCTTTGCTAGAGGCTCATGATGAAGCTTTTATACAGGTTCTTACAGGCTAATGTATCTTTAAAGAATGCAACATGCTTTTATTGGCATGCCCTGAGTTATGTCCATTTCTTTGTGCTTTTAATGTAATTATGTCAAGGAAAAAGGCCATCGGACCTGGTTCAAGCTTAACCTGCATGTTAGCAGCAAGTATAATCATGGATGTTGAAGTAAGTATCAACTGTAATTAAGAAGGGGATCTTGTACTCCGAATTTAACCTATATTACACAAATATGCCTACATGGTGGGGAAAGTCTTCATCCAAAGAAGACAAAAGGAAAGCAAGCAAGGAGAGGTTCATTGATGCTATAAATCGCAAGCTTAAGATCACATCTGATGACAAATCCACTAGCAGATCAGAGGGTTCTCGAAGACACCATAATGATACTGTTTCAGATAGGGGATCTCTGTCTCAGGTCCCGTCAAGATCACCATCACCCTCGCAAGTATCACACTGTCAAAGTTTTGCAGAAGGGCGTAATGCCCAACCACCTCCACTTCCTGGGATGCACCATGCTAGTATTGTACGTACTAATTCTGGAATTAATGCATCAAAAAGACCAGGATTTGACAGAGGTTCAAGGCCACCACCGCTTTTACCGTTGCCAAAACCTGGACAAGTCTCTAACAAACTGGATCCTGTAGATGCCGAGGGAGATATTGCTACTGCTTCTATTTCTAGCAATAGCTCCATTGATAGTGATGACCCATCTGATTCTCGTCTACTTAGCCCCCTGACTTCTGATTATGAAAATAGACAGAGGACTGCTGCAAACAGTCCTTCTGGGTGAGTTTTAACTAACATCATTTAAACTTATAGTGTTTCTGAACTGCCCCTCTTCACTACTTGTATGTCATCACTGATTGATTATCATTTTTAATTTTTATGAAGCATAAAACACAAGGGTCAGTTACTTGTTATCAATCAGAAGGACCCAAAAGAGATACTGAAGCCAGCTAATATGTCTTTGAATAATCAGTACCTATCAACATCACCTAAGCGAGGACCATTGAGCAATCATGTGCAGAATTTACAGATTCCTCAACGTAGTGCTTTCTCTAGTGCTGCAGAGAGCTCAATGTCCAGCCCTTCTAGAAGTCCAATGAGAGCATTTGGTATTGAGCAACTTTGGAACTCCGGTCCGTGTACAGGAAAGCCTTTCTCTGACATAGTTTTCCTGGGATCTGGACACTGCTCTAGTCCAGGTTCAGGCCATAATTCTGGACATAATTCTGTTGGTGGAGATATGTCAGGACAGTTATTTTGGCCACAAAGCAGGTGTAGCCCTGAATGTTCTCCAATACCTAGTCCTAGAATGACAAGCCCTGGTCCCAGCTCCAGAATACACAGTGGTGCTGTCACCCCTTTGCATCCACGTGCTGCAGGGGCTGCCACTGAGTCACCTACAAGCCGACACGATGATGGGAAACAGCAAAGCCACAGGTTGCCTCTTCCCCCAATAACAATATCTAAAACTTGCCCCTTTTCCCCTGCATATTCAGCAGCAACATCTCCATCACTGCTACGAAGTCCTGGTAGGGCAGAAAACCCAACAAGCCCTGGCTCCCGCTGGAAGAAAGGACAATTGCTGGGGAGGGGCACATTTGGACACGTGTATCTTGGTTTTAACAGGTTTGTCAAATGAGTTATGCTCCACTATTTATCTGCTTCATATAAAGATCTTTCTGTTCATTTTTTATTGCTGCATTTGTGACATTATTTGTTTTCATAGCCAAAACTTTATCTTTATAGAGCAATATGTGAGATTGAACCCAAGCTATTTTTCAAATCATAATGTGTCTGGGTTGGGATTAATCCTTGTTTAACTTTATCATCAAATCACAATGTGTTTGAGGTTGGATTAGTCCTTGTTAACTTTATCATCAAATTTGAATGTGCGCATTCCTTGTTCAACATTGTTGATTTCCTTGTTTCCCCCTCAAATTGCATGATCCTTTTTTTTATTGCAATTTCCTTACTATTTCAATTGTTGATTTGTTTTCTCTCTCCTTTTCTTCCTTCTTTTGTCTCTTGCTTTAGTGAAAGTGGGGAGATGTGCGCAATGAAGGAAGTAACATTGTTTTCAGATGACTCCAAATCAAAGGAAAGTGCACAGCAGTTGGGACAAGTAAGTCTTTTTCTTTTAGTTTTGTATTATTATTAAAATGGATTTGCTGGAAATTTTGTGGCTTTAAGAACAGAAATCATGTTTTCCCTGATGTTCATTTGAGTGTTGATTTTTCTTTTGGTGTTAATAATTTTAGGTAACCTTTATTCATGGATGGTGTTTTGGCAGGAAATAATGATGCTAAGTCGCTTACGACATCCAAATATAGTGCAATATTATGGATCTGAAACTGTGAGTTTTTTGTTCTTTTTCTTTTAAGACCTTGTAAATTTGTCATTCCTGTAATTGTTCTCTGATTGTCTGTCATCATACTTCTCTTCACATCACATATAAATAGATCAACAGGATCAGTTGATGCATTATTTTTATTCTGTTTGTTTGCCTTTTTTATGTCATCAACAGGTAGATGACAAACTTTACATATACTTGGAGTATGTTTCTGGTGGCTCCATCTATAAACTGCTTCAAGAGTATGGTCAGTTTGGTGAAAGTGCCATTCGGAATTATACTCAACAAATTTTGTCTGGGTTGGCTTACTTGCATGCTACAAATACTGTTCATAGGTGAGTTTACTTTCTGGCCTTACTTGGGTTTTTCACTTTGGGAATATCAGTCTCTCATTATGTCAATCAAGCTGGAAAATCATTTGTTTTGATGTGCAAATTTTTCAGAGACATAAAAGGAGCAAACATACTGGTTGACCCCAATAGCCGTGTGAAATTGGCTGATTTTGGGATGGCAAAGCACGTAAGAGCAGTTATCTATAATTTCATAGTTAATGGTTTTACCTAAAAAACCAAAATAAATCATGCTTATGTTGCTGTGGTTATCTGAACTAGATCCTGACATACGATATTATCATAAGATAAGTAATTTAAATTCCTGAGTTGTATTTTCTTCAGTACATCCTAGTAAGAAAAAGTAATCCCTGTAATTTGCTTAGTAAGAATACTTTATGCATATATTGCATGTCTCTAGATTCTAATATAGGTTATCTGAAATAATTTGCAGATTACTGGCTCATCTTGTCCATTATCATTCAGGGGAAGCCCCTATTGGATGGCACCTGAGGTCAGCCTGGTTTTATTTTTATATTCCAAGGTCATCGTTTCTATGATGCTTTTTGGTAATATTGTCTAATTCGATTTTTCATTCAGGTTATAAAATATTCAAATGGATGTAACCTTGCTGTTGATATATGGAGCCTTGGGTGCACAGTTTTGGAGATGGCAACCACAAAGCCACCTTGGAGCCAGTATGAAGGGGTAAGTAAATTTTTTATATAGATGCATGAAATTTTGATTTTGGCAGATATTGTAGAGAATAAATGTCAAGTCCCAAGACCTAGACATGACACAGCCAAATTTCCTTGAAATAAAACCCCAAAGCAATATGAAACCTTCTTCCATAATCATTGAAAAATTCTTAAATAAAATAATATCCTCAAGTAAATTTTATATTTATAGTCCAACTAAATAGCAAATCTCTAAGAATTCAATGTAAACTAATACAACTAAAAAAACATTATTTCATAAAATCTTATTCGCCAAATAATGTCACAAATGCCCAGATGCCCTTGTCAATTCATTCTTCTAGCTCCTCACAAGATTAAGCAACCTATAATTTAATCATTTGTAAAGGGAAAGTAAAAGGGGAATGAACAAACCATAGTTTGGCAAGTATAGGCTTACACGCCTTACAGATCAAACATCGCTTACGTACATACATATGGATCATTCAAATTATGCTTCCAAAACATTTAAGAAATCATTTAAAAGATTGATATCATATCAAAACATATCATCTCATTAATTATAATTCATAAATCATGGACAAGTACATACCGTTTCATGCAAATCATGGATCAATCTTCAAAATCGTAAATTCATTACCATAACTCATTTAGTCATCATTAGCTACGATCATTATCATCACCCATAACAAAAGTCGTATCGATAATTTTATTCTTATGATCATTGCTAACTATTATAACCTATTAGTCAAGACCTTATGCTAACTATTATAACCCACTAGCAGGGCTGTAAGATCATGGCTATGTTAATTACTATAACCCGTTAACTAGGTTTATAGAACTAGTTTTGGTGTTGATGATCCCACTTCGTAAGGGCGTAAATTCGTAGCTTTCATAAATCGTTCTTTTAAGTCTTATCAATCATTTCATATTTCATCGATAAGCTCACATTTCATCATAATCATTTCTTAAAATCATTGTTGTAGCAATGGTTTTCTATCCATTCATGAGATTATAATTCATCATTTATATATAAAAAAAGCTTGACCCTATTTTCATATATAGAAAATAAAGAACTAGAACCTTCACTCATTTAGAAACATAAATATATACATAGGTTCGGATACAAGCAAAGTATATGTGATTCTACTTATCTCTTTTCGATTACATCACTTAACTTGTTCCCTCAAAATAATAAACAGCTTATGTAAGGTCATTTCAACATATAAAAAATCAATCAACCCTTTTAGAGGCTATTTATACTAAAACAATTAAATTATACAATAGTTAACTTTAAAACTAATGCTGACTGCCTGCGTCCCTTTCACTAAAAGGACCATATCTCCATGTATAAAACTCAAAATTAAGATATTTTAAGTGCGTTGGAAACTAGACTTGATAAGCTTTCTAACCATATATGGCTCACACCTTAAATAAAACTAAAAAATTCTTAAATAAAATAATATCCTCAAGTAAATTTTATATTTATAGTCCAACTAAATAGCAAATCTCTAAGAATTCAATGTAAACTAATACAACTAAAAAAACATTATTTCATAAAATCTTATTCGCCAAATAATGTCTCAAATGCCCAGATGCCCTTTTCAATTCATTCCTCTAGCTCCTCACAAGATTAAGCAACCTATAATTTAATCATTTGTAAAGGGAAAGTAAAAGGGGAATGAACAAACCATAGTTTGGCAAGTATAGGCTTACACGCCTTACAGATCAAACATCGCTTACGTACATACATATGGATCATTCAAATTATGCTTCCAAAACATTTAAGAAATCATTTAAAAGATTGATATCATATCAAAACATATCATCTCATTAATTATAATTCATAAATCATGGACAAGTACATACCGTTTCATGCAAATCATGGATCAATCTTCAAAATCGTAAATTCATTACCATAACTCATTTAGTCATCATTAGCTACGATCATTATCATCACCCATAACAAAAGTCGTATCGATAATTTTATTCTTATGATCATTGCTAACTATTATAACCTATTAGTCAAGACCTTATGCTAACTATTATAACCCACTAGTAGGGTTGTAAGATCATGGCTATGTTAATTACTATAACCCGTTAACTAGGTTTATAGAACTAGTTTTGGTGTTGATGATCCCACTTCGTAAGGGCGTAAATTCGTAGCTTTCATAAATCGTTCTTTTAAGTCTTATCAATCATTTCATATTTCATCGATAAGCTCACATTTCATCATAATCATTTCTTAAAATCATTGTTGTAGCAATGGTTTTCTATCCATTCATGAGATTATAATTCATCATTTATATATAAAAAAAGCTTGACCCTATTTTCATATATAGAAAATAAAGAACTAGAACCTTCACTCATTTAGAAACATAAATATATACATAGGTTCGGATACAAGCAAAGTATATGTGATTCTACTTATCTCTTTTCGATTACATCACTTAACTTGTTCCCTCAAAATAATAAACAAGCCTATGTAAGGTCATTTCAACATATAAAAAATCAATCAACCCTTTTAGAGGCTATTTATACTAAAACAATTAATTATACAATAGTTAACTTTAAAACTAATGCTGACTGCCTGCGGTCCCTTTCACTAAAAGGACCATATCTCCATGTATAAAACTCAAAATTAAGATATTTTAAGTGCGTTGGGAAACTAGACTGATAAGCTTTCTAACCATATATGGCTCACACCTTAAATAAAACTAAAAATTCTTAAATAAAATAATATCCTCAAGTAACTTTATATTTATAGTCCAACTAATAGCAAAATCTCTAAGAATTCAATGTAAACTAATACAACTAAAAAAAACATTATTTCATAAAATCTTATTCACCAAATAATGTCTCAAATGCCCAGATGCCCTTTTCAATTCATTCCTCTAGCTCCTCACAAGATTAAGCAACCTATAATTTAATCATTTGTAAAGGGAAAGTAAAAGGGGAATGAACAAACCATAGTTTGGCAAGTATAGGCTTACACGCCTTACAGATCAAACATCGCTTACGTACATACATATGGATCATTCAAATTATGCTTCCAAAACATTTAAGAAATCATTTAAAAGATTGATATCATATCAAAACATATCATCTCATTAATTATAATTCATAAATCATGGACAAGTACATACCGTTTCATGCAAATCATGGATCAATCTTCAAAATCGTAAATTCATTACCATAACTCATTTAGTCATCATTAGCTACGATCATTATCATCACCCATAACAAAAGTCGTATCGATAATTTTATTCTTATGATCATTGCTAACTATTATAACCTATTAGTCAAGACCTTATGCTAACTATTATAACCCACTAGCAGGGCTGTAAGATCATGGCTATGTTAATTACTATAACCCGTTAACTAGGTTTATAGAACTAGTTTTGGTGTTGATGATCCCACTTCGTAAGGGCGTAAATTCGTAGCTTTCATAAATCGTTCTTTTAAGTCTTATCAATCATTTCATATTTCATCGATAAGCTCACATTTCATCATAATCATTTCTTAAAATCATTGTTGTAGCAATGGTTTTCTATCCATTCATGAGATTATAATTCATCATTTATATATAAAAAAAGCTTGACCCTATTTTCATATATAGAAAATAAAGAACTAGAACCTTCACTCATTTAGAAACATAAATATATACATAGGTTCGGATACAAGCAAAGTATATGTGATTCTACTTATCTCTTTTCGATTACATCACTTAACTTGTTCCCTCAAAATAATAAACAGCCTATGTAAGGTCATTTCAACATATAAAAAATCAATCAACCCTTTTAGAGGCTATTTACACTAAAACAATTAAATTATACAATAGTTAACTTTAAAACTAATGCTGACTGCCTGCGCCCCTTTCACTAAAAGGATCATATCTCCATGTATAAAACTCAAAATTAAGATATTTTAGGTGCGTTAGAAACTAGACTTGATAAGCTTTCTAACCATATATGGCCCACACCTTAATTCCTTGTAGATTAATTGCAATAATTTTCTCAATTTGCATCATATGCTGCCGCCAGGCAGCATGTATACCTTCTGGTGAAAATTAGATATTTTTGCATAGGAGACTCATAATTCAGTTCCTCTTATTTCATTGGAAAGTAGACTCAATAAGTTTTCCAAGCATATATGGCTCAAACCGTAATTCCTTGTATAAAATTTAAGAGAATTTTCGTAATTTATCCCTGATGCTTCTGCCAAGCAGCTTACAACCCCTTAAATAAAAACTTGACAACTCTTCATAAAAAACTTGGAATCAACTTTTGTTTGTCTTGTTGGAAAGTAGATTCAATAAGCTTTCCAACGATATATAATGCTCATGATAAAGTTCTATTTATCAATACATAAATTTAATACAAACTCACTGTCATAGAAAACTTGTTGCACAGCATATATATCCCTTCCTTTAGCCCACAATAGTGAGTTTTTTGGTTACCAGCCTTAAAGCTAATCTATAATCGTGGTTAACTCTTAAATAATAAAACCCCAATCAAATAGGCTTGCATCAACCAATCATGAAGAACTAACTCTTAATTAAATAATAAAAACCCAATCAAATAGGCTAGCATCAACAGGTCATGAAGAACTATGTGAGAGTTACATGAATCTTTAAGTATTCCTCTTAACTTTTAATCTCAAATTTTACAATAAATAAAACATTCTTCCAAATAAATAAAGGGTTTTTGCTTACTTTAAAGAGATGGAACTGTGGTCTTGGATATTTAACCTCAAGTTCAATCACCCAAAATCTCAAACCCCAAGCAAGAAAGCAAGGGAGAGTTCTTCCTTTTTTTTGTCGGCAAAACCATATTGCTTTCTTAAGATCAATGACCTTATATGTAAGCCCTAGCTCACTCAAATTAAAATGTTAATGGGCCCCCAATGTACCATGGGCCATGTGTGCTCTAGCCCACATGTGATTTAGGTTGGGATGTTACAATAAATGTCACCACTAATACAGCAAAGTACTTTTCCTGAGCATCATAGTAGTGGATATTCGATTCTAGTGGAGAATGCTGCATGCCCAATATGAAAATTTCTTAACCTTTATTTTGAATTTGATACATTTTCTTATACTACTTCAAAGGTTGCTGCTCTGTTCAAGATTGGCAGTAGTAAAGAACTTCCAGCAATTCCTGATAGTCTTTCAGATGAGGGAAAGCACTTTGTGAGGCAGTGTTTGCAAAGAAACCCTTCACATCGCCCTACGGCAGCTCAGCTTTTAGAGCACCCTTTTGTAAAAAATGTGGCACCGCTGGAAAGATCCATCTTTAGTGCTGATGCATCAGACCCATCACCTGCAGTTACCAATGCCATGAGAACACTGGTATTAGCATAAGTTTTGTGTATTTGATCTGTCTAATAATTTGATTTTGTTGATCATCTGTATCTGTTCAGGTTTATACTGTATTGCCGACTGCTTCATTCTGCTTTTGAATATTTCATTAGGGAGTTGGAAATACTAGAAATGTTTCGTGCGCTGACTCTGAAGGGACAGCTAGCCTTCCTTGTAGAGGTTTAAAAATGGGATCAGGATCCAGGTCTCTCTCTCTCTCTCTCTCTCTCTCTCTCTCTCTAACATGGATGCACATGTGCAGCCTAGACATGCATGCATAAATGTGCCCTCATGGTGGTTAATGAGCGTATGCTGTATACAAACTCGAGTAGATAGAGGGCTTTTGGTAGTTTTGCAGATTAAAATAGCACAACTTCTAAAAGGGTTAGCAAAACTGCTGACATGCTACTATAAATTTTCTCACTCTGCTTGAACAATGAGGACAATAATGTTGTTGGCCTCTTAAGGGAATTAACATAAAAAACTGCTTTTTCGATTATCACTTCTGTGACAGTGACATAAAATTACATGACAGTAGTCATTGATGGATCAGCATCCAGTCAATATTTACAACTCCTTTTAATCTAACTCTGACTTGATACTTTTTATCATTATAATGCGTGTTGTCATCGGATGCTGTACTATGATTTCATGAATGATTATAGAATGTTGACATGTAACTAAGTTGCTTTTTCTGCCAGATCCTTTTGCACTTAATACCTTTGTCCCCCTATATTCCTGGAGTATTGAATTCTATCCACTTATATGATTTCATTTAAAGAGAAATAAAGCCGTTAGCTCTAGCTTGAAAGCTGCTGGATGTCTTACTTGGTCTGATTATAAGTAGAAAATATGTTTGCAACAAAGATTTTGACGTCACTTCTCCAATCTAGATATGATCATTATCTTTTGGTCTTATTATGATTTTCTTTATTTACTTATTTCTTCTCTATTGCAGTGATGCTCATACACCTAGGAACGTGTCATCCCCGGTTTCTCCTATTGGCAGTCCTCTCCTACATCCAAGGTCACCACAACATTTGAGTGGAAGGATGTCCCCCACTCTAATATCTAGCCCTCATACTGCCTCTGGTTCATCCACTCCTCTTACTGGTGGTAGTGGCCCCATTCCATTTCATCCCCAAAAACAGTCAATGACCTACTTGCATGAAGGTATTGGAACTATTCCTAGGTCCCAAAGTAATTTTTATGGAAATCCTAGCAAGCCTTATCAAGAAGCCAAGCCTGACCTGTTTCGAGGGATTCCACAAGCCTCTAATGTTTTCCAAGAAATGATTTCATCAGATAGTGGTGCTTTTGGAAAACAATATGGAAGGCCTGGCAGTGGGGATCATAGGGAACTCTATAATGGGCAGCCAGTCTTGGCTGATCATGTGTCTCAGCAACTCTTGAGGGACCATGTGAAATTTAAACCATCACTGGACCTGAACCCAAGTTCATCAATGCTTGGTCGTAATGGAGGAATCTAGTTTGCTCCAGAATCCTCTGTCAGGACTCAGGGGAGGGCTTCAATGCATTTTATATGCTTTTTGGTGCTCTAGTGTTGTTTTTTCCCTCAAAATTAAGGCTACAGGTTCCAATTTCCATGCAAATAATATATGTTTGTTTCTGGAAGTTTGAATGGCAGAAAGGAGATACGTTGTTGAAGTGAGCCCTTTGCGTGGTTGTTCAATTCTTACAGTGAGCAACAAACAATCAACATGCAAGAGGTTCTTAGAGACTGGATGTTAGCTACACATAATGTTGTCATGTTGGTGTCGGTGACTAAGACCCTTCACCTTGTTCGAACATATTTCACCATCATAGCAGGCAATCTGTGTCACTTAAGAGTATATCACAATGTGGAGGCAAAGAAGTTCAAAACCAAGCTCACCTCTGGAGATTTACTAAAGCAGTTCCTGACAATGAACGCATCTGCTAGTGTAAAGAGAACTGTACATTTCATTTCATTACACCTAAGAAACACATGGTTAGAAGAACTATTCTTTTCCAATTTTTTCCCTCCACAATTTGTACAGGTGGAAAGACAGCGGTTGGGGGTTAAAAAAGTTTTTGTACAGAAGGTGGGTGACCAAAACGAAATCTAGGCTTTGTCAAGATGACGTGAAAATTTGCTGACTGTTTCTGGTAAATTTTTTTGAATCAGCTGTAGCAGCTCAGCCAGAAACTTAATTTTGGCTGCTGACATTGATGTATGATGTATCGATATTACCCTGGAAGCAAATTGTTAAATTCTAATTTCACTTATATTTCCTTTCCAACATTTGAATTGAGCTATACATTTTTAGAACATAACAATGCAGAAAGGTCACTAGTCTTGCCTAGATTTCTTCATTATTTGTTTGAGCGTCAATTTGTCCAAAATTCAAACAGATTATTTGCTGAATTGAATACCAAATTTTAGTAATTGACCCATGATTGGCATGGTTAACTGATGATCAAGAGACAAAAGGGAAGGCTGACAGGTTGCCACAGCATTATCTATGGCAATTCTTATTGATGCAAACATTTCTACATCAAAGTCCCCACCACATCAAACGAACTAGTAAAAAGGACTCTGAACCATAGATACTATGACGGTGGTGATCGTTGTCAACTAGTTTTCAAATTCATGCAGTCAATCAAGAGAATAAGGACTAGTTGTTGAAACTCCTACAATCAAGAAAATACTCCACATTTAATCCAAATCCTCTCCATAGAATATGAGATCATTCCATAATCTATATTCCCTTTGCATGATACGAAAATATTGTGGTTTTTTACTGTTTCAGTTTAAGAGTACAGAAATTAAACTGTGAACACATTTAACCAAAGTCTAGTCATACAATTTGGACTTTATAGATCAAGAGAGAATGCAATCTGCAAGACTGCAACTCCTCTCGGAAAGGCCTTTTCAAGAAACTACTTGGGATTGGTCAAGATCAAGCTGAAGTCCCATAGCCTTTTGGCCAACTCTGCATCTTTAGCATTAGAGCTTGGGTTGCTTATGTTGCTGTCCGATAAATATTCTGCACTAACACCTTTAACTTGTGGATGTAATGCTACGTAGCATGTAGTAGCAGCTCCCTACAACCATATCAGAAGAAACCAATAACCAGCTGAGCCGTGTGCATAATGAATCTTTATCACAATTTGTTAAAAAAACTACCTGTGGAATATTTTTCAGGAAATATTTGCCAACCATATTGCCAATGGCTGCATCAAGGCAATATATTGGATCAGTAATCAAAAGCCAAAGTTGATACAAGTTGACTTCAAGCAGTTTGATATTAGGGTTCAGTCAGGCTGGGGAATGAAGCATCATTACATAGGTGTACTTCCTGTTACTAGATTATAACCATCACCGTCCAGTAAAATGTAGTGCAACTAACCTTGTCCTTACTAAATTATACTTTCCCATCTTGTTTTGAATTGCATGAGATTATGCTGGTAATATAGTAAGAAAAAAATTATCTTTATCAATAAATGCAATAATATTAATAAATGCTAACGGCTTTCCAAGGTCCAATGCATCAGCAGTTCCTAAATAGAAGAGATTTCTGGTCATATTGAAGTCAAAAAGTAATCTAGCTAGCTTAAACTTCCAATAATCGAAACTATCTTTAAAACACAAAAAATCAACTGAATCTTAAATGATTCGAAGGATTACCGTTGATAAAACTATGGTGGCGCAGGAGATTGGTCATAATTGATCCAGGATGAAGTGAATTTGCTGTTATCTCAACTCCATCTTCCTGTTTATATCAAGGAAAAAGAAAAACATTCAAAGATTATATCCCACTTTGCACATTAACAGCATACGAGATGCTGACCTTTAAGTAATTAATTCAAAATGATATAATAAACTCCACTTGAACCGTATAGCACTAAGAAATGCAATTTCAGACACGTACAGAGAAAGATATTTGAAACAAAGTAAAATCTTCTACTAAAAGCACTAGTGGTTGACCAATAGATCGGTTACTCTTGAACATAAAGAATTTGTCAGAACAATTTATTAATAAAGAAAATTCATAATGACATACAATTTTCCCAGTGTCAACATGTTATCACCTGCATGATACATTAAGTGATATGAGGTTCAAGAATTGTGAAATGCATTGATTGTACATCAAAGAGAAATTGACCATATTGTGCACCTTTAGGCGCTTAGCAAGCTCCTTAGCGTGCAATATGTTAGCAAGCTTCGATTGTCCATAAGCAAACATACTGTAGTATCTGTAAATTGGCAAGCTAAATGAGAAAGAAATGATCAAGCATATTGCAAATATCTTGGATAAAAAGAAACTATTCATCCATGATTTTGCACCCCAAAAGGGAGCAAATTGGTAAAGCCTCTCATCAGTTTTACCCTGATTCATCATTGATTTTATCAAAACGAATTCCCTCACGATATGCAAACCGGTGACCTTCTGAAGATACATTAACAATCCTCCCTTCTCTATTGCTTTTACATGCTGTATTTTTCATAGTCTCCAACAAAAGGTTGGTTAAAAGAAAATGACCTGCAAATAGTTCCCATATCTCATTAGATTTGAGATTCAGGTACACATCACAGCTATTTTTCAATTCAAGTATATCACATTAATTTATCAACACACTATTTATAGATAAAGTTATAGTATGAAATATATTAACCTATATGGTTGGTTGCAAACTGCAGTTCTATGTTGTCATGGGATAACATGAAAGGAGTTGCCATAATCCCTGCATTGTTGCTTTCAAGCAAAGAAAGATAATATTAGTCCTCTCATGAAAAGTTTTATTTAAGTTTACGCCCAAGCACAACCAAGAAGCAATTGACAAAAAGGGAACCAAAAGCTACAATCATAAGCTCAAAAGAACATTAGTCAATTCACATATGACTGCACGTTAATGCGCATAGTGCAGAAATTAGAAGAAAAGGGTCATAAATAATTGAATTTGCAGGAGTTTATAGTTCTTACATGAGGAGATTTAGGGGAAGACTTGAGGACTCATAATCTGATGCAAATTTCCTTACTGATGCCAGTGAGCTCAGGTCTAATTCCATCACATCAATTCTAGCACCAGGTATTTCTTTAAGTATTGATTCTTTAACATTCCTACCAGCATCCACATTCCTTACAGCCATAACCACATGGACACCACGTAATGCAAGAACACGTGTTGTCTCTACACCAATACCACTTGACGCTCCTGAAATGAACTGATATGAGCACTTGGATATATAACTAAGAGAAAAACATTATAGCACCAATTTAACCGCATCTTTTCAAGCAAGAAGTTGGGGGTTTTCTTTTCTTTTTCTTCCCCATTCTACTTTCAGGGAAGTGGTCTTCTTTTGCATAAACAAGAGTAAAACTTTCATATGCCAGAAAGATTTGATAAACTATTGTAAATTTAACAGTATATATCCAAAACCCAGAAATTGCAACCAAGAAAAATTATGCACAATCTCCCTGCAAAAAGATCATTACCAAGTTCACTAATTATGAAAAGCCTAAGAACCGGGGTCTAAATCATCAGAAAAAAAAAAGTTCACTTCTTTTCCATTCTACAGAGATAAATTTCATTACTTGCCAAATGATCAACTCATCTTTCTATCAGTGTGATTGGGAAAGCTCTAACATCTAAACATAAATGATACACCTAGTTGGTATTTCTATAAAAAGAAAGTCTTTCCCAAAACTATCCAACCAACCAAACAGAGGTTTAGATTAAAAAAATGACATCTACAACGAAAGACCAAGACAAAAACCCAGATCAAAAAAGGAGTCTAAGTAACAGAAAAGAGGAAAAAAAAAAAAAAAACCTGTAACAATGGCAGTGAGACCAGTTCCATCAATCCCTTGAGTAACCTCTTCTGCTGTAGAAGAAGCAGAGAACCCAGATGGTCCTTTCCACCCAAAAATCCACATGTTTTCTACTGTAGAGTAGTTTACAGTTACACTTAAACTACCCGAAAGGCCAAAGGAACAGATTCACTTGAGAAGCAGACTAGCAGCTTTTGCCAAAGGTCAAGACTTTGCCAATCCTTAATCCCAAAAAATAAAAACTTTGCCAAATCTAATAAGTCATCGACCACACCATCTGTTCCTTAACAATTTCTACTCGGTAGGGAAGAAATGAGATCCTGACATGTCATAGGATGGATGGCTTAATCTACAACTAAACCATCACTCCTACATTATTAATGTTAATTATCACTAATTAATATACGCATGTGACCTAGTCCCTGTATACTCTATTTTGTATACATCCAATAATGTTCATTTCTTTTCTATAAAAAAATGATGTTCATTTCTTAAAGTATATTTACACTGTTGTTTAGACTTTAGATGTACATTATTTCACATAGGAAAATAATTTGTAAGTTTTTAATTTTACATAATTTATCAAATTTATTACACTATTTACTGAATAGGTATTATCCAAGAGGATGTATTTATTTGTATAGTGTAAAATTTTTAGTTTTATATATTTTTTAATAATTAATTTTAATAAATTTAAAGGATGAAAGAAAAATTAAAAAATAATTTAATTTTATCTTTTAAATTTATTAAAATTAATGATAAAAATATATAAAACTAAAAAATTTATATCAATTGCACCGTCCTCAATATCTAAACTATTTATGTAATATCATGTCAATTAAGAATGATGTTGATTCTGTCTATCTTTTAGCTCCTACAGCAATTGGACTTGGCCACAAGGCCTGTCTCCACTTTTCAATTTGGGATTAGTTTAGGCTTTTAACCCAACTCTATTAGTAGCAGTAGCACTAGAATAATACTAGTATATTTCCATCAAATTATTAGCTCAGTCAATTAAAATTCGTTCTTCTAATGAAGGGATTTGTTATTTTCGTAGAAAAATTTTAAGTTTGAGTTTTATTGATAATTATTTATTAAAATTATATCGAATACATAATCTCACGATCACTTTGTCATGATATAAAAAAATTATACATCTACCTTCGGATTTTTTTCAACCAAAAAAAAAAATACTACTATATTTTCATTGTGACCCTTGCCTGTGTCTCCTCATTTGTACAGACACTACCTTTTTTTTTTTTTGTCCTGTCTTGGTTTAAAGATGCTACTATCCTCGAGCAACATTTTTAACGGCTTCAATTTTCAACTTTGAATTTTAATAGACACAAAAGAGAGATACTCCCCATCGTTTAGGTTACATAGCAATAATAAAACACCATTTAGACTAATCCTTCTTAAGGGGGAAAGGATTTTGGTCACTTAAGAAGAAGGCGACACACCCAAATTTTTAATAGGTTCACATGTTCAGAATTACACTCAAAAAATTTGAAAAAGTTAAGATAATATGGAAGATAAATGGGATTTCATGGACCAAGCTTATAGAAACTTAGGTTTTGGTCAAAGCCCAACGTAATGTCTCATAGGCCATAGCCTTTTCGCCAAGTCCTCATCTGTATTTTCCATATATACAAAGCAGCATCGATATTGATGATTGATGAAGAAAATTGATAACTCAATTTCTTAATATCAATGGTTGCGACATTGATTGAGAAACCATCAAAAGAAATCTTCATTTTATTAAGTTACTTGAAGGCTTTGCAAATGCAATTCAACAAGGAAAGATTTCAAATGGAATAGTCACCAAAAATAAAATCATATGGAAGTAGGATTGAAGAGAAAGTACGGAAAGAGAGAAAAGGAATCCTCCATTGATAAGTTTAATGAACTCAGTACAGCATAACACTAGATAATTTACACACATTGACACAAAGGAAGTGAGAGAAGCAAACAAAGAAGTGAGGCAGAAAAAGAGAACAATACGTAGAAGAAACTATGCAAGACCTGATGATTCATCTTTTCAAGCTCTGGTCTTGAAAGGAATAGCCCTGATGACCATCTGGTGGTAAATTGCAGCAAGAGCTGCTCCAATGAAGGGTCCAACCCAGAAGATCCACTGCAAGCAAAGGCAAATTCTAATCAATCTCTAACGACGTCAGTGGAGAAAAAGAAAGGCGAATGCAGAAGGATACTTACATGGTCATCCCATGCGTGGTCTCTGTTATATATGATGGCAGCTCCAAGACTCCTTGCTGGGTTAATACCAGTTCCAGTGATGGGAATGGTGGCCAAATGAACCAAGAACACTGCAAACCCGATGGGAAGGGGAGCTAAAATCTGCAATGTAGTGGCCAGAAATACATTAAAAAGGGCTACAATTCAAGAAATTCACCTCTAATTTAAGTAAATTTTGCATATTTAGGAGAGTGGAATGTATTAGACAGCGAGTTCCAATCGGTTTTCAATTTGAGGTGGCTGGTTTAGTTTCAAATAAACAAAAAAGCACAATAAGAATTTTAATTACTAACTCCTTGCCACGCTAGTATGAAAAAGAATTAGAGACTATACGACATTTTTTTACCAACATTTTTTACCAATAAGGAGAGAACAATGGAGAATTAGAATTAGAAGAAAGATAATGAGAGAAAAGAAAGACAAAGTAAAACAAAGAACAAAGAAAAATAGAGAGAAATTCCAATTAAAAGCAAAACGTTCAAACTAGGTAAAAATGACATTAGTAAGGATTCAGAATTACTTTAAATATTATCTATTATCTTTTTTGATCTAGACTTTGAATGTTTGGATATTGAAATCAGATTTTTTTTTAACCTTCTTTTCTTTGATTTCTCCAACTTCCCAACTTCTTTCCCCCTTGTATTCTAAGTATCAAAACCATAAGATTTTGAACACACCTAATCATTCTCTTTAAGAAAACATAACCTTTTGAACAAGAATCATTCTAGCGTCGCTAACATATGGCCATTGAAGTGTATGATCTATCCCACCACTATTTTGGTAGAAGTAATGCTTGTGTTGTAGTACCAATATGCCGTTTTAATTTTATAAAAAATAAAAAATCATGGTAGATTAAGGTGGCCATTTCTGCATGATGCTAGATTTTTCATCTAACAAACATAGAACTAACATATAGGTAGGTCTCAATCCAAACTGGATGCAATGAGGTCATCAGTTAGGGGTTCATATAAGAGGACTTCAGTCTTAAAACTTTTTTCCTTTACTTTTGCCTTGATTAAAAAACCCCTCAAACAACTTGGTGTGGAGTTGAACCTAGCTAAAACTTAAGAAAACTAGCTATCGTTTTAAACTATGCTGCTTAGGCAGTAAAAGTTCCCCTCTAGTTGATATCTATAGAATACCCATACAGATGGTTATATCCACTACGATTAATGACAGTTCTTGCAAAATCAAGTTATGAGAAACAAAAAGATAATGATTAATTAAAGGCAGATAATCTGTTTCATGTAAATTTAAAGTCAAGTAAAACATACAAGGACAAGGAAAAAAAAAATACGTACAGGAACATGAGAGTCTCTGGCGTTTCTCTTGGCATCAGTCGCAGAGAAAACGGTGTAGACAAGAACAAAAGTGCCAATGATCTCAGCACCAAGACCATCACCCTTGGTGTAACCAGGTTTCACAACGTTAGCTCCACCACCCAACAACTCATATCGACTGTCACCTTGGAATCCCTTCACTACACCAGCTCCACAAATGGCACCGAGGCACTGCATGATGATGTAGAAAACTGCCCTGGTAAGGGACAGCTTCCTAGCCAGTAACAGCCCGAAGGTCACAGCTGGGTTGATGTGGCCACCTGAAGTCACAAAAAACAAATGCAGATCTGGTTATTAAACATCTTTTACGAAAGAATCTTAAGCATCTTCAAGATATTAGGTTAGCCTAAGGTGTAATATGCAAGAAAAAGTTCCAAGCTTTGTAATTAGCCATAGAAACCAAAGCCAAAACCCTTTTTTTTTTTTTTGGAGTTTGAAAAATTAGCCAAAGAAACCAAAATCTACAGACTACCCATTAAAAGTTTGAGGAAGGAGACCTGAAATGCCAGCAGTGCAGTAGACAAGAGCAAAGATCATGCCACCGAAGGCCCAAGCAATGCCTTGAATACCAACATTATTACATTTTGTCTTAGACTGAGACACACCCATGACAGTCAAGATGGTGATGTAAAGGAACAAGAAGGTGGCCATACACTCTGCAATGCCAGCTCTGTAGAAAGACCATGACTTGAGTTCACCAGGCTCAAACAATGGTGCCGGTGGTGGCTCCTTGTAGTCCTTGTCTGTCTGGGCTGATGTCCCAATAGGTTGTCTCTCTGGGAACTTGTTTGCTCCTAGCTTAACATCCTCCCCTTTGCCCTCCATCTTCTTTCACCCACTCAACAAACAATGCTTGACGATTTTTTTTCTCTCTCTATCTCAACACAAACCCTCAAGGCAAATGAGTACCGATAGAAGAAAGGTGAAGAATATGGTGACTTTATAGATAGATAGTGTAGTGTATCTCATTTCGAAAGGATTGTTCTGGAAATAGCAAGTGGATGTTGACAGGGTTCCTGTTGGTTTATACCTTTGTTCTTATCCTCAACAGGGTTTCTTTTTTTTTTTAAATAGAAAAAGCAAGATCTTCATTTTGATTAACTTGATTAGCTGTTTTGGGCCATATCGTTGTCCACCAAACATCCTAATCAGAATAAAGAAATTCCGTGGTAGACAATAAAATATTTAAAGAATACCGTTTTGGTCTGTTATAATTTTGAAGGTAGTATTTGATTGGGAGATTAATTGCTTATATCACCGTAATCAATAAACAATTTCATTATTTGATTAAGGGACGTAGTCTATCAAATTTAAATTAATATAGTATTAAATTTAAATTTAAATTTAATTTTAAATTTAATATTTAAAATTTGATTCAAATTTGATTAAATTTTATTTTTTAACTCGAATTTAATTAGAGATAAAATTAAATTATTCGAATTTATTAGATTAAATTTGATTAATATAAAAAAATAAATTTAATTTTTATATTTGATAAAATTTTAATTATTTATATTTGAACTTAAATTTAAGTTTAAAATATTTTATTAATTAAAATATAATAATTTAATTAAATTCATGAACAATTTAAATTAAACATAAAAATATTTAAATTTAATTTAATTAATAAATCAATTTATTTGAATTTAAATTTAATTCAATAATAATTAAATTAAAATTTTATTTTATTTTATTTAAATTTAATTAAAATAATTTATAAATATTAATATTTTATTTGCACTCCTGACTGCAACGTGCAACCCTTTGGACGGTCGTGATTTGTTTTTGCAAACTTGATTGGGAAATGGGGAATGATGCTGTTTCACTTTCACAGCACTTATATCACTCTCGTGACATGAAGTAATATAGGGGCAAAATGGTCATTTTTCAAACCAACGCTACTTTTTTCAGCTCCACGGCGAAACGATATATATATATATATATAAACATAAATATAAATATATATATTTCTTTTTTTTTTTTGTCTTTTCTTTAAACGGTAGGAAAATGGGACTTTAAGAGGCAAATGGGAAATAGAAAGAAAGAAGGGAAAATGAAATGATGGGTAAAATTGACCGTTTGGGTTACCGTTGTAGAAAGTGACGGCCACATGAGACTGAGCAACGTTTATTTGTGGGAAAATATCGGAAAGGGAAAATTACTGTTCTATCCTTTTCACGTAAATCGTACGTTTCATGGGCCGGGTCCCATTGTTGTTGGCAATTATTAGTAACATAATTAATGTACGTAACCAAAATTTTAGGAATCTGAAATGAAGTTGCATGGTTCTTTGGCCTTTTCCAGGATTAGAATAAGGGGAAGGTTCATGAATGGTGAAGAACAAAACACCTTTCCCAAGGCTTAATAATTTGTCAAAAGACTGTAATACATTCAACGCAATTTGCAATATTCCTTCAATTACTCTGGTATCCATGACCAAACAGCTAACGTTTGTTTACTTGGGAGACATGGATTGTCTTGATGTTTTACATTTAACTATATTTCCATGACCTAAACATGATAACAAACAGGAAAAAAGGGGTTTGGAGCTTGGGCCACATATGGCATACCATTCATTCAACAATCACTTTTTTTTTTTTTTTGGTTGCCTGATTGCTGTATTTATTCGGTTAGCCAGTGAGGAATTGAGGGCAGAGCCTCAACAAAGTGATCCTCTTCTTTAACTTTATATATGAAAAAGGGAGCAAAATGATCGTGCTAGACAGCCCATACTCACGGGATACCTCACATGCTGCCTTTGCCCCTTTCCACAGTCAAACCTGACCTAAACAGGAGCTTTCTAGTAGTATTAAACATCTAATCATCATCACCCAACGAGCCTTTTTTTTTCGGTTGACACTTGGCATTTGGCAATTGTCTTATGTCAACATGGTTGCAAGTGGGTCGTCAAGGGGACACGTGGCGACCCCCTACTGGTAGGTTTGACTGCCAACAAAAGTGATCATCCCAGACCCCTACTGGATTACAATATGTGTTTTGGGATTATTATAAAATATGAACTGGCTTACTTTCCTTCATGAATATGAAACTTTTTATTTTAGTTCTCATGCAATAGCCCCCATAATCAGCAGTTTTCGTTGTACTTTTTTTTTGGAGAAAAGATTAAGGGTGGGTAGCTGCTAGGTAAAATTAAGCTATACTTATACGTAATTAATGATACATTTTGATATGAGAATATGTATTTAATCATTGAATTTCTGGCTTTGATTTTTTTTTTTTTTAATTTCTCCTCCATTCCATTATTTCAGCTCAAGCTAATGTGCAAATTATTGAAGCATTCTCGTTCCATGAAGGTTGAAAAATGACCAATCATTCACTTTTAAGCCTTTAGAAACTCATTCTTGTTTATTAAACTTTCGGTGCTCTGTTGTACTTGTGCTGTCCTGTCCTGTTCCTTTCAAGATTTTGAAATAAAGTTTATTGATCATATTTGCTTCCACAACATTAAAGTTTATTGTTGATATTAACTGCCTTGGAATACTTGAGAATGTTGATGACAATTTATAAATCAAGGAACTCTATCCAGCAATCCAGCAAGCCAGCCCTGAAATTAATACTACCTGTTTATCCCATTTTTTCTTACCCACATGAGAAAATAAAAGAAATTTAGCTTTAATTGTATTTGTTAGTATAATTCTCTTGAAATTCCACAATTGAATATGTAGATTCTCCTTTCCATTTCCATCTTTAACTCTTCTCAATCTAAAAAATTTAATATGAAAATACTTACGGCAAAGCAAAGCAAAATGGTGGGATGAAAGATACAAATTATTTTGGAAGCAATTCATTGAAGCTTATCAAATGCACACCACTCTAATTTTTTTTTTTTTAAGGAGACACACTATTGTTAATTCATAACATGCCCTGTCTAGCTTTAAAGGGCATTGAGATTTATGCTAGAGCTACAGTAAGTTTCAAATGATCAACCTAAGCCACACACTACAAACTTTACAAAAGGGGTCCTACTTTTCGTGGTTCAAGTCTTCATTATGTTGGTGTTCGAGTTGGATATGGGGGCAGGGTCTGTCTGGTTCTCCTCTTGACCAGAGAACTCCTAGATCACCTCTCTTTCTTCCAAGGTTCAAAAAGGTTCCTGCAACAAGGTGTTAAACTTTTGTCACCTGAAAGTAACCGGACTGTAGCTTTCAACTCCTCAACCTGGATTGGACCCAAAAAAAGGGAAGAAGAAAACTGATTGCAGTAACAAAAATTACCAAGTGTAAAAGGGACAATGTAAAGGAGAGCTGGTTGACCATGTCCATCCATCAAATTTAGTGCCACGTATGTAACGAGAAGACCTGCCATGGGTGAGAAAGGAGTAGTAGAAAACAGTCATTTGCAAAACCTAGGTAAAATTTATGGTAATAGCAACAAAATGAAGGGAATTTTCAGAAGTTGTCTCTCTATTCATTTATCAACAAACAATGTTTTCGCAGTCATTGTAACAAGAAAAATATGATTGTTTTTTATTTTGGGACCAACATGATTTCTTTATCATCTCTTACCTAAGCCATAAGCAATCATTGCCCACAAGAAGTATCCAGATCGAAGAGTCTTGTTTGCCAGCCAATCATACCTGTAACCACAAGTGGTCAAGTGAGTTCTAACTTCTAAGCAGATAAATTAGCAATAATTTGAGAATTCAATGGCCAAAAAAGCATGCCTATAAATTTTGAATATTAGCAGCAAAAAAATCAGCTATTTCTGTCAGCTCCATGAGAGAAAGGGATAAATAAATATTTCTAATACTCCTTGGGAGGAAAATGATACATGATAATCGTATTTTTACTAACAGTTAGATTCATTTTGCAGCTTGAAACATGAGATATTCAAGTGGAAATTTCATTTTTTTTTATATGCTATATTATAGAACCATTTTAAAAGGATGTCAGACTTAAGTGTCTTCTGAAATACAATTTATTACTTAAATAGTCAAAAAAATAGCTCTCTCCTCTCTGATTAAAAAGTGAATAACTCCTTAAGAGCAACTGTGCCCCCCCCCCCCCCCCCGGGTGCGCAAAAAAAAACTCCTTATGAGCCAGTTGAATATTTTAAACAAAAACTGTCCAATATGGAAGGTATCTGAAAAGAAAGGTATGAACATTAATTGATGAGTTTGCATGAACAAAGCACTGAGAGGAATAAAAGATTTTGCAAGTGAAGACTGCAAAGTTCAAACCTGAGTGAAAATGCTATCAGCAATCCAGGTAAAAGGATGTCACCAAATCCTATTATGCTATAACCCCCCCATGGATCAAACATGCGTGGGATCTTCAGTAGCATTGGAATGCCATCCTCTCCACTTTTATCACCACGAGCTACCTATGGAATAGACACAAGCAATCAGTATCACTTTCTAGCCTTTCAAATTTTGAATATCTTAATAGTCTGAAGACAAAACCTTCTGATTCTAATATAGCACAAGGGCTAGAGTTGGATACGGTGGATTACTTACCACAATCATCACACTTTCATGGAACAACTTCTTTGAAACAAACACCCAAAAGATGTCATATAAGAAGGCACAACTGAGCAGAACTGTTCCCACCTGATTCATAAACCAACCAGAATTATGTCATAATAACAACTTATTTTCTAGAAATAGTAGTATTTGTCAAAATCATTCCATATTTGATTATTTTAGACATTCCGAAGGGCAAATGAAAGGAATCTAAGAGACGGTTCGTACAAGTCTAAAATATAACAAGATGGAGCAAATAAATTTGAAACACTACCTTGAGATTAGGTACACGGACAATTTGCAGAACTGTGATTATCAGAGCAATTCCCTGAGAAGAAAAAATATTACAAGTTGAACTCTGCAATGTAAATCTTACATCAACATCTTGTCAAAATAATAATAATAAAAAATAAAACAAAGAAAGGGAGAGAAGTACTGGAACTAGGAATAAACCATATGCTCAATCCATCCACCTAACGGTGGTTGTACTCATTACTCGTTAATGTAGTAATGTAATACATGACACAGTGATGGAATTAGGAATAGTTCCATCACTGACCAGTTAGAGCATTCTAAATCCACTATTTGGAGTGAATATTCTAGCAAAGTCATGGCTTGATGGAAAAAACAAAGATTGTCTATCATGAACTCAGAAGAGGAAAAAAGGTCGTCATTCATTAGTTCAAACATAAACTTGTTTTAAACTCACTCTTTTCCATTTATGGGAAAGAAAAAGGTTGCTCAACAAGATAGGGTGTGCATGGCGTATTAAGATAGGCACATTCAAAGATTGAAGCATATAGCTATTGTATTCATGATATGACTCATGGATCCAATTAGCTAGCCTCTTGTTACCAATGATGGTAGCCACACTTTACCCTTCAGCCAGAACCCACGATTTAACGCATCAACAACTGAAAGCGGAAAACATTTAGGCCAAAAAAGGGATTTTTAATAATTTACGGTAAAGAAACTTAGACAAACTTGAAACATGTTAGGAATTAACAAGAAATTACATCCTTACTAGTACGTCTTGACCTATCCAGGCATACGACACATTGCGGTAAACAGCCCAAACAACAGCAAGTGCTACGCAGAAAGGGGAAACAGCCAATGCAAGGTATGAGAAAGCTCCAAAGAAAGGCATTTTAATGGATGATTCTCCAGCATGCTTGAACCACCTGTGAGATATAAAAATTTATTCACAACCTTGAAAAGACAAGTGATTCCCTTAAATAATGAAGGCTGTAAAACTGACAGAATGGTATTTATCTAGGATCAAACAAGAAACTAGATGCCTAGGCATCCATAGCAACAAAGCATGAACATATTTCTTTGTCTATTGATGAAAGTTGGCCACAATCAATCAACAATAACCTACAAGTGGACATGCAGACTTCGCATGTGTTTAAATGCAAACCTTTTATAACATACTGAACTCATACTAAGAAATACATGAATACCTTGACAATAAAGCAACTAGGCAAGTTTGAAGGCCCTGCACATAAATTAAACTTCAGAGTTAGATGCTAAAACTTCATTGAAATATCTGGAAACAGTGAGAAAAAATTGGTGATTTTCATAGAAACATTTTGTGCATGCAAAACTATAACATGAATTAAGAGAAGCGGCATATGCATGCATTCATAGATGAATAATAACTGGGAATCAGAAATGAAAGAAAATTGTACCTCCACACCACCTATGCAGAAAAGAACCACCAAGAGCTCAACAAACCAATATGACATAAGTTTGTAAAGCAAAACCAAGAAGCAAGAAGCAAGAACAACAAACAAGACAGCTGATGTGGTGTTGATGTCCACAATACCACCATAACTCACATGTCTGGCATCTGGAATTTCATCCAAAGCATCCTGCATTGACAGGTCTACAAATTAATAAGTATAATATAGCCGTAAACAGACGGACACAACTCTAGACTTGCTGTGTGGGCAATATGTAAAATTAAGTGCATGTGACCTTTAATAGTTTGTCCTGTTCAATAGCAGCTTCTCTTGCACTCCATGCAGACCAATATGAAGCACACAATATGGTACCAACGGCCATCAACCATAGAAACACTTCGGCTATGTCAACTAGTGGTCGCTTTGGAGAGTAAAGCTGTACAGACACTGAAAAAGCTCAAAGCATTAATCATATATGCAGATGACAAAACTAAGTAAAACAAATATCAGAATAGAAGCTTACCTGATGAATTACTTGTCAGCATTTTCTCCAAGCTTGCACCAGCATCTTGTGGGAGCATGACAGCAGGTATGTGTATATCTAGATCGGTTTCATCAGGCTCACATACCATCTTGTAAAGTTCTACAGGAGAAAAAACAAGTTTGACCTTTAGCAATGTTCTGTCTTTCTACGTCAAACTATTTATCCAAAAATAATAGAAAAATTAAATACTGCCAGTCTCATACGTATTCATGGCAATCCAAAAGGGTAAAATTCAGAGTAATGACAAAAGACCATTTTCTTCCAGTTAATATAACAATACCACTCTGGTTACTTATCAAAAATGCATTTGAAAATCTTGACTACTTAACACTCACATCAAGTAATAACCAAAAACATTAATTACCTCTTTGATTATTTATAATAAGGACAGCTGAAGCATGAGCTGCCTCTGCATTATTTGCCTTCGTTGTAAATTTGCAGTGGCCTCGGTCCACCATAATGACATCATTAACAAGCTAACAAAATCAAAGTTATGCATTGGTATTAGTATCTAAAATCTACTATACTTGCTTGTTGTGCATCACCATACATAAATGTAAGAGTATAACAATGACTAAATAAACACACCTTATTCTTTGGGCGGCTACAACAATCTCGGGGGTCAGAAAGAATGAGGCGTCTTTGGTTTGCATTTTTCTCCTTTGACACTATAGTTGTACCAAATCTGGCACCTACACCAACAAACTCGGCATCCTCTATGCCATTAACCCAAGTTTGAACTTTGACCTAACAAAGTCATGATAATTGACAGTTAAACTCTATAGAGAAAACAAAAACAAGGATAAAGCTCAACAAGATACATCAGCGGCACAAAATTAATGTTGAGAACAAATTTACTCCAACAACATGGAGTCCTAAAACTAAAAGTAGAAAAAAAATGACAGAAAGGGCAGGTAATAGCCGTAATACCATATGATATCACTATGAGCCATGAAAGTAACTAGCCATTATAACAATTTCTCTCTCGAACTTTGAAAATTTTATAAGCTAAAGCACTTAGGCAAACAGTAACTATCAATCTAATATAATATAACAATTAGCAAATAGAAAGTACAAAGGGGAATAACTGCATAATATCACCAAACTACAATCGCAGCAAAAAAAAAAAAAAACACAGGCTCGCCCACCAACTTAAGACGATAACTAAATGCTATATACAATCTACTAAGAAACAATTTACCAAACTGAACCTAGTTTAGTTTTAAACACAAATTTCTTGTTGAGTCTTGAAGAAGCTAAATTAAATAAAAGAAAAATATAGTTTTTTAGATCAACATCCAAAACGCCTACTTCAAGACCTCCAAATTCAATTTCTTCTAGTCCTTAAAGGAGGGATAGAAAAAGAAACAAAACTTAAATGCTTAACATCCAAATTCAATTTCTTCTAGTCCTTAAAGGAGGGAAAGAAAAAGAAACAAAATTTAAATGCTTACCATTACCATATTCAATAAAAAAAGGAATAAAAAACAAAAATTTAAGTAAACCCAGTTGAGAAAACAAATAAACAAGAACTGGGTAGAAAAAGAAAAGTAGCATTTCGAATGATTACCAGAACGAAGTCGTTCTCACAACCAGGCTTCTTTGGAGCTGAATCATCATCGTGTACTATATCACCTGCTGTGACAGAACAAGGCAGACAGACAAGCGAAATCAGAGTTGATACAAAGATTACTCTGCAAAGACTCTGCAAATCCATTGATGGGGATTTCCTCCTCCTCCTGCTTCAACTTTTATTTCTTCAGGGACCCTTTGATGCTCCCTTGACTCTGTGCATCACAGAAATGTTTGCTTTTGGTGTGATTGGTTTTTGTTCTGTTCTAAGTACCGATAAAATGTAAGAGCAATAATAAAATAATGAACAGAAGGAGTACTGGAGCTGTAGCAGTTGGTAAATTGTAAAAAACGAAACGAAAAATGAGTAAATGGATGTACTGGTTTTGGAAGAAAGTGAGAGAAGCAAAGCAACCGTCAAAGCTTGAAAGCCAAAGGTCACCTAACTTCCAAGCTGCTGTTTGCCCAAAAACAATAAAATAACTTCCAAGCTGCTGCTGAAGTCACAAGTCCGACGCCGTTTACTCGTTTTTTAAGGCGATTCTTCTAATTTTTTTTAATTATTACTAATTTATCATTAAATTTAATAATTTAATAATCTATATTATATTTATTAAGTATAAAATTATATTTATAATTTATATTAATATATTAAATATGAATTATTTTTTATTTTTTAAAATTTATATAATTTTTATTAAAATTTTTAATTATTTTTTATTTTTATCATAATTAAAATTATCATCTCATTTACAAGAAAATAAAAGTTTTGGCGAGCTTAGTTTAACATTTTATAATAATTGGGTCAAAGTTTTATTGATAATAAAAAATTAAAATCTAAAAATTATAATATAAAAATTTCAACTTATGAATATATGATTAGTTATTTGCTTAAAAAAAAAAAAAAAAACCTCGTTACGTCCGCACAGTTGGAAAACCGCGGGAATAACGTTCCCGGCAATTAAGGATTTTCTTTTTCAGTTGTTTATAATTTACATTAGTAGGTAGTAAAAAAATTAATAAAAAAATAGTAATTAGTGATTGGCTACGTCTTTCCTTACATCATCAGAGTTTCTTGCACATTTGCCCTTTTCAAAAGTTGCTTATAAGAACAAGGGAAGTCTGTTGTAATTTTTATTTTCAATGTTTTTGTTTTTTAAAGAAATTTAGTTTATTAAAAAATGTACTATAAAAATTAAAAAATTTTACAATTATTAAGATTAAATTTTAAATTTATTAAATATCATTGAATTAGCTCTGGATTTAATTTTAATTTTATTTATTGATATATATTTAATGTAATTTTGCTACAAAAATATGAAAACAAATTTAGAATGAATTTATCGATAAATGATTGATTCAATCGGTTAAAGTCGTTTTTTTTTTATGAAGAGATCTTAAGTTTAAGTTCTATTTGTGATTATTTATTAGGATCATCTCGAATGCACGATCTGTAACTATTTATCTTAAGTTGTTAGATACGATACATTTTATCTGGATTTGAAAAACTAAATAATTTATCTATTTCAAAAATTAAAAAAAAATAATTTTTTTTAACCTTTTTCATGAATAGTACCTATAAAATATTTGACCCTGTAAAGTTATTTTGAATATGAGAATTTGTGTAAAAATTATTCATATTAATCCTATCTATATAATTGGTCAAAATAAAATTATTCGAGTTCTATCGATAATCATTTATTGAGATAATCTTAAATGCATAATCTATAATCATTTGTCTTAAACTATCAGATATGATATATCTTATTTTAATTTAAAAAATTAAATATCTTATTTACTTCAAAATTTAAAAAAAAAATTAGAATGAATTTTTTTAACCTTTTTCATGAATAGTACCCATAAAATATTTGACCCTCTAAAGTTATTTTGAATATGAGAATTTGTGCAAAAATTATTCATATTAATCCTATCTGTCCAACTGGCCAAAATAAATTCCTGTCGTTATATGTGAATTGAATTTGAAGGATTTCTGTCATTATGTGCCATAAATATCTAATTACAAAGATCATAGAACTATTTAAAGAATCTAATCAAGTTGAAGAACTATCTAAAATCCTCTCATTAAAATGCAAATTTTTTTAATTAAAAAACAAAGTAACTGTTTCAACGTACAACCCCTTTATATAACAAATTCCAACACCAAGTGTTTAAACCATTATTAGGATCAATTTCCCTTCTAAAAAATTTAGAGGAAAGGGTTTTTTTTTAATTTTAAAAATTTTAAAAATTACTTTATCTCTAAAATCAAAATAAATTATCAATTCACAAAAATATTTGTTCATCCTTTATAATTTTTTTAAACTTATAAATTATTTATTAACAAAAATTATTAAAATTTAAATTTAAATATTCTATATTTAAATCTTAAATTTTAATCGCTTACTTCAATTTTTATTAACTTAAAAAATCATTGATTTGCTAATTTTATATCTCTTCGTATGTGAACTTAGCAATGAAATTAGCCATCCAATCCAATGGCAAAGTTAATGTAGGGGTCAACTCACAATCTCACATTGACGACAATGATTTTCAAAAAGAGAAAAACATCAAAATATGTCCACCACAAAAAGAAATACGCCAATCAAGAAGGAAAAAAGAGGGGTCACTTTCAAATAGCATGTAGCCGCAGAAACTAAGGGGGTTGTGCAAAAACTTTTTCTCCACGTTGGATTGTATTGCTTTTTCGGCTTCAAACATTAATAAGTTCATTACGCGTTTTATGTTTTTTTTTTGTTGGACCATCCATGTGGTTGTGTATAAAAGATATACAGCCCGCATGTGCCAATCAACAAAAGGGCGGGGCTGTTGAGATGTCGACAATTTGCGAAATTGAAAAATATATATAGGAGTATATAATAAAATATAGTATTATCATTTAATTATGATCTAAGTTTTAAACTATTCATGTAATTATTAGATATTTTTAATTTAATCACTTAAATATAATAACTTTTTATTATTTAATAGTTAATTTTTAATAATGAATTGACTTGATAATATTATATCAACTGTCAAATATTATATAATATTATTAAATTATTTAATATATCACGTGATATTATAAATTAAAAAAAAATTAAATTTTATTAATGTAAAATTGTCAAGTAACTAAAAAATTGATATATCATTATTAAAATTATCAAAATATTTATTCAAATTTTAATAATTTAATGAGATTTTTAAAATAAAATCATAGTTTAATGAACAATGATATAATTTATTTTAAAAAATGAAATTAAATTATAAATCAGGTCTATAATCAAAATATTTTTATTGGCGCGTTGATAAAGAAAGCATTTTGTCATTTATGATGATTAATGTTGTAATGCTTTTGACAAAGTGTTTGAAAAGATGGACGAGATTATTATTATTGTTATAACTAAAACTGAAAATGAGGGAAAACTTTGGTGGGATGTCGTTTTCTGAAATTTCCGTCAATAAAAGGAGGAAGAAAGCAAGATCATGTGTCTAATCATAAAATAATTATATCTTCACACATGGCAGACAGATAAGATTTTTCAAAGTGGGGAGAGAATCAGATATATTATGGAATTTCATACTTTAATGGAACTAACAACAATATTTAGTGATTCCATCCAGTGAAGGTGGAACACATAAAAGATGTATTATTTTCAGCATTATAAAAAAAAAAATGCGACTATAGCTAATCAGTATTCAGTAACGAACTCCCCAAGTCAACATATATTATCCAGAAGCCGAATTCAGTCTTTCGCTTTATTTTTTTTTATTTTTTTATTTTTCATGTAAAACAGTAAAGGGTGATGAGATTTGAATTTAAAATTTTTTAAAATTGTTGTATGAATTAAGTTAAATTATAATATATATATATTTTAATTAAATGGTGAAATTAATTTTTTTATTTTAATATATTTAAATTAGATTCTTATATTTTATTTAATTATTAAATTTAATCAAGTAGTTAACGGTCCAAATTTTTTTCACTACAATTGATGAAATGGTATTTTTATTTACGTGATCGTTAGATTTTATTGATGTGTAAGATATTCATAATCAAAGATGATGACATGACAAAATTTATTAACATATTATCAAATTTTCACATCAACTTTTCTTAAAATATGCGGATTATCTCGGTATTTTTGTTAGATAATGAAATAATCATTCTAACTTAAAACGTGTTTAAATTTGATTTTTTATATATCAATTAATTATTAAATTTAAAATTTAATCTAAAATAAAAATCTTTTCAATGCAAATAGATTAAGTCGTAAACAAAGTAAATGCATAAGTCAACACGTAAATTACACTAGACTTGTCTTCTAAAATGACTTCATTTGATAAAAAATTCAATTTTTTAAAATTTCTCTTATTTTTCTTTTTAAGTCTTGTTTAATGAACTCGTATTTTTAAAAACCAATTATTAAAAAATTTAATGATTGAAGAAAAAAATTTATCCTAAAAACCTAAAAGCTGTTAATATTTAAAAATTAATTGTCATTGAATTCTTAAAATATTTTCAAAGCAATCTTTCTAAAAATTTTTATACTTTTTTATATTTTTTTAATTTTTAATTTTTTTTGTTTTTACTTTGGTTTATTGACTTTTACTGACTAAACAATAAAAATAAAAAATAAATAAAACACTTTTTGACTTTTAAATTTAAATTTAAAATCTAATTTTACAAGTAAACCCAATTAACATGATTTTAGAACTTAATATCGAGATAAAATTTGAAACCCATTTAATATCAAAAAAATTTTCAAAATAAATAAAATGTCTACAACTGCTTTTATTGTTAATTGTATATCTAGATTTGTTTATTATCAATTTCTTTATCTAACTTTTACATTTATGTCATTTTAAATGTTTTTTTATCTTTTATCTATTTTTTATTTTTTATATTTTAAAATTATTAAAAATAAAAATTAACAAAAAATGAAAAAAAATAAATAGAAGATAGAGAAAATATGTAATTTAGTTTATATTGGGTTTATAATATAATTTGAGATTAACCAATTTATCAAATCAAGTCCAATTAATAATTCAAAATTTCAAAAAATTTTATCTAAATATGAAAAAGAAAATGTAACGATCGACATAATAATTTATGCTTTTTTATATGTTATTTTAAGTCAAATCTTAAATTTAATAATTAATTGATATATAAGGATTAAACGTAAACATATATTAAAATAGAAAGTTTAATTTCACTATTTAACTAAAGCATAGAGATGAGTCGTATAATATAAAAAAAATTAACGTGAAAAAATAATGACGTGTTAAAAAATTTTGTCACGTCAATAACATTAACGGTAACGTAAATAAAAATATCACGTCAAAAAAAATCAAAATGCCATATAATAAATTTTAACAAAAAAAAATTTTAATCGTTAACAAATTAACTAAATTCAACAATTAAATGAAAGATAAGAATCCAATTTAAACACATTAAGATAAATAAATTAATTCCATCACTTCACTAAAGTACAAATATCTCTTGTATAATTTGACCTATGAATTATTGAACTAAACTTTAATTCATTCCTCGCACCTCTTTACTGAATTCTATCACTTAATTTTACTTAATTTTTAATATATATTAAAAAATCCAATTGTATATTGATGCAAAATTTAACTAATAATTTAATAAAAAATTAGTTATATGAATCAATTAAATGAAAAGATTTAAATTTTTATTTTCTTGTCATAGTTTTCACTGCAGGTCTAAACTCTTTTAAGTTTGGGTTTCTTGTTTTTGACATGAAATCAAGCATTCTTAGTCCATCACAATCAGGTTACCTACAATTGAATTTCAAGCAATGTGAATCTGTTATCAACCACATTGAACCAACAGGGTTTGGGCCTTTGTCGTGTGTCACTGTCAGTGGGACTCCATTAATCAGATCCCAAAACACTCAACAATTCAAACCACTTTGCAGTCCAAGAATTAGAATTTCTTGATGCATCAGACAAGGCTAGGAATGCTCTTCCACCATCTTCAATGGCTCTTTATTCTGATAACCTTGGACCTCAAATCTCTGCCTATTCTATTACTTGGCAAGTAGTATTAACAAGGGCATTTCAACATGCAAGATGGTTTTTTCAAGAACGAAAGTAACTTCCATCCTTTTTAAATAATCAGATAGAAAACAGTCAAAGAACATCAATTCAGGATTTCAGGTTTATATAGATTAAAGGAGGGAAACATGACCAGACAATCAAGAAACATCATGGGATTGAAATCTATTTGCCTAGAATAGTTTGTAAAGAGTCTCAACTCCTGCTGTTGAACTACTGTAGGAAATGATGACCATCTTTAATGTTTTGGATCTGATATGACATAAGTCTGCCATCAGATTTATATGCTGGAAGGCCATGGTAATTGTTTGCAGCAATATGTTCTGAAAGATTATAGCTTCCTCCAGAAAACTTGACGGCTCCTCCGTTCATCCTCAAACCCAGTGGTTTGCTATTTTCCTGTGAAAGAGATTGTGGATTGAGTAGTCCTGGAATGCTTAAACCAACATCTATACCCTGATGAAGTGGGACTGGAAATCCAGTTCCAATACCTGAAGTTGGGGTGTTGTTCTGATTAACGGATCCCATATTTCTGGATCCCATTAATGTGAAGCTTCGAACTCTTTCTTCTGGCTGGATAACTGGAAATGATCTTTGATTAGAACTTGGTTCCAGCATTTGATTCACTCTTTCTGAATTCACACCTCCTTTTGTCTCAGCAACTCTTGGTAGAAAATAGTTGCATAATGAAGCATGAAGCCCGTGATTTGCAACAATGGGCTCAGTTAGAACGGTGGGTAACTTTAAATACATCGAAGAAGGTGCCTGACCAGAGGGACTAGATAGAAAATTTTGAACAATAGATGATCCCAACTTTTCTCCGTTAGTATCGGCTACCGCAGTTCTTATGGTTTGGTCATGACCACCTTGATCTTCAGGTACTTGACTGTGATCTCTGCGATCAACTAACTTCTTGCCTTTTGAACTTCTCTTCAAAGATCCACCCTTGCCTTTTTGAGCTTCGATAGCCAAAACAACGCTCTTATCACTCTGCACTTGAACATATTGGTCAGAACTTGTTTGAAGAATTGGCTTCGAAGATATTGAGAGGCTATCTCTTTTGTTCTTGTTTGATGAAGTAATGAACTCAGTTACTTGTCCAGAGTCAACTCGATCTCCTAATGCATGAAAGTAATCAGTAGAATTGGCAGCAATAGTACCTTCAGGAAATCTTACTAAAGAGCTACTATTGCCGTTCTGAGTTATCATGCCATATTTGAAGTCATTCTGATGCTGCCTGTTAATGTTCTCCAACTCTTGAAGCTGCTGCACCTGCAGTTTGATGTTCTCCTGAAAGTTGTTTTGCTGTTGCGCAAAGACTGTTTCCTGAAAGTTTGTATGGTATTGGACTTGGATACTTTTCTCGGAGTTATTCGGATGCTGGAATTGAATGCTCTCCTTGTGGGTTTTTTCATGTTGCTCTTGAACTTTCTTAGATTTTTTTATTTGCTGACCACGTTTTTTCCTTTTCCGCTCTGGAGTGGTATCATCTGCCACCAATTTTTGCATTTCCTCCAACATCCATTTCAATAAATTTTGTCTTGTAACTTTAAGATCCTTTAACAAGGACTCCATGAAGTTTTTAAGATCATTCAATGGAGCAGGATCATCATGAGCACTTGTTTCATCCTTCTGCAAATCAACCTCTTCAGGAGAATCCTTCTTCATTTTACTGTTCTGTAAGTTGTTACTTACATTCCTGGTTTTGCGTTTCTTAGCTTTCCCAATATTCCTATGACCACCTGTTCCAGGATTATCATTGTCCTTCTGCTTAAGTCTACTAGTTTCACTGGTTTCATCATCACCAACTGAATTCAAGCTTGATACCAGCTTATGCTTTTTGAAAAGTTGCCCGCTACTTGATTTTGAATCATCGCATGAAGAATCAAGGTTGTCGTCTTCGTTCCTCCTGAACTCCCAACGCTGCTGAAATTCCAGTTCTCCCATCTATGCTGGAGGTATCACTACAACCTGAACATTGCAAAATCTTAGGACCATAGAAATAAAACGACTAAAATCACCAATATATCATATATCCAGCCCCTAGCAGAATCTAAATGCAGACAGTTGTCGCCACTTGTCCTCAATGTAGGAGGACATTTTGCTAGAACTATATATGATAGCTGTTGGAAACTAGATGTAGAAGTGCTGCTCATCTCAAGATCGAATCTACTAGTTTCTGTATAACACTGTTTTACAAGTTATCTGATTGCTATAACACAGCAAAGAACAATTGAAGATAAATGAGTTAAAAGGGCAGATTTGATTTAATACCCAAACATAAACTATTTCCCAACCAAAAAGTATACGAGAATCCACTAAACCAGGGAAAAACCAATATATGGGAAAACTAGGAAAGAAGTAACAGAAAAAAAAAAAAAGGAAACAAAGACTGGGAGCATAGACTTCATAGTAAGCGTTAAAGTTCAAAAATATCAATCATATGACTACATGAGTCAAAACAGGAATTGAATTTAACTTTGACAGATTCCCTTACTCTAATTCTGACAGGAACTTCGTACAACTAAACTCAATACGCTAAGAACAAATGGAACCGAGATGTTAAAGCGAGTGCAAAATCCAGTTCCTATAAGACTAAATACCTACTTCTATAGGGTAAGCTCAAATTTCTACATAAACTCCTGCCAGACAATCAAGTGATTCAGTGAAATCCAGAAGCCTCAAACTTTTACAGTCGAAAAAGCTATAAAAGCAAATATATAAAGTTGCTCCACAAACTACTCCCTCGATTCAACAAAAATGGATTCAAAACCACTGTCATCTATTAAGAGTGTTATCAATCAGTATTGAAAAAGGATTAACGTTAATATTCAGACCCTAATCAAAAGTAACTCAATTTATAAGAGATTTCTTGTTTTATGACTTTATGGACCCAGAAATATTTGATAAGAGATACTACATATGGACATGATCAACGTGAAACAATCAAATTAAGAACTATAACAAGTTACAACAAATAAAAAAACTGGTAAAGTCAAATGCTTAGGTTGAAGTTACCTCAGCAACGAAATACATGATGAAAAGAATTCCAAAACAATAAAACCAATCGACAAAAACCTTTTTTTTCTATAGTTCTGTTTAGGAGAGAAGATTTTTCCTCACCATATATCAGTCGATAACACTGTGTTCAAAACCATGATGATTCATTTCCTCTCCTCATCAATCAGCACAGCAACTCCGTGTGTCCCAACTTACTACAGCTTCTACCACTCTCTTCTCACTCTGTGCGTTTATGTCAATAAGTCCCTCTGTGAAAAGAAAGAATTATGCATTTTTGTCCTGTTCTTGCTGTGTCATGTTGCACAGAGAGAAAAAATAAGAAAAGTCAGTGAGTTGGGTGAGGAATGGCAGAGAGAGTTGTAGGATAATTTTCCTTTTCGCCCCTTTTACAAAAGCTCAAGTGTTTGAACACTTGGGGTTTACCAGCATTACTTAATATATATAGTAAACAATGCAATTATTAAGCTTTTTGGGCATCAAAATTAGAGCACCAGTTGGCTTTTTCCTGCCTTCGCTTTCCACCAAAACTTTCTGTTTTGTCTTTGATCTGTTGGGAATTAAAAGATCTGCCTACCATGTATAATCCATGCCTTCATTGGAGGTTTTACTCTCTTCAACTGATTCCCTTTTACAGGACTTGGACTAAGGTCAAGTTCCAGCTGTAATAGATTTTATCTTTTCTTAATCACACCAATTCTTCATGCGTGAAATAAATGAGTTTTTTCTATTCTTATTCTTGATGAACATAGCGGATAATATTATAATTTTCTACACAAGTATGTAAGGATTTTCCGTTAACAATAAGAATTTGCTTTGATTTTCTCCTATCTATAGATTTCTATTTATTTCTCCAATTATGGAAACGTTTTCCTTGGATGGTAAGTTCAAAGATCAAGTTTATATTGAGGTTTAAAAAAAAAACCATAATTACAATTTTTTTTTTAAATACAAAAGAGATTGTAACTTGAAAATAAAAAAATATATATTATAAATATTAAATTTTGAATTTCAGATTAATTGAATGTAATTCAAGTACAACCATGCTGATTACTTGTAAAGATGAATGACATCTAAACGAATGAAGAAAAAAAGGAGAAATAACAGGAATGTCTGTTATTCTGGGAACAACCTGATTGACAAACTTGATTGTTCATCATTTTTGCTTTGGTAATAAATTCTTATTTATAATTTAAGATACCTAATATGCTATTAATATATCAGCCCGCAAGGTATTATGTTTTTGTTTGAGTTTTAACCGTAACGTCAGTTGAAATGGAAATAGTTTCAGGTATTTCGTGGGTTCCAGCATCCAGCTTGGCTGCAGATTGCACCATGGCATTGAAATGCATTAATATCTAAGGGACTGGACTGGAAACTCCTTGATCCACTGCAAGTACTTGCAGCATCTTGCGTATCTACCAATAATTAGACACAACTATTTTGCGAAGTAATATTAAAGCACAGCTGATTAAACCCAAAAAGAAGGTAACCAAAATATCAAGTTGGTTCCTAATTCAGGGTTTTTTTTTTTTTTTTTTGCAAAGCAACATTTTTGCTTGGTTGTTCATACAGATGCACCTATATTCCATCCAAAATAGAAGAAAAGCAAAATTGAAACATCACATTCATGCCTTTTTTTTTTTTTAACAAAACCAACCAAAAGATCAGCCTTATTCAATTGGAAACAAACTATAGCTTTCTCTAAATTGCATTAAACTCGTTACACACTTATTACTTTTTCTTCATGATTGGCAACAAGAATGACATCAAATCATTAAAAAAACCCATAACTTTAGAGGTTGTTCAACAGAATAAACAAGCTGCACCACACTAATCTGTAATACTATTTAGAAAGTGCGGCATCCAGTTAAAGGATCTGTTATCATTGCACGATTAGAATCCAGAATTTTACATATACACACAAAAATAGCCGTTTGGCACACAAAGGTGTACCTTCATATCTGTTAAAGGACCCATTTCTTTCAGCAGCCCTTGGAATGATATAAAAGCCGGTAAAACCTAGACAAAAAGAATTTAAATCAAGAATAACATATTAGAAGAATAAAAGAAACAAAAAAATCAAGAATTACTACTAACACACCAGCCATGAACCAAATTCTGCTTTTAAACAAACAATACAATCTATTCCCTTCCTCCCCAATCTCCAGCTTTGAATGCATTGCAGTCTATAATTCTTGGTAGGGAGGATAGAAAAGGGTAAAGATGAAAAACTTGTTAATCTAATGGTTAAGCTATAAAATAGGAAAGTGGTTATGACTTTTAATCATTGGATTAACAAGTTTTCCATCCTTAGTTCTTTGCATCCTCTCTATCAAGCAAAGTCTAAAGGAAGTAAAGGACTAACTCAAAACTTACATCCAAAAGAAGTTGTATAGAATTTGAACAAAGTTACATATAAACTTAAGAGATTGCAAGGTGGAGTTCTTACCGTTCTCTATTTAGTCAAGGACTCTGTCAATTCATGCTCTCAAACAGCTTATACGAGTGCCTTCCACCAGATTAGCAGCATCCTCATGTTTTTCAGTTATAATATTGTCAAAGGCCCAAAATGCAGGATTTTGATCCGGAGGTACCATTCCACGCCTACTCTTAACATCAACCTGTATCTACACTCATGGAAATTAATGACTCTCTGGCAACCTGCGTAGAAAAGGCAAGAAAGAAATGAACAACTTTATCATTCTATTCTTCCATTTCATTTTGCTAGGATTGTACATAGCATCACATTTGACAAAGCTATACAATCCTTATAATTCACAAACATGATACACAATTCCCCATAGGAAATTGTTCTGACAAGCGACATAGGTCAAAACTTAAGTATTCTTCAATAATTATGCAGAATTAATAGAGAATGAACCTACCGCCATGGGAATTCACTGGTGTCTATTCCTGCTTGGTGGAGTTCATCGACATATTGCAATGCTTCCCGGCATTCCTCACAGTCATCAAAGAACTCTTTTTTGTCACCTTCAATCTGATATGTTTCATGGCCTTTACCAGCAATCACCTGCAATACACAGTTAGCATCAAATTAGAAAATATACACGTCAACTTGTTATGAGAAGAACAGAGCATGAGTAAGGACAAGCATAAGCTACATAATTAACCCATGAAAATTCAAGCCTGGCACACATGACAAGAGAAGGAGATGACTAACCTCATTGATAAAAAGATGACATAGCAGAAAGGAGGAAGTGGAATAGGAGGAAAAAGTAAGAAATATTTTTCACATGGTTTATTCTCCAAACTCTTAAGTTCAACAGAAAACCTAAATGAAAGAACACATTTAACTTTTCAACAATTTATATATATGTAGGTAACGTGCAACTCTTTGTTGGTGTATGAGGACTGCAGTTATATAAGGTCCATTGCAGAATTGTAAAACTATTCATTTCCAAAACACATAACTATAGTCATTAAGATGTGGGTTTTCTACATTACTAGGAATATAGAAAACCAGTTCACTCCAAAAAGGACATCCAAGCTCCAAAAAACTTACAACCATATCGCCTTCTTCACCCATGGCAACAGCACATCGTACAGCTACCCGCCTAATATCATGCAGAAAAAGTCGATGACCATTTGGGAGAGGTGGGTAGTAATCATTTTCTCCATATTTCAAATAATCCTGCATTGTCCACCCCACACCAGCTAACATGTCATCCAAGATGTCCACTGATCAAAAGATGAAACACATAAGTAATTAGCCTCATGTTTATAAGCAACTGATGTTGCAACTTGTGATGATTTTACCATTGTCTTATACTTACATGGATCTTCACTCTTGGGATTATCAGATGTCAGCATTGTCACTTCACTTTTATCTGTTGAGATTTTTGCCATCATTGGTCTTTTACCCCGATCACTCTCCCCAGGACAACCAATAACTTTACAAATGACATAAATTAATTAGTTAGAAGGAAAGGGGAAAAAGAAAATTAAAATGTAATGATGTTCAATTTGGAGGAAGTATGGTTTCATTTGAAGTAGGAGTTAAAGAAAAAAAAATAAGAAGCATACCAGTAATTATCCTCTTTGGTCCAAGCTCCCTTACAGAATCAAGCAGCCTAGAAAGGGCATCAGGAGTGTGAGCATAGTCTACAATTACTCCAAACGCCTGCTCCTCATCTATTAACTCACACCTGCCTGGTACAGCATCAACCTCTTCGATCCCTCTAACAATGTCCTCCAAGGGTGCACCAACTGCAATCCCAACAGCCACAGCCGCAAGAATATTATAGATATTATGCCTTCCAAGTAAACCTGATGAAATCTCCAATATCCCATGTGGCGTATTAACCAGGACCTGTGTCTCAAATAACGACAGCTCAAATTTCAGGGGATGAACATCTGCATTCTTATTCTCCATTGCAAAGGTCACCACAGGAACTTCTGGGTTACCTTGCGCAATAAAATAAGGTGCATGTGGATCATCAATGTTAACAACTTTCCTATGCCTCTCAGGATCCACCATCCACGCAAACAACTTTGCTTTAGCATCCCTATACTCTTCCTCGGTCCCATGAAAATCTAAATGATCCCTAGTCAAATTAGTGAACACTGCAATATCAAAATCAACCTCATTACACCTCCCTAAAGCCAGTTCATGAGAAGAAGCCTCCATAACAACTGCCTCAGTTCCATTATGCAACATCTTAGCCATCAAATTCTGAACCAAAACAGCATCCGGGGTTGTATTTGGTGATTCCAACTTATTATCACCATGTACATAATAAGCAACCGTGCTTAGCATCCCAGTCCTCAAACCCATTGCCTTGTACATCCCTTTTATCAAATAAGACGTGGTTGTTTTACCAAAAGTCCCCGTTATCCCAATAACAGCCATATTCTTTGAAGGATACCTATAAAAAGATGCAGCTAACGCAGGCAAAACCGAATTAGTATCCTCAACAATGACCAATGCCTTGCATCCCAAGGTATCCTCAATATCAATCTCTTTACTTGCTACGACAGCAACAGCTCCTCTCTTATCAGCTTCACTCAAATATAAATGCCCATCAGTTCTCCTCCCAACACAACAAACAAACAAATCCCCTGCACTAACCACCCTAGAATCATGCTGTATCCCTGTAATTTCAACCTCTAAATCCCCATAAACCGAAACCGGCACCACCTTACTTTCATCTAAAAGCTCAGCTAAACTCATTTTAAACTTGGGTTCCACAATTCCAACTTTACTCTTCCCAAGACTATCCAAATCTAAATCAAAAGACGAATCCAACGAATTAATTTTATTTTTTTCTAGTTTTTTACCTTCAAAATCACTCAAACCGACATCGAATTTAGACGAATCTTCTTCATCTGAATCTTCATTTTCTCCATCATCCGAATCAGAAACAACAGTCAAACCTCGTAATTTATCAATTTCTTCCAAGTCAACAACTTCATCTGGACCCAGCTCATCATCAACGGCTTCCGCTTTTTTAGGAGATTGTGGTAACAAACCTTGCTTAACAAACTCTTGCCGTTTCATTGCAATGGCTTTATCAATTTCACTGAACAAATCATCCCCGTCATTGTTTCCCGTTTTCTCTTTACTCAATTCGTCATCGTCCACGTCGGCAATGGCAGAAAGGTAATTTGACTTGTGCTTGTTAAAGTCTTCTTCTTGAAGCTTCTGGGCCCTGGCTGCTTGGCGGTAGATTTGCTGGAATTTGTCTACGCCGTGCATGGAGTCTTCGGGGGCTTCGGGCGGGTCATCGTCGGAAGGGTTGGGATAATACTTTCCATCGGGGCCGATAGCAGGAAGGCGGCGGAGAGAAGGGAGGCGAAGAGGCTTGAAAGGGACATGACGGTGGCGGTGGTGGGGTTTTAGAGAGAGAAAGTTGGGGATAGAGAGAAGAGAGAAAGCCATTGGAGACAGTTTTGCGGTGAGGTTTTAGTGTGAGGGATAGAGGTTTTAGGATTGGGAAATTTGATGGTACACGGCGTCGTTTAAGGTTGAAACTTGTACGTTAAAAATGTTTCGGTTTTGGATTTGAAAACTATGGATAATCTTGGACCTTTTGCCCGTTTAACATTGGGCTTAAAGCCTATAAGTTTAGAAAAACGAAAAGAAGGAAGCCGAAGCATAGAATTGTGAATTTGTGTTTCTAGGACCATTTTTTCATAAGCGGATTAAAATTTTTTGCGTTTTTTATCATATAATAAAATTATATATACTCTTACTTATTGGGATGAAAGTTTTTTTTTTTTTCAAATTACACTTATAATTAAATATTATATTTATATAATTAATTAATAAATTATAATTTAATTAAATAATCAAACTCACACAATAAACTTGAAACTACAACCTTAATATTTTAGAATTTCCTTTTTACCATTAAATCAATGACTCGTTAACTTGAGATGAAAGTTTTGAGAACATATTACACTAATCAAAACGAGATTAAGGTGAAATATGCTTATGTTAAAGAAGTATTATTATGTATTTATTAAATATTAAATATTAAATATTTTATTATTTTATATTTAAGTTGGTAATTTCATTTATTATAAATTAATTTTAAATTAAATATTTAATATTACATCATAATTTTTATTCAATATTGTTGTTTTTATCTATTACTCCTACCTGATATTTCTTCAAAAAAATTTGTCATGATAATCTTTTATTTCTGCTTACACTTTAAAAAGTTTATTACAGTAGACTTTTGTTTTTGTTTACACATTATGAAAATCTATTAAAATAATATTATTTCATATTTATTAAATATATTTAAGTTATATTTTTTATATATTATCGATTAATTTTAAATTAAATATTTAATATTTATATTTAAAATTAAATAAATTTAAAATTGTACTTCAATTTTATTGAATTTTATATTTTTAAAATTTTGTTAATTTTTTTAAAAAATAACGAATCTATAGATGCGTATATAAAATAGTATTCTATATATTAATACGTATATAAAATGTTACCGTTCGAATTAAAAATTTTTATCAAATTTCCGGGTATCCCTCAATTCAAATTCAAGTGGGAAAGTAATGGTATTATGTTTATTTATTGCTGTTGTTGGAAACACTATGGATTGGGTACAGTTTCTGGGTTGCTATTAAGGTCGGTAACAGCAGGTGGTCCCTGGTGGTTGTCATGTAGGGGCCCAACTCACACTGTCCCCAAACCAAGCCCAATTGGTGGAGATGTGAAGGCAACTGATTTCCTATTGGAAAAGCAACCATCCGCAACGCAAAGCTGTTTTTCAGGCCTTCAGCGTCACAAAATCTTGTTTGGTGACTCAAGATATTCGAATAACTAACTAAATTTCTTGTAAATCAAACAATAAAAAAAGCATAGGTTGAGAATCTTTCCATGTATTAATATCATGTGATAAAGATATAGTATACAATGACAAATATTATTTTAAAGTATAAATTATATCAATAATTAAAGTATTAAAATCAAGATTTGTAAACCCATAATTTATCTTCGACAAAAAAAAAAAAATTTAATTTAATTAATTTATATAATCATTTTAAAAAATTAACATCTAACAAGTTTTATATTCAAATTTTAATATTTTATAATTTTTTTATCACCAATTTGCTGTCTTTTTTATAAAAATATTATACGCATGAATTTTATTAGATTCTTAACTTTCAAACGAAGGATCAACTCGCTGTGATGCACTCTTAATTTCAAGAAACGCATAAGAATTATTTTAATATATATTTTAAAATGAAATTGATGCAATCAGCATGAAAACGTGGATGATATTCATTGACCAAAACTAGCAATCATGAACCATTGCCAATTACAACTATATTAAATTAAAATTTAATAATATTGAATTATTGAATAGCAATATTGGATTACAAGCTAGTTTTGCTAATTTAATATTTCTTTTTTTTTCTCCAATAAAATATTTCTTATTTTATTTTTCAAAGATTATGTTTTCATATTGGCCAAACCAGTGATCATGCATGAACTTGATTCATGTTGCCCAATGTACAGCATGACTTCAAAGTTGATCTTTCTATAAATATTATATAATTGTAGGATTATGCTCCAATAAAAAAAATTTTATTGAATAAAAAAACACTTGTCAAATAGCTTTTTTTTTTTTTTTTAAGTTACCTATAAATCAACTATCGTGATAGAACAAACATGCTCAAAGATTTACACCATTCATAATTAAGATTGACAGGCATTAATATTTACTAATTGAGCCAACATAAAGAGTGACAGCAATCTTTGATGTTTGTCCATATAAAATTACAAATATATAATATCACACTAAGGCAGTCATTTTTCTTTTCATTATTTTTTTTAATGCTTTGCACAAGCATGCCTTCTCTAATCATGCATATTTAACAGTACATTTCAGACTTAAAATTTACTTTATACTAGTTTTAAGCTTGTACAATGTAAAGATATACAATTATATATTAAAAATCCAATTATAAAATAATTAATAAATTTTATATAAAAATAAAAATTTTAACATAAAATAAGTAAAATAAATAATAAATAAGTATTAGAGATCAATATGTAACTATAATAAAGTTATAAATAAATATGTTTTTTTGTATCATATCTTATCTTATCTTATCTAACATGTATAATGGAACAAAATCCAATACTATTTGATTTCAAACAATTGAAACTTACTCCATGTCTCCATTTAAAAATAATTTTTCATATTTCTTTCATGGGAGATTATTTTATAACTTGGTGAGATGAAAAAGACTGCAATTGATTTTTGAATGTTTCTGATTATTTTTGAAAGTGTTATTCTGCTTGATGATTGGATAAATCTAAAGGTAAAAATGAACAAATAGATAAAACAATTGTAAGTGATAAAATTGAATATTTATTTTAATTGAAACAAAACAAATAGGTTACAATTAAAAGATTCATTTAGAATATAGTTAATATAACTTTTTAAGACATGTAAATTCCAATGCTGGAATTAAGGTTTTATTAACTTTTATATGAATTCAACTGGATTAATTTAATGTAAATAATAGTAAAAACATAATTAGATGCAATTAGTTTAGTCTTTTAAAAAATAATTCGAATAAAATAAATGTCATTCATTGGAAAACACATGATAATCTTTATGATTGTTGCATATCAATAATACAATCCATCCACATTAAATATTTTTTATTAAAAAAAATTTAACGTTTATATATTTAAGTCATGTTTGATATATAGGATGATGGATAAGATATGATAATAATTATCTTATATTATTTTAATTTGAATTTAAAGAAAAAGATAGGATTGTAAAGAGAATTAATTATTTTGTTAATATAAAATGACTCAATCATTCTAAAATAAAGAAAATTATTTTTAATATATTAGATTAAATTTACATGTCTTATTATACTTTTAAAAATTATATTATTAACTCAATTTGTATAAACTTTAAGAAAATATAATTTTAATTAATAAATAAATTATTTTATTATGCTATTTATACACGTCAAACAAAAGATGGGATGGTATTATTTAATATAATTATATTCATAATATTATTTTATCATATCCAATCATAATATTATATGTCAAATATATGGATATTATATTAAATATAATATCTGAATATCTAATTTAATAATTGATACATATCTTTTTCTGAAAAAAAAATCAAATATTTTGTTTTTCAAATAAAAAATACTTCATATATATAAATATATATTTTATATGCTTTTAAAATAAATACTGAAATAGTTATTTAATATATATATTCAAACATTATAACTTATAAGTGAATGGCAATTTAAAATTGGACTTCACCTCATCAAAGATGGGCAGTCTGTTAACCAAGGGAAACGACGAACTTCATGAATGATATCTACCAAGTTTTGAAATCATCTTCAAGTTCGTTGGGCATATTGCTTTTTTCTGCCGCTGAAAATATATTTACAGAAAATTGAAAATCCAAAAGGGCTTCAACTCAAGTAAAGACAACATTTTTCAAAACAAAATTTAACGTTCAGACAAATCTTGACAACCAATCAGTGTAACTGCGCCTTCCCCTGACAGCAACGTCTCTGCTACAAAATCCCGTGTCGTCCCCCACTCCCCCCATGACGTCCAAAGCGCTGCCGTTTCAAACACGAATCCTCTCCTATCAATCAAAATCACCGTACTTTCGAAACAATCCAACTTCCATTGTAACTGCTAAACGTAATCTAATAATAATATCGTAGTTTTAAGATTTCGAGATTAACTTTTGACATATCCAATAACTAATATCTTAAGACTAAGATATCATGAATGAATGAAAAATTAAACATAACAAAAAAAAAAAAACTTGAGCTCAAACAAAAAATAAAATATTTGAATTTAATTCAATAAAAGAAAGATTTAGATAAAATTGTTTAATTAAAATTTTTTTATTAAAAAAATTAAATAAAAATTAAAATCGATATATTAAAATATTTTATTATATAAATCAAGTATATAAAATTTTAAAAAATAAACTTTAATATATTTTTTAGACAAATATTTTTAAAAAATTGACAAAATTTATACCGTTAAATAAGTATTTATTAAATTTGAATTATAATTAATTTTTTTACATATTATTGATTCTCACATTAAATTTTATCAATTTATCGATCTAAATTTTTATTATAATTTTTATTAAATCATTATATTAAAAAAACTTAATAAATTTTATCTAAAAATTTTCATTTAAATTTTATCTTTAAAATAATATTTAGTAATTTTGAAATTTAAATCTTAAGATCTATATTCTTTTTCTTATTTTTAAAATAATATTTATAAAAATCATTTAAAATACGCTTGATTGTATTAAAAATTTAATATACGTATTTATTTCAACCACAATAAAGATTAGTGAATGTACATTTTTATAAGAACATTAATTTAAAGTTGATTTTTGAGTGTGCAACGAATAGGAGGGATTGACCAGTGAGTGGATTGGTGATGATAGTTGACAGATGGATTAATTGCAGAGAGAGAAGAAAGAGAGGGAGAGAGTGAAAAGAAGACAAAGGTTCTTGCTTCATTTGAAAGTTTACCTCCACAGTCATTAAGTGTGGTCTACCATACAATATCTCCAACCTTTAATATTATATTTCCAGTCAATGTCATAATAGCTCTCGGCCATTCTTCTTCCTTAAACCAAATTTCCCATTATTTTTTCTTTGTTCCCTCTCCTTCATGGCTTTCTTTAAATCTCCATCCTTTTTCTTCTTCTTCTTCTTTTCTATAGCTAGTCTTTAATGCCAGAAAGACTCCTGAACCCAGTGCCAGAAAGGAACTATAACAAGAACAGGTCAGTGGTTATATATTGACCAAAGAAAAAAAAAAGTGGTCATTTGGGTAGATGAAGAGACGAGATTTTGTTTTGTTTTGATTTAACTTTTGAAAATGGTGATCAATGCATGAAAATGGGTTTTTTTAATTTTTTTTTAAATGGTTCGGATATGAACAGAATGCCATACTTTTTACCATATTGAAACAGGGTGGTTGATTTTTCTTCTTCTTCTACCACTTAAACACAAACCATTTCAGGTACTCTCTCTCTCTCTTCTGTTTATGTTTCAAAATATGCTTTTAAGTATTCATAAGGATAGATTCCATTATCTATTGATTTGTTGTGTGCTTTTGGAATTCTATCTTAGCTGATTCAAATGGGTGCTGAAAAGAAAATAGAGGTTTTTTCATGGAAGCTTTAGACTATTAAACTTAAACCATCTGACTGAAGTAAACTCATTCATTACCCTTCTTCATCAAAGTAGCAGATTTTTACCTTTTTTTTTGTCATTTTCATATTCTGGGGTCTTAGGTGGCTTTGAATATCGTATTTGGTGTTCATTATCAGTACAATCATACATTTAAGGGTTTTTTTTTTAACCAGTAGCATTGTTCTTCCAGCTATATTCTTTGCTGGGTAAGAATGCATGCTGTAAATAACACACCTAAAATTTAAATTCTATGAGATGATGAAGATTACATCGTATTCAAGTAGAATTACCTCAGCAAAAAAAAAAAAAAAATCAAATTTAAGTGTTGTTGACTTTTCTGTTTATTTCTGATGTCATGCAATATCTGACTGACAATTCCTGTCACTTCAGCTGATTAAATTTTATAGTCCATATTTTTTTCCTGTTTCTCAAGCTCAGGTGTCAATGCGATGCTCTTTCTTCCATCAAAGAGGTTCTGAATCAACACATAATATGCGCCATAGTTAGTAATCATCCACTCAAAATGGATAGGAGATTGCCTAGGAGCCCGGCACTTAAGAGCCCTGTGCTCTCACCTAAAAGCCCTGCAATCTATGAAAAGTACAAGTCAGGATGTGCGTGGGGGTTAATTCACTTCTTTGATTTTCGCCAAGGTCATTCACATGGGAAGCTCATTTCTGATAAGAAGCGCGCGAACAGACAAGCGAAAGGTAAGAACGCCTCATCCTTGTTGAGAATGAAATATAATCTCATTCCCATAAGAGTTATATGTATTTTCTTTAAAGTAGATTAATTGCTGCATTTATTTTTATAATGCTCACATGAATTTTTTAAGCCTCACACCTGTCATGTCCAACTAAGTTTAATTATATTGATTTTTAATCTTCAGGTGATGGTTATACAAGGAACAGGCCTAATTTTCTCTCTAATGAGAAGGCCCAGGACATAGATGTGAGTTTGGTAACCTGCTTTTATGATCAAATTCATTGCATATTCTGAGTCCCATTTTTATGAAGAAGGAAATAATCTATGCATTTGCTAATCCTATTATAGACGTTGGTAATTTGTTCTTTCTTTACAATTAAGTGCAAAACGATTCTAAACTGCAAGCTTTAATTTTTTCAGGATGCACTTGATAAGAATCTTGCAGTTAACTCTAGGAGGCCAGAAGTTAAAAATGGTATAGAAGAAGAGATGTCTGTGAAGCATCAGAGAAAGAAGAAAAGGGCAATCGGTGAAATGCAAAATCTACAGTTTAACTCCAATCTTTTTGGCCTTTCAAAAGACCATAGGAAGGCAAGCAACAGTTCCAAGAAATCCCGTCGTTTTCCTGCTCGTGGTTGTGATGCAGCAACTGAGGGGTATAGGCAGCCTTCTGATCAAAATATGGTAGAAAAATCTTCAAATAACAACAACTTGGCATTAGTGACAGGAGCATCTGGCAATGATGTGCATGCTAGCAATGGAGGGAATTATAGTCGTAAAAGCATCAGAGGTAGGAAACATGACCATCACACTGACATTAATCTTCGAGTTCATATGAATGAATCAGTTGAAGCTTTTGTAAATCAAAAGTTAACTGATGGGGAGAACCTTAGTAGCAATGAGGTAGCCAACCGGTCTAAGAACTTTATGGATGCATTGGAAATTTTAAATTCCAACAAGGAATTATTTATGAAACTCCTACAAGATCCAAATTCACTGCTAGTGAAACATATTCAAGATTTACGGGATTCTCAGGCAAAGAAACAACCCCAATTTTTCTCCAAAGCTAAAATATCACAATGCCAGCAAAAAGAAGCAGGCGAATGCAAAGGGCCAGCCCATGCTCAAATGTTTGAATCTTGTGATAGATGCACGTCAAAGGGAAGTGACATGTCCCAACCCTTGGACACAATAGTAGTCCTGAAGGCAGGCACACAAAACTGTCCTGATAGAATCAGTAATTGGCCACCACCACAGTCTCGCTATAGCTTGAAGAAAAAAGAGTGGAGTGTTAAGCCAGCATTCTTGTCTTTTGAACACATGAAAAGGAAGTTAACGCATGCTATAAGGGTGAACAAAAAAGAGCAGTGCCAGATGCCCCTTGATGGTATTCATAAATCTTTTCATGACTTCAAACAGTTTGAAGATGGTTGTAAAGAAATGAGCAGACAGGCAAATAAAATAATTTCTGCTAGTAAAAGCTATCTTGATGCTGGAAAAATGTCCGAATCATCCCATGAGGTCAATAGAAGAGATGGGATGAGCCAAACAGTGACCTTTGGTTCAGGCATTGGAAGCAAAGTTGCTTCTTCCACAGATAGTTGCCATAGGACCTCAAACTTGTTAATGGTAAGGCATCTCAAAGGAAAATTTCACCCTAGGAAACATCCTACAGATATGTTAAATAGTGGAAACGAAGATTTCTCAAGAAGACAGACACTCAGAAATTTGGATAGATTAATGTCTTTGCCTGAATACAACTTGTTGCCCATGCTTACTCCAGTAAGGGACAAGGAACATGGGTTTGCTTCTCCACAGATGAGATTTTCACCATACAGCAATTTTTCAACCGCCAATGGATACAAGTGGAGGGTTCAGAAAGAAAGCAAGAGCTGCTGCTTAAGTTCTTCTACCATGAAAAATTTAGGGGCACAGCTTGTGTCCGAGAAACCAGATGATCGATTGCAAGGTGCAAAGAAAATTATCCCTGGCAATTTATCTTCTGCCACCAATGTGCTTCAAACTGTCTATTCCCTTAGTGATGATTTGAGTCACAAAGGTATTTCTTGGTTATGAAAGAGAAAAATGAAATTGCGATCCACTTTTTTTCCTCATATAATAATTATTTATCTTATCTGAGCAGTTAATCAAACTTCTGTATGTCCTGGGAAAGTCATGGAAAGAAATCATGCTGTTAGTTGGGGTGAACACGAAATTAATGCTTTAGAAGTTGCTTTGGGATCAAATGGTGTACAGAGCAACACCAGCCAAAGAACTGAAGCAGTCAACATATTTGGAAAAAGTGAATATTTTGAATGCTCAAAACTGGTAAATGGTTTTTCTTTTGTTTTTTTATACTCATTTTCATGTTTTAGGTTTCTCCAGTGCATCAACTATTCACCTCTTTAATTCATGTGCTGTATTTTCTCTTTTTCTTTCTTGTTCTCCTTCTGTTTAATTTTGTTGTCTTATGTGCTAAAATTATGTTCTATCCTGTTTTGTTGGTTATTATCAGGATTCATTTTCAGGGGATCAAACATCATCTTCTTCAATAGATGTTTATTCATCAAGTCCTTTGCGTATTCAGAAAGCAGAAGATTCTGATAGCATGATCGATAGAGCAGAGCAACCAAGTCCTATATCAGTTCTTGAGCAGTTCCTTGTAGAAGATGACAGTAGCTCTCCTAGCACCGTATCTCTAGCAGGTGAATTTTGATACTAGAAATTACTTAATTACTTAGAATATGTATTTTTTTTTTTCTGTTTTCTTTAAAGCTGAGTTAACATCTCAATCTTGTGCAGCCGAGCCACCTGTCCAACCATTTGGCATAGATATTGGAGAACTCTATGTATCTTCTCTTACGGTGTCCCATTTGGATTTGAATTGTAATGCTTGCACTTCCATGGATAAGCAAGGATCTTTGTCTGAGTGCATAAGAGCAGTTCTGCAAATTTCAGGTCTCAATTGGGATGAACCCTCTAGGAAATGGCATTTGTCAGACCAAATGCTTGACGTATCCTTGTTTGATAATGTTGAAGTATGGCCTGACAAGTCCTGTACTGATCGTAGGCTGCTTTTTGGCTACATCACTGAAGTCCTCTTGCAGATATATCAATGTTACTTTAGATGCTCCCCCTGGATATCACTTCTCAACCCAAGGCCTCAATTGGCTATGTTATCAAAAAATATGGTTCATGAGGTGTTGAGACGTGTTGATCGGCTACTCCTTTCAGAGATGCCCCAACAAACATTAAAGCAACTTGTTGAAAAGGATTTGGCCAAATCTGGCACATGGATGGATACCAGACTTGATACTGAGGAAGTTGTTTCTGAGTTAGTAGACAACATCCTAGAGGATTTGGTAGTGGATGCTGCAATTCGGCTGCAAACTTAAAACAGTACATGCTACTACATGTGCTTTTTCCTAATCTCATCAATGCAGGGCAACAAAACTAGTGTTCCATGGTTGATTGAGATGTGATCAGCCTCTTTCCATGTATACCTTATATTCACTCCTAAGTCCTAACTAGGAGGTTTTTTGCTGCTGGCAAGTGGTAACCAGTCTGGTGCATGGATTCAATCTATGCCATTCACACTCCCTATATAAATGGTTTATACTAAATCCAAACAACTGCTTTCAGTTATGGTTTTGATTTAATTAGTCTAATTTTTCGGTTGGAAAGAGATTTCCAACTTGACTGGATGAGCCAATATACACAAATACAGCAATATTGGCTTGTAAATCCCAAGTAATCATTCAGTCCACTGGTTTAGATATTTCAGATAGTTTTCTTCATGCTATTACCAGTTCTCTTTTTTCCTTCTCTAGATAAATGTTTTCCAGCAAAAAACCTATTACCTGTTTTTCTTTTATGGTCAAGTATAAACCAATTCGAACGATGTAGAAGAAAAAAAGGATAGACCAAGAACACAAATATTGCTATATCAGCCTTGAATGTTTGTTATTCCGAACAAGGAGAATCTTGAATTGTGTGGCAATAAACTGCAATTTAAAGATTAGAAAAAAAAAGCAACATAAAGAAAACTAAAAAAAAAAAGGAAGTAACCTTGAATTAGAAAGGATAAAATGTAATAAACAAACAAGAAAATCCAACAAAAAGTGGGTTGATGATTAGAGAGGAAATTAGCAGAAGACAAATGATGTACTACTCATGGCATGGGTTATTCAATTCAATTCCCCACGAAATATTAAATAATGTCCAAGCATAAAATGCACAAAGGCTTCAGTCATCATGTAGTTTATTTCAAAAAAATAGCTAGATATGTCAGTAATTTTTCCTCCTTTTGGCTAGAAATCTCCCAAGAAGTTGATGTCCAACTCAAAATGATATTAGGTTTATTTTAGGTTTTATTTTATTTTATTTCAGTGTATATGGTATGTTTGATGTTCTTGGTACATGAGTTGGCTCTATATTTAATGGGTATGAGCTGAATCATAGTTGGCTTCTTTCATGTAATGCTTTCAGACTATTAACCCTAAATAATGATTTATGGTAAGCAAGTTATTTGTCAATGGACCCTTTCCATTTGTGATGTGTAAATGTCTAATTCTATGTATTGAATGTAAACTTACCAGCAATTAGTAACCAATTATAACAAATTAGCATTTACTTTCTTATACAAAACTGTGAAAGTCATGACTTTTCATGTATATAAATGGCTGGACCTTTGCAAGGAAAGCAAAAGAGAATTGAATTGTTCCTGGCAGAACATGGAAGCAAGGTTCATGATGATGGCTGCAGGACATTCTAGGAACTTCATATTAATGTTAATGTTGATGCAAGTGTTTGCTGTCTTATTAGGAGTACATGCAGTTGAAGAATGGAAAACATTATCAGAAGAAGAAAACCTGGAGATGGAAAGACAGCTAAAAGTTATCAACAAACCTCCTATTAAGAGTTTCCGGGTGAGCTTCAAATGCCAATAAACTAATTAAGAGGGCATTGCATTAGTTTGCAGCTCTTGACTTTATGATATATTAGTTTGTCACCTGTGCCACGGAATTTTTATATTTTTATAAAATTATTTTAATTAATTAAATTTAATATGATAATATTATATTTTTTTAACTAAATTTATATGTTAATATTGTATTTCTTTCAATATGAAATCAAAATATAAAAAATTCAAAAGCATATTTTGTTTTTATTTTTTCCGATAATCTATATATTAGGTTTGGTAACTTAGAATTAAAAGAAAAGATTTGGATTCTCGTGTAAAATATGTGATAAAGCACATAAAAATATAACTTTAATAATTCATGACTCGACAATCATTCATTTTGAAATAAGTTATTTTAATTTTTATGAATTCATCAATCAAACAAAAATATTAAGAGAATTTATAATATAAAAAATATATGTTAAAATTAACTTTAAAATTTTGTTTTTATATGTTAAAAAATGTAATAATTTGATTGTAGTCAATCGATTGATATTTATCTTTGCCAATTAACTTTTAAATCATAAAATTAAAAGATTTGATTAACAAGCACATTTATTTCATATTTGTACATATCACTTTTTTTCGCTAATTTATACATATATTTTAATATTATTTTAAGATTATATTTGAGGCTAGATTATAAATATAAAATATTAGATAATGTAAAAATAAAATCAAGAATACGTAATACAATGTAGGATAAAATCTATCTAAATAAAGAAATTAAATTAAAAAATTTTTTTATAAAAAGTATATAGTTATTAATTTAAATACTATATAGTTTTCAAATTTTATAAGCTTTTGTTTGAATGTCAAATACTTGATAGAAAATAATTTTTTAAAATATGTTTTTTATATGAATTAATTAATTAGAAGTAACACAAATTCTTTTCTCATACCATATAAAAGAAAATTTTCATTTAATGTAGTATTAAATTTAGAAAGACAATATATAAAATTAAAATTTGATCTTCTAGTAATAATTTAAATTTAAAATTTTTCAATATTAATTATTCAATGGTAATACATCAAAGCAAACTCATTTTGAGAATGGAATTTAATTCTGAACAATTTAAGGCGAACAATAATGAAAATTAAATTTTAATCACAACTTGAATGGCAACTTATTCATAAAAAACAAAAACATTGGTTATTTATAAGAAAATTATTGTAATATTATATTTACTGTATAAATTAATTTTTAACTCTTAATCTATTGAAGGTTTAATCCTTATTTAACTTTATTTTGTCAATAACACTCGATTTGATCAATCTTAATACTATCTAAAAACTTGATTTTTACTTTAATTTTTAAAAAACAAATTTACCCTTAAAAACTTTATGCCTATTAACATAATTTCTTATTATTGGATCAATTTTTTCAAACTGAGTAAGTAACATATCTCTAGTAATGCAATAATTTATTATCTTTATTGTTCAATTTACCTTAATAAATGTCAATACATTTCTAACACATTTCTCAAACTTAAAAGACACCAACACCAAATAATTTAGTTAGATGTAATTGATGAGATTGTACATTAAGTGATTAAAGTGAGCTTCAATTTTTGTTTGAATTTTCAAAAGAAATGATCAAACAAATCAATTAACATAATTCTTATTATGTATAATAATATTTAAGAAATCAATACATTTATAATTTAGATAACAAATTAAAATTTTGTTTTCATTTATATGTATAAGATAATTGAATTCCATTTGGTATTGGAATAATTGAAATTTAGAAATTATTAATCCCATGCAAGAGTAATTAGTGTAAGGCATCCATATTTGTTTGGACATTCCTTTGCATATCATATCCTATTTTCTTCATGGTTCACTATAGTATTTGAGATCAAACATGTTTTTGGTAACAATTTGTTACCAATTAAAAAAGCTAATAAAACTTTGCAATCAATATTAATCTCATTGCATACATATATATATATATATTTGCACATAAAAATTATAAATTACTTCATTAAAAATAATATAAAAATAAAATAAAGCAAGCCATTTTATATTGTGTATAAAATATTTAGATTTATTTTAAGGTATATCAACATATTTGAATATTATACTAATATTGTTTCAAAAACTAAAAGCAGATTAGGTTTTTTTTTTTTTTTTTGCTAAAAAAATTTTAATATTAAAAACAACAAAAGAAATCACACTTTAAAATAAAGAGAAATAATTAAAAAAAGGAAGAAAAATAAAACTATCAATGGAACAAAAAAAAAAAAAAAAGAGAAACAAAACATAATAGAATTATAGAACAGACGTCCAATACTATTATCTCTAATGGACAAAAACATATTATTATTTATAGTGTTGAAGTTGGTGTGAAAAATTAATAATAAAATTTAATTGAAAGTTATTTAAAATAAAAAACACTTAACTTTAATTACAAAATGAATTGAAACTTATTTATATAAGGTAAAAGTAATGAATATTTAAAAGAAAATAAATGTAATAATCTAAAATAAATAAATTTACTTTTTTTTTTATATTATAGATGAATCAAATCAAATTAAGCATATTGATTTTTTTAATTAAAAATGCATAAAATAAAATAAAATATATTTATTAGATGACATATAGCATTTATTTATGATTGTAGTTGTGTTAAAAATAGAACATCAACATTGAATACTTTCTTTTTTGTAGAGGGTTTTAATTTTTATATATTTATATAAAATAAAATATAAGATTGATAAGGTGTTCAAGGTATTTAATATTTATTATAAGAAGTTGACTAAAAACTAAAAATGAAAATAATGAGAGTAATTTATGAAATGTATAAAAATTATCATTTAATAAAAATTTAATTTTATTATCATTATTAATTTCAAAATCTCTTTTTTTTTTCATTTATCTTATGTATATTGAATACACATTATACTTGACTATTCTAATTATTAAGCATAATTTACTCTCAATTTAGGATACTATTTCTCATGATTTGGTTCTTAATTTATTTTAGTCAATTAATCATTTAAAAATACATGTTAATAAGAATCATTGAATGTTTTTTATAATAATGGAAATAAGATATTTTATATTAAATTTATTTTACCATTAAATTTAAAATTTAAAATGTATGATTAATTTTGAATACACGTCAATTTTTTAAGTTATCCATATGTGTACACTATTTGCATCAAATTATTTTTTTTATTAAATACTTTGGCTTTCATATATTTATATAAAATATATTTTAAAAAAATTTTACTATTTTTTCATGTGAAACAGACCGAACATGGGGATATCTTGGATTGCATCGATATGTACAAACAACACGCTTTCGATCATCCTTTGCTCAAGGATCACAAAATTCAGGTTAACAATCTTTCTCTCCTTTTTGTCCCTTTCAATTTTCATAAGACATTGTATAATATATGTAGTAGCAATAAATAATCTCTGTTGATATGTTTTAACTATGATTTTAATATAGATGAGACCAAAAAGGATCCCAAAGGAGATGAAGGGAGGCAAATCTCCACGCCTTCTGCCCAAGAACATTAGATGTCCACCTGGATCAGTGCTCATCAAAAGAACTACAAAGGAGGATCTAATCATGGCCAAGAAAATAAAAGCTTTAGGATTGAATTATCCAACAAGTTCCCGTTTTCACAACACCGGTGCTGCTCCAAATGGCTTTGGTACAAACCCACGTAACATTGTTGTAAGCAAATCTACCATAAAAATTTTGTTATATATATTTCGCCAGTAAATTATTTTAATAGATATTTTATGGTTCTCTCTATTCCTTTATGTGAATACAGTCTGCTTATGCTGAATATACCAAGCACAATTTTGGAGCAAAAGCAACCATGAATGTGTGGAACCCAAGAGTTTCACCTAACCAATTTAGCTTTTCTAATATTTGGATTGCAAATGGCCCTTTAGAGACAGTCAATGCTATACAGGCTGGGTGGGGAGTAAGTAACTGTTGCAAACTCCATTTCTTGTAGCCATCATATCAAATTTCATAGACAAAATTAAGGACCGAAAATATTAGTTCCTAGATTACCATTTACCAATGCATATCAGAATTAATTTTCTGAATTTTTTTGCTATGGTTTCTGCTTTTTACTTCCAGGTACAACCAAGTCTTTTTTCAAGCAACTACACCCGGCTAATAACTCTCTGGACTGTATGTTTTCCAACTTTTGTTTCCCTTTACTCTCATTTCCTTGTTTGCTAATATTGTTCATGTTTTTGATGTTTATCCAACAGGCAGATGGTTACAAAAACACTGGTTGCTATAATTATCTTTGTCCAGGATTTGTACAAGTTAGCAGTGAAATAAGCCTTGGTCTTGTTCTGAAGGAGATTTCTACTTATAATGGTACACAAGCAGATATAGAAATCAGTATATTTAAGGTAAGAAATTATTTGAAATTCTAAAACTTAGAATATATATGAATCAGGCACCAGGAAAATGGATGATTGTATCCAATTATGTGGCCGGTATTTGTTAATGCGGTTTTACCAATTAATCATGTTAATCTTTTAGCAACAAATACTATTTCCATTGTAGGATGGAGAATGGTGGTTCACGTTCTTTAACAAAGTTGTTGGGTACTGGCCAGAAAAAGTGTTCACTTACATGTATGGTGGTGCCAATTTTGTTTTTTGGGGAGGGCAGGTTTACAGCCCATCAAATGAGCCTAGTCCTGAAATGGGGAGTGGCCATTTCCCACAAGATGGCCATGATAGGAAATCTGGCTACTTCAAGCAGCTGCAACTATGGGACAATGTAAATTTTGTTTATCCAGATGGCAACTTTGTTAAGGTCAATTCTGATAAACCTCAGTGCTATAATGCACAGACTACTCCAGATGGTGATGCTATAGATCTTTTCTATGGAGGTCCCGGCCAATGTAAGTTTACAATGAAGTAGTAGAGTTTCATTCATCTTTGATGTCAAAAGTATAGTGAGTAGTTTCACAGTTGAAAGCTTCATTTTCAGAGAAAAAAGAGAGAGAGAGAGAACATTAAGAAAATAAGTGCTAAACAACAATGTTCTTTATTCTAGTGTATATGAATGAGTTGCTGAACCCAGAAGATTTCAGGAAACGCAAGGGGTGGAAAATTCTTACTGGTGCAATTTCCTGTTCCACAAGTTTTACATATATGGTTTGTCTGAAAATTACTTTAAGACCTTGGAATGTATACCAAAATAATAATGCCGTAATCTGGCAGAATGAATGTATAACAAAACTTCAAGACCGGGCAATTAGTGCATCCAACAAGGACCAGCTTAAGCTCTCACCGTTGCATTTAATCCGAAAAGGGCAGTAAATCTAGGATTTTCCTGCAATGGAAATTCAATAACGTTCATATTAACTCAATGACCAACTTAAAAAATTGAATTCCATTCTTACTCAAAAGATGATTCCTACTTAAATATTTGGTAACAAATTGTGTTAACAGAAGGGATTAAAAGGCCCGGTTTTTAAAATATTTGAGACTTTTATGTTATTTCAATGAATATCAACATGATTTCACAATCAATATTAACAATTATTAGCTCAAATTAGCCACAGGCCCTAATATCATGAGAGATATCATTCCTACCATTTACTCTAAATAGAAAAACAGTATGATTCTTTTTTTGGGACTGTTGTCTTGATTTCTATAAAGGGCAAGTTTCCACATTAATATCATTTAGGAACACATTTATTGCTTATTGAAAAATGTGAGGGTGACAGCCAATCTCTGCTAAGAATTTGATAAAGAAGAGGCTGGGTCTTTCCAAAGAGACAGTGTAATTAAAAGCATATTCCTGTTATCATAATTCATAAAATCTTAAAACCTGATGAAAACATATGCATACTAAAACATATATATATATAAATTTATATCATGACATGGTATTAAAGAGCTATTGTAGTGTTGCGGCCTTTTGATAATTTTCACTTTTCTTTGAAATGGAACCTCCATTCATGGTGGTGGCTGCTGCAATATTAGTAATGCTGGCAATATATATATATATATATATATATATATTGGTTATTAAGAGAGGACATAACCCTTACAAAGACAGAAAACAAAGAGATTTGATTAGAAATCAAACTTTAATGTTCTTATAAAACCTTCGTGACCACTGAGCCAAGAGATGGACCCATTTTTATCATATATAACGGTGAAAGTTTTCAGGTAGGCTTAGCAAGCTCGGAACGTACTATCTACTATGGGAGCCAGGACGCTATACAGGCTTTACTTGTGGTCAAAATGTGCCCCAAAAAGTATCTGACATTTGTGCTTCTATGCCATGATAAAAAAAAAAAAAAGAAGTCATTGTCGTATTTGATTTTCAGTAGCATTACAATTTGGATACAAGGATCAAGCAACAACTCTGCCTTCCAATTGCATTACCTAATTTGCAATTGTATACGCCTTCGACCCAAAAAAAATTCAAGCCCAATTTTCCCGGAAAGGTCCAAAAAGTGTCCCATTTTCAAAAGGAACAAAATCTCCCATTTTAATAATTTATTAAACCCAAAAAATAAAAAGAAAACCAGTTACACCATTCTACTTCTACTGCTACTACTACTAGTATGGAATATATAAGTTATAGCCCACTTCCCGCCAATCCCAAAACCCTAATTCCCTCAGCCTTCTTCCTTAAACCCTGCGCGTTCCCACCACCGCTTCCTCCATATCCAAAGAAAAGAAAACCCTCCGGCCGCGTCAACCGCCACCACCATTGCCCTTAAACCCTAAAACCCTAATGGACCCAAATGCCGTAAAATCCGACTTAGTCCTGATCCTTGATTTCGGTTCCCAGTACACCCATCTCATCACTCGCCGTATCCGCTCACTCTCAGTCTTCTCCCTCTGCATCTCCGGCACTTCCCCTCTCTCCTCCATCACTTCCCTCAACCAAAAGTCGTTATCTTTTCAGGCCGACCCCATTCGGTCCATTCGGATGATTCACCTTCTTTTGCTGATGGGTTCATTGAGTGGGCCCTGTCCAATGGGGTTTTTGTTCTGGGTATCTGTTATGGGCTTCAGTTGATTGTTCAGAGACTTGGTGGTGAAGTTAGGGTTGGGGAGAAGCAGGAGTATGGGAGAATGGAAATTGAGGTTGAGAAAAGTTGTGGTATTTTTGGTGGGAAGAGGGTTGGGGATAGGCAGGTTGTTTGGATGAGTCATGGGGATGAAGCTGCTAGGTTGCCTGATGGGTTTGAAGTGGTGGCTAGGAGCCAGCAGGGAGCCATCGCCGCGGTTGAGGATAAGGACATGAGGTTTTATGGGTTGCAGTATCATCCAGAGGTAATTTGAGTTTCTGGGTTTTGTTCTATTTGTTGAGTTGGGTTTTATTTTGCGTTTATTAAGGTTCGTTTTGATTGTTATTTTTGCTTTTTTTTTTTACTTAATGACTAATAATGAACAAATGACTTAAATGTAACATCAATTCCAACGTAATTGTTTTATGCTGCATAATTAAAAACATGCATTCCATTCCTCAAACAAGTTTGATTTTTAATTTTTGAAGAATATTAGCTTTTGATTTAGTATCTACATGCAATTCTTGCATCTTGAGAGTAACAAACAAATCGGATCAAAATTTTATTGTGAGTTTGGTTTTAAGAAAATTTTGGGTGGTGAGGGGCAGGTTGTTGTGGTTTTGATTCTTTTGAAGATGTTGAATAATGTTTTGATTTGTGTTCATTTAGGTTACACATTCACCAGAAGGGATGGAAACTCTGATATATTTCTTGTTTGATGTTTTTGGAGTGAATGCTGGTTGGAAAATGGAAGATGTAATGGTTGAAGAAATTAAGGTGATCAACAACAGAGTGGGGCCTGATGATCATGTTATATGTGCTTTATCTGGAGGTGTTGATTCCACAGTTGCTGCAATGCTTGTTCACAAGGCAATTGGAGACAGACTTCACTGTGTTTTTGTTGACAATGGGTTATGAAGGTGAGAAAGCATTTTTTTTTTATCACATTGATTTTTTTTAATTTTATGCAGTGTTTGAAAAGAATTTGGGAATTGCCAAATGAACATTTTTGTATAGCTTCTATAATTGTCAAATTCAAATTTACATTTTTTTATAGCTTCTATAATTCATTACTTGTACACGTGTTTTATTTCTGGTAGATATAAGGAGAGAGAACGTGTGATGGAAACCTTTGAAAGGGATCTACATCTACCTGTTACTTGTGTTGACGCAACTGATCAATTTCTTAGTAAGCTAAAAGGGGTGGTAGAACCTGAGATGAAAAGGAAGCTAATTGGAAAAGAATTTATCTGCATCTTTGATGCTTTTGCTCCAGAATTGGAACATAAATTAGGAAAGAAACCTGCTTTCCTGGTTCAATGAACTTTGTATCCGGATGTGATTGAATCTTGTCCTCCACCAGGAACAGGAAGGACTCACTCTCACACGATCAAAAGTCATCATAATGTTGGAGGGCTTCCCAAAGATATGAAATTAAAGCTTATTGAGCCACTTAAACTTCTATTCAAGGATGAGGTTTTGATTCTGTTTCCTTGTCGTATGACATTTACTTCTATAGAAGGCCTTTTCCTCTTTTAATTTATTTTTAATTTATAAAGGTTCGCCAACTTGGAAGGATATTGAGAGTTCCTGACCCATTTTTAAAGCGCCATCCATTTCCTGGACCTGGCCTCGCAGTAAGAGTCTTGGGCGATGTAACTGAAGGCAATGCCTTAGATATTGTGCGTCAGGTATGAGGTGTTTACATAAGAAAGTGCAACCATGTTTATAATTTGATACCTTTTAGCATGTTTTTCACTCATGAACTTGTTTTCCCAGGTTGATGAAATTTTTATTCAGTCAATCAAAGATGCTGGTATTTATGACTCAATTTGGCAAGCTTTTGTTGTATTTTTGCCTATAAAATCAGTCGGAGTTCAAGGTGATCAAAGAACACATTCTTATGTTGTTTCTTTCTGAGCTGTTACAAGTCAAGATGGAATGACAGCAGATTGGTAAGTTTTCATTGCTCTGCATTGCTTTGCTGTCTATGGCCATTGCAAAATTTATATGCTGAGGCCAAGCCAATGGCATACAGTAAACAAGCATAATCTCAAATCTGTCTCTAATTTGGGCTGAGTTAAAAATAATTTCATGCATGTGACATGGCTATTTACAAGAAGGGTTAATGATTCTGCTGAAATGGGTAGGTAGGACTGAATGATATGATTTTCGTGACTTGCAGTACTAGAAGCAGTTTAAGTTGGAAATCATTAGGACATATTTAGCATTCTACAGTATTGATTCTAAAATGCTGGATAAAATGGGATGACTTCCTACTTTAATAAAAATGGATCTCCCTCCATCCTCTTGTGCATTACATGTTGGCAGAATATATGTGTTGCATGTTACAAGTTTCTCAGTATCGAGGAAAACTGCTTTTTCGTTTGTCTTATCAACCATGGTTGTGTGGCTAAAAGCCTAAGAATTAATCTTTCGACCCCATTTTCTCTCTCTTAACTCCAAAATTCTAAAATTCTCTTTTTTCCTCATGCAATTTTGGAATTCCAGGTACTCTTTTGAACGCCAGTTCCTTGACGATGTTGCCCAAAAAATTTGTAACAGCGTTCGTGGTGTGAATCGAATTCTTCTAGACATTACATCGGAGCCCCCATCAACAATTGAATGGGAGTGATGTCATGTTGAATGTTAGTAATAACTTTATACTTGTGTAGCGTGAAGGTGATATTTCATTTTGTCATTGCTTTCTGCTCAAGAAAAGAAAATTAATCTAGCAGGATTTCTTAACATGAGTTACTAGATGATTTCTTAGCATGAGTTACCAGATGTGTAAGGTCTTTGCCCATATCTATATTGCTTATTTCTCACAAGAAAAGTTTTGTCACACTTACTATAAAAAAATTCTGTAAGAACTTTAGTCATTTTAAACAATATACTACTTTTGGCAATCGTAGTTTCGTTTTCCTCAGTGATGAACGCTTTATTGTTTTAGCCAAATATGAAGGGCATACATCTCTGAGTGTGTGTGCTGAGAGACTTATGCTCACATGTGTTTTTACGTCTGTTTTGTCTAAAGACTGTATCATAGAGTGAATTGCATAAGATATGACTTGTCATTTATGGAATTTCTTGCCCTTGTGTTTAATTAGCATTTGATAACACAGTGCAAGTGTTTGGTTTGTCCATGTGCACAATCATATTCTTATGCTTGTTAGTCTGTGGCCATTTTGTTGTTTCTTTATGTTTGTAACTTGAAAAATAAAAATATTGGTAATAGAAACTGCATCATACTAAAATTCTTTTGCTGATCATGCCATGATGTCTCTTTGTCTGCTGAAATCATTTTCTTCCCTTGGATTCAGTGGATGTAAGCATTGGGTTATATCATAGTCTATATTATTTGCATAATACTATTATTAAAGATTCTTTTGATCTGTGGTCTCCACCATTAGGTGATTATGTTTTAATTTTTAATTGAAGTTTGTTTGCAAAGGATAGCTACAAAACTCACTCTCTACCCACCATCATTTTATGCATAACCAATCACTGTAAGCATTGTCGTGGGTGTTGCCATTTTTTCTATGATGCATTTTATTATAATACTTAGTGGTGTTAGATAATGCCTAATGTTCACTTAGCTTAATCATTTCTGGAATGTGCTAATCTATAAGCAGATTCTTCCACCCTACATCCTATATGTAACCAACCTACAATTCCTAGATTGCAATCCAATTCAAGGATCTTGTTTTGTTTCCATATATAATAATGTCTGAACTGCTAGATTCTATACAGCTCCCTGTGTTAGATCTAACCCAACCTGCTGAATCCTCATTTCTATCTTCCCTCTCACAAGCCTGTCAGGAATGGGGCTTCTTTTATGTTACCAACCATGGCATCTCCCAAAATCTGTTTAATAAAGTTCGTGCACTTTCAAATGATATATTTAGCCTTTCTCCAGATACTAAGATCAAGCTTGGTCCATCATCCCGTATCAAAACATACACTCCTCATTTCATAGCTTCTCCCTACTTCGAGAGTTTAAGAGTTAGTGGACCAGATTTCTTTGCCTCTGCTAAGGCTTCTGCTAATGAACTCTTTGGCCAAGAGAAACCTGAATTTAGGTAATAATTTTATTCAATACTTAAAGTCTCCTGTTACCAGAATTGTTTTAAGTTGATTCATTTGCATTCTATTTGTTTTTTTTTTTTTTTGGTCTGAACTCTTCCATTTGTAGCGAAATATTACAGGAGTATGGAAACAATATGATGAACTTGTCAAAGAGAATCACTGAGGTCATATTAAAGAGTTTAGAAGATGGTTATAAAAGGAAGTTCTATGAGTCTGAATTTGGTAACTGTCATGGATATATGAGGATAGTAAATTACACAGCACCAGATGATGTCGAAGAAAAGGAAGTCGAAGGACTGGGGATGCACACTGATATGAGTTGCATAACAATTGTGTATCAGGATGAGCTTGGCGGGCTCCAAATGAGATCGAAGGAAGGAAAATTGATGGATATATGCCCGTGTGAGAATTCCTTAGTAGTTAACATAGGAGATCTAATGCAGGCTTGGAGCAATGGGAGGTTAAGATCATCCGAACACCGGGTTGTTTTGAAGCAATCCAGAAACAGGTTCTCTCTGGCATTCTTCTTGTGCTTCGAGGATGAGAAGGTAATATTGGCACCGGATGAAGTTGTGGGAGTAGGAAACTGCAGGATTTACCATCCATTTGTTTGCTTGGATTACATAAAGTTTAGAGAAAGTAATGAAGTTGGTAATTTTGAGAAAATAGGATACACTGTAAAAGATTTTGCTGGGTTAAAAACTCGGAATTGTAGTGATTAGTCATAAATTTTGCAGTACTTCTTTTGGTTGGTCTGCTCCACGTATCTGTGTAATCCATCATTAGAATTGTGGTGTTAACAGTTACCTTATCTGATTGTGAATCATGTGATGCTGACTACAGCAGCATACTAATGTATTGTTCTTTTGTTTTCTTCCCCTGCTTGTTTACTCTTTGAAAATGTAGATTTATAGATAAATGATAGTAATAAAATTCTCCATTTCTCACCGACTTTACAGCAATCTCTACAAACTAAAGCTGTTCCCTTTTTGAGATTTACAGGGTTACCTGACTAATACGATAGCATGAAAAGACAGTTGGGGCCCAATTCGACCATCTTTGGTCGAAATGTCTAGGGGTTTTCAATTGGACCGCTAGCTGCTGCCAGCTTAAGTAGTACTGTACAAACGCTTTGTGGGGGAAGATCGAAACATTGTTTCAGATCTGACTGAATCTTTGTTTCTAGTTCAGTTCAAGACAAGAAATATTGCCAAAATTTTATATTGTGATTAAGACTGAATTACCACTAAGCTAACTGATTAGACATAACTAAAGATTTAAGTATCTTTTTTTTTTTAGTGGAAATTTGAAGGGAATGATGGCCATCTTCATGATTAACAACACTACAAAAGACCTTCATTTCAAGGCCCACACTTCACTTCAATTAAGCTGTTAATTACTTGATTAGGCACTCTTGCATTGTTAGTTTGGGTTTTAAATGAATAAAAAAATGGTGGATATTTTCAAAAGAATAAAATGGAGGTAGTGATAGAATATTAAATTTTTAATTCAACAATCAAAATTCAAATTTTAATAATTTTAATTAAAAAAATGGGTGTAATTTGAATTGATTATATGATGGCACCCATTAATTTACACTTAATTTTTCATTTTGTTGGGGGAAAAAGGGCACTCAAATCATTGATGCCCCCATCTCTTTTTCCTTTCTTTTTAAAGCTTTTGATGAGTTTTAAGTGAAACTCTTTTTCGTTTGCCACTATTATAATTTTTTCGATGAAGATGCTCTTTGCCACCGAAAATTTTTTTCCTTTGTCACTTCCCAGATTTGGTGGGCCAATTCTTCAATCTTGTATTCAAATCAAAGCATCCTAATTTTGCAGCCAAGGGGAATACATACAGAATATACAGTGAAAATACAAAGAATTATCGTTAGTTTGACAAGATTTATAGTATTACTTTATTAGCAGGAATTAAGTGTGTTATAATGTCGACCTGAAGCTGAATAATTGGAACATTTGTTCCGTCTGAAGACCCAAAAACCAGTCATGATTCAAGTAGTATTAAACAATATGGTAGCTGCTCTAGGGATGATCGTGGTTCCTGTCAGGTTTTATATTATACCAAGGGATGTTTTCCTTCTATCATTTACCTGACCCTAAAATTTGTCATGTCTTTGCAAACTTTTTCAGCCTTTTTCTTGTATTGTTCATTTAAAACTCACCTCTTTTTAGACCTTTTTGACTATCCAAATTAGCCCTCTTCTTACTTTGCTTAAAGCTACAATACTTCACTTTCTTGGCCAAAGCGAAGTCACTATTTGATTAGACAAAGTTGCATTTGTTTACCTAACAGCACCACGTTGCTACTTATATTAAACTTTAGCACATGCAAATTGGCAATTTGAAACTGGACTGACATGACATCTTTACCCCTTTAAATATTCAATGAAACTTTGTTTTTTTTTTTTTTTTAGGTATAAAAATTTTCAAAGTAAATAAACTATTCAATCAATATATTATATTTAATAATTTAAAATAAATTATTATAAAATTATGTATTCGAAATAATCTCGTCAAACAATCACCAATAACTTAAAATTTTTTGGAAAAAAAAAGATGAATCTTAACAAATTAATCTAACCACTTATTGATTAATGAAACTTTATTATACATTATCCAGCAGCCTTTAATTAATACCGCCTTCCAATTTGATAGTTTTTTTCAAGAAATGCAAGCAACAAGAAAGCAGCGAACCTGAATTTGTCCCGTAGCCTTTATTAGTGGCATGAGATTTTTTTATCACAAGTTTTGCAGCTCTTCTTACTGATAAACCTTTTATTATTTTGATTATTTAAGCAAGGTAAATATATCGTGCTTGATAGATGATATGCTTAACGTCCCTTTCCTGTTATAGTTACAAGGAAAAGTTGATTTTCTTCGGCACATAATGGAGGTGAAAGGTTGGTGATGTGAGAAGATTATTTGCTTTTATTTATGTTCCATCTATATCTGCTATCCTCAAAGCATTAGATGTCTCATTTAACTAGTCAAAATAGCAAGGCTTCTTACGTTGCAAGAAAATTGATTTTTCTGAATGTTATACAAAGGCGAAAGATTGAAGTCACAGGTCAAGCTCTGCTACTCGTATGCACTAGATTTTAAGGAAAATTACAAGGTTCCAAACTAGGTTTATTTCCCTTTATTTTACTAACCTACATGGAGGAAAAACCTTCTTGTTTGTGGCACCAATCATAAACAGAACCTTCCATGGCACAGGGATTTTACAAAGGAAGCTGGGAAATCTGTAACAAATAACTCTATGATTGTCGGTCAGAAGACAATGCTTCAACATTTCCAAGCAACTCTTTGCAAAGCTTGCTTGATTGTCCCAACTTTTGCAACAGTTGATCCTTTGTACTGCAATAAGCACAGATAATTTTGTTTGGAGTCAGTTGCTCAAAATGCTCATCAAGAAAAGTTGTACTTAAGCATTCACGAACGTCGAAAATCATTAACAGATTTGGATTCCTAAACATTTTCTTATGAAGCAAAACTAAAGAGTCTTACCTTGGATTTTATAGTCAGGGAGAGAATTCCCTCAGTGGTAGAAGATTGAACTGAGTGGCAATCCAAATTGAGAATGCTAAGTGCATCCATTATCTCGAGCAAAATTCCTTCTCGAAAAGGACACCTAAACTCAATTAGAAAATCCTTGTTGTTCGTACTGACAGTTACATTATCAGTTGAACCATCTTTAGATATAACATAGTCAATCTCCTGCTCTGCTTCATCAATATCACAGGCTTTCCTTTTACTTAGGGATGATTTCTTTCCGTTGGTGATTTTGTTATTGCCATAGTTATCAGATGTTCGCTCTACATGATCCTGAGATTTTCTTTTCATTCTTGCCTCTAACTCTATTAACTCTCTGCAAGATTCCAACTCTTCAACCCTTCTCTCGAGGTCTTGTAGGTATTCTATTGTGACATCTAGTATAGAAACTTTATCAACCTGCATAAAGAAAGCCAGTTGATTAGTAATGGTCATATCATGAATAACTAGGGGAATGGAAATTTAACAACCTTGCTATTTGAAGGGACCAGTGATTTGAGAATCATAAATCGTTCATTTATTTTTTCCCTCCGCCTCCTCTCTGACAGCACATGGTTTCCGCAAATTTCATCAGCCTCTGGTCTCCAAGCTGCATCTCTAACACCATTATCTTCAGGAGATTCAAGCAACCCTTTATCATGCATCTGAGGAACTTCGAACAATATCTTCTTCAATAACTTTTGAGGGGTTTCATCTCTTGCTTTCTGAGACTTCACCAAGACATTTTTCTTCCAGCTGACAAAGCTGGATTCCTGGTTAGAGTTTCGAAAGTGTGGTCCCAAAATCAACTGGTGCGAGCTCTTTAATAGGGCTGAGAGAACTGTTTGGTAGTGCAGATCATCACTTCGAAGATCTAAAGAGGTCAATTTTGTCTTATTGCACTCTTCAACATCTTGCAAACCATTGTCATTATCTTTTTCTCCCTGGCAAAGAGGAACTACATTTCCATGATCCACAAAGGTTTGAGATATGCAGTCACTGGAATTTAAGGAATGGTGGACACAATTGCTGAACTCCTCATCCATGAATTGCCAACTTTGTACTTGAGAAGCTCCACCATTTATCCCTTCAATCATGAATGAATCTTCTGCTGGGTGGTTAGGCTCAAAGCCATCTGAACTGTCATTGGGAGAAGCCATTTCTAGTTGTTCACAGTCTAAAAGTGGACTAAGTTTGGTGTCAAGGATCTGAGGATCAAGAGCTGGACAAGCAAGATCTTTATCATTTCCTGTTCTTGCAGCAACAAGAATGGATTTATTAGAACCAATTGTCTGTGGAGCATCCAAGAACGATGTTTTAATGCGCTGAATGAGGCAGAGGTCTTCCAATACCTACAGAAAGCAATCAATATAACAGCATGACTTAAACTGAAATAAAACAGCACTGAAAGCAATTTTTTCAATGACAATAAACAATAGAAGTATCAGAAAAGTTACCAAATCAGTTACACCAAGCTCAATCACACCTCCAGAAAATGGAAAGCACACTACGGTCTGAAATCAAGACAAGCGTAAGGATTTCACTGAGAAACATTTACAGAGATCTAATAATTCTAGCCCTTCAAGGTTTTCCATGTCTAAACATGAAGTATTTTGATTCTTCATTCACTAAAAGACAATGTCACTTGTAACCTATGTCCATAAGCAGTTAGATTAAGTTGGTGTGAGAAGGAATCACTGAATACTTCAGACTTGCTGTGTCACCAAGTTGCGGTAAAATTATCAAACCAGTTCAAACAAAATTTGTCTGATTCATTAACACAATCTTAAAGCCTCTGTTCACATATGACCTCTTTTCCATATTGAAAAATGAAAATAAATTATGGTGACGGAGAAACTGGGTCAATACCTGAATAGATGCACTCTGAGAAAGCCGGTTCCCAAAATTTCCAGCCATGAAAACATAAACCAAACTGTCATTTCTGAGCGTATTAACTAATATTGGTTTAGCCAGAATTAAAGCACAGGCACCTACCTTTGCCAGCAGCGAACGACTGAACACTTTGCTCTCTGCATGATGAGCATTGAAAAGCCAAATAGATTGACCACTTGACAATGTTCTTCCCGGCAATCTAGCAACAATTTAGAGGAATAATTTACAATCTGAAACATTGATGGTTTCAGTTTAAAACTGAGAACAAAAACTACGAAGAAAGATTACCCTTGGCCAATGTTGAATACAAACGACATACAAACTAAGTAATACCACTCAGTATCTGTGAGATCTTCAGGAGATAATGCTGCTGAAGGTCTTCTAGCCTGAGGACTGCTGTCACCAGCCGAGAGGGACTCATAAAGTTCTCTCAGTTGCTCACTTCTCTGCAAACCCAGTTGGTCAGCGTTGAGCTCTACAGCTTGAACTGTTTTCCTTGTCTTTATATCTCCATTGTAATAACCATCAGCCCACTCCAAGACCCTTCTCATTGATAGCGAACGAGAATAGGCATAAGAATGCATTAGCAAAATACCAGATTGATAATAGTAATTAGAATAGTAATTAGATGGGGTCGACTTTACAGAATGTTAAAGAAATATTAACATTTGTCACAGGGAAAAGCATAAAAGAATATTAAGAGAAGAATCTCAATCTTTTAAAGGTGATTTAGCACCTTAAAGAGTTTGACTCTGCATTTTTAACACTATGGCAAAATCCAATGATGGCGAATACTTGAACTCTAGAGAAAAATTAGTAAGAGACAAAAATATTAAGCAGAAAAGTTTCAGAAGCAAACCCAGTGTTTTTAAAATGCATAGCTGAAGTTGCTCGTAAGAAAAAAAAAAAAAAAAAGATGGGGCAAATATGGAACATTTTGTACCCTGGCCGCCTAGCTGAAATGGACCAGAAAATTGCATAACCCCACTGGATGTCTCTCACAGCAAGAGCAAGCTGTTTCTTCAGGTTCTTTGGCACACTCTCTTGATTTTGAACCCCAGTAGCCATTTGAAAGATATCTATATTTATATATTCACCACCAAGTAGATCAGATGCAAAATCAATTCTTACTCTAGTTTCTGACTCTTCATTCACCGACACCAGCTCCAATAAACTTCTAGAAATATCTTTGGTTGTGGAATATTCCAACCAAAGTATCAACAAAAATATGTGCTAGAGCTCAAGTTCATGATTCTTTTACCCCAAAACAGCAAAACTAGATGGGTTTGTCTCACTACTGCTGCTGTTTCCTTTACCAGAAACAACCCAGAGCTCAAAACCAACATAATTTTGTCAATGAAAAGAAAAAAGCTAAAAACTTCAGTAGCAAAGACCAAAAGGATGGTGTTTTGAGGTACCTATGAAGTCCGAAAACCAGGGGAAAATGGGTATAGAAAGAAGCTTGCAATGATCATTAACAGATACTCAACTTTAGTCTAGTTGCAATCAATTTCCTGTTTGCGTACGGAATTAAAAAAAAAAAAAAAAAAACTCACTTTGATGGATAAGAAAAGGAGGAAAACAAAAGAAGAAAAGAAGAAAAAATTAAAATATTTATGTATTAATGTAATATCTTACGCCATTATCAAGAAAAGGAAACTAGTTTTAATGAATATTGAACATGAAAATTCAAGCAAGTACACAATAATGGCACGCACACACAAGCACAGTTATTTCATTACTTTCTTTGTTTTGATGATCTTAAAAAACAGAGAAAACTGAAATGAAAAGAGAAAAGAGTGCTATAAAGATCTGGGCTTCCAGTTTTCTCTCTGACCCAGAACAAAGAAAAACACTTTGGTCCTACAACCAGAGCCAACAAGGAAAGACACCACTTTTTCCTTTTTTCCTTTTTTTAAATTGATTTCAAGTGGAAATATTAATTATGTTGAAATAAAAATGAAAAACCCAGTTCAGAACTAATGATAACTAAAGCTTTAATGGGAAATAAATTCAGACAGATATACGAAGAAACAAAAGTAAAACAACTTTCTTTTTAAAGAACTTCAAAGCAAACAGGAAAAAATACTCGATTCTTAAAATAAGTGTGGTTGTGTGGGGGACTTCTTGCTAGTTTGCTGATTCATAATCTATCTATTTTATTTTTTGAACAAAACCAAAAAAAAATAATGAAGAAAATAGCATCAGAAAGATTCTTTTTCTTTGAAATTGGCTTTGCTTTGCTTTGATCCCAAAGTACATGGCATAGAGGTAAAAAGAAATGGAGAGAGAAGAGAGAGAGAAGGCTGTGGCAAAGAAACAGTGGTCAGCTTAAACAATTTTAAGCAGTTGTCCTAGCCAATTTCATGGGTGGGATTCGGTGAGGAATAATAAAGAAAAGAACAAGAATAATTATTATGAAATGTATCCTCCTCTCCTTCTATATCAATTCTTTTAGACAATTTCTCAATGGTTCCAATTTTTTTAATTAGAATTAACATGGACTTATTACAAGCTTTGTTGTGGATTAATTTTTTTAGAAAAATATTAACAAGTTTAAATATATATAATTAATGCAATTTTTAATTTAGTGAAAATAATATATTAAATATAAAAATCATTTTTAAATAATAATTTAATTATATTTAATTAATGTCTATAAACATTTATTACGTGGACCCTTAAAACTAGTTATTGGGAGGGAAAATTAAGAACATTAATTTTGATTCTGGCTCAAATTATGAGTCGAGATCTTTGTCTACGTGCAAGAAGCAAAATGTGACGACTTAGGAGTGGCAGAAGAAAGATTTAAGGTGCCATTTGCTCTAAAATAATGCTAGAGTAACTGGCTGTTTTGAAGTTAAGAGGTCATTACCCCGATAAAAATGTTATCATTTGATTAGACTTAATTTAATTTTTTTATAATGTATATTATTATAAATTTTTTAAATCGATTTGATTTGAATTAAATTTTATAAATTTAATTCGATTCATCGATTTTTAAAATTTTATTTTTTATATTATTTTTATTAAATTTTTAAATAAATTTATATATAAAATAATTATTTAAATTTTATAAAAATTAAAAATATATATAAAATCTAATAAAAATATGCAATTTAGTTCAATTTAATTTTTTTTATTTTTTACAATTAAATTTTAATTTGAATTTAATATATATTTAATTTTTAAATTAAATTTAAATTAAAAACAACAAAATCAATACAAATTAAATTAAATACTAAAATTTCAAATCAATTTTTTATTTTTTTTATTTTTTTCTCTCCTACTTTTGAGCAAGTGCTGGAAATGTTAGTCGGCCTTAGCCGATAAGAAGAGACGAAGGCGAGCCACATGCCGCTTTAGTCAAACGTCATCGTAGACTGTACAAAATTAATTGATTGCACACGGCAATGAACCTTAATTTTTGTTTTTTTTTTTTTTCAATGTGAAACAAAATGTTAAGTTTTTCCCATTTATTAGCATTAAACATCAAGTTTTGTTAAAGTCAGTGCACATTGAAAACTTGGAATATCGTAAGGGGTACAAGTTAAGCATGTGAAAAATGGGGACGAAAAACCAATGAGAAGAAGAATTTATGGAGGAAAGGGGTATCTTCTTCTCTCTTGTTTCACACTGTCAAATTCATAAGTATATTAGGGTTTCATTTGAGAGCTCAGTGAAATTGCTTTCACCCATCGGAAAGTATATTTTAAGATTATATTATTCTTAACACTATAAAATATCACTATCAAAAGGCTATAAAAACAATCTGAGTCCACATAGTATCAAATTGGAGCTTTGCAATTAGTAGAAGCATGGCTCGAAAGATGCCTTGTTGTAGCTCAACCTCCTGCAAAACAACCCACAAATGGGATTTTGGGCAGATCCTTCGGCAAAGAATATGTCTTCCATCGTCACCATCCTGGTCTAATAATAAATATTCTTATTGGAATATTTTCCAGGGTTTGATCAATCTGTCAGGAAATAGACACACTTGAAAAAGAAAGATTCCTAATTTTGCTATATCATTTTCAGGTTTGTTTCTATGATTGTTTTCTTTTAACGAGTTTTTTTTTTTTTTCAAGGCTATTCTCTGCTCTTTTTCATGTGTTTTGCTTTTTTTTTTTTTTTTGCATCTGATCGGTAATACAAATACTCATGTTTTATTTATTTACTTGCCCAATGCGATCAAATACCTTTGAAACATATTATGACATATTCATGGACAGTAAATTTTTAAATTTTATTATCAAAATTGGTAGAATAACACATATAGTATGTATAATAAAAAAAAAAAAACAATTAAAAACCAACATTCACGGGCTCGAGGTAAACCTCAAATTAAAACATTATGACCAATCTTATCTAATTTTACTAACAAATTTAGTACAATAACTATTGTCTGTTATTTAGTTATTCTATCAAGTCTGTAGAGTTGGTGTTATGTCTCTTTCATTTGATGTCTGTAATCTCAATTCTTGTAAGACGGCTACTTTTCATTAAGGATGTCTGTTATTTTTATTGGTCACGAATTTAATTTAATTTATATATAATATTTGAATTAATTTGATTTAATGATTTATATATTTTTTATATTTAAATTCGATTCAATATTACATAAAAATATATTACATTTGATTCAACTTAAAATTAATAAAATATTTATTTTTAATATAAATATATATAAATATAAAATTAATTAATTAAAAAATAATTATATATATTGAATCAGATAAGATCGAATTTATCTAAATTTTAATTTCGGTCAAATCTCAATTTTTTTTACTATTATCCAATTCAATACAATTTAATATCCAATTTTAAAAAAAATCAACCTTAAAAAATTAAATCAAATCATAATTTATAGAATATGAATTAAACATTTTTCTATGTAACGATAGCCCACGATCAATCCCCCAGAAATTGATTTCCCCCTGCAAGTGAGGTCCATTATTTAGGACCCGATGGCTCTTTGAAATCTTAAGAGATGCATGTAAATTTAATGATAAAAATCTCTTTGGTAGATCAAGAGGAAAACTTTTGAGCAAAATTTAAAAACAATTGCCTGAATGGTTATGGTATTGGATTGAACTACATGGATCAGTACATAATAGTATAAAGTTTAAAGCTTCTTTTATATAAAAAAAATCATAATATAAAATTAACAAAAAAATTATAAATACTAAAATTTAAATTAATTAAATTTTACTTTTTAAAATTAATTATGTAAATCAAATAATTAAATTTCGAATTCAAATTTATTTTACGTGCATGTAAGCTAATAATTTTGGAGCGGATAAAGTAAAGTCCACAACTTATAAATTGTAACAAGTGAATTATATAACAAGATAAATTAAAAACTAATTCAATTAGGTAGGAAAACATATATGGTACTTATAAACTTTATTTTCTTTAATATCTCAACTGGGGAAAGTTGTGACATGAGATATGAACAATCCGCAGCCATAAAAAGGTCTAAATCCAACATTTATTTAATTTTGGACTAGAAATGAAAAACAGAACCGACACCCTCTCTACGAGGGCAAACCTAATTTGAACATATATAGAACATACATATATATATATATATATTTTTTTTTCTCGAGCTGGTGGCTTCTAATTGTGTATTATTCCATCAGAGAAACCCCTACTGATGTAGAGGTATTGAAGTAAAGTTTCTTCTTAAAGTCTCAGCGGGGGCTGGTTTGAGAATGTGTAGCCCAATGCCAATGTCAATGATATGATATCATTGATAGAGATAGATAATCAAATGATACAAGGTAGCACTGTAGATTTGCACAATTTTCATGTCAAAATTTTTTTTCACCAGCAGAATGCAAAATTTCAAAGATGCAAAAGAATTGCAATCAAAAGGAAGCTTTAACAAATTTCAAAAAATAAAATTATTCCACCCTATCTTTAGGATTTTGGTTTTTTGGGGGAGGGGATTGAATGTTTGACAAAATTACCACCTTAAATTGAATTGTCAAACCAGGGATGCAAAAGTAGGAATAATAATCATTCATTTGAGATTGAAAAGTTCAAATGCAATAGTACTGTTGAAATCATGTACAATATTGCATGAATTCTTGTCTTGATTAACTACATCCCAAAAAGGACGGTCGTTTTCAAATTAATGAACCTGCAAACAAACAACCAATACATTTAATTTGAGAGAACTGTTGATTTGAAAATAAAAATTAAAAAAAAAAAAGGAAATCAATTTCTTTAATTTTTCCTCATATTTTCTTATTGAGTATCACATTTCGAGTATTAAATATCAAAATGTCAACTTCTAAAAAAAAGTACTCCTTAAGTTAGGAATTGTGACTTTGAATTTTCAAAAGAATTGATCATTGAATTATATGATGAAAATATGAATGATAAAGCACCACGCTCAATGCCTAGAAATATAGATAGCGGAGAGTACAGATATGTAGGCCACTCTTATGTCAATCACAGGCAGCTGTCAACTTTTTTTTTAAATAAATAAATAAAGAACCAAACTTTGCTGTTTGAAGTATAGAAGAAAAGATGAAAAAAAAAAGATTTTTCTTTCAATTTCAAATTCACATATATACCATTAAAAATTATGTTGATTTTGTCAAAAAGGTATAGAGTCAGGACTCACGAGAGAATTTTGGGGTAGACAGGGGTATGCTCCCTAAAATAAATTTGAAAATACTATAATTTAGTGTTTCAGAATTTTAATATGAAATTTGAACCCTTTTTTTTTTTTTTTTTTAGCAAATCTTTTTAATTACATCAGTCATTTGCTTGAATTTTAGACCCATTTAAAAAAAAAATAGATTACTTTATCAGTTGAATAGATAGTAAGAAATTCTAAACCTTGCAACAACTATGGAAACAAACAAAAGCAGCTTTCGTGAAGGAACATTATCCTCAGTATTATTATTATTATTATAATCCTCTTGATAATGAAACACCCTCCACTATGTCAACCTTGGTGGTTCACTTTCATGGTAATTATTATGATTTTAGATATAAAATCATGTGTGAATTTATATAATTTAATTATATATTAACAATTTAACAAAAAATTATAACTCAAAACACACACAAATAAAAAATAAATTTTTAAAGGGAAAAAACAGAAAAAAAAAACTGAAATAATGATTTTTTTTTCTATATAACAAAGGAAAGTGGGGTATACTATATGAAACTGTATTATACTTAAATCAAATATGATTTTTTCTTTCTTTCTGCCTCATCACTTGAGACTAGCCCAGTAGCATGTCTTCTTCATCGCTTGGCTGTCTGTCTATCTTGGTTTGTTCCCTTCGTGGGGCAAAAATCTTGGTACTGCTGCCATTCTTCCACATGAAATGACAGTATGATTATAGTTTCAATGAAGAATGGCCGGAGCAAAATTCTTAAAAATAATTATACGAATAAAATAAGTATACTTTAATTATGTAAAAATGTATTTTTATTCATATTAATTATACATCTTAATTAATAAATAAAACTAATAAACAATTAAGAAAATGTCAAGTCTTAGTAAAAAAAAAGACCAAGAATTTTATTAAAAAGAGAAGGAATCCAAAGTAGGCACTTGATTTTGTCGCAATGGACATAAAGAAAAACAGCCAAATTAAATATAATTATTGATGGAGGGGTTAATAATATTGACAAAGATTAATTTGTACCACATAGATTATTACTATATTAATCTGCAGCATGTGATCTTTCCACTCACGTGCTGCTCCTTTGCCTTTTGTTGTGAACGAAAATTCATTTGCTAAAAGTTAGAGAAAATCAATTCAACGTCGAGGGGATCGATGCCAGGAGAGATCAAAATTCAATTTCATTGTCACAGTTTTTTTTTTTTTTATTATTTGTTTATGTAATGTAATTGATCCCACTCCCACACGAAACTTGTTTTTCTCCGAAGTACATTAAGATTTCTTGGTTGGATCTAATCATAAATAATACACATGAAAACAGCACGTTTCCTTTGGCCAAAATTTTCAACCCTAGCATAAGGAATTTGCTTTATTCTTCAAACCCCAATAAAACGTTTCTATTGGAGTTGAAGTTAGATTTTCACATGCACTTACAATGAATTAACCTAATATAAGACTAGTGTTTTGTCAAAATTAATTATCTCACATTCAATAAATATTTAATTTTTTATAATTTTATATTTAAATTAAATCTTTTCATTTACTATTAATTGATTTTAAGTGAAATATTTTATATGATATTAGAATTAAAATTTTTTTTATTACTCATCTCACCCTAGGAAGATTTATTAAAGTAAAATTTTTAATAAATATTTAATTTTTTTATAATTTTATATACAAATTGAACTTATTCATTTATTATTAATTAATTTTAAATTGAATATGCACCATGTTTAATATAAATATATCAATCCACTGCTATTATAATATAGTACAGGGATTTTTTTTTTAGTTAATGTCACAGTACAACATCTTGTAATGTGAGGTTGGAAATAGACCACACCAAACCAAAGTTATTGGTTACCTACTAGTCAAACTCAAGCCGCTCTTGATCGCCTCTTGGACTTTGGAATTGGAAGGAGTACCAGTTTGCAGATTTTGGAGAGTGGATTCATTTTAAAAGTTCAGTATTTTATTAACAATCGCATTTGATAATTAATTTCTTTCATTGCTTTCTAATCCAGATTTTTTTAATTATGCGACATGAGAAAATAATTCATGGTTAATCATTCTCTATAAACAAAAGGCTTTGAATTTTGTCAGTGATACTGTAAGAAACAAACTGCGTGCCTATGTGGTCCAACTATTTCTTGCACATTTGAAGCCAGAGAGCCAATGACGAACCAGATCCATTTTTGGATTCCGGAATCAATGCTGAACTCAATCTGACCACTTATTTTTATTTCCCTACAACCTGTCTTGTATTTAATGTTCCTATGTTTTTGAAAGAAAAATGAGTTTCATAATTGTACTACTATGTGATCAACTAGAGTCTATGGCTGAATTAGTTTAATTTCAAAGATCTCATTTTCCTCAAAAAGCCGAAGTACTGATCCCCCGTCTCCCTCTGTTCGTTTTTATTGTCATTGGCATGGGATTTGAAACTTGGATCACCCAAGTTATGGACCACAATCCATCAAACACATTAAAGAAAATGCTATGGCTCATTGGCCTAAGTTGTTATAATTCGGGTAGGATCAACCAAGTTTGGAACGACAATGGTAGTGGATTACTTTGTCCAGACCAGATTACTGTAATCATAGTTCAGAACTTCAAGTTCATTTAGGATTTGTCCTTGATAAATCCTGGACAAACTGAAGAAACAAACAAAAATTACACATGGATTTAGATATAATCAAGCATTTTTTAACCATTTTCTGAATCTAGTACCCGTGTCTATTGCTCGCATTTATTTTCCTTATTTTTTTTCCTGCTTTTCCTTCCCCTGATTACTACTTGTCATAACGAGTTGGTACGTAACCTGACAATCCTGTTGAAGTTGAAGTAGTCGATGTCATTTTCAGTTCCTCCAATATGAATGGATCAACGTGGAAGTATAGATAAATTTGTGGGCCGTGTTTCTTATCATTTTGTCACTACGCTTTTGATTTTTCCATACTACACTTACGAAGATTATATGGTACCTAATCTGCCCAATAATTAATCTAATTTTTAAGCCTGATAATCTTTTTTTCCCTTTTCACTAAAATGATTTAAATCAGGCTTAAAAATTAGATTAATTATTTAGGTACTAGCTTTATGATAGTCCTGACAAAGTGCATAACCAGGGTAGATTGTGGCACATGCAACGGTCATCCAATGCAAATTGGCTTCTTAATTATGCAGTTTTAAACACGAAAACATTGGTATAATATTTTGTTTAATTCCAATAACTTGTGTCATCGTGTGATGATGAGCAGAGTGCGTACCGCTTTGCTGATAAAGAAATTACAGGTCAAAATGCCACTTGCCATAAGATTAATTGGCCACTGCACCAAATTCTTTGTAGTTTTATTTCTTTTTATCCCATCGTTTTTATGTAAAATGAATTGATTCTACATTGACATTGTGAGCATCTCCCCGAGATTTCTGATACCCTACGCTACCCAAAACATAACGTATAAAGCCCACCATTTCAAACAAGAGACAAGTATTTGTTGCTTGCGTGTAATTACAATGGCTAAATTATTGGTACATTAATCAAACCAATTGTTAGAATATAAATATAGCCGTTGACCATTTTCTATCAGTTTAAGCTTTTAAAATGATCAGTTACCTAATTTTAATGTGATATTTAAGTTTTCGAAATCATGAAAACTATTTATTTAATATTTTTGATCTAATGCCTTATTGTTCATCAGATTGTGCGTAATTATTGCTCTGATCCTTCTTCAGCTTGCATATTTTTTATACACTTTGATCCATGTGTAAGTCTATTAATCAATCATCTGACTTACATATAAAGGGCGTGTTAAAACTTAAATATAACTATTCATATTTTTCTATCGGCTTAAGCTTTTGAAACAATCATTCACTCACCTTTAACACCAATGAACATAAAAGAGAAAGCAAGTTTTGTTTTTGACATATAGATTGAGTGAGATGCATTAATCCACTGCCCTCCCTCCCCTTTTTGCAGAGAGGGTGGCTATAAGTCAAAGGTTCATGATAAACAATATTGCATGCGTTTGTCATATGGAGCAAATTACTGAATGATTATAGCTTTTTTTTGTAAGTTGTATTTTTGTTTTCCCGGTCACAATGGGGATAAAAAAATTCGTACCAGAAAAAATATTTTTTTTGAGGTAAATATCTATTATCATAAAGGATTGTTGTCTGAGACATTTGCAGGTTGATTTTAGTTGAATGGGACTCCTCGAACCTCTATGGAGCCATTAATCATTCCACCATTTCCTTTTCTTTTCTTTGCTTCTGCTCCTCACAAAATTGGAAAAAAGGGTAAGCATTATGGGAGGCAGGATAATGTCAAACCAGCTGAGCCATGAGATTTTTTCTTCCTTTCTATTATAAGACTGGGGTAAGGTTCAGTCTTTTTCTTTTAAATGCAGAGTTTAACATGAATTCTTGTTTTTTTATTGTATCCTAGTAATCTTTGAAAAATTATTTATGTTAAGGATTTATTTAGATATAAATTAAAATTTTAAAATTTATTTGTACATATTAAAAATTAGAAATTTATTTAAATGTAAATCAAAGATTAAGCATCAAAGACATGCAGGCTATTTTTTTTGTTTTTCACAAGTCCTAAACCCAGCAGGCCCAAGGCATTGACAGACGCAAAACTAGAAAAGGCAGTCCACTGTATCAAGGTGAACCAGGTTACACTAAACAATCCAGAAAGCCCAAATTTTTTTGCTTTCATTCCCTTACTAGCCCTCGAACTTTGCTCTTCAAGTTTAAAATCAACCACCTAGCCTTCAAAGACAAAAGGGGAGCCAGCGAGCCAGTCAGACTGCCCCCCCCCCCCCCCTTTTTTTTTTGATTCAACAGACAGCCCATTTTTGTTACCTGACCACAAGGATTATGTCCATTAAACCTGTTATCCAGAGCTCTAGTGCAGAAAATTTCCTCAAATTGATATCATCACTCTCCAGCCAGAAAAATGTAAATTTTCTGGACTAGTTTGTGCTTTACTTCTGACAAGCAAATATACCGCTACAATTGAGTTTTTTCAGTTTGAAACAGAATTTTACTAAGATTAAGCACTCCAATATTTCAGAGAAAAAAACAGGTCTATACAGACGCATAGTACGAAAACCATTGATTTCTTAAGTTAAGCACTTCATCCTCATGAGTCATGGAAGTCGTACGAGCTTGTTTACAGCCGTGTCTAGGGCATCTACATTCCTTCTCAGAATTTTTCTTCACAACAATTAAGGAGCCAAAGAAATGCCAAGGATGAAAAGGTCAAATCAATAAATTTCATGGTAGCCCAAGTTCAATGTTGGTTTACCAAATGCAAGGGTTTCACTGCACACCATTAGTGAACTTAGGCATCTGCTGCCCCCACATTAATGGGAGCGAAAGATGTGATTGGCTATTAGGTCCACCATAAACAGCTTAAAGGAGCAGACTACAAGCCCTAACAATGAAAACCTAAAACATACCGTTACAACTGAAAAGGATACAGCTGTGTAGCTAGACTGTCAATGCCCCTCATTTCCTCATTTAATCTGCAATTGGGCAAAAAACTGCATTACAAAAGGCAAAACCTAGGATATGAAAAAGAATGATCTTACTACACTTATTTAGCGACACACAGATCCCACAGCCAAACCTAGGAAGAGAATGATAACTTACAACACATATAGTTTCCACTGCAGTTAAGACATTTATGACCAATGTTTTACTAGATATCATAAATCTGCACAACTGGAAACTTCTATAAACAAACAGAAGATTGAAAATAGTAACATGTTGCATTGACCAATAAATGGAAATACATAATTGTCAAAGAACCAATAGCATTGTTTAGGTTCAAGTAACAATTCCAATTATATTACTGATAAGTTTTATTCGTAAATGACTTTCCCACAAGAGGTAACTTATGTGATAAGCAAAAACATTGATCATCTATTTCTTATTGAAAATAGTAAAAATGCCTACTACAAGACCTGTAAATCTCCTTTCTCCTACCACCAGCTACAGCAATCTCAGAAAATAAACTAGCATTGATGGTTTTCTTAATAAATTATTTAGTTTAATGCATAAACACTAATTGGATTATATGATAGATTGATCACTTCAATATAACATCAAACAGAGTGCATAAACTAAAGAGAACACCAGAAACAAAATGAATTTATATTTGCTTCTAGTTCCATCTAATTTCAGTAGTTTCTTGAGCTCAATGCAACATCATCTAAACAACTAATTGTTTGTATCACCATAGATAAAAGACAAGAGAAATATTATTAAATACATCAAGAGATTCTACTTCAGTTAGTTACATCATATGTCCCCCCCTCCCCCTGTTTTTCCTCTTCTATTCTTTCCTTTTTGCCTGAAAAAAAAGGGTCATGGATGCTACCTGAGACATGAATTTATATACCGATTTCCCTTTGTTGCCGCATCAAGTGCTGCAAATCCAAATGACAATAATAAGTTCACATTTTCTATCAGAATCAGACAATCTAAACAACATAATGCAATACTTCTGTTGGGGAACTGAGCCACAACAATAGCTCCATCAGACTCCAGATGACCAATATGTTCTAATTAAGTGACAGAGAGAGAATTCCGCACTTTACTTCAACTGTATAATAGCGCAAATGCACATTATCCAAGTAATTAGCATCAATTTCAAAACTACACAAAGTGAAGACTAGTAAACTTAATTTAGGATAAGAAAACAAAAAGCTCTAGGGTTGACCAGTTGCTATAATTCTGGCGCTATGTTAATGATTTAGAAAATAGAAAAAGTACCCATAATTACCTGGGTTTAAGACAAAACCCAAGGATGTTATTATATTTTATAACAATGAGCGAATTAGTAAGCATAATACTAGAGCACAAATTTGCCCCTAATCAAACTGATAATTGGAGGAAGGAAGCATTATGTTTAACATTTCATTTACCAGATTCTTGAAGGCGCCCCGCAGCATCACCAAAGCAACGCATATGATCAACTGAGCCGCTAGTAACCTACAGTTGAAGTACTTTGCACGTCACGTACTTATTAAAAACCTAATTTTCACATGTCAATGAATCACTGAATTCACATTAAAGAAATTAGGAAAAGTAACATCAACAATGCTCCAATTCATTGCTAATACTCATATAAAGGAAGCTATACCATCACGTTGGAATTTGGATACACTGTAATGCATAATTTGGAAATTCAAAACCCTAAAATTGAAAAAGAAAAGAAATACCACCGTAATTGCTCAAAATCATAATTGCCTAAAATTTCCAGAATTTTAGCAACAACAAAGCATAATCTTTACGAAATTGAATCAATAATTGAATCAATTCGCATAAATTGACTACAATTTTCTCGAGAACCGTACAGAAAGTGCCTTAAATTAAAAAAAAAAAAAACTAAATAAAGGGGAAATCAGACCTCAGAAAGAGCCAAACGAAGCGAAGTAAAGAGAGAAGAGAAGCTGTCGGCGATAGCCAGAGAGTCTCTCTCAACTACCTCTATTGCTTTCAAGATGTCGCTTTTGTTCAACGGCAGTTTCGATTCGCTACCGTCGAGTCCACAGTCTTCCGTTTCAGTTTCTGGACACGTGGACGTTTGATCCATATCCCGTTCCCTGATCGTAACTTCCTGTTCCGTTGATTCATCTCTCTGATCTCCTGCTGCAGCTGACGGTGATTCTTCCATTTTTTCTCGTGAATTCTTTATTTTCTCAACTGTGCCTTTAGAAGAGTTTTCGCTTTTTCGGATTCTCTGTCTTCTATGTAGTATTGGAGTTTAAAATTTATCATTTTACTTTTTAAAATTTTTTTTTTTTTTTTTACAAATTTACCAATCCACATTGATTTTCATGCAATTCTAATTTTTGACCGTTAAAAATGAATGTCAAAGGTTAAGGTTGATCCATTGCAATTGTTAAAAAAAATATTGATGAATGGATTAAGTTAAACAAAAAAAATATTGACATATCAAAAAGAAATGAAAAATGAATTTTTTTTTATATTTTTCTTGTAATTTTTTTACAATTATAAATTTTAACATTAAAATATAAAATATATAATAAAAAAATTAATGGCATTGTTGATTTTTTAAAAATAGAATCTAATTATTTTTTATTTAATTATTGATATTATTCTTGAAATTTGAAACAAAGCACTTTTTCACCTTTTCACATAATAAAAAATAAAAAATAATTAAAATATTTTTAATTCAGATGAAATATTTTATTTTTTATTCATCAGTAATTAAAAATATAATAGAGTGATAAAATTATTAAAAAAAAATAAATATGAAACTCAAAATTTTTATTTTGTTTAGCTTAAATTGTGGCTCATTAAGGTATGGTCGTCTGGCCTATTGTTTTGATATTTTTTCACTCCATAAAAAGGTATAAATTATAGTACAATTAAATGCAAAATCCATAGCAAAAGTTCATAACCCAGAAAATCAATTATCAAGGATAAATCTTTTAAAGTATAAAAAAAATTACATCAACGTGTTTCCCATACAAAAATATATATAAAATACAAATATTTAAAAAAATTATATAAAAGAGGGTCAAAGCCCACATATTAGAAAATGACGTAAGTTGAGAGTTGAGACTAGATCAGCCCAACCTCGTAGGAAATCTAATCATCTTGGCCGAACCTCATCCACGTGTTCTTTTTTTAATCTTTATCTGATATTAACCGTGAATTCAAATTTTTTTAATATTTTTTTCGTAAAATTTTACACATTCACCGTGTATCAGACAAACTTGCTGAGAAAGCACAGCAAAACCAGTTCTGAGTAGAAGTAGTATACATTAATCCCAAAGGAATAAGGTAAAACCATCCTTCTTACGGTATATATATAAATTAAGCTTTCTATCCCTCCTTTGAGATTCACAAAATCGCAGACTTTCAATTCAGTGTTCTCTTCCGTTTTCCATTATTCACAGTTTTCTTGATTTTTTTTTTTTTTAAGATGGATTATGGTGCATGCCGTGATCAACTTGATGCAAGACTGATGAGGTACGAGCCACTGGAGACGCCAAGATTCTTTATAAATACTTTGTACAATCAACCCACACTAGGAGCTCTTCCCTTTATTTTTGATGACGACGACGACTATGACGATGAGGATCCCGCCGGTTATGAAGCTTTGGGTGATGGGGATAAAGATTATGCTTCGAGGCAGAAACTTGGAGAAAAGAATAGTAGCATGCGGGATTTGGATAAGGTGAAAACTGATGAAGAACGCTGCGTTTCACTTGGTTTCTTTACAAGAGTTTTTGGTTGGACCAAGGATACCATGCTTTACTGTTTATGTTTAACGTAGAATAATAAGTTAGCTACGGCATTGGTTTCATATAAATTTATCGTTAAAAGATAATATTAAATATATTTATAATTTAAATTTCAATATATATATTTTTTATTAATTAAAATTTTGGGCTATTTATTAATATATAAATATATTTTATTTATAAATTTTCAATGGTTAAAATTTTAAAATTTTTAGATTTTAAAATTGAATTTTAGAAAGGATATAAATTAATAAAATAATATGTTAATAAAAACTAACCTAACCCAAACTCAACCTGAGTGTAACTGAAATTAGAAGTTGATTTTTGATGATGTAATAAAAACTAACGTCATGCGTGGCAAGAAAATTGGACCAAATTGACGCCACAATCAACGTAATTGTTTTTTATTATTCCTCTCATTTTTTTTTATTTTTAATTATCTCAAAATCGTGTTTTTTAAATATTTAAAACTCTTATTTTAATATTTTAAAATTATTTTTCATACTTTTATTTTATATAAAAAAATTAAGAAACATCGTATTCATAAAAAGGTTAAAAGTCAAAAAAATTTTCTTCTAATTTCAATAAGCGTATGAAGACAAAAAATTGGGAACGAAGTAAGTTCTTATATGAAGTATGAAATATGAAGTTACGACATATATTTATGTATACTAATAATTTAAATATGAATATAAAAATATATAAGAATGTACTAATAATTTATGGTAATAATATTAATTTTTGACAAACTAATTTATGGTAATAATATATATATATATATATTTAACATATTAAGAGTAAGAATTAACTTGTAGCCGCCTTAGCCTAAAGTTATTTTATATCCACAAACGTTTCATACCTAACCCTAGTTTTGTTTCTTCTCATAACTCTTAAATACTTTGAAATCTAAATTCCCTTGCCGATTTTTCTTTGCAAACTCTTCTGTGATCTCTCCCTTTTAAAATAATTTTCTCATCAAAACCATGTCTGATGAAATGCCTATTGCTACAAACGATATTTCAATGGTGACGACAAGAGACGATGTCGAAGGAGACTTCATCTTTTCTTTGGCTTTGAATTCATCGGGACAAGAGACAACCCTGTTAATATGCACATCCGAGTTGTTCGAGCTTCGTGTTGAAGCAGGAGACAACGAATTCGAAGAAGGGTATTTTTCAGATGGTAATACTAATAATTTTGATAGTGATTTCGACGAGTATGTTCTGGATGATACCGACCCGAAGATGCGGCCAGCAAGTAAAACAGCCGTTGAAGGATTAGAGAAGGTGAAGATCGATGAAGAGTTAGGCAAAGTAAGGACGTTGCACTGTTCGGTGTGCTTGGACAGTTGAGGATGGAGACAGAAGCTAGACGTTTGCCTTGCTCCCACATTTATCATGCCGGCTGCATTATTGAGTGGTTGAAGAATAGCAACATGTGCCCATTGTGTCGCCACAAGTTGCCTGTTGTTGATTTTGATCTGAATTTAAAGATGCCTGAGGTTGATTTTGATCTCAATCTCAACGTAGATGATTCTTGTATTTAGTCCTTAGTATCTATTAATTAACTATGTGCATGTTTCCAGCATATAATTAACTATGTCTTAAAGAAATAGTATAGTATTAATATCGTCATAGTTCATTATACATTATAGACATTATTAATACAAATATTACAAATGATTTTTTTCTAATGTTTTTCAATATTTATTCCTTTATTTTTATGTTTTATATGTTTTAGACGCAATAATTAAGAGGTTCAAGACAAGATTAATGAGTACAAAAAACCCACACAGGAAGAGAAGTTTAGAGGACTCTGAGAATGTCAGCTTGACACCACATGTCCTATAAAAAAGTTAAATGTACATCATTTGCCTTTGATTGAGTACACCACATGTCCTGGTCGTGCAAGGTTCCGCTACACTTGACATATAGGGAAGAGGTTGGAAGGTAAGACATTAGACATCTTCATTTCCTGCATTCTAAGTTCTTTCTAACTTTTCGTACCTTCTTCCTCACTCAAACACTGACTTTAACATCCGAGTTAGGACTTGATAAGTCCTAATGCTCTCCCTTGACCTTTCCTTCTTATGTCATAGGTCAGACGTATGCTATCTTTCCAAGTCACATTTAGATTCCACTTCATTAGCTTAAAAAAAATCTCATATATATATATATATATATCATGCTTCCAATGGACTGACGACTTATATAGTAATGAAGAATTCTTTTGTGTTCAATGAAAAATTAAAAAAAAAAAATTAATAAGAAATGTATAGGGCAACTCATTACCTTACAGAGATTATATATCCAATTTTACGATGGCCTTACTTCAGTCTCCAATTTTATATTGGAATGCTAGCTTTGGTTACTAGAGAGGCATTCATGAAAAAGAAAAATCAGTTTTGAGAATTCGCAATATAGTAAAATTTTAATTTAAATAAGTATAATAAGTATATATATGTGCTTCTATGTTATTTTAAAATATGAACTAGTAAAATCTCTCTTGTTTCGCAACAAGAAGCACCAATATTTTTATTTTTAAAAGTATAAATAAAAAAATTTATATTTAATAAAGTTTAAAAATAATTAGTTTAAATTAACAAATTTTTTTACAAATATAATAATTATTCTAAAATTTTCTTGCTACTTATCTTTATTTGCTTTATTTCTTTCTTTAAAAGATTTTTTTTTCCACCAAGCCCAACGTAGGTTGTCAACCAAAAAGGTAAGTCCGTGACTTAAGGTTTTTGGATATCTTACCCTAAAAGGGAGGATTGCGCTTAGAATTACAAGATTCAACTGTAAATAAGAATACAAGATCGCATCTTCATGATAAAAGATGTGAGGATATAATTGATAGAACTAACATGAATATTTGATAACATTTTTAATTTTTTTTAAATTGTTAAAAATAAAATAATAAAATATATTATATATATAATTTTAAAAATTTATTTTTATGTACAAAACATCAGAAATTATATTACCCAAACAAATTAATGTTTCTTCGAAAAGCCCATTTAACTATATAATATTAAAAACCCAACCGGCTAAAAAATATTTCAGTTACACTTTTCAATTAGATATATAGACCATGTAGTTAAATTTTATTTAAAGTTAGATACTAATTAGATGTTAGATTTGCTATGATTTAGAATCTAAAAAAAAGAATGCGAACCATCAAAATGATGAACGCAAAATGCTAATGAAAGCTTATACTACAAGACAAATCACTTATTAGGGCATAGAAGATCAAAATAGCCTATGGTAACTATTTTTTCGTCTATAATTATAATCTTTTGAGACACACGTGCCTTTAATTTTAGAATTAAATTTGTTTCTAAATTTGAATATTGAGGCAGAAAAAATTATAAATATTTATAAATAACAATAATTGATGAGATTATCGTGAAAATTTTTTAGGAACTTCCACAATTGCCTCTAAATATATTACTCTCTTTGTTAAATGGGGGACTATCATATGAAAGAAAATAAATAATTCATATAGACCTGTATTCATAAACAATTCAAATTATTTTCATTAATGTACCAAAAATGAACAAGTAATAAGTTTTATACCAATGTATAATTTGATCTCTCTTTGTATATATTACCATAACGTGAATTAATTAACTTTGCACCAAATTTATTAGGAAAAAAAAAAGAAAACCTCTACTACTAATAAATTTAGAAAAACAACTTTTTAATAACTTCTTTACTTTATATTTTTTGAATTTAAAATTAAAATTAATTTAAATGATCTAGGTTTTAATTATCAATTAAAAATAATATGTACAACTACATCTTGTGAATTTAAATTAATATGAACATATAAAAAACTAATTTGGATCATGAAGAATATAGTATAATTTTAAGTACAGTAATTATTTGTCATATTATGGAGATCTACCTATATTGGCTAATTACTCTTTCTTTTCATACTATAAGATCAATTTATATAGGTTTTGTTATGTTAATTAGTTTTTATTTAGAACTAATTAATAATTAATTGAAATCCTAACAAACTTCATATATAAATAAAAAGTTATGATTTATAACTTTATACTATTGTGGCATTATAGCATATGCCCCTGCCCCTATAGAATAAAAAATACCAAAACTAAACAAAGCTGAAATAATAAAGTATGCATAACATATATATAATTTAAATTACAAAAATAAATAATTAGAAATTACCCAAGATATAGGAATATTAATAATCCTTAAAAAATAAGGAATCCAAAGGATACAATTCAGACAACCGGTATATATTTTTTGCTGTCTTACATATATATATACCGTACTTTTCAAATTGCAACAAAAATTATGACCTTCTGTTCTTCTTTTTATTGCTTTCTTTATTTGTTTAAGTTTTAAGATGGTTGATTTAGACCAAGCTCTACTCTCTTGTTTGGATTTGAGTGGGGAGGGAGTCGAGGCTTTGTTATGCATGCTATTAGCCAGCCTGTTTCCGATTAACGAAGGGGATGATCAGTTCTCTGATCGTAATCATGACAATGCTTACATGGAAGATATCATCGTCCTCGGAACTGATTTTGTCGAGATTAATGAGGAAGCTGTTACAGAGAAGTAGGATGATCCTCGTGCTCCAAAGATGAGGCCTGCAAGTAAAACAGCCATTGAAGGGTTGGAGATGGTAACAGTTGATGAAAAATCTGGCACAATGTCATGTTCGGTGTGCTTTGAAGATATTTCAATCGGAACAGAAGCGAAACGCTTGCCGTGCTCCCACGTTTATCATTCAGGTTGCATCGAAAAATGGCTTAATGAGAGCAATACATGGCCAATATGCCGCTATCAGATGCCTCTCGTCGATTTTGATCTGAATTTCCCGATGCCTGGCCTTGACTCCGATGGAGATTCTAAGATGTCAGCTCTGATGTTTGATTTGAATGTCGTGGACACTAAGTACTAAGGTTATGTTTGCTTTTCTTTTTAATCAGTGATCAAAGATTTGTCTCTAGTCTGAAAAGAAACTAATATCTAATCAACTCCTTGTCCCCAAATAGTTAAGATCGTAAATGATATTAAAAATACCTAGCTTTTCTTTCTGATTTTGATGTTTTTCTATTTTGTGCATGTTCTGTTATTGTTTCAATAGATTACTCAAACCGTAAACTTTAAACCCTAAACTCTAATTATTTAATCGAACAGGCACAACATTTTTACTCAATTCTCTGCTGTTAATTAGTTAAAATGGGTTAATTTTCTACCATAACTGTTAATCAAAGGCGGGTTTAGTTCTCTTCAAATCACCAGCAATTTTATTCTTCAGCTGTGCAAACATATAATTTGCAATTCAAAATGGAGGGTGTACTGGAAGTATAGCAAAGAAGTGAGGAAGAATATATGTCCTCAATCAGTGATCAGTTTGCCTTAACAGTTTTCTGTTCCATTGCAGGTAATTATGAATTCATGATTAGTGTTTTGCTCCATTGTTCTCATGTTTTATAACTTTGCTGGTCTTTTTTGTTTTAATTCACAGCATCTTTTACCAGTTGTTTCCAGATTTATACTTTTTCTAGCAAGGTTTTATGATATGCCACTATATCAAGTTCACATAGCTCCATTATGTTTGATTTAAATGCGTGATGGGGAGTTCTCTCATTGCACCATGACCTATTTTTTATGATTAGATTTTGGGCTTTCATCAAGCATCCAAATCAGGCCCTAGTCATCAGCTTATTAACATTTACAATCACCCTAATCTCTTGTACAGAAATCTTAAAATTTAAGACAAAAAATACCCTTTGAACTTTGGTAAACAGGATATGGAATAGTAGTACTTTATATTTGGTTAGAAAGGTAGGAACAAGCTACTTTGGCTAGTAGTCACATAAAGGTTAGGCAAACCTTTCTCTTGAAAAGATGTTTTGACTCAATATGTGATCTTCCTCTCTACTTTGTTTTTGTCCATTTTTCTTTTTCGTTGGATTTGACTCACTTCTCTCATAGTGACTTTGCCCTTCCCCACAAAACCATTAATAATCCGTCTTTTTCTAAGACAACTGTTACATATATAATTTGCAGCAGAAAATAAGAATGTATCACTGAATTATAGTACTAGTTTTGATGGCAATACAATTTTAGCAGAGTCCCCCACTTTACAAAAGACTTGGAGTTTTATCAATCCAATTTGATGTAATTAAAGAAACTAATAATACCATAAGGAAAGTGACAGGGAAGGTGACAATCAAACTATGTTTTCAGTGGAAGGTAAGGGAAGTGAACAAAACATCACTAATGGTGGGCCAATTGGCCGTTGGTTGGACACGGACAAACCAGCTTTTTTTTTTTTTTTTTTTACTTTTACTAAGGATGGTTCTTCCAATTTTATTCTATTTCTTAACCAACATCACATGTCGGTGACATATCATTCTTATACTTTGAATTGGTATTTAATTTAATTAATTTATAATAATCAAGTTAGAAAAGTTATATTCATCAATTTTAAATTTTAATATTTTTTATATAAAAAATTATATTTTTATTATGGTTTTATTAACCTATATTCTAATTGTGACAAACAATGCTTCAAAATTAATGCAAATTCATAATGGCATTGTTTGGTTTTCATTGTTTGATATGTAGAATTAGAGGCATTTGTCACAATATTCTAGTGACTTTATATTGTTTTGGATAAAATATAAAAGATCAATTTTAATTAACTCAATGACTATGACATATAAACAGATAATTTATAATAAGTAATGAATAAATTTATTAATTTCATAGATAATTGTAAGATCCATTAATAAACTTGAAATTTTGAATTATTAGAAACTAAAAATCAAATTATATTGGAAATATTAAGAAAAAAAAAATTCAAACTAGTTCCAAGTATCCTTCTGGCTTGTAGTATCCATGGCTCCGTGACACCATTGCATCCTTTTTCTGTTTGTTTCTGTTAATATTACTATATTAGTAAATCACTATTGCTACGCTTAGAAAAATTTAAAAAAATAAAAATTTTATTTATTTTTAATTAATAAAGATTTAATTATTAAATTATTTAAAATTATCTTTAAGTGATATGTTCTTTTGATGTTGAGATTTTGAGTTTAAAATTTTTAATTATTTGAAATCTAATTACTATTAATAAATTTTATTGTTATGTTTGCTAATTATTAAAAAAAATTATATTATATTATATTTTTCTTATTATTTTTTTAATGTTTCATTTATATAATAAATTAAAAAATTTCTTAATTTTGATATTAATAATAAAATTATTATTATGATAATTTGAAATTATTTTGTTTGGGAACAAATTGTAAGAATTTTCTCTCACTTTAGTAAAATTGAATATATAATTTTTCAACTTAAGAAAACATATTAAAAATTGTTCTTACAAATTTCAAAATAATTTTCATCATTAGAGATTTTCTAAATGAGAAGTTTTATTATTAATTCTATCTCTTTTACTATTTAAAATAACATGTAACATATACAAATAAAATTTTAAAAAATAAATATTTAAGGAGTGAAAATGTTTGTAAAAAACAAAATAAAATAAAACAACTTATATTTTGGATTAGAATTGTTTACATAAAATGGATTAAAGATTACTTTTGGGTTTATTTACTTAAAAATGATCAAACTTTTGTCAATATATTTTCTTGAAAGATTTGTTTTAATCTAATAAATAAAATTTTAGCCCATTTATCTTCCTAAAATAAAATTTAACAAATAAAATCATAAATTAAAAAAAAACCATAACTTATTTATCTCTCAAAACCAATAAAAAATCAATTTAAATATTAACCCAATCCATTTAATAAATAAATTAAACCCAAAGTCTTATATCCAAACCCAATAAATCCATAAAAATGTACACTTATTACCTTCTTTAACTTTTTTATGAGAATATTAAATATAAATTAGGTTAGATATTTTTTAATGCCGTTAAACTAAAAAAATCAAATGAAAAAAAAATGAAAAGGACATTTGACATAGAATATTATTTTCATTTGTAGTATAGATTTCAAATCCTAAAAAAATATGATTAAGAAAATAAAACGACGAGAACAAAAGACCAAAAGCACGAAGGCGGGAACTTTACTCCAAAATCGCCGGACCCAAATCCAAAATTAAGCAATAAAAAAAATTGAAAAAGGTACGTTATGTCTTTTTCAAAAAAATTTAAAGAAAACCAAAAACCCAAACCAAACGCTCTCTCGTACGTTCATTGCACTCGCTTTCCATTTTCCATTTTCCATTTTCCAACGCAACAAAAACATTTCTTGCTTCCTTTTTTTTTTTTTTTTCTTTGAGGAGGACAAAAGTAAAAATCTCGGGCTGTTCGAGATTTCGAAATCGGTCGATTTCTTCAACGGATCTGCTTCGATTTTTATTTTAATTCTCTGTCTGGTTTATGATCTTTAATTTTTATTTTTTTTAATCGGAAAAACTTGAATATCTTTTTTCCGAGCTATGAAATGTGTAGACTTAGTTGGATCTTCAAGATCTTGATCTAATCTCCTATTAGATTCCTCAGGTTCGTGCTACATTTTGTTCGTACATGTTGTTTTTCTGTAGAATTTAATGTTTTGTTCGGATCTGAATGGATTTCAATTATTGTCAGTTTAGCGTTTTTTAGCCTTTTTAAATTTATTAGTTAAGAAATTACATAGAGAATTGATAATGCAGCATGATGTTTCGAAATTATGATTTTTTCTTTCTTTTATTATGGGATTGTGATTGTTTGGTTGCTGATAAAACGGTGACGAGTGCAGCTCCGAGTTTCTTTCGTTCGTTCTCTTTTTTTTTTTTTTTTTAAATTTTAGTGTTTGTTCGAGAATTGAACACTCTTAGTTTCAGCTTAGCCTAGTGATTTTATGAAGTTCACTTTATTTAGATGAAGCGTAAAATAAGAAAAGAATCTCCTCTTTTTTTGATTTTTCACTCTTCTATTCTCTTTCACTTTCCATGATAAAACAAAGGCTAGACATTCAAAATGAGTAAACCTTTTTCTTTCTCTTAGTTTCCCTTTTAATGCAATCTAAATTTGTTGAAAGTTCGGTTTTCATTAAAAATTCTCATGACAAAACTTATGCTCTTACTTTGTGCATTTAGGCGTGAATAGATTAGTAATGCAATAAATATTAACTTTTTATCTAAGATAAATGTTTTTATTCCCTTTGTAGGAGTGAGTCCCATGTTATCAGAAAGATAGATTTCAGAGAAGTCAGCTTGAACATTCAGCTAAAAGGGCAGATGAGGGAAAACGGTACAGCTAATGGCTTGAATGGATCTCACGATGTAGATATTGAACAAATGGAAAGCTTTGAAGGCCTGATTAGTGGTAAGCAACAAGATGCTATAGCTCTTTCAGTATTTTTACTCATCTTCCTTTATTAAACTTTGAGCCCTGATTTTCCTAGGTGATTGGCTGTCTTCATTGGTGGAATGGTTAAATGGCATGATTCCTGATTTAAGATTGCCATTAGATGCAACAGAAGAGGAGCTGAGAGGGTGTTTGATTGATGGAATTATTTTTTGTACCATTTTGAACAAGCTGCGTCCTGGTTCTGTTGAAATGGTTCGATCACTCTTTTGTTAGTACTTTGTTTGCTGTATTAATTTGTCTTCAATATAGTTCTTTTTTTCTCTGTTAGACTTAATTGTACATGTTTGCATCTTGTTCTGGGCATCTTGCATCTTCTTCAACTTCAGGATGTTGGTCCCCAATGTGGCCCTGTAAATGTCAAGAGGTTTCTGATTGCTATGGATGAAATGGGGTTGCCCAGCTTTGAATTGTCTGACATAGAGCAGGTATCAATTGAATTTTGAAGGTTCTATTTCAGTGTGCTAGACATGTAAAGTTGGTTGAAACTGAAAGCATTTTCCTACTCATTGATCTTGAAACTGAAAGCATTTTGCTGACTCATTGATCTTAGCTTGTGCATGGTTAAACTAAGGTTGGCTTAGTTTTGGGTGTATAATTTTGGTATATTCCTAACTAAAGTGAACTGTAGTATTATTCTCTTTAGTTATATGTCTATCTCAGTGAAAATTAAGTGTCTTGGCATTTAAACTTCCTATTTCAAGCCTTTTGATCTAAATTATGGAATGGTTACTGGTTGGAGTGGTTTGTTTTTAAAATGATGGATCTGATCATTTGATCATGGAACCAAACCTCTATCTGGTTGGCTCAGTTCTGGGTGTATAGTTTTGGTATGTTCCTAATTAAAGTGAACTTTGGTATTATTCTGTTTAGTTATGTGTTTATCTCAGTGAAAAGTATGAGTATCTTGGCATTTAAACCTCCTATTTCAAACCTTTTGATCTCAATTTTAGAATGGTTACTGGTTGGAGTGAAATTCTTTTAAATGATGGGTCTGATTATTTGATTATAGAACCAAACCCCTATCTGATTAGAGGTGTATGATTAACTACTCATTTTTTGTTTGTCCAGAATGAAATACCCCGTTGGCTGGGGTTGGTTATGAACGTATTCAAAGTCCAAGTTAAAGAGTCCATTGCTATATTTGCTTTTCTTTCTACCTTTTGGTTAATATTTGGGATACGTGCAGGGCCACATGATGCCAGTTTTAGGGTGCCTTAAGACACTTAGGGCATGTTTCAATTCTAATGATGAGGCCAATAGTGTCCAAAATCCTTCCAGGAAGAGATGGAATCTTTCTGGTGAATTTGAAAGCATCCAATTGAAGCAAGGTTGTTATGCTGATCTTTCTGATGCAACAATTTTGGAATTATTGAAATCAAGCAGTTTAGATGTAAGACCCTGAGACCCGTTCATACTTGTGTTTGTATCTATTAGTGAATCCCATTATATTATTGGATTTTTGTTGCAACTCTTCGTTTAGCGCATTCTTATGCATCTTCTTTTGCACAGAATGCCTCTACTCAATCACTATTCAGTATACTGTACAGGATTATGGATGAAAGTATTGAAAGAAAGAAGGGAGATGTACCTCATGTATGTCATTCAGAGTACAAATATTTGCTGTATTTCTCTAGCATCATGGATGTTTTTCTTTTTGATCTCTTTTCAGATACTCATCCTCATACATCTGCCATATTGTACTTCTTTCCTGTACCTTTTATTTATTTATTTATTGATGGTTTTCTATGGTTTCCATTTTGCTCAGCGTGTAGCATGTCTGTTGAGAAAGATCATACAAGAGATAGAATGGCGAGTTTCAACTCGGGCAGAAAACTTAAAAAATGTAAATTACTTCGGAACATTTCCCCCCCTAGAGAATGCTTTCTCTTGTGCTGTGCATGAATAATGAATATTTATAATCTTGAACTCCTGCAGCAAAACAACCTTTACAGGGCTCGGGAGGAAAAGTATCAATCAAGGATAAGGGCACTTGAGACCCTAGCAAAGGGAACCATGGAGGAAAATAAGGTATTTGACAAATAGTTTAGGGTGTGTGCCTTAGTCTTTTTTGCCTTTAGTTGTTTCTCCCATCTCAATAATTCTTGGATCTGTTTTGCTTGATGTAGGTAGTTATAAATCAACTACAGCATATAAAGGTGCGATTCTTATCCTCTCCCCTTTTACTTAATTTATTGCTGATTTTCTTTAAAAAAAATTTTAGTGTCTTGTTCTGGATCTGTGCCTTTCGTCTTCCAAAGACTCCCATTGACATATTGTTCTATGGTTTTCATGTGTGCTGGTAATTGCTTCTTTCATACATCTGAAACTCAAGAACTGCATCTAATTCTTTGAATTGCTTAACTTAGATTTACTATTGTTTAAAGTGTGCAAGAAGGATAAAATATTTTTTCTTTACATGCTATTTCGATTTATATCTTGTGTGAAATTCAACTGGTGCACAAGAGTGAAACATTGATACAAGGGAACTTGAATGTTTAATTTTTCTTGTGAAGGAAAAGCAATCTAATTTTGGAAGAAAATTTTAAGGGGATGATTTAATTTTGTGTTGTTTAGTTTAGGATACTTATATTAAGTTTGTGCAAATCATCTAAATTAAATCTGATTTTCGGTCTTTGTTTAAAATACTTGGACTGAGCTGTGATACTTTTATGTTACCTTAATAAGGTTGGGCTTTCCGAACTGGAGCATTATAATTTAGATAATAGTGAACTTGATCAGAACTCTCTTGTGTGGTGGAATCAAGCTAAGATTGACATGGTCAATCAATCCTTCTAAATTTCTTTATCCCCATTAACAATCTTAATACCATGCCACTTGTGGTGCTTTGCAAGGAATTGTTGCTTTTTTGACCAAAAGCCATATTTTCTCTGTTGATAGTCTTATATGATTGATTTGTATGTTTCTTGAGAATTGCAGATTGAAAAGAGCAAACTGGAGGAGAAAGGTAAAGCAGAAGAGCAGGATTTGCTTCAGCTTAAGAAGGAGAGGATTCAGAATGACTTTGAGATTTCTAGACTAAGAGAGGAACTAGAGAGCAGCAAAAAGATGCATGAAAGGCATTGTCTACAGTTGGAAGCCCAGGCTGAGGATACTAAAGTGATGTTAGAAAAGAAGTTAAATGAACTTGAGTATCTTTTAAGCAATTCTAGGAAAAAAGTGGATGAGCTTCAGTCATTTTCTGAATCTAAACAAAAGAGATGGAAAAATAAAGAGCACAGTTATCAGAGCTTCATTGATCAACAGTTCGCGGCTTTAAAGGTTTGTCATGTTCCTAATTCTTATGATGATATTGATGCATAGTCCTTTGACATGAAGTTTTACACTGTTTAGGAATTAAGGGATGCTTCTAAGTCTATCAAACGTGAAGCCCTAAAGACTAAAAGGAGCTACTCAGAGGAACTTAGTTACTTAGGTAATGTTGGTTATTCATGCTGTTTGTTTTGTTGTTTGGCTTAATCTGCCATCTAGATTTCATTTTTTTCTATGTTGGGTTTTCAGCAATTTCTTATCATTTATACCCCTTTTTTTCTGGAGTAGGAATAAAGCTTAAAGGACTAATAGATGCTGCAGAAAATTATCATTCTGTTCTTGCTGAAAACCGAAGATTGTACAATGAGGTTCAGGATTTGAAAGGTACATTGGTATATCTTAGTTTGTTTGGGTTCTGTCACCAAGTAGCTGATGCTATTTCTTACTTTTTGTAGGAAATATTAGAGTCTATTGTAGGATAAGGCCATTCCTTCCAGAGCAAAGTAAGAAACAAACAACAATAGAATATATTGGTGAGAATGGTGAATTGGTTGTTTTGAATCCCTCAAAGAAAGGGAAGGACACTCATAGGCTCTTCAAGTTTAACAAGGTTTTCAGTCCAGCAGCTACCCAAGGTTTTAAATTTTCATATTTGTTCATTGTTGATAATAAAAAATTCATCTCTTAATTTAATAGCTACATAGTTTCAGCCACAACATTCATGACTGATGCTTATCTATGTAAAATTTTCAATGTAATATGTCTGTAGAGGAGGTATTTTTAGACACCCAACCATTGATTCGATCTGTTCTTGACGGTTACAATGTTTGCATATTTGCTTATGGTCAAACTGGCTCAGGAAAAACTTATACAATGGTGAGCTACTTTTTAATATTTTTCTGTTTGAAATATGTAATTCATTTTAAACGTGTAGGCTATATCTTATGCATTTGTATTTTCTCTTTCCAGAGTGGACCTAATGTGTCTTCTAAAGAAGATTGGGGAGTCAATTACCGAGCACTCAATGATCTTTTCCAAATCTCTCAAAGCAGGAAGAGCTCCATTATATATGAAGTTGGTGTTCAAATGGTTGAGATATATAATGAACAAGTTCGTGATCTCCTTGTAGGGGACAGTTCTCAGAGAAGATATCCTTTATTTTTATATTCTGGATTTCATTTCTTCTTGTGTTTCTCAGTTCTGGTCCGAAATTTGGTTCTATAGCTTGTCTTTTATTGTTATTGTTTCTTTATAATGATTTATCTCTATGTTACCCTAATGATTTATAAATTTGCAATCCTCATTTCTTAAATTTATGTATTTGGTCAAATAGTTACATTTTATTCCTTCTTGCTTTTTTCTGCTGTTAAATATGTTCTTTGTTTCCTATGACTTGCACACACTTGGGATTTGGAGCACCACCCAACCAAATGGGTTAGCTGTCCCTGAAGCAAGTATGCATTGTGTAAAATCAACCACAGATGTTCTGGAGTTGATGAATATTGGGTTAATGAATAGGGCTGTAGGTGCTACAGCCCTAAATGAGAGGAGTAGTAGATCACATAGGTTGTATTTTCACTTACTATTTTGTATATAACTTGTTATTTGGAGTTGTGTCTAATGGGTTTCGGTAAATTATTAAGTGCAGTATTCTCACCGTTCATGTTCGTGGCACGGACTTAAAAACTAATGCTGTCTTGCGTGGTAGTTTACATTTGGTGGATCTCGCTGGCAGTGAAAGGGTAGGTCGTTCTGAAGCAACTGGAGATAGGCTTAAGGAGGCACAACATATAAACAAATCGCTGTCAGCTCTTGGAGATGTAATCTTTGCTCTGGCACAAAAGAATGCTCATGTCCCGTATAGAAATAGCAAACTAACTCAAGTTCTCCAGAGTTCTTTGGGTACTTTTCTGTTTTCAGATTTTAATTTTGCTATTGTGATTTACAACATCATTATGCCCAATAATATGTTAAGTGGTTTTTATTTTCTCTTACTGATTAATTGTCCTTTTCTTTTAATATCAAATTGTAGGTGGCCAGGCAAAAACCCTTATGTTTGTGCAGCTTAATCCTGATGTAGATTCATACTCTGAAACTGTAAGTACTTTGAAGTTTGCCGAGAGGGTTTCCGGTGTTGAGTTAGGTGCTGCAAGGACCAACAGAGAGGGGAGAGATATCAGAGAACTTATGGAACAGGTATCCTTCTTTTCTCTTCCTCTGCTTATTTTCCCCTTGTTTCAAAAGTTAATGTGGCCAGGTGTTGAAACCAAGTAATGGTTGTTACTACCTTGTTTTTCTTATAATTCTTATTTCTATGGACAAAACAGAGTTACAGGCCAAAGTAGGATTATAAAAATCTCACTCAATAATGAGCCTACAACAGGCATCCTTGCAGCAGCATAATCTAGTTTACATTTTCTAGCTTTTGTCAGTCTTCATTTTTGCCAACGATGTGCATGAATCTGCCCGTTTAGGAAGATTTAATTCTCTGTCAGTTTGAGGAGATACTTTTAGGGTTTCTCTTCCTAAGCTCTAGATAAGATACAGTAGCTTTGGTTAGGAGGAAATTTCGCTGTAGCTCAAGATTCTTAACAGAATTGTATCTTTCTTAAAGAAGATTTTAACCTTTTTGGACCATTTAATCTGTCATTTCATTTCTGATCTTCTATTAATCTTTGCAGGTTGCATTCCTCAAAGAAACCATCACAAAGAAAGATCAGGAGATTGAGCATTTGCAGTTACTTAAGGGTAATGGCAATAGTACTAAGCATGGTATGAGCTCACTGAGGTATGGATCTTCCTCTCCTAGGGGACACTCCAGTGGGAATCCTCGACAAAGTCAGGGTTTTTCAAGACGGCAAAGCTTGGGAAATTTTGAGAAAGTAGCTTTTGATGTGGACAATTGCTTGGTTAACAGCGATAAGAATTCTGAAACTGGCTCTCATTGGTCAATGGATGACTCAAAGCATCACATTGAATCTTCTGTGCAGACAAACCTTGCAGGAAGAGATTTGGTTCAGAATATTGCTGATGATATTGAACTCTTGGGCTTTGGAGATGCTGATTCAGAGGAGAGATTAAGTGATATATCTGATGGTGATCTATCAATGGGTGGTACAGAAACTGATGGCTCAATCTGTAGTGCTGTAGAATTCACTCTTTTCCCTGAAGTTTCAAAACCTTCTGATAAACCAGAGAAGGTTGAGAAATCTGACAAAGCTGAAAAATCTGATAATATTGGGAAGTGAGTATCCTTCAACTCCTTTCAGCTTTTATTTTCTGTAGGATCTTGTTTCTGGATTGAGTAGTAGAAGCAAGTTTTTAATCAATTATTCTTTTTGAAGTAGAAACTAGAGTTACTCACTAATAGTTGCTGGTAGCATTATTTATAACCACAAGAATCATTACAATATCTGGTAACTTGCTTAATTATCCTTTTCCTCTCTCCTTTGCTCTCTAAATTCATGATTATTTATTTATAACAAGTTGTTATCTAAAGTATGTGCAAAAGTATTTTAAATAATATATTTTGCTTGGGCTTGAGGACTCTGTTGCTGAAACAGGAGAGTGAGAAAAGTTTTTTGATTTTTCTTGTTGGTTCATTTGTTGCTTGAAAACAGGTCCATCGTCCCTTCTAAGCTTCCAAAGCTGTCTCAAAAGGTTGTGCAAACGAAATCTGCTCGATTGTCAATGCCAAGGAGCTCCTCAAAGGTTTCATCAAGTATGTAATTTATATGGTATTCTATATTTGAACTGTTTTATTAGTCATTTTTCAGGCTAAAAACTATCTGAGCAGCGATACTACGTTATTGCTACAGCTTATTTTTGCTGATTTGTCAAAATTTTTTTTTATCTGAATACCATCTTCTCTCTCAGTTTCTTAAAATTTATTTCTTGTTCTCAGAATTTCGTTTTCTTCTTGGAATGTATATCAGGTGCTAGGAAAGTTACTGCTGCCACCGCTGGCAGTTCTTCAACTAAGCCTCTGAAAAGACGGCAGTGATTTGAATTTATATCTTGGATGGTAGAAGAAATGTGACTCAGCTTAGTCTGTAATTATATTGACAGCTTTACTATGTTTATTGCCGTAGGTTGTTCCTCACTTCCATGGTAATAGTAGAGAACTCCTCACTTGTAACATACATGGCTCAAGGGTCATATCAGCCCCTTCACTCTGGTTCTCATCACATTGCCCAGCTAAAATGGAGGGTATGGAGTGGGCGGAGAGCGAAAGGGGAGGGGAAGAACAACCCAATTGACTGATTATTAAAACGAAAAGAAAAACCAGAAAGTTATTTAGCTATTTGTTTAACGTTTACAAAAATTAAAAATGATGAAATGATGTTGCATTTGTAAGTTTTCAATTTAATTTTAAAAATTGAAGAATTATCCATGCATTTTATGCTAATACCATATTATTTGGGAAGAAGAGGCCACCCATTTCATTGCATTTGAAGAGTTTTTTGGTTTTAACCATATTCCTCTGCTGTGTAAGGACTTATTTTCTTCATTCCACTGCAATTGCGGTTTTGAAATCTATGGTATGAAAACAAGCACACTAAAAATATCAGAAAGGAACAGAGGCACATGCCATCGAATGGCGACCAAATTCAAACTTATAGTAACATGTTAATTGAACATGAAATCAATTGAAGGGAATCATCAGAAAGAGGAAGATGTTCCAACAGCCCCAACTCCAGTTCACCGAAAACCTAATGTTCCAACAGTATGAGGATCAGTTTTAATGTTTAGTAAATAGCTGTAACCGTAATAAAATTCAATTAATGTTTTAAAGTTTCGTGATGTGTTAAGGAAAAAAATTGTGATGTGATTCTTAATTTAAATCTTACAAATTTTTTATGTTTAAGAGTAAACTATACTTTTAATTTGGCAATAAACCAAACAAGGGTGGAGGCTTATGCAGGATGAATCATCGTTATGCCATCAAGTACTAAGAGCAAAATATTTTCCATGTAGCTCGTTTTAAAGCAGTCTTGGGCACTAATCCATCATATGTATGGAGAAGTTTATTAGCTGTAAGGTTAATTTTGGAAGCAGGGTCAAGGTGGCGGGTTGGAGATGGAAAAACTGTGGAGGTTTGGCATGACGGATGGCTCAATAAACCACCCACATTCAAGCCACTATGGACTGAAAACCAACAATTAAAAGTAGCTGCGCTGATGAACAATGATAATAGATTTTGGAACATGGAGATGTTAACAGGATTGTTTTGCCGAGAGCACATTGAATTAATCCTTCAAATACCGTTGAGTAGTAGCCCATGTCTAGACAGATTGACATGGAATGAGTCAAAAGTTTGGGTAATTTTTCGGTAAAGTCTGCCTATCATGTTGCTAGAGAGTGGCTAGGGAAACAGGTAGGAAAAAGGAATACTCGGTCTCCAATGTGGAAGTTGGTATGGACAAGCCAAGGTTATCCCAAAGGTAAAGGTCTTTATGTGGAGGTTGATTTGGGGTATCTTACCAGCAAGGGGTATTCTCAAAGCTCGCAGGAACCCGGTTGAGGACTCTTGTTGTGTATGTGGGACTGTGGAGGAATCTTGCTATCACATATTTTTGAATGCAGGTTCAGCGGTTAGGTACGGGAAAGAATCTGCAACTGGTGCATGGATGGCTGGAAACATGGACCACGGCCCCAGAATTTTGGACTGTTTTCTTGATTAAGGCAAAGCAAGAAGAAAGGTTGGAAACAAGCATGTATGCACGATGCATGCTATGGTTGAACAGAAACAGATGTCTCCATGAATCTACATGTGGAATTATACGTGAGGTGGTGTTTAAGGTGGACCCATTTTTTGCAGGAACGCAGGGAATTGCAGGGAGACACTGATAAGGTGGATACCACCTGTGGATGTGGACTTCAAAATCAATGTGGATGCATCTTTTAATTGCACAAACAAGACAACAAGGTTAGGAATGATCGCTCGAGATAAAAGAGGTACAGAGGTGCTATGGGCAGCAACGAGCACTTTGAACGTAAGCTGCTCTCTTCATGCAAAAATGAAGTCCGTTCTCTTTGAGATTGGTATTGCTAGAGAATGGGGCTATGATGAAGTGGAGGTGGAAACTGATGCAATAATGATGGTACAGAAGCTTGCAAAGGCGGGGACTCTTACTGGGTGGGAACAGGAATAACAATGGATATTGTGAGGGCAGCATCGCAGTATAGAGTTTGTCGATTTCTACATGTCAACAGGCCTATCAATACATTGGCTCATAATGTTGCCCGGCTATCTTGTACTGAGGGTCAAATATATGTATGGAAGCATCTTCCAGATTCTATCACAAATGTTGATGTTTTTCTTTCGTAATAAAAGTTTTCATGTTTGATCAAAAAAAAAAAAAAGAGTAAACTATATTTTCTTATAAATCAAAAACTCATCATTAGCCTATGATTTCAATTAAATTATAAAGATTTGTTAGATTGACTTTTTTTTTAGAGTTCATTTGATTCGCGAAAAAATATATTTTTTTGAAAAAAATGATTCTTCAAATCACTTGATAGATTTTGGAGGATGAACGATTTTTTATTTATATAAATGTAAAATTTACATATTTAATTAGAGAAATGTAATATTATCTAAGAAACTCTTTCACTATATTATATTTGATATCATTGTGAATAACACATGATATACATTTATATTTACATTACTTATCTATTTATTTAATATTTTAAGTTATTTATTATTTATGTAAAATGTGATTAATTTATTTAATATTTTAATTAATAAAAAATAAAAAATTACTAAAATTATTTATATATGAAATAATACTTTTGTAAATAAATATTTTCAAAATATTTGTATATATATATTTAGTTATATTGCATGGAACCTAATTACTATCATAACGTTGATTGTTCCTATACAGAACAAATACGTGGATTGACCAATATTTTGAAACTATAGAATTTTAAAAAATATATTTATTTCATAACATATTTTCATAATAAATTACATTTTTTATTTTAAAAACATAGTATATATTAAAACTGTAAAATTTAGAAAAATAATTATTTTATATTTTTGTATAACAAACATAATCGTATTAAACAAGTATAATTTTAAAATATAATAGATTATGTTTTCATTTTAAAAACACAATCTAATTGAAACAATAAACTTTTAAAAATAATTTTTTAATCAAACAAAAACAAAAATTTTATTATGATTCACAAATTTATTAAATATCTTTTAATTTTAAATAATCAAAATAGTATTTAAAAGTATACATATGTTAATAATTATAATTATTACATTTTTATTAAATAAATTCAAATCAATTATAAAAACTAAATATAAATTTAATTATGTTGAATAAAAACTCAATACAAATAAAAATTAAATTAATTTATATTTCCTAAAAAATGAAATTTAAACTTGAGTATTGCCATATATCAAAAGATAAGGCTTGAAATATCATTGTGTGTGCTAATTTAGTCTCGACTTATCATGTAATTTTTTTATATTAAAAGGTATAATAAGTCGTAATTACCATTTTTTAGAGCAAAAGAAAGACAAATTTTGTATTTCGGGTGGAATATCTAAAAATCTTAGGGATAGGAGAATTTTGAATTCTCTCTATTTTCTCTTTCTTGATATTGTTTAAAATGTAAGATTCTGAATCTAAGGAATTAGATTACAAAATGTAGGATTCTTAAATTCTACATTTTGCAAACCAAACACTCCTTAAGATTTTAGTTTCTACTTATTTTTTTTATTTATTTTAAATTCAAAATAAGATATAGCTTTCGTTTTAAAATTCATTTTGTCTTACTAAAATATTTATCTTTAACTAATTTAAATCAAATACTAATTTAGTTTCTTTATAATTTACAATGCATAAAATAAGATATAAAATATAAATAGGACCAACAACATACTATTTTTATATATATTTTAAATTTTTTAAAAAATTTAAATTATGTTAATTTTTTTTAATTTTAAATTTTGTTAGATTACATTTCTATAACATTATCTTATACTAAATATATATTATTAAAAATTTTAAATAATATTAAATAAACACCCTATCAAATTATCAGTATAAAAAACAATAGGAGAGGGAGGTACTTTGATATATTAAAAATTAATTTTTGTATGCTTTTAGTTGTAGTTTCATTTAACTCATTATTTATATTTTACATTACAAAAATGTTTTAACTTTAAATTTTACCTTTTTTTTTTTTTACAAATACTTTTATGTTTGACTTGGGTACTTTAACATTAATATTAATGAGTATTTCACGCAAGTTAAAAATGAAATCTACAAGTTAAAAAATGTTTTTTCTCTAATAAGTATGCTAATTTATGTAATAACCAATAAATTATTTCTTTATTTTCTTAAATAAACATCTACTAACATACTTAAAATTTATTTTATTAGTTACTTAACAAACTTTTCAATATATTCAACCATTTGGACATAAGTCTTCATTATTGAATTAATTAAAGTTTTGAATGATAATCTTTACTAAATATTGAATAAAATCTATTAAATAATTCACTAACAAAAATTAATGAATGAAATATGAAATAATAATTTTAATAATAAAAATATATATTTATCTCATTTATATTCAACACATAAACCAATTTTTAATAAGTAATACATAAATTATAATCAAGACTCTTGAAATATATTTTTTATAAATTCATATTTTATCTTTAAAGATTTATACAAATATTTAACAAATCATTAATATAAAAATAAAACTATTTCTTCATTGCACTTGAATAAAATTAGTTAAATATATATAAACAAGATTTAGCAATAAGTAGGACTCTACTAACAAAATTTTTCTAGCGTTTTCATTTACTGACAATATTTAACAAAAAAATTAATAATTCCCAATATCATAAATAAAACTAGTTTTTAGATATTAAAATTATGTTTGATAAATATTTTATTTTTTAATACTAAATTAAAATTATGTTTGATAAATATTTTTATTTTTTAATACTTTCTTAAAAGATTATCGAAGATCTTTCTTTCATCTTATACTATTCAAAACACTCAAATCCATAACCTAAGATATATTTGTTTTTTTTTTCTTTGGGTTGTAATTTTTTTTCTAATTTTTTGGTTTGATTTAGGTAGAAAAAAGAAAAAAAATTCTGTTTGTGGGTGATAGTGATTTTAGATGGAATTTTTTTTTTGTTGTAGAGGCTAAAAATAATTATTTATTTATTTGGTTGTTTCATATATTTTATTCTTCAAAATTTTCATTTTCAATTATTATTTATATATATTTCTTTTAAATTTTTTATTTTCTTTCTTGAAAATTTATTTTTCTTATACGTTTTGGAAAACCAAAAATAAAAAGGAAAGTGACTCTTGATAAATGATAACCATTTGAGACTTCAAGTGTCAACTATGTGTATATACATAGATATATAAATATTTTCTAAAAAAGAAAAAAGAAAAAAGAAAATCATAAACGTCTTGGCAACCAATTTGACTTTCAAGTATCAACAAGATATACAGGTATATCTTTTTTTTTTTTTGAAAAAAACCGTTGTGCAATATTTTATAAATACAATCAATTGAACTTCCAAGTGTCAATCATATATGCGTTTTTAAAAAATAAAGTAATAGAAAATTTTGATAAATGGCAATCAAATGGTCCTACAAAGTGTCAATTATATATATATATATATATATAAGTTTAAACAGACAATAGAATATAAATTTTTTTTTAGTTCTTCGACAGTATTATCCAATAAAACATGCATATAGAAGTTGTCTGATAGTGGCTAGTTTTCATAAAGAGTAATAGGTCACCAAATAAAGGAAATTATAAGGTGGAAGAAAGTCTCAAAAAAAACTAAACTGAATTTTACCTACTACCACATAATAAAATTCGAATAGTTATTAAACAATTGAAAAAACCAATAAATGAATATTTATCATGCTTTTTGAAATATAAATTATTACATGGGATTTACTGGAGCATAGATAAATTGTGAAGCCTTTATATTTTAAATGACACAGGAAGTGAAATATATGTTTACTGTTTCACATCAGTAATATTTCACATGTCAAAATCAAATAAAGGCTCACATGTGAGAAAAAATATCCGACCCATTTCCAAAACGTGAAAAAGTTTTCACACATCACACCGGATTTTCCTTCCTTCTATGCAAATATAAGTTTTTAACTTTTAATCTACAAATAACAAAATTCCCATCTATACATTAAAAATATTTAATTGAGATGACAAATCAGCAGCTATATAAATAAGCGAGGAAGTAACACTTTTTGTTAAAACTGACCAAGATTTCACCATTCCTAAATACCATCCAACATAACCAACCTTCCCAAAAGATGTTGGGTCCAACAGGAAAAAGAAAAAGAAGACGTAAAAAGAAAAGGGTAGATCTCATATTCTCTCACTTTTCGTAGAACATTTGGAAACCGAAAATAGTCTCTGGCTTGGGTTTACATTTGGTTCCTGAGAAACGGCTGGATTCTGTTGTTCGGATCAATAAAGACAGTGAATGGTTGGTTCTGTAACAAGTGGATGATGCTAATGTTTCTACGCTGTTTTTTTTTTTGGGTTTCTTTTCTCTTTAAATACTATAGGTTTGTTCAGTTTTTGAAGTTTCGATCATGAAAGGGTTTTGGGGTTTTAAAGGCATATGAAAATAAGATGTGTTTTAATGCTTGGGTTCCTGAGAAACGGCTGGATTCTGTTGTTCGGATCAATAAAGACAGTGAATGGTTGGTTCTGTAACAGGTGGATGATGCTCATGTTTCTACGCTTTTTTTTTGGGTTTCTTTTCTCTTTAAATACTATAGGTTTTTTTAGTTTTTGAAGTTTTGATCATGAAAGGGTTTTGGGGTTTTAAAGCATATGAAAATAAGATGTGTTTTAATTTTAATTTATTTTTGGTGTGTTTACATACAAAACATCAACATGTAGGAAATTTATGACTATTTTCGCCAGTACTAAATGCAGTTGTATTCGTTATTTTAGCATATGAGGGAATTTTGAAAAATAGATTAATTCTAAAAAAATTAAACAATCTAGTGATTTATAATTCGTTACTAACATTAAGAAAAGAAATATTAATTGTAAAATTTGATCTCTATTTGATAAATTTTTATTGAGATTATTTTTTATATTTAACATTGAAAAATAATGCACTCAATTTTATTTTTTCTCTTTTTTTTTTAAAATCGTTTATTTTCATTTCATGTATATATATATATATATATATATTAGTTTGTGATCCGTGCTATTTATAGGTTGTTTTTATATAATTATATGTAAAAATATTATTTTAACAAAGACATAAAATTTATATATGCATATATCCAAATGATATCTAAGAGTAAATCATTATTATATGGATACTACATGTAATCAAAAAGTTAAATGAAAAAAAATCAACTTAAACACTTTTCCATTAGTGTGATCAAATTTACCTTAATTAATTTAAGATTTTAAAGTGATTTCACCTACTTTTAAAATCCATTGAAAGAAATGCATGATTCCTTTTAATAACTATTTGTCTTTTTATTAATTTGAATACACATATATTAGTCATAAATCATATCATTAAAAAAATTATATTGTTATTGAAACTTGAAATTTTAATAATATAGGACATTTGAAAATATGTTTTTGAGAAAAATTTTTCTATATTGAAATATCTACTAAACCAAATATTTTATATATGTTTGAGAAAAAAAGAATCAAAGATTTACTATATATGTATGAAAAAAAATCAAAGATTTATTATATATGTATGAACTTTGAGTTGAAAACCCAATATAAATTCAAATAATATCAAATTGATTAAAATTTCTGTTGAATCACATAAAAAAAATGAAAAATAAAATTGTAAATAAAAATAAGTGAAAAATAGTTTCTTTCCCTACTCATTATAAATGAAATACTTAATAATCAAATAAAAAAAATTAGAAAAGTAGACCTTTAATCATTTGTTTTGACAAATTGAATAATGAATTTATCAAAGAGATAGAAACACATAAGTGCCAAATATTAATAATAAATCAAAAAATCATTCAAAGAGGTCTACAAAAAAAAAAAACTTTTGATCTTTTAAAAAAAAAAAAAAACTTTTGATAAAAAAAACTTTATCATCATTCACTTTTTTTTTTCACATTATAACTTTTTGTTTTACTATGAAAACCTTTCAACTATAAAATTGAAAAGAAAAGATTAATTATCAATTAATTTTCATAGTAAAATATTTAAAAACACTAAACCAAAACTGAAATAAAAAGAAAAAAAATTTCAAATAATCATAATTAAGATTAATTTAATAATTTTAACTTGAATAATCAAGGAAAACATATTTACAAAAATATAATACTAACTAAAAAAAATAAAAGAACATGTCACAAAAAATAATAATACTCGCAAAGTTATAATCTTACAATACTCCTTCAGAGCTTATTATAAAATGTAAAAAATTGATGTAAATTATCAAAAAGTCATACCATTCTTTAAACAATGTATCACAGGTAAAAAAGAATAGAAGAATATAAATAAAAAAATTTTGACATCAGTTGTTGTATGTGTCAATTTCTTCATATCACCATTATATATATATATAGATAACATAAATACTCATAAATGTGAATCTCAATAATTGAGCTATCAATCAATTACATATTATTATGAAAAATTTGTATCTCCTTAATTACATATTATTATAGAGTTTAAATTTTAAATATATAATTTGACCTATCAGTTCTTTTTATTTTTGTAATCAAACACCCAAAATTAAGGTAAAATATAAAAAACTTTAGAGAATTCATCACAAAATTAAAATTATTGAATGCATGGCCGATAAGATTTTTACTGTAAAAAAAAAGAGAGAAATATTCATACTTAGAGTTAAAAAAAATAAAATTAAAGACATTGAATAGGTAACAATATTTTTGGACGGTAATTGAAAAAATATTAAAGATTAAATTAGTTTGTAATTTTAATTTTGAAATTTGAATTGTTGATTATGATCAAAACACATGACATCATTTGACATTATTATGTATAAAAAATTACCCTACATATATAGACTTATTTCATATTTTTTAAGTTAGTATATTGAAGTTATCTTTTGCATGAGTGTGTGTGTATTAGATTATTCTAGCAAATTAATATGTTTATATAATCATAAATTAAGATTAATAAATATGTAAAATTATTCATGATTTATTATATTTCTATTTGAATTTAAATTTTTTGAATTAATGATCAAATTAATTATATCTAATTTATAGGAGCCAAGAATATTGGTATTTAAACATAATTGTAATAAATATATTTAATCCAAAAAATCACAAACTATACCTTTTATTTAAACATATTTAGTCCAAAAAATCACAAACTATAAATATATTTTTGAATAATTCATTTATAATAAAATTTAACATCGATGAATAAAATTTATTACTTTTTAAAGTTTCATTTTCATCTATAATTAAAAAAAAAAAAAAAACAATTGCTTGCATAAATTTAACAAGGGTTTTGTGCCACTCATGATGTTGCACTATTGCAAATCATCATATATATATATATATTATATTTGAAGATATGTATGAAATTATAACCATAGAAAGGTGCGATGGGTTTAGTAGGCATTTTACCGATTTGACAGCTCTTTCAGAATTAGCCGATTTCTTTCATTTTCATCATGGTAACTTAATACTCCTTCGGGATTTAAATTAAAATTTAAATGCTCATTTTGCAATTTCTTAAGTCAAACTTAGTAGTATTGATTGAAATTAAAATTTTAAAAAATTTTAGTGCAGGATTTTTTTTAAATTTATTTTCTGAACATATGATATTGTAATAAATATATCCAAAAAAATAATTGAGTTGTATGTGTAAGTATCCTCTAATTTTCCAGGAGATACTACTTTCTATGCATTTTATTTCCTTCGTTTTTCCTCCACTGCAATCCAAATGTATTCCATGTATTAATTGTTATTCAGTGTGTAATCTTGCTGAGCAGTAGTACTCGTCGGTCTTGAATAAACTCCAATCAAACACTTTCAATGATCTGGAGAGAAGGACAAAAAGTCAATTCCATATGAAACAGTGAATCCATGTAGCTTCGGTGAATGCATCAGCTCACTGCATTTACAACATAATAATGAACTGTGACATCAGTAACGTGATATGGGCATTCATTTGGTTTGGTACTTGAAAATTACTGCGGTAATTTCAATATGATGAAGTTTGCAGTCAGAATTGGCAGAGTTGGGTCTTACTTCTGAGAAGTACAGGTCAGTGCTCAGCGCATAATTTTTATTGTTCTATGAATGCAACAGTTATCTGTCAGACAAGTCAACAAACAATCTGAAAAGACACGCGTGGATATCTCAGATTTGCAGTAATTACTGAATTATTGAAGTAGGAGACAGTTAAAGATAAAAGTGTTGATAGGATAGAAGAAGATAAAGAGAAACTGGTGAGCAAGTTGATGGAATACGGGAACAAAAATGGATAGAGCAGTCTATTATTATTAGGACAACTTTTTGTGAACAATGTTTTTTACCTTCTGAACTACTTTAGCTCCGAACATAGTAAAAGACTAAAAGGGAACTTTCAGGTAAAATTTTCTATGATTTACTACCCTCATAGCTCCATAGCCTCGATAAAATACAAGTAGAAGGAAACAAGATTTTTATCTCCAAAACGTCTCAACAGCTACATGACTACTTTTCCCTTGCTATCAAGTTACAATATGAACAGTATGGTGTTTCTATTTTAATTCTAATTATAGAAGTGAAGAATGAATCAATAGTATAGTGAAGGAATTCTTGTGCGAGTGTAGTAACCCTCTTTGTGGCAGGAACTCGCATATCAATCTGTAAATCAGTTTGACAGTATTCAAGACATGCGTTTCGGATTTACCGTGTAAGATGTGCATCTATGTCTATCCCATTGAATATAGACATCCCCTGTACAGTAACCCTCATGTGAAATGGCAGAATGTGTGACCCCTCTCCATTTTTAGTGCTAAAGCTCCATCCCTTTTTCACTTGCTTTTGGCAACAGCCACTCCTAAGCACATATGGAAAGGCTATTTTAATTCAATAAGCCAGTTGTTTCAGGTCTAAACTCGAGCAATTGGAGAGAATGGAGGGTTAATCACATAGGATGGTGGGATTGCTTCCACCTTCTTGCTGACTTTCTTCTCCTCCTCTGTGACTGCTTCAATTAAGAATTTCACTTCCTCCCCAAGAAGTGCTTTTAGTGAATTGCATTGGGACAAATGCTTGGTTTGTGCCTCCCCAGCAGCAGCGGAGTTTTCTGTACCATGCAATATAGCAATACAAATGGAAAAAGCTTGTAATGCAGATAACTTTGCATGGAAATCAACTGCATACCCTCCTTCAATAGCTGTCATGGTCAATGCTGGTGTATTCTCTTTGGCACCCTACATAATAATTAAAATTAAGTTAGTAATGGGAGAGCTTAATTAAACCTACAAAACGAACAATAATTAGAAATAGTATTAAGAAGCAAAATGGTTTTCAATGATACATTACCCGGTAAATTCCATATCTTAATCATATGAGCATCTGAGCTACAAATCAAACCATCTCGATAGAAAAATAATTCATCTTTTAAAAATATAGCAGAAAGAAAGGGGATGTAATATTATTTCCATCAGCTTCCTAGAACCCCGTTAAAAGACCCTTAGACAAAAATATACATGCATATTTTATAGTTCATTTAACACTGAGCAGGTATAGAAATAGACCCCTATCCAGGCCACAAGCTGCACATAGAGCATTTTAAATCAACACATCTAGAGCTCTAATCCCTACAAAATCTTCAATGTTAAATCCTCTCATCTGGCACCAGCATCCTAAACCTTTTCTTCTAAAAGATATTAATGTGATCCTTACCCAAAATCTGATAGTAGAACTTTCATCATGCAAACTATATTTGTGAGAAATTTGCTTTGGCATAAAACTAAAACCTTACCTGAAGAAAAAGCTCAAAAGGCCGCTCACTGTCCACCAGTGGTTGATCGTCAGAACAATTTATACTGGGATTGCCAAAAACTACAAGGGGACAGGCCATGTCCCAGCCTCCACAATCACAACCTCCACCCATCCTCCACCTATCCAGTAGTGATGAAGGACCCTGTGTCTCAGCACTAGGCAAGCCATGGTTTCCAGATGGAATAACCACCTTCACCTTTTCTTGGCTCCTGTTATCTTGTATGTTGCTTTTACTTTCCTCAATCATAGAGACATTGAGTAGGTTTAAATGCCTCTTATCACCTATTTTATCCCCTCTTCTGTATTTTAAGCTCTCTCTCTTCTTAAATGGTACTTGAATGACTATGGCTGCAATTTCAAGATTCGGATGCAAATCATCAGGTAGCCGTGGAGTTGATCCATTTGGGGATTCAACCCCATCACTGTCAGAAGCAAGATTGAAGTGATCTTTAAGCTTCACCGCACTAGAGCTATCATCTGATGCATAACATCCCACGGCCAAGCCTGGACTAGAACAGTTAGGGGTTCTATGAATATGAGGGGATCCTTGGATAGAAACACGTTGTCTTGCATGTGTAATATCATACAAAACAAAGTCCGTAACCATGAAGTTGTCAAGAACCCCACCATCTTTAATTTCTGAACACAAACAACAGGACACTTGCATCTGTGCAACAATTGATGAATCTTTGTTACTGTCACTCAATCCCCATATGATGGCATTGCTCTTCTTTCTGTTGCCAATAGAGTGAAAGGTATATACCCAATTGAAAGCATTATCTGCCTTCCATGTTTTGGCCAGAAAAACATCTTCTGGTTGATTCACAGAGAACTCAAAAAATGGCACCCCGTGTTTGTCTCCCAACTTGAGATAACCATGTAGGTGAACTGGTGAGCTTGCTACTGGCGAGTGAATGCTATCTTTCTTGATAAACTGGGAATCCAGTTCAGAATTCTGAGGTGAATTTGAGAAGTCAGGTAACAAAGATTTCCGAAATGTCTTATTTCTTCTCATATTTTCCATCACAATAGTTTTGACACTGTCAGCTTCTGTTACATAACCCAAAGGACTTCGCAGAGACTTTGATCTCATAAACAGATCAAACATCTTTCTAATAGGACTAAATCTGGCCCTTGAGCTGGTTCGGGAGAACCAGTCACTTTCTGATGAAGAGGGTGAATGTGGCACTTCGACCTTAGCACAGACTGACTTATGCAGATAGCAAACTGTGTCTTTTTCAACAAGATCATTACCATTGTCTAAAGGATTGACAACTGGTTCACATCCAAAACTTATGTCCCTCTTATTATCTGCCTCTACGGTTTCAGCTGTTTGTTTTTCTCCCTTACCTGAATTTTTATTACCTGAACTTAGACAGATTTCAATGAAGCCACCTGATGAGCATGATTCTAAGTAAGGTTTGCTAATTGATTCTGATTTCACGTTTGAGCCAACAGACATGACTGGATTTCTTTCTGGTGGGCTTTCCTCTTCTGAGTTACAAAGAGAATCAACAATTCTGAAGGAAAAAGAGGTGTCACTACTACGTGATAATTCAAGTTTTTGCCTCCCCTCGACATTGCCTGATTTTTTCATTTTACTTACCTCTTCGGAGCTTTGATATATGGAACCTCGCTTCAGCTCAGCATTACCTTCTGGCCCAACAGATCTACATGGAATGTTCTTACAAGAAGCACTGCGGTAGCGACGAAAGCTGATTTCAGTAAAGGCCTCCTTTGCCCTCAATAAATCTTTACGACATGGCTTTGGATATCTATTTTCGTTGTTTGAAAGTTGTCGAGGAGATGGAAGAACAGTCTTAGGACTCAGATCTAATGTGCAGTTCTTCTCCAAGTCTGACTCCATCTCTAGTCCCATTGATACATTTACAGTCCTGCAAGAAATGCAAATCATAAAAACACGATTTGACATACCAGCTAAACAGAGATTAGCATCTTCACTAATCCACAAAATCAATTTCTCGAATTAAATATTCCCAAAGTAGGATAAGATATGCTTGACTGCGTACACTATTCTAGTTGCAGATTTCATTGAAAATTTGAAGTTATGATTCATTACAACCAAGTTGCTCCATATTATGGTCTCATGCCCATCTGACTATATCCTATAATCCACCAAAAACTGTTTCTAAAATACTTTAGAAGGAAAAACAAATCTAGTCCTTTTACAAAAGGAAAAAAAAATGAAGAACAGACAAAAATCACTAATGAGGCTCCAAATAAGACCTTAACAATCAAACAAATACATTGTGAACAACAAAGCCAAATCTCTGCTCATAATTCATGTATAAGCAAAACTGATGTGCTTATGAAAGAGAGAGGAGGGGAAAAAAGAATTATCAAACAAATTAACTCCAAATTTTCTCACCATGAAACACAAGTATGGTGATCTTAACTTTAGAAATAATGTTCATTGGAAAAGCATGAACCCCATCAACGACTTTAAACTTTAAAGGCAAAAAAACTGGCAGTGATCTCATAAAACTAAAATCCTTAAACCAACAAGGAATCTTGTGATCTCTATAAACACACCGGAAAAATGAGTAAAGTGACAGGGATAAAGGCTATATACAATTATTAAAAAAGCAGCAACTTTATTTTCACTTGCATTTCAAGCCAACCAAAAGTGGCCAAAACAAATTGCTAGAAAAAATGGCCATATCCCACTATAGATCTTACAGAAGTGAATTCAAAGAAAAACCCAACAAACTGTGAGTAGATGCAATCATACCCTTCAAACTCTTGAGCTCAAAGTCTGTTAACGAATCTACAAGAAGGCAAAGAAGAAAACACCAAAAACCCTTCTTTAAAGAAGAGAAGAGTCAGACATGACTGTCAAAGAGTACTTAGAATTCTAAGAGAACCCAATAAAACTCAAACGTACAATGTAAAAGAAAAAAAAAGTACAAGAACTGGACCAGTGACAACAAAAGCATAATAGACACAAAAAGTATGAGTTGTTTGAAAGAGAAAGCATGCCTTAAGCCTTGCCTGGCCTATGTTACAGATTTTTTTTTTTTTTGAAGGAGAAAGGGAGTGAGAGTGAAGTATTGAGTATTGGTTCTCTCTCACGAACTCTTGGGAGGGACAATGAGCTCTGATCATGTCTTGCAAAGAAGCAATCTCGTTTCAACTCATCATATTCTTGCTGGCCATATTGTCACTCATGAGTTATATGTGTTCTGTTTTCTTTTATTTTTTCTACATTATTATACTTCTTCAGCAAAGGATTAGGGTAAATTTTAATGAGGGCACCCTTTCTAAAAAGACAATAATACCAACAAATGATACTGGTTTCATATCAATATTATGGGTACTTTTGGTTTTTCACTTATTCAATAATCAAAAGGGTTGGTTCCTTGATTAAAAAGAGGTCGTTGTCGGTATCACTGGCACAGTACCATTATCTTATGGCTTTGGGAACTGCACGTTAGCAAGTATGGGTTCCTATAATTAGTTTCAACTGTTTCCAACAATTAATGTTGTAAATTGCGGATCTGAACTACTGAAATTACAGTGACACCCCTAATCATAGATAATGTGGATCAATTAGTTGACAAAAATGCCCCAACTATGTTTAGAAAATAAATAATAACGTTCCATTTCCAAACCACTTGGTAACTTCCTAAATAGTAAAATGGTCTCAAGGTCCAAAAAATTTTAGAACCACTTTTTGTTGAGAGTCATTCAACAATAAATTAAGTTCATATGGGAGAAAGAATGAAGGATTAGAACCTTCGTATCTTTCAATGTGTCCAAAAAAATGTACAAAAATCAAGTTAATGTGTTAGAATTAGACATTCAAGTCTCTTAAAGTAAAATGAAAATTTTCTCTTGTGGTGTGGTAAACATCATCAAATTATGATTTATTGGCAATTTCAGGATGAAATGTTAAAACATTTTAGATGTAACGTAATTACCCAATTGGATGGTTAACTTTGTTGTTGAAACACAAAGACAATTGATTCATCTTCAAGAGTAGTTGGAGGGAAAGAAATGAAATGCAAGTGGCAGTCTCATGTCACGTAGGGCAAGAATTTTTGAAGTTTTTTGATGCTTTGTTCTAACCAATTTTTGCACTTTTCAGAATTTTGGTGAATAGTCAAGGGAGAAAATGGTAAAATTTTGGTATATATGCATAATGCATGTGATTGGTTTGGGCGGGAGGAAGCAAATGTGGGGCGGTGAATCACATCTAACCCACGGGAATCTGCTGCCTGTTCGTGTCTCTCATTTCTTTACTCCAATTCTTTGGTTTTTGCCACTTTTCACCTATTTTCTTTTTCCTCTTTAAGTAGGATGGATAACAAAACAAAACATCATATTCCGGTAGTATTAAATCTAGTAAAGAGTTTTGAGTAATTGATACTCCGAGTAATTTATGCCTTTAAGGTTGCATAGCTGCCTGCAAGGCTAAGAAGTTATGACTTTTAATAGGTGAAGTAGCATTAACAATGGCAATTGGGCAACCACCAGAACAGAGCATAGCCGCCACATAAATTTATCCATTCAAAGGTTGATTGCGTAGACGCCAACCTACACAACCCCACTCCATAATGTTTAGCCCAACTTCAGAAGGCGCTTGTCATGTTTCTTAAAAAAGTTGAACAGATAAATTAATTACAGCATCCACTGTCATCCACCCATAACAGAAACCAGAAGAAGAAATTGGTGAAAATGGGCATATGTTCAATGCAAAATCATGACCCAACAATGTTACTACTAACAATAGTTTCGGGAAAAACCGCGAAGTTGCCACCGTTCCTCTAATTCAGTTGGTGGTAAAAGTAACACCGGTTAATTCAAATTAAGGCCGCTCTGCATGCGTGAGGTTCCGGCACCCACATCGTTACGTGAGTAAAATTGTTAATATCATATCAAATGATATTTTAATTTAAATACAATTACATATTTATGGATATCAGTTATTTTGACATATTTCAAAATTCTTGATTTTATACAAATATATATAGATATATATAAATTTGTACATTAAAATATTATTAATAAGCTACAAATTAAATATATAATATCTTCAAAAATAATAAATAAATTTAAAAATATAAAAAATAATATCATTGATTTATCATCATATTTTTAAATATTTAATCTATTTATAAGATATTTAAAAGAATATTTTTCTTTTTCATTTAAATATTAAGATAAAAATATTAAAAAAATGAAAAAAAACTAACTTTAACTTCACAATCGTTATAGTTTAAAGAAAGAACACAATTGTTTTATTGAAAAAAATTGAAATAGTTATGACTTTTAATTTGAAAAAATAAAATATAAAAAATAAAAAACCCAAAATTTAAGAATTATTTTATCAATTAATTTTATTTTATTTTTATTAAATTAAAAATAATTAAACAACAAAAGACAAATTAAAAATTATAAAACATGTTTTATATTTATATTGTATCATCCAAAACAGTCTAATCCACCGAAATTACCCAATATCAAATCCCACACCATGTTTTAGTATAATTAAAATGTATCTACCAATACAATCAATACCAAAACAAAATTAACAACATTGTGCGAGTCTCTTCTATCACCCTTTCAAACGCGTATCAAGTTTGAGAGTAAATCCAGAATTCTTGCTCAAATCTCAATACTTCCTTCACCTTCATATAGATGTGTATATGCCTATAACGCAATGACTAACTAATGGTACTCTTGGTTAACTAAGACTAGGTCACATTCAACTGTACAAAGGTCAATTTTGAATCCTAACCGCAGCAACTATCCTACTCCTCATTTTTTGAAGACTCTGACTCACGAGGACTAACCAACTTCTTCTCAGGAATTTCGGGCTTAGTCATGGCAGATCTTCTTGTACCAGCACCTTTTGCGGAACTTGAGGGCTCTATTGTAAGTGAAGATGCCTCATCTCTAGAAGCATACCAGGAATTCCCACAACCAATACATTCCAACTGAAACACAAAAGGAAGTTTAAACAATGTTAATGGTTTAAGATAAAATTTATATCAGATGTCTATTCAAGAAAAAAAAATTATAATGCCTGAAATAACCTGGAATTTAGGTTCTTAAACCAATAGGCTTTACAGTGCAAATGGTAGTACTAAGCTGCATGTGTCATGGGTCAAGATTTAAGCTCCGACTCGCATAGCTCCGGGACTCAGGCATCCACTCATCCGGTGTCCCAAATCAACCTAATTGCTACGGTTCACACCCTTGTGAGGTATTATTCACTCTGACCCCCTTGATCTCACAGTTTTATCCTACAAAAGACACCTCACAAAAAAAGGTAGTGTGAACTCTTTTATACCCCAATAATCCTCTTTTTATATCCGATGTGGGATTCAAAACTCTTTCTTAAGTCTATGACATTCTCTCCTACCCAACCTTGTGACACCCTCATCATAGAAGCTGGTCACCCTGCCTACCTCTCTCGAAGAGTTTAGCATAAATCAAATGATTTAAAGCTGACTCTAATACTACTTATCACGAGTCAAGACTTAAGCTCCGACCCGCACGGCTCCGAGACCCAAACATCCACTCATCCAGTGTCTCAAATCAACCTAACTGCCATGGTTCACACCCTTGTAAGATATTGTCCACTCTAGCTCCCTTAGCCTCACATTTTTGTCCTACAAAAAGTACCTCACAAAGGGAAGGTGGTGTGAACCTTTTTATACCCCAGTGACCCTCCTTTTATATCCGATGTGAAATTCAAAACTCCTCTTTAGGTTTCTGACACATGCACTTACCTCGGTATATCTAGACAACATGGTCTGTATGACATGATGCCAGTCCAACAAACCCAATAATTACTAGGAATTCCAGTCATAATACTCATCCTTGAAGTTAAATCATACACTAGAAATTCCAGTCATAACACTCATCCTTAGAGTTTAATCATAATTGGCATCTTTAACTTTTTTTCATAAGCTTCAGTGTCTCTTACTCTCTTTCCCCACCCCTAATATACAATTACCCTTTTGATGCTGATTATACACTTTATATAATATGTCCTATCTTATCAAATTTTTAAATAGCAACTCAACCAGACATTCACAGATGCAGGATCAATGCATGTCTATATCCAATTCAGACAACAATGAAAAAATTATGATACCATCTTGTAACTCGGATATATTACACCTGTGCCAACACTGTGATCTAATAAAAAGTAATATCTATCCAAAACAATTGTCCTATTGTTCAATATGGTTATTGAACTTTTTGTCATTGGTCTGAAATCTTGTACAAAATTCTAAAACTCAAAAAGCATACAGACAAATAAGCATGCATAATCCAGAGAGATGTTGACAACATTATGCATAGAGATCCCATACCCATCTCTGCAGTTTCACATGGATGACTCTCATACAACAAGTTCAACAATTGGTGCATGTACGTGTCTAGCTAGACAGAAAGACAAACAAAGAAGTACTAGTTCAATCAACTTACTACCATCATAGTGATCCCAGCCTCTTCTAATTAACATAGTAACAGTGATTGAATAGGAGAAGAAAATATGAGATAACCTGGTAACGAACCTTGTAACGATCTCCATGTCCTGCTTGGATAATGTCCCTTAGACCAACTTTAGATTCCATGCATCTTGAGCACCGAGCATCAGTCATCTGCTTTCAGAGCAGTAGAACAACCAGTAAGCAAATGTCAACCACATAAAAAAAGAGATCAGATTTTATGCTCAAAGAAAAATTAGGTAGAGAAATGACCTGCATGCGCTCTGACTCATCAGGCTCTTTTGTTGCTGTCTCTTCTGCAGTTAAACCGTCCTAAAGATGAAACCATTAGGCACAAAATTTTTCTACTCAGAATAAAACAAAATCCTAAAGACACAAATGCAATAAAGTAGGGAATTAATAATTACATGTCATAGTTCAGAAAAAAGTCAAAATTTCAACTACAGATAAACTACAAAGTAAGCCACAAATACGATAAGTAAGAAGATCGCATATGTAAAAAAAAAAAAATAAGACTTCTAAAGCCACCTCATCTATATAGAAAGATTATGTCAAATTCTATTTCCTAACTCGTAAAAGGTACATTTCATAGCATTGTTTCATTCTTCTAGATGTAAAAGAAAGGAGTAAGAACATATACCAAAAAACAGAAACCTTGTTTCACAGTGGGCTGCCCTCACCCTCAGAATCCAAGTAGACTTGGATTAAAAAAACATAGTCCCAAATTAATGTGAGGTTAAAATTTCCCAAAACAGATGGGCAAGTCCTTGAGATATTGAAATCAGTTAGTAGGCTAACAAAAGGCCAGCAGATAACCATGTTCAAGAGTGAACACCTTTCCAACCACATGAGGTAGCTATCACTCTCTTAAACAAACATGAAAGAAGAGAACTCAAAACCTAACAGACTACCTTCAACTCAATAGGTGACATGTTAAGTATTGTTGAAGGTTCTAATTCTCCATTTAGTAGACGTCGAGCTAGCAATGGATTGTTCTGCCAAAAAGAAACAAGTATCAACATTATCTTAAATGCAAACGATGGAAGATATCTACAGAGGTTTATAGGCTGAAAGCCCTCTACCTTCAGATTGAACACAAGCTGCCTTAACTTCTGGTTATATTTCTGGAAATCAGAAGAAAGAGTATCATGTGATGCCTTCTCAAGAGCAGTTACAGCAGGAATAGCAGCATCAGGCCACGGAAAAAACTTGCTACTCTGCAAATCAAGAAAGATAATAAATATTGTGCAAATCATAGCATCTCTTTAATCATTGATTACCATTCAATAACGCCTATTGCTATTAATAATCACTGGGGAAAAAAGGAAAGATTTTCCTACAATAGAAACTAAACATAGGCAAAAGAATCACTGCACACATTTGAACTCTTCTCTAGGGATCCATTTGCAGTTCCCGAAGTCTTAGTGTCTCTTTCACATTCCAGGCTATCAGAACCACCTTTTACTTTGTCATCGATATGCATGCTATCAGGAGAACTACACATGTATTGAACTCCTTGGAGAAGCCTCTCCATCCACTTATCACGATGAGTTTCTCCAGTTAGCACCTTAGATTTAGACAAAATTGTGTAATATTCAGTGGTATTACTTGCACAACTTCCCGGAGTTTCAGCTCTCAGATGTTGATCAGACTTTGTAGTTCCTTCATCTTCCCTCGTAACATCAAGAGGTGAAATGTTCTTTTTCCTGAGTGTTCTTTTCGCCTTCAACTGCTCTTCCTGATCAACAACTGCAGCAGCATCATCAATCTCAATGTCAGGGAGCTCTCCCAAACGTGATAAAGTTTTTTGAACAAGAAGATCAATCTCATGCTGTTTATTATCCTCATAATCTTTATCAGTTAGCTTCCAAAGCTTTCGCTCCACGGTATCATAAACTTTCTGCACAATAAAACCAGGATGCTGTTTACGGTTTGGAAGTTGCTTGTGTATGGGAACAAAGTGAACCACACACTTGTGCATCACAGATTCTGCTGGAACCTCATCCCGGTGGAAGCTATAAAAGAGCTCCCTTGTATCACGTGATTGCCAGCTTCCGCCACCCTTTCTCTCAGCCTCTTCAGGGCGATAAAACCACTGCCCAGTAACCATAATGCTTCCAGCTTTAGTCTGACTAATGTCCTATCAATAGATAACAACTTAATTATTTGCAATAGAAAGTGACTAAAAAGTCCTTTGTAAATAAAGAAACTCAAACTGTAATAACAGGCAATGCAGTTACCTTAATGATAGCCACATAAGGCTTCTGTTCTGTATCTTCAGGAACTAAAAGAACTGGATCCTCCTGTAGACACATTAGTAAACATAAATAATGACACAAAAATGCAAAGGTAAAAATCAGCAAATAGACCATGTATGCAAAGAAATAACTAAACCCAAGTCTCCAAACTAATTGCAGCAAACAAAATAAAACAGAAAGCCACAAAAATGGGCCACTTAAATCTTCAGTAACAACTTTTCTCAAAGCAGCTCCATGCCTCCACATGTAAATGCATTTTAAACATTCACAAAAGATTAGTTCTATCAGCATACACTAAGACCACACTCTTAAATCTCCCTAGTGCTATGAGCACCATCCAAATGCACCAAAAAAAACAAACAAAATAAACATAATCCGAAAATCAATTTTACTTATTTAAAAAGGAAATTGCAAAACATGAAAACAAAAACAGAAGCAAACAGTATTTCACTTCAGCTTTCTTTGACATAATCCCTAAGAAGCCACAGAAAGTGTTATCACTCTTCACAAACTTGGGAAGACAAGCACAAATAACAAAACTCACAAAGCCAAAAAAAGAAACCCCTTGGTTTTCCCCAATTCTAACTGAAAATAACAAAAAAAACCCCCAAATTACCATTCAGATTTGAATAAAACCAAAAACCCTTTCCATTGAACTCCTCAAAATTCAAAAACGAACCTAGGGCAGGCACCTTCAGCCATGCAAAGAGGCAAAAGGACTTGATAAATTAATTAAAAACATAAAAATCACCTAACCGATCAGACTATTATACGGCAACATGCATATCAGACCATATATTCATATAAACAGAAGTAAAAAGCCCAAAACCCTAAAATCCCACAAAACCTATCAAACAATGCAGCACAAAAACCACAAGCCCTAGGAAAGTAAACTTAAATTCAGAATTCAGACACTTAAAAAGAGATTCCCAAAGAAAAAAAAAACCCTAAAAATCCAATCCAAAATTCGAATATGAACGTACAAGATCATATCGATTGCCATCAAACTCAAAAGCCTCATAATGACTCCTCCTTCCTCTCCCTTTCCCAGAAACTCTAACTACCTCCCCTATCGGCTTTGCATCCTCCTGAACTCCCCCTTCCTCTTCCTCTTCATCTTCTTCCTCATCTTCGTCCCGCTTTTTCTTCCTCTTCCTCTTTCTCTTCATTTCCCTTTCTTCATCCTCTTCATCGTCTGCTTCTTGTAGTTTCATTTTCTTCCTCTTACTTTCTTGCCTCTTATCTTCGGACCGCAAACGTCGGGGAGGTATCGGGACTTCGTCCTCGTCGTCGCTCGTGGATACCTGAGCAAACCTTCGGTTTCCCATTTCGGACCAAGACTGGTGAATTTTGCGGAATTTTTTCGGAATTTTTTTTCAAGCGGTTTTCAAATGATTATTAGTGGGAAATTTTGGAGATGAAAGAGATGGAAAACACTAGAAATTGAAAATTGGGTTTCTCCAATTGTAAGCCCGCCACGCCTCTCTCCGTATGCTCTTTCTGAGGTTTATATGGGAAATGGCTTTTGGTTTATAGAATATCGGGCTTTGTTTCTTTGTTATATTTTACGAGCGATAACGATTCGATTTAATTTTTATATGAAAATTTAAAATTTAATTTGAAAAATTAAATTAGATTAAATTTTATCGAATTCGATTTATTAATTTTAAAATTTTAAATTTTAAATTTTTATATATTATTTTAATATAAAATTTTAATTTATTTAAATAAATTTTAATATAAAATTATTATTTTTATTTATTAAAATTTAAAATATATATATAAATTAAAAAATATATAATTTAATTCATTTTTTTTATTTTTTTATTTTTTGATTTAAAATTTAATTTAAATTTAATATATTCATTTAATATCTAAATTTAATTTAAATTAAATAAAAAATTGAATCAAACACTATAATTTTAAATCGATTTTTAATTTTTTTAATTTTTTTCTCACCCATAATAAATGCGATGACAATGATCAAATTTTTTTATTATATTATCTTTATTTATGAATTTTTTTATTGTAAAATTTGTTAATTAAAAATAAAAAATATTTTAAAATAAAATATAATGACATGATAAACATATGAAGTGATATCATTTTTCTCATAAAATTTATTTAATTAAAAAATAAAAAAAAAACACAAAAAATAAGAAAAAGAACTCATAGAAATCATTATATAAACATTCTCATTAAGTTTAAAATATTAATTTTATAAATTAAGATATTAAATAATAATTTTATTAATATAATATATAATAAAATTAATAATAAAATATATACTTTTATATATAGCTCAAAATGAGTCAAAACATAGTATCATACTTTCATTCTAATCTTTTTTTTTTTTTAATTCAACCTATCTCAATACAATCCTTATTTAAAAAATTTATCTTTTATCATATTAAGATGGATCAAAACTTATCAAATATGAATTGTTTTGATATTTTTATCAATTGATACATTTTACCATAAAATTTATTTAATTAAAAATTTAAAAAAAAAACCAAAATGATACCACTTGTACACTTTGGTGGCTTATTTTTCATAAAATTAATTTAATAAAAAAAATTAAAAAAAAGACAAAAAAAAAAAGAAAATAGAATTCATCAAGTACTATATGATCATCTTAATTTAATTTAAAATGTTAATATCTTAAATTAAAAAAATTAAATAATAACTTTATTACTTAAAATTGGGTAAAATAAAAAAAATAAAGAAGAAATAAGAGAAATAAACAAAAAAAAGAAAAAATTTATTTTCAGGATATTATATGAACTTTCAAATTAAGTTTAAAATATCAATATTTTAAATTAAATTATAAAACAATAATTTTATTAATATAATAAATATAAAATTAAATAAATAATAAAATATATAAATATAATAACTTAATGTCAAATTAAAATCAGATTGAATTATTAAAAAATGAATTCGAGTTAAAACGAGTATAAACTTAACCCAAACTTAATGCGTTACCATCGTTAAATGATAGTGTCCATGTGCTATCTCATTTACTATCTCATTTAGGTTTTTTTTTTAGCTTTAGTTTATTTTAGTTATCTATTTTAGTATTTCTCATCAATGTTTAAAAAGATAAATGGATAATTAAAAGTCATCGTATCACCTACATTTAGATTCATTTTTTTTCTTTTTTAGCCACTTTTTTTTTCTTTTGTTTTACTTTTTTTTTTAAATAGATAAATTTAATAAAAAATAAGATCAATAAATGTTATGATGATAAAATAATCTATATTTAGTAAGTTTTAACATGTCGATTCAATAGGAATTATTTTTTAAAAATTAGAAACAAAGTTGAATTGAAGACGGTTTAAGATATTTCATCCAGCTTCATCATTGAGTATATATAAAAATATATATTTTTATTATTTATTTAGTTTTATATATATATTATATTAGTAATTATTATTTATTACTTTATTTTAATAAAATATGATATTTATATAATTAAAATATAATTTATATTAAAATTAATATTTTCATTATTGTTGTACTATTAAATTTAATTTTTTATTAAGTTGAATATGATGCGAGTTATACATCTCTATATATATGTTAGGTTAGGTCAAATATAAAAAATGATAACCTGATGTTGGATTAGAGTCGAGATGAGTATAAAGCTAACATCATTCATAAATAGAGATCTCCGCATACCATCCTTATTTCTCTTTCTTTCCTTGCCTTTTTTTTTTTTTTAGTATTAATTTTTTAATTATTTATTTTAATATTTTTAATCATATTTGTAAAGATAATTTTGAAAGAATGGATATAAATTTGATTTGTTATATAAGTTATAAGAATAAAATGCATACATGATTTAAAAATTAGTTGTAAATTTTTACTATTAATTGCTTTTATTAAAAATTACAAATGGAATTATTCTTATTAATTTATTAAATTTATTATAAATATTATTAATTATAAATAAAAAATTTTGAACTCGTAGCAATGTGTGGGCGTATTGCTAGTGTATATAAAGTGAAATTTTTTTATTTGATTAGCATGCAATAAAGGAATTTAAATATCCTTTCAATTCCATTTGTTTCCAAGAAATCAAATTTTCAAAAATATGTTTTTGAAAAATGTTGATATTTTTCAAAAAAATATAGACTTTCTGTTAATTATACAATTTTCTATCAAATAAAAAAGAGATTATTTTTTGTTTATCATAAAATCATTTTGATCATATAATTTTTTATCAGATAATCATAAAAATACAAAAAATATTTTTTAAAATTAATTTCTACGAAATAAATGAAACCTTAGAATCCACCATGCAAACTAACAATGTAATTTTAATTTCTCATCATATTCATCTAATAATTACATAAAACAAGTTAAGCAAGCAAGATCGATTGTGAGAAAAATATTTGAATTGAAAAAATATGTCAAAAGGGTAGTTAGTGGAGAAAATTTGCGTTTATGTGGAATCCTTATAAGATAAAATCAACAATTCAACATTTTCCAGCGGACGATAGAATTTTCCGGAACAAAAAGCAATATTGTATATCCAAATAGTTACATGATTCAAGCGTGGCACCATTAATTAACTTGCAAATTGCCTTTGGCGATAGATTTGCATGGGGAAGTTATAATTTTTGAAACAATTCATGCAGATAGTGAGTCATTGATCGATCCCTTATATTAAATTTGATGACTGTATATTGAACGATCTCTTTGGAATGCTCTCCAAATTTATTTCCAGGCACTATATGTGTGACCCAGCAGTATATCTAAGGATGTTCAGGTTTCTTCACAAGCTTGAAATTATTCTGTGAAACTCCATATGTTTTCTTCAAGATGTCATCATATTTGGGTGCTGGTGCTGCTTGTAGGAAGAGAAGGAGAGGGGGAGAGAGGGTTTTCAAGTTCAAGAGTTTTGGTGAGAATGGTTGTCCTGTTGAGTTTGATGGATCATTTAGGGAGAACGTTAAAGCACTTCTTGAATATGGCCATCTAGAAAATAATCTCTGCAATGGATTATTGATCTGGTCGTTTCAGCTTGAAGTCCATCGCCATCCTCCCTTGCATGTACTTTTGTTTGTTGTTGAAGAACCGATTGAGGCATCTATCAACCTTCATTGCAAGCATTGCCAATATGTTGGTGAAGTCTAAATTCTCCCCTTGATTCACGTTTCTTTCTTCATTAATTAGTTTGATATTGACATTTAATAGATGATTTCTTTCACATTGCTTAGTATTCTAGTAATTGTTATCTGACATATAATACTCAAATAACTCAACCCACGGATATGAGCACAAACAAAGGAAGTTAAATCATACTAACCTATACTATTGTATATGCACATCAATTGTTGTTGGGTGACACAAACAACCAAATTATATACTATCAGATTAATTTACGGTCATTGTCAGTTAGGATAAAGTACAAGGGAGTTCTTGCATCCTATCATGATTTTGTAGAGACATAACATGTAACTTTGTCTCAGAAAACAAGATGAGTTAATTTTAACTTGTAATCAAGAAAAAGTTGCACATTATTTTTCCTGTATCTGTAGAGCTTAGTAATTTTTCATCATGGTACAGGCTGGGGGCACCATCTGATCTGCAATAAGAAGTACCATTTCTTGCTCCCATCTAAAGACACAGTAGCAGCATGTTTCAACCGTGATGAAAGCAACTTTGATGACCCAAATCCAGAAAAGGGTAAGTTCAATTTAGTGGAATTACAAGGCCATAAAATGCACGGTGTCTTTCATTCTAATGGATTTGGGCATTTACTATGCGTCAATGGCATGGAGATGGGTTCGGACTTGGCTGGCTACCAGATCATGGAATTATGGGATCGTTTGTGCACCGGTTTGCAAGCAAGGTTAACCTGTTTCTTTTATCTTTCCTTTTTATACAAGAAACATCATTTGTATGGATAAATCTTGAATACTTGAATTACTATTGTTAATTCAAATACCAATGTAGCAGAGTTCATGAATAGTTTACACACAACATTTTCCTTGCATAATTTCTTAGGAAAGTGAGTCTGAATGACACCTCAAAGAAACGAGGTATGGAATTGAGGTTGCTTTACGGAGTAGCATATGGCCAGCCATGGTTTGGCCGCTGGGGATACAAGTTCGGACGCGGGTGCTATGGTGTGAATGAACCAATTTATCAAAAAGCCATAGACGCAATCCGAGGGATGCCTTTGTGCTTACTAGATAATCATCTCAGTATTTTCTATAATAACATTTCAGTCATATTCTTCAGGTATCAAGCATTATCTGACCATTCCATGGTGACCCTTGGTGACCTGTTTCATTTCATGTTAGAGCTGATGTCACGACTTCCAAAAGAAAATTCGATTGATTCATGTAACCCTGCGATCCTGGTGGAGACTAACTGCAGATGGTCTCCCAAGCGAGTTGAAGCAGCCACTCGGGTGATTGTTGAAGCTCTGAAAAGGGCTGAGTTCAAGTGGGTTTCAAGGCAAGAAGTAAGGGATGCTGCACGAGCTTATATTGGTGACACGGGATTGCTAGATTTTGTTCTCAAGTCACTCGGAAACCACATAGTGGGGAACTACTTAGTTCGTCGTTGCTTAAATCCAGTGACAAAAGTACTAGAATATTGCCTGGAAGATATTTCCACTGTATTTCCTAACCCGGAAGCCCTCATTCTAAACAATTCCAAAGTAAAGCCTAAATGTAAGATTACAAAGGCTCAACTAATGAAGGACATTTCATATTTGTACAAGCATATCCTGAAAGATCGGAAGCCAACACTGACCACCGGGATTTTTTCAGCAATAACAATGGCAGCCAGGATAATTCTTGACACCAAATTTCTTGTCAAAGAATATACAGAAGAACTTTCTATGGAAGTCAAATCAGGCTTGAATGGGAAATTCAAGCTCTTCTGTACAGTTTTATTGAGAAATAATGAAGAGATTGATCAAGGGTTAAAGAAGCCAATGCACCCCTATGAATGTGTCAGTTTAGAAGAAGATGCTACATTCAATGACCTCAAGCAAGAGGTTGAGAAGAATTTCAGAGAAGTGTATTGGAGACTGAGGAGTTTTGTTGTGGAAACCATAGTGAATGTGAGTGTCAATGGATCAGATGTGGTCCTGGGATCGCTGGAAATGGGTCAGAAACTTGTTTTTCTTGGCAGCAACGAAGATCAGACAGGAATCATGAATGAGTTAATGATATATGAATGTGGACTAAACAGTAGTCGGGTTGTGGATTGCCCTTGTGGAGCCAAAGAGGATGATGGTGAACGCTTGATCTCATGTGATATTTGTGAAGTTTGGCAGCACACCAGGTGTGTTAGAATTCCAAATAATGAAGAAATCCCACATGTTTTCCTCTGCAAACAATGTGAGGAAAAGATTGTGACCTTGTCTTCTCTTCCCTAAACTACACATGTTTTAAGAATGATTTATGCTTTTCTTATTATACATTGTCCCCCATAAATAACATTTCTTTGAAGTGGAAAAAGATCCACAGTTTCATTCTCTTCTCCGATGTAACTTTCTTTATAAATAATATAAAAATCGATTGCAATAATAGAATTGTAAATTTAAGTATGCAAACATTTTCATTTGGAAAGAAGAATTTTAAAATGAAATTCTCTTTCTTTAAATTAAATTTACTATCCACTATTTAAGCAAAATAAATACTTTTTTTTTTTTGCAAAAAAACAAATACTAATTTTTAACTCCCAAAAATATGTACTTAGTGAAACATAGAAAAAATTCTTTAACCAAAAATATAAAAAAAAAGAAAATAACAAAATTAAATTTTGAGCATTCTTGATATACGAGAGCCAACAGATTTAAATAAATAATAATAATATGTTGTGAAAAATATATATAATTTAAAATTTTAATAAAAATTATATAAATTAAATAAAAATAAAAAAATATTTTATCTTTAATATATTTACATGAATTATAATATAATAATTTTATATTTAAAATAAAATAAATACATAAATTATCAAAATTTAAAATTTCTTAATAAAAACAATCCCCGAAAATGATTTCATAAACCGGTAAGGCCATAACACCGGTTATTCCATGCCAAAATTCGAAGGGTAAAAGAAAATTTTTACGGAAAGAAGTTTCAAATAAATTGGGTTTTGTTACCGAAAATTGTACCGCCAGCCGGTTACTTTCTCTTTATAATAAAGATTACTATTGATATAGTGTAAACCACGCACGCCAAAAAAGGAAATAAAATATTAAAAGAAAAAAAAAAACCAACTTCAGCTTCTTCAAGAAACAAATACAAAGGGAGATTAACGGATTCTTTTAAAAAATCTAGTTTTCTCTCTTTCTTTTTTTTTTCTTTCTCTCGTTTTGGTGCACGCTTCCTTCGTTCTCAGGTTCTTCTTCATCATTCTTTTTTCCTTTTATATGTAGTTGGTTACAAAAATAAATGCATATTTTCTATTTATGTAATCTTTTTTTAGCATTTTCTTGAACTTTTATTTTACTGGCCAGAAAAAACACTTTTTATTTATGGGTTTTTATATGTATTGCTTTTCATACCTGTTTTTCTGTTTAAGTTGAGAATTTGGGTAGTTTGGGATTATAGGTTATGCTTAGTTTGACTTGAAAGGGATGCTGAAGGTAGTTAGTTGCTTGATGTGGGAGAAGCTGTTTTATTCTTTACCCTTTTATGGTCAAAGAGAATCATTTGAGAACTTCCTTTCTGCAGCTTTTTCCCAATAGCTTGGTCGTTTGACTTGAATCTTTGATCCTTTTTGGGATGTTGATGTGTTGATTGGCGTGCAAATTCGAGGGAAGTTGAGCTCTTTTCTGGTTCTTTATCAAGAATCACCAGTTGTATAGTTTTTGCTGTTATTTTGGTTGGGTTGTGTTCACTTCTGCTAAGAACTTACAAGGAACAATCATTTAAAGGGAAAATCGTCGAGTTACAATTTTGGTGGAATATGGCAGTGCTGGAGTCAATTGCAACAATTTCTCTTCTTGGGCATCGTTCGTTGCATGGTAGAATTTCTGTTAGGGATATTCCCTGCAAACAAGAATCAAGAAATTATCGACTCCCAGTAACAGAATTTACTGGTAAAGGGGTTGTTCTTTCACTTCCTTTACCAAGATTGAAAGGCTGTGGGTTAGTTAATTCTTCGATAGAGGCTCGGGCAATAGAGCTGACAAAGGAGGTGCATGCGTATAGAGAGGAACGAAAATCTCCAAGGAAATGGAAGGATGAAATTGACGCTGGTATAGATCAAAAACCTGACTTGTGGCCACCAGAAAATAGAGTTGATAAACCCTCCTTGCATAATCCCTTGCTTCGTCAAGAAAGGATGGGTTGTGGTTGGTTAGCTGCTATATTTGAATGGGAAGGAGTTATAATTAACGATAACCCTGAGCTTGAGAAGCAAGCCTGGTTGGCTCTCGCTGAAGAAGAAGGCAAATCCCCTCCCCCAGCCTTTACACTCAGAAGAATAGAAGGAATGAAGAATGAGCAAGCAATTTCTGAAATTCTGTGCTGGTCTAGAGAGCCGGCATTAGTGAAAAGAATGGCTGCAAGGAAGGAAGACATTTACCAAGCTTTACAAGGTGGGGTGTATAGATTTTGTGCTGGTTCTAGTGAGTTTGTGGATGTTTTGATGAATTACAAAATACCAATGGCTTTGGTCTCTACTCGACCAAGAAAAACTCTGGAGACTGCAATAAGAACAATTGGTATTGAAGGGTGCTTCAGCGCCATTGTGGCAGCAGAGGATGTTTGCCGGGGAAAACCTGATCCAGAGATGTTTGTATATGCTGCACAGCTTTTAGAATTTGCAGCTGAGCGCTGCATTGTATTTGGAAATTCTAATCAGACTGTTGAGGCTGCCCGTGATGCACAGATGAAGTGTGTGGCAGTTGCCAACAGGCATCGTGTGTACGAGCTTGGGGCTGCAGACTTGGTGGTAAGGCGTCTAGATGAGCTTTCAATTGTTGATCTAAAGAATCTTGCCGATATAGAACCAGCTGAATTTGGATCTGGGAAGCCAAAGCCTGAGATGGAGATGGAGAAGGATGAGGAAGAAGATGGCCCGTCCGCCTCAACTGCAATGGATGATAGTATTTTCTGGTAACTCCTAAAAATTGTACAGTTTTCAATGTGTTTCCTATGATTCTTGATGCTAATTGTTCCATTTATGTGTATAGAGCATAGGAGCAAAAAGAGAAAGAAAATAAAAAAATGTGGTCCGCATTGGACAAGATTAACATGGATGTATGGTTTGTATCATATACATGTTTACTTTTTAGAATTTCTAATACTTGTTTGGTGCTTTCTAGTTCCTTATATTTCAATCTAACATTTAGCTTGCAAATTGGCCTATTTCTCCATGAGAATTCAGAATGCTATAAAAAAGTCTATATGCAATTTCTTTGCTTTTTTTTTTCCTGAAACCAAAAACAAAACATCTCTAACAAACAATCCGGACCAAGTGCATGAATATATAAAACAACAACAATACACTACACCTTATATCTTATACTCTAGGGTCGGCTGTATAAAAAACCAAATAAGGGAATTATGTTAAGTTATAATTTGAATCTTCTTAAATCACTCATTTCTATCAACAACAACATTTTCATCTAATTCTTTAACCATCATATCATTTTTTGTTACTTGCATTCATATCTTTTATGGTCTACCTTTAAAAGTTTTGATCTCTTTTAAATCTAGAGACTCAATTCTCCTAACAGGTGCACAGCTTGGCCTAAGTTTCATATATCCAAACCATATTAAATAACTCTTTATCATCTTTTCCTCAATTCAGACTATCTCTAAATTTTCTTGAATCTCTTCATTTATGAGTTTGTCTTTTTTAATCTTATCACACATCCATTTAAGCATCCTCATTTCCGCTATGTTCATTTTTTTCTCATATTATTTCTTAACTGCCCAATACTCGTTCCATCTAGCAATACAGGCTTTACAGTTATTTTATACAACTTCGTTTTAAATTTTAAAGGCATGTTGCGATCACACAACACACCCAACGCATTTCGCCACCTCACTTATCCTACTTGAATCTTATACTAGACTTTCATTTCTATATCAGTATCATTCTGAATAATTGATCCCAAATATCAAAACTAGCTATTTTTTGGCACAACCTCATTATCCAATTTAATCACATTAGTATCTGTTTCTCTATAATAACTAAACTTACATTCCATATATTCAGTTTTAGATTTGTTCAATTTATAACCTACAAACTCCAATGTACTTTTTCATAATTTTAATTCTCATTAAGATCATCAATCGTTTCGGCAACTAAAATTATATTGTCAACAAATAACATACATCATGGCAACTTATCTTGAATACGTGCAGTGAGCTCGTCCATAACTAATGCAAAAAGAAATGAACTTAGTGTGAAGCCTTGATGTAATCTTGAGATAATAGAGAAGTTATCTGTCATGCCTCCAACCATCCTCATATTTGTTACAGCTTCTTCATATATAATTTTTAACTGTGTTGATGTACTTTCAAGGGATTCTTTTTTTCATTAAGGCCCAATAAAACATCTTTCGATAAATTTTATAGTATGCTTTTTTCAAGTCAATAATTACCATACGTAGATTTTTTCACCTGAAAATCTTTCATTAAAAGCCTCAAAAGGTAGATCGCTATTGTTATGGAACATCCTGACATAAATCCAAATTGATTTTCAAAAATAATGACCTTATGTTGCACCCTACATTCAATTACTCTTTTCCAAAGCTTCATAGCATGACTCATAAGTATTAGTTCTCGATAGTTTGAACAATCTTATATATTACCTTTATTCTTGTATAAAGACATTAAAGTGATCTTCCTTCATTCTTCTAGCATCTTTTGAGTTCGTCAAATTTTGTTGAAAATATCCGTCAACCATCTTATTCCTATTTCACCAAAATATTTCAAACTTTAATTGGCATTCCATCTGGTCTTATAGCTTTTTCTACTCTCATCCTTCTCAAAGCTTCTTTAACCTCATAGTTTTTAATATTACTTTTAAATACATGATTTACATACTTAGAAGATATGTTCAGTCCACCTATATCATGTTTTAAACTACTATTAAAGAGATTATCAAAATAATATCTATGTATCTTCTTGATCTCTTCATCATTCTCTAAAACTTTTCTATCATCACCTTTGATGCATATAATGCCATTAAGATCCCTACTTTTCTTATCCTTCATATTAGCAATTTTGAACAGTTCTTTTTCTCCATATCTTGTCTCTAGTTTTCTAAATAACTTATCATGGATCTTACTTTTTTAATCTTGAATAACCTTTTTAACTTCATTTTTTGTTATCTCATACTTCATGTAACTCTTCTCATCCTTATTGTTTCATAAATTTTTATAACACTATCATTTAGCTTTAATTGTCATTTTCATATCTTCGTTCTACCACCAAAATTCCTTTCCTAATGGTGCAATACCCCTAGATTCACCAAGTGTCTCTTTAGCAACCCTTTGAATTTCTGACATAATATTTTTTCACATTACTTCTACATTCTTATCAAACTTCCAATCAATTTCTTTTACTAGTCTATCCCTAAGTGCTATCATTTTGTCCCCTATCAAGTTTCATATGGTTCATGACTCTTACATATCTTCTTTGACTCCCTGAGGTATAATAAATCGAGTACTAACAATATATGTTGTGTTGTCACACACTCATTTGGTATAACCTTACAATCTTTACAGCTACTTCTATCCTCTTTCTTTGTAAAAAAAAATAATTTTATTAGCATTTGACCCACTTTCTAAATGTCATTATGTGTGATTCTTTTTTTCTAAAACACTTATTTAATTTGGATAGGTCAAATACAATAGCAAACTCTAAGATAGTATCTCTAATATCGTTTCTTTCTCCAAGCTATATATTTCATGTACCCTCTGAAAGTCATTACCATCATTGCCTACATGATCATTCATATCTCCTTCAATAAATAATTTTTCTCGGTATGGTTTGTTTCGTACTATCTCTTCTAAATCTTTCTAAATTTTTTGCCTACTTTCTTTATCCAAACCTGTTCGCGATGCGTAAACACTAATGACATTAATAATTTCTTCTTCTAATATAAATTTAATAAGTAAAATTCTATCTCTCTTTTTTTTAACCTTAACCATATCATCCTCAAATTCTTAGATACAATTGTCCCCACTCCATTTCTACTTCTTTCCTTACCTGTGTACCAAAGCTTAGAATCCTATGTTTTTATCTCTCTAGCATTTTTCCTTACCCACTTAATTTTTTGGAGGTATATAATATTAATACCTCTTCTAGCAATTCATGTCATATCTTTACAAGTTTACCAGTTAATGATCCTATAGTTCAAGTAGCTAAGAATAATTTACCCCTATGGACTAACTTCTTTACTCGTGTTTGTCTATCAAAATATGAAAACCCTTACTTATTTGACACTGCACTTGGCTGGCAATGCAAGGTGTCGCTTTCGGGCAATAATCTATCAACTTTTACCCATTTAACATTACATTCAAACTCCGATGTAGCGCATCGTTAAGAGGTGACGACCCAACAAAAATTTTTATTTTGGTGTTTCATCATAGTTTGACTATATTTTACATTAGCTATAAACTTATTGCAATTCTTTTTCTTTATTTGAGCTTGGAACCGACAATGTGACAACACACAAGCGGAGTTTCCAAATGCATGAATATAGTAACTTTAAATCCCAACTATTAGGGCTACTCGTATGTTAGGATTTAAATTTATTTAATAACTATATAGCATGTCAAAAAATATAAATATTTGAGACAAAAATAATAAGATTTTATTTTTCAAGAATGAATTGAATGGAAATGATGAATAACCTTATCCCAAAATTAATTATGGCATTGAATATTTCTAATCTTTCTCGGCCACTTAAGCTAATGATATACATTGAATGTGATAATAAAGAATCCTTGCTTGGTTTATTTGGATGGACACTAAATTAAAATTAGTGATAGTGGTAAGATTTTGTATAATAGTAATGAGATCAAAATCTATGATAGAGTATGTTTTTGGATATAAATGCAATAATAACAATGAGATGAAGTGTAGTAATAAAAAAAAAATTATCATTAAAAATATTTGATTAAAATTTGTACATAATAAAATTTATAATATATATTTGATATTTTTAAATTAATAAATAGTTAAAAATTATTAAAACTAATTGATATCAAATTGTAGGATAAAAATTTGGGATAATGATAAAGAAGAAGAACAAAAATGAAAAGAAGAAAAGAAACAAATTTTAACTTCTTTTTTTTAAAAAAAAAACCTCATTTAAAAGCATGATATAAATAAAAAAATTAATAATGAAAATAAAGGAATTCAATTGAGACATCGATGATTCATCAAAAAAACTCAAATTCTCAATTGATGTGTTGATGCTCTCTGAAGACCCAAACACAATAGAAATGTTATCCAAACATGACTAAACGCACCACACTGGGTCCAATCAAATACCAAATGAGGCCATGGTCAATAGCCTTCTTATCGTATTTTTTTTATTTCAAAACTTATAATCAAAATACGAAAGAAAAAAATTAATATATAAGTGTTAAAAAATGAATTAAAATAAATATTAGTTTTTTTTATAAGAATACAATTATAAAAGTAACAATATACCTTTCAAAAAAAGTTATAAATTGAAAACATAGTAATGGTGGAACACATACCACTTATAGGTGGCATGACAATTAAGTGTCTATATAATTTTTAAATTTATAGATATATTTTGAATTTAAAAAATATAATAAGTGATTTATTTTTAAAATTTTAAAAATTTTAAAAAATAAATAATTAAATATAAAAAAATTATGAAGGTAAAATATCCAATTTTGAGATTTTAAAATTTAAAAAATAGATTTATTTAAATAACTAATGAAATTTGAATTAAATAAGATTAACTTTTAAAATTTAAAATTTATATTATAATTTAATTTTTAAAATAAATGGATAATTTTATTTATTTTATTTTTTAAAATTTAAGTTGACCGAAATAAATATTGATAATGTGAAATCAACACTTAAAAATTTAAAATCAAGACTTCTTATAAAAATATATAGTTAAAACTAGAACAACACTTGTAGTAAACAATAATAAAGAGTTAATTATAGATAATATGATAAATTTTTATTATATATATGAATTAGTCTTCCATTTAAATTTTGAAAATTTTGGATAATTAAATACATTTTTAAATTTATATTTTTTTGATAAATAATCTAAAATTAAAAAATATTTTATGTAAAAAATGTTTAAATTTTTTCTATGTGTCGAAGTTGTCTACATAAATGTTATCATAAACAAATCTTATTTAATAATTATGTATCTTATAATATAATATTATATATGATATGATATATGATAACTTCATTTAAAAATTTTTAAAATTTAAAATTATCTTTTCAAACACAATCTTAATTATTTATGTAACTTTATTTTATGATTCACACCTAATTTTAAAGGCACATTGCACCATTCAATATTTCAAGATTTCATGTCTTTTTATGAGTAAAATTATTAATTTGGGTTTGAAATAAGGTGCAATTCTCATTTGTTAATTTAATTTGATAAGATTTAAAAAAATTTTCGTCCCAAAATAATTAATTTTTAGTTGATTTATTGTCAAACCAATTTAATTTAATTTTAATTTTTTTAAAAAATTTGGAACTCAAAATTTGAAAACTTTATTTTTAAAATTTTTTTAATTTTATTAAAAATAATAGTCAAAATTCAGGTAATTTGATAAAAAAATAAAAAATAATAATTTTTGAAATAATTATCTCAAAATGATTTTGAAATTAGCAAATTACAATATATATATATATATTTTGGAATGTCAGGAAAAAAAAAATCTTAATAAAGCCAAGTTGAACTCTCACTATATTGGATTAAACTCGTAGTATTATTAATTAAATTTAAATATTAATTTTAATAAATTTATTTAATATTAATTTTTTATTAATTTTTTTAATCACAATTATAATTATTTTTTAATCATAATTACAATAATAATAATTATTATTATTAATATGATCAGAATCAATTTCTCTGAGTTAAAAATATCATAATTGTGCAAAAATGAAAAAAATGTGAAAAAGGAAAAGCATCCGGGAAAGAAAAGCTGACACGTCAAGAGCGAATGCAAATGGATCATTAAGGGCAATAACGTGCCGCAGTATTTAATTCCCTTTCCTGGAAGGCACCAAAAAAAAAAAAAGAAAAAAAACACTTTCTTGCTTTTTTTATTCGGTTCCACTTCAAAGTGTATTATTGGAGTTGTCAGCTGTCGATCTGCACCTCTCCTTTTCCATTTCACTACAAAATCGGATAAAATAAAATAACAAATTTCATCCCAAAATAATTATCTTTAGTTGATTTTTTCTGTCAAACCAATTTAATTTTTATTTTTATTTTTAAAAATTATATTAAATTAAATTTTAAAATTTTTGGAACTGAAATTTTGAAAACACTATTTTCAAAAGTTTTTTTAACTTTATTAAAAAGAATAGTCAAAATTAAGGTAATTTGATAAAAAAAATAAACGATAATAATTTTGGAATAATTGTCTCGAATTGATTTTGGAATTAGTTAATTATAATACATATATATATATATTTTTTAATGTCAAGAAAAAAAGACCTTAATAAGTAAAAAACGATCATAGTTGTGCAAAAATGGAAACAATGTGAAAAAGGGAAGGTAACTGGGACAGAAAGCTGACGTGTCACGAGCGAATACAAGTTGATCATAAAGGGCAACAACGTGCCGTCGGATTTAATCGGCTATCCTCGAAGTCACCATCCTTAGCAACCTAAAAATAGAGAAAAACACTTCCTTGCTTCTTTCATTAGATGCCACTTCGAAGTGTATTATTGGACCAGTCACTGTCACCTGTCTATCTGCACCTCTCTTTTTCATTTCACTGCAAAATCATATAAAATCAGCTCCCCAAACCCCTAGAGTTTGATTTGAATCGGTCAAAACCGGCCAAGGTAATTATATTAACTCGTCATAATTGTTTCTTTTGTTTGGCTCAGATTTGTATTTTGAGTTCATTACCAGTTAATTAGACGAAAGGTTTTAAGTAATCTGTTTCCTTTAATATTTGTTGTTTCAGTTTGCATGAAATTGATTTGGATTTGTTTTCTAGATGCGGAATTTGTTATTATAGATTATTGAACTGAAAAATTTTTAGTGGTTAGTACTATGATATACGAATTTTAATGGAGAAATTCCATTTTAGGTTTTACTAATGGAATAGGGATGGGATGTTGCTTTTTAGAAGATTACGTGGATGCTAGGCTGGTTAGTTTTGAAATTAGGCTTTGCATTTTTCCGAGAAGCAATATATTAATGCTTAACTATCTTGTGGGTACCGATAATATCTAATTGTGGTTCTATAACTTGTAACTGAGCTGCTTCAATTGTGTGTTTTAATGGGGGCAGATTGATGGCGCTTGTTTCTAAGGCATGCCCGTCATACTGCATCCATAGTGATATAACAAGGTGTAGAACGGGGCAGAATGTGGCTTTTGGCACGGTAAACAATGTTGAGGTTTCATTAATGAAGGAAAACACTGTCAATTTTTCTGCCTTATCATGCAACAAAGCCAAGATAGCACAGATTTTCCCTTTAGAAACGGTGGGATTTCGAAGCAAGAGAAGGAATAGTGTGATTGTTGCAGCAAGCCCTCCCACAGAGGATGCTGTGATTGTTATGGAGCCATTGACGAAAGAGGATCTTGTTGGATACCTTGCATCTGGATGTAAGCCTAAGGAAAAATGGAGGTAAAAATTCCCCTTCCTTGTTTTGTTCAGACTAGAGTATTTTGTTTATGCCTTTTTATTCTACTTGAAGATAAAGTTATCTTACATCAGTGCTTTTTATGTTTTTCAACTTGTATATTACCAGTCTTGATTTTTTGAGAACCCTTTGTTTCTTTATCACTTCCCTGTATCAATAGCTACTAGCTAACCATATCTGGCCCTTGATATGTATTTTAGTATTCATATGGTTAGCTAGTATTTATACTATTTATACTATCTAACCATGTCTGATGCTATACCTATACTTGTTTGTTAATGCAACTATTTGGTTTTCTCAGGATAGGTACTGAGCATGAAAAGTTTGGTTTTGAGTTCAAAACCTTGCGACCTATGAAATATGAACAAATAGCAGAATTGCTTAATGGTATTTCAGAAAGGTTTGATTGGGATAAAGTAATGGAAGGTGACAATATTATAGGGCTTAAACAGGTAAACTGATTTTCTTTACTTTGATGCTTCCTTATGCTATTATATTAGTGGCAATGCTTAGCAATCCTATTTCCAAGAGATTACTAGACCTTTTTTTCTAAAATGTTTCTGTGTTCCATGCTACCATCATTTTTGTTTTCATTTTGATTTTCTATGGAATTTTTGTGGGCTAGGGAAAGCAAAGCATATCACTGGAACCTGGAGGGCAGTTTGAGCTCAGTGGTGCACCTGTTGAAACTTTGCATCAAACATGTGCCGAGGTCAATTCACACCTCTATCAGGTCAGTTAAAGAAAAAAAAAGAAAGTCATATTCGTGCAACCTTTTAACTAAGTTCTATATTCTTAAGTGCAAGCAGAACTACTGAGATAGCATCTATCAAGAATTGAAAACTATTTATAAGCTCAAGACTTTTGCCCTTTGGAGAAAATGTACTTTATATGATTAACTTCTAAATCATCTAAATTACATTGTCTCACAAACTTCTAATTTGTCCTCTCTATGTCTCCTAATATTTTTGCAATATAGACATATTGGCTTGTCAAAAAGTAATTACTTCTAAAGTATTTTCTAATCATGTGTTTTTTTCTTAATTGTTCACGCACACTTTACCTTTCCAGTTTCACTTAAGAATATACCATGCCTATGTTACATTTTACTAGGTTAAAGCGGTTGCAGAAGAAATGGGAATCGGATTCTTAGGGATTGGCTTCCAGCCCAAATGGGGATTAAAAGACATACCTGTTATGCCCAAGGTATAACTGCAATTACTCTTTCTGGTTTTCAAATGAATAAAAATTAGAAAACACAAATTGTCCGATGGATGTATTAAGCAAGCGATTTATGTTTTTCCCCCCTCATTTTTTTCACCTTATTGATGCTTGATCTCTGCTATTGCAGTTTTAACGTCCTATCATTTGGTTGTAGTCTGACATATTAGTTTTGCTCAGGGAAGATATGAGATAATGAGAAATTACATGCCTAAAGTTGGTTCACTTGGACTTGATATGATGTTTAGGACATGCACAGTTCAGGTAAGATGAGTCTTACATTTTCAATTATCCTTCCTGAAGCAGATCCTTTAACTTTTTTCCTCCTCTATAATTATAATAGGTTAATCTGGACTTCAGTTCAGAAGCTGATATGATCAGGAAATTTCGTGCTGGTCTTGCTTTGCAACCTGTGAGAACATAATGCTTTATCTTCCCAAAAATTCTCTGCTTTACTGTTTTCTAACGCAAATGAAACAGATAGCAACAGCTCTATTTGCAAATTCACCCTTTACTGAAGGAAAGCCAAATGGTTACCTCAGCATGAGAAGGTTTGCGAAACTTTTACTTTAAAGTCATTTTTCCATATTCTTCTGTGTTCACCTATTTGTTGATTTTTCTTTGAAAAATGAATTTGAACAGTCAAATCTGGACTGATACTGATAAGGATCGTACAGGCATGCTTCCATTTGTTTTTGATGACTCTTTTGGGTAAGCTTTGTTTATGTTGCACGGTACATTCGAGTGCTCTGTCTCTTGACTTCAAATTAATTTGCTTAGAATCCTTTCCTATTATTGTGAACATTTCCATCTATCATATCCTTGTGTCTCAATTCATCCCATTTTTAATCTAGTTAATTACATGATGGTATTTTATTTAATTGCTGCAGGTTTGAGCAGTATGTGGACTATGCTCTTGATGTTCCAATGTATTTTGTATATCGGAAAAAGAAGTACATTGACTGCACCGGGATGACATTCAGGGTTTCCATCTATCCTTGATAGTCTTGTAATTTGAAGTTTCTTCTGTAGTCATTCTTTTTTGCTCATGCAGTCAGGCCTCTATGTTGCTCCAACATTCTTTTCCATAAAATCTTGATAAACATTTTGAGCACAAATTTGTTTGTTCTGTCAGAATAACATTGCTCATGTTTCAGGATTTTTTGGCCGGAAAACTTCCTTGTATTCCCGGTGAACTGCCAACCCTTAATGACTGGGAAAATCATTTGACAACAATATTTCCGGAGGTGTTTTGCTTAATTCTACACTGATTTGCTTAAACCTTATATTTCCCTATGATTTTACCTTATTTAAGCCACACGTAATTCTTTCTGTTCAGGTTCGACTGAAGAGGTACTTGGAGATGAGGGGTGCTGATGGAGGGCCTTGGAGGAGGTTATGTGCTTTGCCAGCATTTTGGGTAATTGGCCCTTTTTATGTGCTTTTGAACAACCCATATATTGTGAATGATTTAGTAGTAGCTGTGGAATGAAAATCAGTGTTTCGACAACATTATAAAAGTTGAAAACACACTTAAGGCTAGGTGGCTGAACTTGAATGACATTATCTGGTGTTTTCAGCTTCGATTGGTCCCACATTAATATAGCTGTTGAGTTGACATGTGTAATAGTCCTTTATTTTTTGGTGCTAGGCATTTTAGTAAACTGTGTAATGATTTTGCAAGCATCTCTTTTTCAACATAGCTATTACAGCCATCTAGCTCACCCTTAAAGGGTAAGTTTCCTGTTATGTAATTTTGATTCAGCATTGCTTGTTTTGTGCTTATATTAATATTGCCCTGTACATTTTCATCTTTCTCATCATCCATATTTCCTATCCAAAATTTTTGCATTCTTGCTTGTTGAAATTACATTATTAAATGTCTAATTACTGCAAAAGTTGCTCATTTTAAGTTTATATATGTTTTCAGGTAGGTCTATTATTCTTGCTTTCGTGCTCGTTGAAATTACAATATTAACTGTCTAATTACTGCAAAAGTTGCTCATTTTAAGTTTATATCTGTTTTCAGGTAGGTCTATTATATGATGAGGTCTCACTCCAGAATATTCTAGACATGACAGCTGATTGGACTCCTGAAGAAAGAGAAATGTTGAGAAATAAGGTAATTGAAACACTCCCCTAGCAAATAAATTACATCCTCTTTCACTCCAGAATATTCTAGACATGACAGCTGATTGGACTCCTGAAGAAAGGGAAATGTTGGGAAATAAGGTAATTGAAACACTCCCCTAGCAAATAAAGTACATCCTCTTTAGGAGGCTAAGAATGCTCCTTTCTTTGTTATGAGTACTTTGTGTTAGATGTTCTAGGCTTGCATTTGTTGTCAGTTATAGCAACATTCTTTCTGCCGTTTATGCTTAAAGCCCCAGTCATTCCCTGCTTGCGAAAAAGGAAAAAAAAGAAATGAATGAAAACGAAGAGGCACCGAGTAGGTGATAATCCAAGTTAGTTATGCTTGAGTTTGTCTTACAACTTTCTTTCCAATTTTTGGAGTGCAACTTAAGAATCATCTCTGGCAAACAAATATATATATATATATATATATAAATTCAAACTTGTGTTTAGTTTACAATATTGTGATAAATGCATTTAGCTTTTTCTTTGTCTTTCTGCAGTGCTAATATTGCAAGTCTAAGTTTGAATATTTGTTTAGTAGGTCCCAAAGACTGGTCTAAAGTCACCATTTCGGGATGGGTTACTGCAGCGTGTAGCAGAAGATGTTTTAACGTTGGCAAAGGTAACATAGGATACTTTTTACTCTTTTTTTGTTTGAAATTCTAAACTAGGCATTATTATTTCTGCTGCTGCTATGGTAGATATTATTTCTTTTTAACTCGTATCAATTATCATGTAGGATGGCTTGGAAAGAAGAGGCTTTAAGGAATCAGGTTTCTTGAATGAGGTGGCAGAGGTGGTTAGAACAGGTAAACAGTTGAGAGTTTGTGTATTATTTACATTTTTTTCCAGTATTTCTGTTTGCCAAATCTGAGGTGTCAACTCCGTTGAAACATACTTTATTTTGCATAATCACCCCTTTCTCTTGAGGTAAAAAACGAGGGATGCTGCGATAGTTGAAAGATTTCTTTAGTTTGAAGTCTTTTAATTCCTATCGTTTGGAAGACTGATGGTCATGATGAATAATAATTTTATGGCAGGTGTAACACCAGCTGAGAAGCTTTTGGATTTGTATCATGGGAAGTGGGGACAATCTGTTGACCCTGTTTTTGAAGAGCTGCTTTACTGAGATGAATTTGTTTTGTTTGAAGCTTAGGCATTTACGTCGGAGCTTCTCTGTGGGACGAACCAGATTCTTGTGGTACTTAAGCAACGTCTTTTGTTTGTAATTTGCATAGTGACTTTGGATGTAATCCTTACTTGCGTGTTGAATGCTTTTGCGTGATTTTACAGGAATAAATTATGTAAAATCCTTGTTACGAGGATGCTAATTTAACTGTCATTGAATATAAGAAACTGTGTTCCAACTTAGGGTTCATCACAATGTATATGATGATGCACTCGGTTTTTAACACTACGTTATTACAGTGACAATTACGTACGTTCATGTGAACAATGGATGTGTGGCCATTGGGCGTTAGTGAGATCTGAGCGATGGAAATGTCAAACGTTCCCTGTCACATCCCAGATAGGTGGTCGTTTCAAAGGTAAATTGTTGCTTGCAATGATGATGAACTGTCAATTCCTTTTTTTCTGTTGGTAGAAATTTTGCATCGCCATCTCATTGGCTTCGGCAACAAATTTCTTGTTCTATCCTGGATTCTGATCATCATTACCTTCTTGTCCCAATTCTGGACGACTAGTCTAGAGGGAATGTAGTAGCCATGGCCTGATGGACCGCCATACCACCATCTGAACTGTAAGTTGCCTGTGAATGTGATCACATAACATTATTGTACATGAATGTAAGGGAAAGGAAAAATAAGAGAGGATACTAAGTGGAATAATGGTAATCCTAACTGGAGAGAAAGCTAGAGTGGTTGCTGTGGAGGGAACAACTTGACATATTTTCCGTCTTCAGAAACGACTTCTCATCTTCTTTTTTTTCTCATAGACATGGTAATGGAATCGATGAGTTAAAGCGTGGGTAAAATGTTCACGCGCAGGTAGGGACAAATGATTTTGAAGATCGCTTTAACCATTTTACCTTTGTTTTAATGGAACTTGCCTTTAGCCGTTAGTTCCATTATTTACCGGAGGAAAAAAACCATTAGTTGCATTATCCTTGACCTTGAATATAAATGTCTGATGGATTGAAGGAGGTTGGTTGATCATTGGATTCTAGCAAGTAGGTAACTATTTCCCTGTGCTGTACGGGGCTGGAAGAAGGGGCCCGACAGATTAGTTTTATTGGAGGAGAGACAGACTAACTCTCTCTCATCGCTCCAATAATTGAAACCTTGCCACCTCTTCTTATCACTTTTGACATCTTATTCTTAACACACCTAATTTGATCCTTGAATCATACATGCAATCTTTTAATGATTTCTTGGCCATAACCACCTTATCAACTTGCCGGTGCTTCCCCCTCACTATTGTTTTATAAGTTTTTTTAATCATAAATTTGTCCATGCATGAATACAACAAGTTTCATTGACAGTGGTTTAATTATCAAATAATGACAAATAGTAATGGTTCAGAGATATAAACTTGAAATCAAGAGAAGTCAAAAGAAATCCAAAAATATCCTTTTAATGAGCATCCTCCTAATTACATATAATGAGATCTTTAAAAGAAATGACATATTTCTGCTCAGTCAAACATCCATAGGAAAAGCAGAGCAAATGAAGGTGTTATCATCAAGGGAATCAAGTAGAGAAATGGGTATTTATTTTTTAGAAATGCCAATGGCACAGATGGGGAATCACATTGGAGTTGGAGGATGGGTTGGTCATTTTTTGATTGAATAATGCCAGAGCAACCAACATGCATTTCGTTGTCTCCTTCAATATCCAGCTCACAATACTCTCATTGAAATTTGACTAGGCCTCTTCCAAACAAAGACAAATGAAACTATTTATTATTTTATTATTCTTTATTCGACAATAATTATAACTTTCACTATTCAATTTAGAAGGAAAAAAAAAATCAGTGTTACAATCTTCATTCATCTTCCTATATCTGCTCTTGCCTACATAAGCACACACCCCTCAAGTTCATTATTCCGTGCTCTCTCTCTTCCTCTTTTCAGTTCCTGAGCTTTCTTATCAAACGTTGATTAATTTCCTCTTAGTCTAAAATTTCAATAAAATACCATCCCAAAAAAATGAGAGAAATTCTCCACATTCAAGCTGGTCAATGTGGTAATCAGATTGGTGGCAAATTTTGGGAGGTTGTATGTGATGAACATGGCATTGATGCCACAGGAAACTATGTCGGTACTTCTCGTTTTCAGCTTGAGAGGGTTAATGTTTACTTCAATGAAGCCAGTGGTGGCCGCTATGTACCTAGAGCTGTACTAGTGGACCTTGAGCCAGGGACAATGGATAGCTTGCGTACTGGTCCTTATGGACAACTGTTTAGACCTGATAACTTTGTTTTTGGCCAAAATGGAGCTGGGAACAACTGGGCCAAGGGTCATTATACCGAAGGAGCTGAATTGATTGATTCAGTTCTTGACGTTGTCCGTAAAGAGGCTGAGAATTGTGATTGCTTACAAGGTAGGGTACTTCATTCTGTCAATTCTTCATTTCAAGCAATAAAGACACATTCCATTGATAAGATATTTGATGCTAGAGATGTTCAAATTGGTTTATGGTTCTGTTAGGTAGCAGAATGGATAAAAACCTATGTTGTTTGAAGCAAAAGTTCTTTCAAATTGATGATTTAACTTTCTGTTCTATCACAAAAAAGCTAGCGCCATAATCACCATCCTCAACATTTAACACTTTATGAGTCATTACTTTTCCTTTTTCGTTTTGTCTTGTTTTGTGTTTTCTAATGGAATCTTACATGTAATTGTGATCAGGCTTTCAGATTTGCCATTCTTTGGGAGGTGGAACTGGGTCAGGAATGGGGACACTGCTGATATCCAAGATCAGGGAAGAATACCCTGATCGGATGATGCTGACTTTCTCAGTGTTTCCCTCACCTAAAGTCTCCGATACCGTGGTTGAGCCCTACAATGCGACCCTCTCAGTGCACCAGCTAGTGGAAAATGCTGATGAATGCATGGCCCTTGACAATGAAGCTCTCTATGACATCTGCTTTAGAACTCTCAAGCTCACAAATCCAAGCTGTAAGTTGAAAAAAAAAAAGTACAACTTTCACTATTTCAGTCAGATATACTAGTACCTTTTCTTTGTCCCCAATATACTTTTTATCTTCATACATACCTTCATTTTATATCAAATTGCAAAGCAACCAAACCTCTGTATATGACATTTTTCATGAACAGTTGGTGACTTGAACCATTTGATTTCAACAACCATGAGTGGAGTCACATGCTGCCTTCGCTTCCCTGGCCAACTCAACTCGGATCTCCGAAAACTAGCAGTAAATTTAATCCCATTCCCACGCCTGCATTTTTTCATGGTTGGTTTTGCGCCCTTGACGTCCCGTGCTCGCAACAGTACCGTGCCTTAACAATCCCCGAGCTCACTCAACAAATGTGGGATGCCAAAAACATGATGTGCGCAGCTGATCCTCGTCATGGTAGGTATTTGACAGCCTCAGCTATGTTCCGAGGCAAAATGAGCACCAAGGAAGTTGATGAACAAATGATCAATGTGCAAAACAAGAACTCCTCATATTTTGTTGAGTGGATTCCTAACAACGTTAAATCAAGTGTTTGTGACATTCCACCAACTGGGCTAACAATATCATCAACATTCATGGGGAATTCCACATCCATTCAAGAGATGTTTAGGCGTGTTTCAGAACAATTCACTGTCATGTTTAGGAGGAAGGCGTTTTTACATTGGTATACAGGGGAAGGAATGGATGAAATGGAGTTTACAGAGGCGGAGAGCAACATGAATGATTTGGTATCTGAGTATCAGCAGTATCAGGACGCTGTGGCAGATCAGGATGGGGAAGAGTATGAGGAGGAGGCAATGGAAAATTGAGGGAAAATTTTCGAACTTTTGGCCATGGCCAAAAGAAACTGGCGTTTGGAACTAGTTTGTGATTGTTATTTGATGCTTGATAAGGAGGCCATGTTTCATTTGTGTTGGGAATTTGGTGTCCTTTTGGAAATGTGAATTATGATTGAGAATTTGTGATTAATTATATGTAAATTTGGAGTGTAAATTGCATCTTTGAATGTTGATTTATTACAATGTTTATTTTGGCTTGTTTATTCGAGTGCAAATTTTGTATGTTTTCGCCCCCTTTTTTTCTCAATAAATTTCTTTTTATTGGTGGTGGGGGAGCTTCTAAGTCTCCTGCACTAAAAACAATTTAATAAAAATGGTCAAATTCTTTTGCAAACATCAACCAAAGTGGTGTGACTTGATTATTAAAATTTAAGAGAAAACTCAATTAATTTCATGTCTTTCAATCAATTCATGATTCATGAGGCTTCAGATTTTCATTCAATTTAATTTATAAATGGACATGAAAAGAAATATTCCATTCGTATCATGAATCTAGAAAAAATAAATAAATAAAGCTTGCATACATGCATAGCATTTTTACCTAAGTGTGGATTTCATAATTAAAATATAGATTTTGTGGGGGGAAGAGCAATGACAAAAAATTTCTCAAACATGTGATACAAATAAATAGGCTCAACCAGAAAATAATCCAATCTTTAAGAGGAAAAAAAAATCATTACCAACATTAAAAAACAGCCAATTTCATCTCCGGATGTGCAGC